>JABFTP020000186.1:4820336-6025420 GCA_013387265.2 Cryptolaemus montrouzieri
GACACAGATACCAGCCACTCTCGATCCTATATGCTCCGGAGATCCTTTCAACATCATATTTGTGTTCAGCATTTATTCGATTACTACTTGGCCTGAGAATTGAATGATTTAGTTCGTGAAATGGAGAATTTCAGAAAAAGACGAGCTCAGTTTTCTGCATTCTAAAGTATGGACAATTCGTTGTGTTCATGTTCTGATATTGATGGTTTGATGCAGCAATTTGATATTAAGCATTCCCCCTCTGAGTAGCGTTTATTTATAGATTCATCTAAATTAAATTTCGTTCTATAACCTTACGTGTAACAACTTTTTTCTTCAAATTTTGTATTTGAATGTTTATTCTACTATAATATGCTATTCAACTTTATGTTACAGCCACTGTAATTATGTACCAAATTGACTGAATATTGTTGCATTTCCTGCTGAAAAATTTCTAGATCCACCTCTGGAATTGGCTATTCCTAGCAAGCAATCACCATGAAGGAATAGTGAACGATGCAACGAAACTGCAAATGTCATCATAAAATATTTTGAATATTTATGCCGTAGGTATGCAATAAATGTTTGAACAAAACGAAACCTGAGTGTTTCGCGAGATATAAATAGAGATTGGAAAAGCTATCCAGATTCAAACGGGGAAAGTTTTCCCCCACTATATTCTCTTAACGAAGCCATTTGAACTTTTCCAATCTTTGAAGAAAGATTGCACCGGTTTCATGGTATTCCAAACTGAGATAATTCATGGGGACCAACTATTCTTTTTCTTGGTAATTGTATTGTTAAGAGATAAGTGAGATTGCATTGAAAAGGCTGCATAAATCATCAGAGGAAATTGAAATTAATTATCTATGTTTCACACTATCAAATAACGAGCTATAAGTTAACATTCTTGAATTGTTTGAAGGCTTCCTTTTGAAACAGTAAGGTATACATACATGGCAAAAATGTGAGGATTTTTTTCAAAAGGAAAAAATATTAAAACAGCACCCTTTAATGATATATTCTGTGCTTCAATATGAATACAGATTTTTTTAAGGATGTTTAGGGGTGCGAGTTAAAAAAGGAATTCAAATAAGACAAATGATCAAAAATATTCATGAAGAATTTACAACAGAGTTTGGTTTGTACATATGACACTTCAACTCTTGTTCTCAATTTGACTACACTCACAGGCACAAGCATTTCATCTGAAATTCTGGTTGCCGATTCTTGTACTGCTGAGCCACCAGCATATAAACGAGGTCGAATAGAGTTGGATTGTCATTCAGTTCCAAACGCCGCCAAATTAAGTGACAGAAGAGCTGCAATTGTAATCGCATCTTCACTGAAAAGTGTAGTCTCTGACCCCATGTATATTCTTCGTCAGCGTCAAAAGCATCGTAAGGGGAGGAAACGTGAATTCAGAACTGATTTGGCTTTGACTATTCATAGATGGAAAGCACTCGAAGATATCTTGTGTTTCAGTTTGGTGTGAGGACAAGAAATTGATCAGCTACTATCGGTCCCAAAACTGTGGAACAGAAGAGGCATGTGCATCAGCTGTCTATGGTACAATACTGCCATTGGGAATGAGCTATGAAATAAAGAAAGTGGAAGTGCTTTGATAAGATGGCAGTCAACATGGGACTAAGAAACAGAGCATGCATACTACTGGAGCAAAAAATGGGGAAAGGTATGATTTAGCCTGCATATTGTCATCATATACAGATAATATTTAAAGCTGTCGTGAGCAGAGCACTAGGTCCTTCAAGCGAGCCTGATATTTCAATTTTCAACAGATTTAAGAAATACTGTAGTGAAACTACGAAACAGGAACATCTGATCCTCAATCGGTGCAATTAGTTCAGAACGTAGCTCAGGATATGATTTCCTTCGCTCAAAACCAACTTAACCAGTACCAACCTCGAGATGATTATAATTAGCTACTCAACCTCACTATTACATTTATTACGTGTTGAAACAATCAAACAAGCACGACGTCGATGTCAACAAATAAGGATGATTCAGACAGATCGATTGGCAGTATATATCAGAGAACTTTGAGTTTGAATAATATGGAATTGTTTTTCTTTCGAAAGAATCGGTTTACCTCACACATTTTAACATTATTGGATAAAGAAATTGTCAAAAACAGTCTGTATATCGTAAGAGAAAGAGAAAATTCACAAAAAACTACCTGTTTTGAGCTCACTTCATTCTTCATCTTTTAGTTTTCACCCTGTATAAACAACAAAAACGGCAAAATAGCGAAACGTTGTCAACTATGAGCAGAAGAATGAAAGAGGAATAAAATGAATCGTGGAAAAAATCTAAAGTCGTAAATACTATTGCACATTATTTCATCTTCCGCTATTCCATTCATAGAAGCCCGCAGATGAACATTTTGCAGGGATAAGTATCTTACTCTCGACTTCACGCTTCGAACGTGACGCGCTGGTACAAAAAATACATTGTATTTCACTCATTCAGAATTTACAATCGAGAATAAAAGCTTTTCGAGTTTTCGCTAAGCTTCTCTTATTTTCTACAATAAAATCACAGTCGTTCCTAAAGCAATTTCGCTGAAAATATACGATCATTCTCATTATGTCGAGTTTCGCTTAGATATATATCTGTCACGTAGAACAAATAAATAAATACAAGACAAATTATATTTTGTCTCCACCATTAA
Source organism: Cryptolaemus montrouzieri (assembly GCA_013387265.2). Lineage (NCBI taxonomy): Eukaryota > Metazoa > Arthropoda > Insecta > Coleoptera > Coccinellidae > Cryptolaemus > Cryptolaemus montrouzieri. The sequence goes on from JABFTP020000186.1 coordinate 4,823,008, forward strand.
CTTCTTCAGTGTAACTAGAAGGAAGATAAGTTTTTGTTAATTCGAAAGATTGTGAGTATGAATGAAGAGTTGTTAACTGAGTTTCGTTTTCCATGATTAACACTATACGTCAGGATGGCAAACATCAGGAAATTTCGAAGCAGCGGCGGCTCGTGGCCTTGAAGAACGGCAATGCTGAACGTTGCAGTTCATTGACATTGATATTGACATTGACATTTTGTGCAAAGTGAGTACCAAATTTGTTTCAAAATCTAATCTGTACATTTGATTTTTGATCATCACCCTGTACATTCTGTCAAAATAGTACCGGGAATTGGTTATTTGAAAAATCTTTCAGAACGATTGTCGAAATTTTTGTTGTTACTGTGCAAAGTTGGCATAGGTGTTTTCTATCATGTCGCGGAGTTTAAACGCGATCTATTGTTCAATTTGTTTACGGTGCTCGATTTCGTGAGTTCTCACAAGTGTTCCCCGATTTTTACAATGGATAAAAATATCGGACAAAGAATTTGTCCCAAATTTTGTATTGCAAGTGGAATTTCGTGTTCCAAATTGCTGAAAATGAAACACAGCATGAATGAATCGATCGACATATTTTTACCACATGCTTGACATTAATGAGAGCACATTGGTCCTTTCGCGACATTGAATCTTATTGAAAGGAGTAAGAGTACTTCTATTATTGCTATCCTCTAGTGGAAAAGTACCATTCAATGGAGTATATATATATATATATATATATATATATATATATATATATATATATATATATATATATATATATATATATATATATATATATAATCTTTTGAAAAGAGAAGATTTACAAAATTTTGAATAAATGTATTTATAAACGAGTGAAAAAACTCGTTTCTCTATCACTAGTAATGGCTTGTCTGTTTATGTTGTGTTAGTGTCGTGTGTTCAAAAAGATTTCTCTGCTTAGCCGCTTCATTCCCTCTTGCATTCCATGATTTCCAAACGAAGACAAGGGAGAAAGTAAAGTGGGTTTGGGACAGGAATCTGTAACAATGGAAAAAGAAAACAAGCAGAGAAAAAATTTCAACAATCATACCTCTTATATGTCTAAACAAATCAGAGAAAAGATTTTACATATCAAGCAAGGTCATGAAAAGAACTAAGGAGATAATAAAAAACTACATAACCTGCGATATTTCCTCAAATTCCCTCTCTGCTTGACCGAGAGAGCCCCGATGGCCAGGTTCAGTCTTCCAAGTGATGCTGATTATGATCTATAGATGTTTTAGAATCATTATGGAGCCAATAATCTGGGTTGACATCGCCCATATATTATTTCTTTGTGGACTTGTTTAATTTAAAGAAAAATTTGGGAAAAAATTTTAATTCAATGGAGTTAAACACACTGATCAATAATGAAAAGATAAAATAATCATGTATATACTATTTTCATCGCGAAAACCAGAATATATATATAAAAACTAGATTTGATTTAGACCTTTTGTCCACTTCTAACTGCAAATGGAACAACACCTTATAATTTTCAAATTTTCGGATGTGACTCGCAACTATATCTATTTGTTCCTCCCATAAAAATCCACCTCGTTTGAGCCGAAGGTTCGATATTTGATAGCATTGTTAAAGAAAACATGCCAAGAGTATTTATGTTCGAGTAGTGTTTGGTGGTATTTGAGAAATTTATTCGTCTGTGATTGTGCTTTGAATATTCGAATATATATGGGTGATTCACTCATTTTAACTTGCTCCTTGTACTGACTTCATTTCAAATGAAATCAACTTTCGAGAGTTTAAGGATCAAGAGTGATCCTTTAAACATTGTTGGACTCCGCAAGGGGACTAATTTTTTGCCGGATTTTATCTAAACCGTTCAAGTTTACCCGCAACATCATAAGGAAATTATCGACTTATCCAATCTCGAAAGTATCCCCAAGCTAAAGTGGCGTCCATTTATTTCTGGAAGTTCGAATAATGGAGTGCTAGGCTTCCATCTATATAGGGTAGAAGGAGAAGAATGAGAGTTTTTCTCGCGAAACCATCAGACTTTTTCATCTACAAAGCTTGCAGGGGTATCCTATATGTTTTCATTCAATCGAGCAAAATTAAAAACATAAAAGGATCCTCTTGCATTGAAAAATGGGCCGCCGGGTGATGAAGAGTAGTTTTATCTATATTGAATATATCTCGTGAATTTTATACGTGTAAGATGAATCTTATATGCGTCATATTACATATTTTTATGTTACAAGGGGGGTTTGAGAATTTTTCAGCTTCACACACAGAACCCTGTCAAACCTTGCATCGACGGACGAATTTTTAAAAATCCCACGAAAGAAGTCTTTATAACAACAATATCTCTATAGTAGATTGCACAAAAAGAATTTTACAAATAACTGAGGTCAAATATGAATAGAATAGTGGGTGTCTCTGCTGTTGAAAAGCTCGAAGGAGTGATTTGTAAAGAAGCAACTGTAGCAGAAGATATTTCAACACAAGTTTTCATTTCCTCTTTTTCTTATGAGGTCTTTTTGTACTTCATCATTGTAACTACATCTCCTGCTCTAATGAAGCAGGTGAATATCTTCTGCAAATCACCAGTATTTCCGTATCCTATCGGTTAGATCCATGCCGCGGATGTGATGATCAAAGTTATTGGTATTTCGATCTCAATTTCACACCTGCACTCAGGATTATTCTCCAGACCTATCTTGCCATGAATTTTTCATACTCCGTCACTATCTGTGGCAGAAGACTTGTATTATTTCGACTGTTTTCAAGTACCAACTATGTAGTATAAAACGTAGTAAAACCAAGGTTTTACTTGTTCATTGATGAGTCTACCTGAGTGTTTGTGTGTATTGATTTCTAAAGTTTCCCTAAAGATCTACCTTCCTATATTTATTATCTTTATGCAAAATTTCAAACTGTGGCTCGATAGAAAGACTATTTTCTAGGAGATGATTCGCGTAATTTGAAAAACTGCGTTTATGTTCCGATATTCTAATATTAGAATTTCTATGTGTTCTACCAATTAGATTGTATAATGGTATCTTTGATATTGGCAATTAGCTCGTATGAATTTTTGACCGAAAATTTAGATTTGTTTGTTTGTTCTTCCTTTAACGTGCTCTGTTTCTGCCTTTTGGCTAATGACACGCCGGAGAATTCTGTCATCTCACTAACCCGGAAATTTTGCCGAACCCCTCTCGTGTCGAGGGAAGGGATCTTTAATGTCCAACACATCTCTGTTAGACAGGACCGACAGCTTTACATCTCCTCCGAAAGATGGACACTCAAGCGGTTCCCAGAATCCGAAAAATCGCACCGACTTTGTGAGGATTGAACCCAGGTAACTCTGCGTAGGAGAGGAGCATCATATCCCATACGCCACCGAGCCGGCTAAAATTTAGATTTAAAATTGCCATGTTTTATTAGCAAGTCGTTAAGGAATTTTGAAAGTTTGAGAGAAGGTGCTGTTATATAAGAAACCACTGGTCAAATAGGGTAATTAGGTTTATGAAGTTTTATCAAAGAATATAATTCGGGGGATTGTGGATTGGAGTTAATGAATTTATATTTTTCGGGGTCTGTATTTAATGATTTTGCTGTCGAAATGATATAGATTGAATTACAATGACTGTGATAATTTCAACATTGGTAGAACACATAGAAGTTTCAATATTAGAATATCGGAACATAAACTGCATTTATGTTCCGATAGTCAGATTCAAATTACGAGAATCATCTCCTAGAAAATAGTCACTCTTTCGACCTACAGTTTGAAATTTTGCATACAGATAATAAATATTCGAAGGTAGATTTCTGGGAAACTTTAGAAATCAACAAACACAAACACTCAGGAAGACTCATCAATGAACAAGTCGATTTAAGACCTTTACCTCTATTGAATCTCTGCAGGGAGCAATCTATTCCTTAATTTTATTGGATATATCTGTCAACGATAATCACTTAAGAAGGAGCAACCCAATAAGCTTTTAATTATTTAAGAACATTGGTATTTATATTCTCATTCTTATTTTCTGTACATTCATTCGTCTGAAGAAGCTACGGTGTAGTGAAACACATTACGACTCACAATTATCAAGTAAAATTCCTAAAAACACATTACTTGTTTTTTATTATTACTAGACATATAACCCCATAGAGGATCGTTGTATTAGGAGCTAACAGTTTAGTTGTCAAAAGCATAATAGGATTTGACTTCATGAAAAACCTTCTCGTTCTAAAATACCTTTTTTCAACTAATAGTTTTGCTTCAGAGTGAAAAATAATACAGTATGAATACTCAGTTTTCATGCAAGAATCGCCTCGAATTCAATGTAACAAGATGGTGGCTTGAAACCAAACATAGTATATAATATTTCTTGAGATGTATATGAAACATAATTCTTCCATTTTCCTCTTTTTTCTGTTTCCAGTATCAAATTAATATAAAGCAAAAAGATACATACTAATAAAATGAGATGTTTTCCTAGTCGAATTCAGAATATTCTCTTTTATATGAATTTCCAGCGTACATGGGGATTTTTTATTCTTCACGTGGATCTATTATTGCCACTTCTGTTCGTTGTCAAATGTTTTCATTTCCATTTGCTCAGAAGATGTTTCCATTTCTATAGACGTCAACGTCTTTTTTAGTAGTATTGCTGAAGCAAATAGAGATTTATTCATTGAAAAAAAGCATCGAAATAGGTAGTTTCTCTTGATGTATCGCTAAAGCCTATCTTCGATATAAACGAATGGAAATGTAAAGAGATGAAATATTCACTATCTCAGAGGAATATATTCGGAAATTGCTAGGAAATATTGAATCAAGCGTGATAGTAGAAATAACGCAGAGTTTGTTTGGAATACCATTAAAATTCGAAATCGATTGTATGAATTTCATTCCATTTGTAATAACGCTTCAAATTGGCGTTAATGTAACTGCAACTAAAATTGTTATCGAACTTTCACAAACTCTGATGAGAAAAAAAGAATATCGCCTTCAGATATTCCTTTTTGAATCCTGTTTAATTGACAGTCATCCACAAGAATGGGAAAATCAATGCCAAATGCTTCATTGATGGATTCTATAATTAGTAATTTTTCGTAAATGTATTGATCTAAGTTGACAATTATACATACAGAGTTGCTCATAAAATTCATTTTCACGATCTTGAAATAAAAGCATCGAAGAAATTAATTGATTTCAATGTAAAGCTTTTTTTAATATATATATATATATATATATATATATATATATATATATATATATATATATATATATATATATATATATATATATATATATATATATATATATATATATATATATATATATATATATATATATATATATATATATATATATATATATCCAAACAGCGCATTTCTCGATTCCCAGTTCCATGTTTATCGCATCACTGAAGGATGCTACCGTCTCAAGTTGTATTTTCATTTGCTCTTGGCCACTTGAGTATAGCTTGAGGTCATCCATATATAGCTGATGACTGACTTGAATTTTCTTATTCCTATCGGGAATGTAAGTATTTCTAATATTATTGAGGAGGTGACTCAAAGGGTTGAGGGCCAAGGTAAACCAGAGTGGGCTGAGGGTGTTCCCCCTGAAATATACCCCTCTGGATTTTGATTTCACCTGTTCTCACCTCACCAGCACTCGTTTGAAGACAATTGAAGGAGATGCTATACAGTGTCAGCACTTTCAACAACCAAGAGTGGGGCACCGAGTCGAAAGCCTTACGGTAGTCGATCCAAGCCACGGACATATTCCGTAGTTTCGTAATTATGAAGTCTACAACGGGAAGTTCCTCGTTTTCGGCATCCATTCTGTTCGTGCGCCATTATGTTGTTTGACTTCACATGCTTATTGATATACAGAGCAAGTATACACGTCAGTATCCTATAAAACGTGGGAAGGCCTGTATTTTTTCGGATCTCCAGTCACACCATATTTTGGCATCATAAATGTTACCAGTAGTTGTGGACCCTGTCTGGCGCCGCCCAGTTATTTGCGGTTTTTAGAACAGATGCGATATCTACTGACAATATAGTGATTGGTTCCATATGATATTTAGGTGTTTTCTGTTCCACTTCTGCCATCCAGTGGGCGTCGTCATCATGAGGAGCATTTTTGGACCATACATCTTTCCAAATCTCTTGCATATTTTCTGGACTGGGTGGAGTACCAATCCCTTTCCTATCCCCTCCAAGTTGCGAAAGAACTGTTTTTGGTTCTTGTAATACAGGTTATTATTCCTGAATCTCTTGGTTCTCTCGTTGTGCTTACGTGTTCGGTTACCCATAACTTTTATCTTTTGTTTCAGCCTCTCACATTTGATTTTAACTTTAAACTCTAAATCTCTGGCCTTTATACGAAACTCTGAAGCTACCTTGCTTACGGATTTTATTACTTTATTCGATGGTTTGCTATATCGACGAATTCTGTAAATACCATGGGTAGATCGAATAGCTAATGTAGAAGTGCTCAATAGAATGAGAAAAGAACAAGAACTGTTAACCACAATAAAAAGAAGAAAAGCATCATACTTTGGGGATATACTCAGGAACACCAAATATAGTATTTTGCAACTAATTATGGTAGGCAAGATAGAGGGAAGACAAGGCGTCGGAAGCAGAAAGTTTTCATGGCTGAGGAATCTGCGTGAATGGTTTAATATTAGAAACGCAGACACCCTCATACACCTAGCACAAGGCGGAGAAGAATTTTAAATGATGATTGCTAACCTCCGATGAGGAGATGGCACCACGAGAAGATGAGATAAACAAGAAGCTCCATCGAGACTAGTTTTTCACAGAATGTTTTTGGTTGGATATTTCCTTACTGAAATTAATACTTCCCGATTCAATTAGGAAAAATAGAGTCTTTTTAGAAAACCGGTCATCTGACCGGTTTCGGTGAAAACAGTTATTATATTAAGTATCGGTACGTTCAGTGTTAGAGAGCAAAGTCGTCGAAAAAGACCAGATTTGTAGAAAACATTGTGAATGAATTTCAGACCAAAAGCTCGATAAATACCATCGAACAACCTTCATATTCACCTAATAAGAATCCGACTGACTTTTTTCTTTTTTGAATCTCAAATTACAACTTCCAAGTACCCGTTTTGTATCGATGAAAGAAAGTCGTTTCCGAAAAAAGTGTGAAAACTATTTGGATGATTGTTTTATTCTTTGGCGTAAATGTATTATTTTGAAAGGGGCCTAATTTGAAGGAGATACAATAAATTTAAAATATATATTTTGTATTTCATTGTCTAATTTATAGTACTTTTTTGACAGAGTGATTGTTGAATATCAGAATTTAAATACAAGTACATGAAACAATATTGAATTTTGGTTATGCAGACGATTAGAAGCAAGTTGTGTTCTCAAACTCACCTTGAACAAAGACCATATTCCGCAGATGAAACAGGCAAAATAAAAATACGAATAGAGAGCGTTCCATTCTGCCAATTACCACTAACTTTAAACTCAATTAGCTCAAAAATTTCGAAACTTGAACGTAGTCTACTAATCGGACAACAGTTTGTATTTGACTGAACGTCTGCAGTTGGAGATATTTGAAATTTTAGGGTACAGCTAAATACAATTAACACTGAACGTGTAGAAAGTTCACGTGAAGTCCATAATTAAGTATTTGTTGACATCTGCACTTGGCTGAAAGAAATTCTTGTTTTTATTCATAAGCTTTCTCTCTATTCGATGCAAATCATCTAAATATGCATATTTCACCTTGGTAATATCAAAATACTCTCCGTGCTCGAACATACAATAAATCTAGAGATAATACGATATTCTGTATGGAATTCTCACTTAACACTTGGTGAACATAATGAATTTATGATTGGTTTCTCACTTGGAAAAGGTTTCACAAATATTTATTTTTTATTATGGTACATTAATCTTATTCTCATAACTGAACAACATTGGTTCCGGAAGAATCGTTCAGCTGACTCAAACCTCTTGTATACGTCAGTGATATACAGGGCCCCCCACAACCATATATGAACAACCACTAACCCCGGTTTGTGGCCCGAAATAATCACCAATGAGATGGCTAGAATATTGGTTAAACGTGGTCCGCCCTTGATAGACATAAGTTTTAGCTTTCCTAGTAATAAAGATAAGAGAAAGTTTTCGTGCAAATACTTTGAAAGAAATCTAGCAAATGGAGAAAAAGTCGAAAGGGCTTGGCTTATTTACTCTATTTCTAAAGATTCGGTGTTTTTTTGTTGTAAGTTGTTTTGTAAATGTAAAACTCCTAACACTTTTTGTGATACAAATGGAGTATCTGATTCGCAACACTTGTCTTTGCTAATTGAGAGACACGAAACGTCAATTTTACACAACAGTTATATAAACACTTGGGTAAATTTTGAAAAAATGTTGGAGACATCTATGACTGTTGATGCTCATCATCTGCGGATTTTAGAAACGGAACAAAATATTGGCAATACGTGTTGGAAAGAATTACTGCGATTGTTAAGTATTTATCTACACAATGCTTGGCATTTCAAGGTTTTTCTCGATTACTTTTCAAACATAACAATGGAAATTTTCTAAAAGCTGTTGAAATGATTGCCTCTTTTGATTCAGTGATGAGACAGCACGTTAGCCGAGTCCCAAAAAAATCTGTTAAAATGACTCATTATTTAGTCGTGCAAATACAGAATGAAATAATTGAATTATTGTCGTCCAAAGTAAATTATAATATTTTAGAAATGGTTCGCAGTTCAAAATAGTTTTCAATATTATTAGATTGTATACCAGACACTAGCCTACTGAGCAAATTATTCTTGTTCTGAGGTATGTTGACCTTAACACCACTTCAATAAAGGTTTGAAGTTAGGGAAAGTTTTATTGTGTTTAATTCAATACTGGACTCTATAGGAGAAGGGATTTATACATTTGTGATAGAAAATTTGAAAGATTTAAATTTATAATCAAAACACATATCAAAGTATGCCAAACCTAACTAAAAAATTTAGTTGATCACTTCCAGCAATATAGATTGTGAAAGAAGTAGCATCCTCTCTCGAAATTGAAGAAGACTTTCCACATTGCCTGTATATGTAGCTTCTGGCGAGCGATTTCAAAGTTAAAAATCATTAAAAATTATTTAAGATCGACAATGATTCAAGAAAGATTGTCTGGGCTAACAATATTAGCAATTGAACAAGAAATTTTTGACGGTATAAATTTTAGCGATGTAATTAATGAATTTGCTACAGCAAAATCTCGGATAATATCGCTGCTACAATAGCTATCTTTTATTTATCTATTGCACCTAGACCTAGCTATCGTTTTTGATTTTAAAACGAAGTTTCCTAGGTATTTGTTATTAGAAATATCTGCATATTTTTTAAATATCTAAATATAAGTAGAAAGTATATATATATATATATATATATATATATATATATATACATACATATGATGAGACAAATATCTTCCGCGACAAACTTCGCGAGGAGTCTACATATGTAAACTTGAGACAAAAAGAATTATTCAAAAATCCGTAGATCAATGAATAATCCTCCCTGACAAGAGCTAGTTCCCAAATCTGCCCGCCATGCATGCAGCCCTCAAGAGCCATAATAGTGCAACTAAGCAGAATGCCGAGAAACGAAGTGGTAGACTGCAGTTTCGCCCTTATTAGGAGCTCATCAGTGTCGCATATCGCTTCTCATCATCCTACCAAGCTACATCGGGGTACCCTATCGATTCCAGAAAGGACGTTTTAGTTCCTCCATTATCCTAATTAAGAATGTATTTTTATGGAAAAGATATGTAGATGATATCTTTTGTATTTGGATTGGCACAGACAGACAACTCAATAAATAATGAAAAATTCTTGAACTTCTTTGACTTGTTGATTAGTAGGGCTCATGACTCACTCGCTTTTAAAATATACAGAAAACCAACCTATTCGGATATCCTGAATCATAACAGTAGTTACCAATCCCAGAGTATCAAATTGAGTGATTTTCATTCATTTTGTGCACAGATTGCTTTCTATTCCTTTGTCAGCTGTCGATTTTGAGAATGAAATTCAAGTTCTAAACACTTAATCGCTAAGAACAACGGCTATGAACCGAAATTTATTGATACCTTAATAAGATAAAAACGACATAAACTATTATTGCAGAGCATTTATCCGTTTCATAAGAAATCTAACAGAAAATTTCCAATTAACTATATTCCTAATATTATCAACAAAATTACACAGAAATATTATTAACACCATCAGCACTAATAAAAAGAATTTGGGTTCATTGTTAGTTAATAATAAAGATGAAACAAAATTATTGGATAAAAGCCGAGTATATAAAATACACTGTAGTGAATGTGAGACATTCTATTTAGGCCAAACCGAAAGATGCATCGAGAAGAACATAAAGGATCTATTCTCCAAAATAAAAATTCTACGGGTTTTTCGGACAACTGCATCAGTAAAAATCATAGATTTTGAGAATATCAAACTCATGCATCCAGGTAATAAAGGAAAAAGGATGGACATCTTGGAGATTATTGAAATTACGACCGCTCATAGGAAAAACCAGCCAATTTCCAACGATCAACTAGACTTCAATTTACCTCCTGTTGTGAATGAAATGGCGTTATACATAAGTGAAATCACTCATTTTGAATTTAGTACTGCATTACTCTTGATAATGGGCTAACAATCCGAAACATATGTCTAGTATTTTAATTAATATTTGTGAAACTTTTGCCAAGTGAGAAACCTATCATTTAATAAGATATTCTTTATCCTCCTCTTAAGTGTAAGAAAGTGTTTCAACATATTGTTAATGTGTAATTGATGATAATAAGACATTAAACTATGTATTATACTATCACTATATTGAAATTAAGGATTACAATCTGGGTCTCTCGACCATCGTAATATTTGTAATGCTTTATCGATTCTATTTGCAACTCCTTACGTAGGTTTCTTGAATAAGTTTGCATTTCACACATTTCTTTTTCTAACGTAACTTCTTTATCATAACGACCAATTCTAGGCACAATATCAATCTGTAGAAATATAGAAATACACTCGCATCTATCGCATTGTGCTTTTATGGACCGATATGTGCATTTAAAATATTCAAAGCGAAGGTTTTCGAAGAGATGATTTCATTATCAGCGTGTGGTTAATGTATTCCTGAGTTACGAAGATGCCAGCATTTCAGGCTCTTCGCCTTTTAACTCTAACGTAAATATAGGGTAGAGAATTAACCATAACAGATTTATGTGAAAACTTGAAGAATTATTAGAGTGACTCTGCGGCTAAAACAAATTGCTGTATTTTATGGGTTTGAAAATTTGCCTAGAGGAAAAAGCATAAAAAGTTTCATATATATGGATTATCCTAATTGATTTACTATTCTCTCGTTGAAAGATATTCATGTTTTGTACTATACAGGGGCGTTTGAAGAAAAAATGAAACTTTCTTGGTACATTTTAAATTTAAAAGTCTGATTTCTTCTTCTAAATAACTTATTCAGTTAACAAGTCTTTGGAAAGGTTTTAGTGTTATGTTTCACAATTTTGTTCTTCTTTTACTTACAAGCATTATGCTGCCTAGTTTGCGTTGTACTTCAAGTACATGTATATCGTGCAGTGCCCCTTTGAAAGTAGACATATTAAACAAGGAAACTCCCACAAATTGCACACAAATCTACCCAAGTAGTCAAGGATGTAAGAAAAGGTCGTGCCGAAACTTGACCACTTTAGTATGCTATATTTGAAAAAATAGCTCTCCTAAAAGAATTGTCAAAAAAGTACCAGTGAGACACAAAATATTCATTTATTGTATCCCCTTCAAAGTAAGCCTCGAAAAATCAAAGCTATTTCCGGAATCGACGGGTACAGACAAGTGGTAATATGAGTTTTGGAGAAAAAAAAATTAGCAAGTACCATATCAGGTAATTACGGTGCTTGTGCGATGGTATTCGTTGAATTTTTAGTCAGAAATTCATACACAGTTGTGTAAGATAGTTGGAGGAAAGCATGATGGAATCTTATCAAACCTGATGCAAAAAACCCTTAACATCGTAAATGAATGGTGTGCTGAAGAGGGACTCACAATCCGTCCAGACAAAACCATTCTAATTCTACAAGACGTAGAAAGTTGAACTTAAAGCCCCCCTTTCTGAATGGACATACTCTGAAATTTTCGGAACAGGCTAAGTATCTAGGGTTAACCCTAGATCAGAGACTCAACTGGAATTTACACATTGACAAAACTCTTTCCAGAGCTACATCGTGCCTATGGGCATGCCATAGACTCTTCGGAAAGACCTGGGGACTACAACCAAAAATAACCTACTGGTTATACACAGCGGTTATAAGACCCATTGTCACATATGCATCGTTAGTATGGTGGACGAAAACATCCGAAATAACTACGCAAAACAAGCTGCAAAAACTGCAGCGGCTTACGTGCTTGGGCATTACAGATGATATGAGAAGCACCCCGACTATTGCCCTGGAGGTAATACCTCCTGTTCGTATAAAATTGAAAAAGGAGACGTTGATGGTTGCGTTAAGGCTCCAAGACACAAAAAAACTATTACCTGGTGATCTGAAAGGACACCTGTGGATTCTGGGTTACATAGCACCAGAAATCTTATCACAACCATCGGATATAATGCCGCTTAAGTTTGATTTTCACACACCCTTCGAAGTGGTCATAGAAGACCGCACCATCGTAAAGGAAAAAAATAATTCAATTAGACCAAAATCCTCCATTTGGTACACGTACGGATCAAAAACGATTGATGGAATAGAAGCAGGCATATATGGACCCAAGCACTCTTCATCAGTGCCTCTGGGCTCTACTCCCACAATCATGCAAGCAGAAAAACTTGCTGTAAACCTTTGCTGCCAGGAGGGACTACGAAGAAAACTCAAAGGGGCAAAGATTTACATCTTAACGGAAAGTCAGACAGTGATAAAAGCTCTAAACTTTTACAGTTATCAGAGCATCTCGGTCTGTGGTGGCTGCCTGGCCACGAAGGCATACAAGAATATGAAGCCGCTGACGAACTGGCCAAATCAGCTGCCGGAAACCCACCCACCGGACCTGAACCGTTCTGCGGTCTAAGTAAGCCGCACAGATGACAAGAACTGGAACGATGGGAAGAATCTAGCGAAAAAGAATACTGGAGGAAAACTCCAGGCCAAAGGCAAGCGAAAAAGTTCATTGACTATTCGCCAAAGAAGACAAAACAGCTTCTCGATCTCTCTAGGGACGAGTTGAGGATCATAACAGGCCTCCTTACTGGACTCTGCCCACTGAGATACCATCTCAATAAAATGGGCAAATCGGAAACGGCAACATGCAGAATGTGTAAAGAGAGCGATGAAACTGCCGAACATATTCTTTGCAGTTTCATCGCAACTGTGCTTCAAAGACAGATGCACTTCGGTAGCTCTCAGGGAGATTCTTAATTTTGTAAGGGATCTAGACCTACAGGGAAATGAATAGGAAGGGTTACGAACAAAAGATCAATTTGGTCGCAGTTCGGAAAGGCTTGCAAAGCCAATCGACCCCCACGAATGTAATGTAAGATGGTTGCATTATCGTGGTGCATAATCAATTTGTTTCCGTTCCACAAATCTGGCCTTTTTCAACGAATTTTCTCTCTCAAACGCAGCATAACGATCATATAATATTTTTTATTTACCGTCTGACCTTCTGGTAGGAATTTCGAGTGCACAACATTGGGATAATCGAAAACAGTCAACATCACCTCAACTTTTGATCGACTTTGACGTGTTTTTTTTTCGGTTTCAGCGCCATTCCGAAGGTGTTTTATGAATATGGAATCCGAATTGACTCGTTCTAGTATATCTTCAGTGGAACTAGTGAAGCGGCAACGCGTTTCATGCCCAAACAATCGTTTAAAATGATTCGTGAGACACGCAAAGCTCATTGCATATCTCTCTGAAACTTAAATGACTATTTCCAATTACTATTTCCATGCCTTTATCGATATTAACTCCAGTTGAAGAAGTTGATGGCCGATTAGAGCGAGGAAATCTTTCATCACATTCCTGGTGCTTTATTGACACAATTTATTTCATGAAAAGACCTCATTTGTGCAATATTGAACTAGCCTGAAGTACCTGATATAAACCAAGACCTTGTATATGCTGATCTGTCAATTACAGAGACTTGTTCATGCCAGCAAACTTTAGTGTTGATGTTTACATGATTAATTTATATATGTGAGTATTTGGGATACATCAGACAGGGGTCCACAAATCTCTGTTAGGAGGACCAAGTGCTTGGTTACTTGAGAGCAATGAGAGTTTCCAGTTGGGGTACCAAATTTGAAGCTCGTATTGTTTGGACTGCAGCGCCTATTGATCGATCGAAATCCCTTCAATCTTCCAAGTTAAATCTAACCTGGTATATTCTCAACGACTCCGATTAGTTTCAATGATCGCCTTGCATATTACAGAGGTATATAGCAACCATCTTCTTATTGGCTGTTGAAATCAAGATGGCAAGATGATACTGAAAGAATCCATCATCGATGAGTGTCAAAAATCATTTTACTCTTCTCACACAAGTATCATTGTTATATGATGACCCTCTTTCAATCTGAAAACTGAATCAATTAGTTTTGTTCTACAAGAGAGAGAATATCACAACATAAGTTCAAATATAAATCAATTAATTTTTCACTTGAACTTTATACCACTGTATCCAAAAAGTGGACTGAGTCAGCATCTATTTTGAAAAGTCTTCATTTTTCTCCCAAATCAATTTCATTGTTTTCGAAGTAATACCATCCAGATATAATGCATTAATGCCAACGGATTTTCAAATCTTCAAAACAGTTGTTAAAGTTGATTTCCGAGATAACCTTCAGCTCTCTATTCGACGCGGCTTGTATCTACTCTTTTGCCTCAAAACGGTATACTGGTAGCGGTCTTTTGAATTTGTTGAATAACCAGAAATCACACGGTGCCAAATCAGGTGAATACGGCGGTTGTGGAATAATATGGATTGAGTTTCTTCACTATCAATATGTGCATTATCGGTGTTTTCGGTACCAATCGAGATTTAAGGCGTTTGAGGCCCACAACATCCTTCTGAATGGTATTGACTGATCCTATTGAAATGCCGTTATGATCAACAAGATCTCTAATTGTTAATTGGTGATTTTCAAGCACCAAATCTTTGATTTATGAACGTGAGCTTCGTGGGTCGCGGTTGATGGTCGATCGAGACTCTCTTCGTCTTCCACACATTCTCGACCTTTTTGGAACTCTTCATAGCTTGCGAACATTTTTTTCGACATAGCCTCATCCTCAAAGGCCTATTAAATAATCCTTACTGAAAATTTATTCCGCAAACAAAATTTAATGCAGACATAATAAAAATCGAAAATTTCACTTCTAGGAGTTTGCAAAACGAAGCATATCTCGAACATTAGTTAATATTTGGATGTAAACCTTAGCACATATATCTAATACTGTCATATTCTCCAAATTCATTTACGCGCGCAATTCAAATTCAAATGTTACCTCAATTTTGGGACACAGAGGCGTGTTTTGCTGGTGTGATCTCTGAACAGCATCTCGGATGTCATATCTTAAAAGAATCAAAGAAACAGATCCAAAAATCGAACTTGAGAGTCGAGCACCCCTTTTCAATATTTTTGCAGTATGAAATATAGGATGTTAAGTCTGTTTCCACTAAATTTAATTAAATTACATTTCATCATAATTTTCTGTTCAATCAAGGGAATCTTTTCGAATTATTCTATGTAGATAGATAGAGAAACTTTATAGAGAAACCGCGCTCTGGACCTATAGTTAATAAGGTAAATATTTCTTTTTAATTAATAAATGTTTTAACATCACTTATAAGTTTTCAAGTATCGATCCAATCATTAAAAATTCATGAATATCTGGGATAAATGCTAAGTTAGTAATGAAATATTCATTCATGAAAGGAGCACTTTAGGTCACTTCAGGGACTATTATTGTGTTCCTTAAAGGGACCCTTAGACCGTCTTTGGGCAATTTCACACATAGTTATTCGGAGAATCTAACCTCGTTGTTATTCAAGTATCGAATGAATTTACATTCACTTATCCATAAAAATTTTGTAGTAGAATCTACATAAAACTTTCAATTTTCGAATTGGTATTTCTGCCATCATGCGAAAAATAAAAACCTGTAAAGGTACTAGTTTCATATTCATAAGTACGGAGATGAAAATGTAAACAACTGTAATATTTTATAAATATTCATTTATTTCAATTATGAAAGCGCCAGTATACATTCTGAAAGAGGAATAAGTTGAAAACTATGAGTAAATATTAAATGAAATTTTCAACTAAATGGAGATTTGAAGTCTAATTTGGTTGGTGAAAAAGTGGTCACTAGCATGATGAATAGAAATGTATGTGCCACTGGAGAAGCTATTTGGAAATTGCTTTTGTATTGTCAACATATTAGTGAAGTTATTCTTGCAAACATGGACCTCTACATTCCACCATTAGTAAAAACTGTCGAAAAGCTGCCACAATTAAAAATAGTGCTTACGAGAACTGGAAAATGAACTGAATAGATGAAATTGGATCTGAACATTTCTAACTTAATAACACTGATTAACAGTAAATTTATTAAACGAGATCAAGTCATATTTTCAAACACTACTACCTACCCGCATATAAACCTCATACTTAGTTTTCTTTAATCACCCTCAGTTTTCATAAAACATCGACTTGCTCGATTAGTGTTATACATCATACTAAGAGTACATACATACATACATACATCATACTAAGAGTCAAGAGTGTGTGTAAACCATCCTGATAATTTCTGTTATAATTGTGGTCAACTTTCTGTTGAAAGTCAACGTCGTAGTTTTACACCATTAGTTGAAAATTGTTATTTTAATTATTTTGGTTCATTAAGGTCATTTTTGTCTATCAGTGTAATTGATGTAAAAGAAACCTACCAAAGAAATAATCTATCAGTGTAATTGATGTAAAAGAAACCTACTTCAAAGAAATAATAAAAAATAGACTCTTGGAGTAGACCAGTGAAACTCGCCGGCTCTGGTCGATAGCGAAGACAGTTAGCAACAACTGGGCAATAGCATTAAGTTCATATTTTTACTTTATATAATTCAAACTCAGGAGTCCAGTGTATGTGGTATCTTGAAAGATTTATTTCGATTTCTATTCAGCAAAATGATGTACCTGTATAGGCATCAAAGTTTTCTATGTAGGGTTAATGTTCTCTCTCTGGAGCATTGTTCCTGATATATGAATGAAGTTTGTTCTATTTTCCTTATTCCTTTCAAGAATAATGTTTGATATAATTTTGAGTTGAATAAAGAGTTATTTTACCTGATATGAGAACGAATCCAGTGTTTATTTTGAACTCATTCTTTCTACCAACATTGGATTAACTTTCTCTGGCTACAGTATTTACCCTGGCATTAGGCTTTGAAGCTTTGAAAATCTAATTCCAGAAATAGGTACTTGCTACTATAAAATACAAGAATGACTCTCGACAGGCTACATCTTGGAAGATAAGGAAGTATAATTGACCCCTGTTACTGAGACTCGGACACAAAATGGCCGTACGAATAGTTTAGGCTAGTAATTCACAATCCTTATCAAATTGATGAAACTTCCTGAACTGAAACCGAATCAAACCCAACAACAACACTAAACATTTTCATTGAAATTTTGAAAACCGTCCAACTCTGCTACCATTTTTCCGATTTCAAAAAAAAACACTCTTAAGTGATCACATGCAACACATTGCCATCTATTTACTAGTTCAAGCTTTAACTAAGTATTGATATAAGTTATAAATAGAGAATTAAAAACTAATTATTCACTCTTTGGTAATCAAACACTTTTTTATAAGATATAAGAACAGAATTATCTGGAAGCTTCTTGAATTTAATATTATTTGGATCAAGTCTCTTCTTATCCAGATTTTTCAAAGATTTATGGAAAATTATTGAATTCGTGGTCTGCTTTACAGGTAAATTCTTCGCAGAATCATCATAATCTTCATCTGTTTGTTCTTCTGCATCTATGGAATTCGCAGGTAATCCACCACCAGCTTCCGGTGGAACCACTGCGAAACCTAATGCACCCATTCTAATACAATCAAATGACCATTCTAAAATAGTGAAGTCCTGCCAGTTTGCCTCTGCATCTATGCACATATGGACGTTTCTATTTGCGAAATAAATGTTTGAAAATTCTACACAGAATTTAACGTTCTGGAATCTTGGTATGCCTATACAGAGTGGAGCAGGATTTTTGCCTGAAATGGAAAAAATATTTTAAGTTACTTGAATTTTTTGATTGTTACAATAACATCTTCGATGGGTTAATTATGTGATTTGCATGAACCAGATTTCGATAACACAAATCTCGAACAAAACGCTGCATTATTCAAAAATGTCGTTGGAATTTAGACAAGCGCCAAGTTCACGTTTAAGTCCCATATCTTGGTTAGGTTAGATCTCTTTCTTGACTGTTATTTATTATAATCAGATAGTAGGATGATATCGGTGATGATATCGACTTTCCAGTGGATCAATCAATTGCTGGTACTTTTTGACAGAATATATATATATATATATATATATATATATATATATATATATATATATATATATATATATATATATATATTATTCAAAATCCGTAGATCAATGAATAATCCTCCTGACAAGAGCTAGTTTCCAAATCTGCCCGCCATGCACGCAGCCCCCAAGCGCCACAATAGTGCAACCAAGCAGGATGCCGAGAAACGAAGTGGCAGACTGCAGTTTCTCTCTTATTAGGAGCTCATCAGTGTCGCATATCGCTTCCCAGTATCCTACCAAGCTACATCGGGGTACCCTATCAATTCCAAAAAGGACGCACCTCGTACATACGTACGAGAGTCGCCCTCTATGGACCGACACGGCGAACCCACTACCGGACTTCGAGAAAGATACGAACAGTAACAAACAGATGAGGAAACGTTAAAAATTCCAAACATTTGGGAGACATCTTTCGCCGTTCCGTGAATCACATCAACGATAGAAAACGTGCGAAATAATCCCGCTGGAATAGTGCTCTGCTTCCGGGATAACCCTCCCGTCGGTGAATATTTCTCCCAAATGTTTGAAATTTTTAACGTTTCCACATCTGTTTGTTACTGTTCGTATCTTTCTCGAAGTCCGGTAGCGGGTTCGCCGTGTCGGTCCATAGAGGGCGACTCTCGTACGTATGTACGAGGTGCGTCCTTTCTGGAACTGATAGGGTACCCCGATGTAACTTGGTAGGATGCTGGGAAGCGATATGCGACACTGATGAGCTCCTAATAAGGGCGAAACTGCAGTCTGCCGCTTCGTTTCTCGGCATCCTGCTTGGTTGCACTATTGTGCCGCTTGGGGGCTGCGTGCATGGCGGGCAGATTTGGAAACTAGCTCTTGTCAGGAGGGATTATTCATTGATCTACGGATTCTTGAATAATTCGTCTTGTCTCAGATTTTGACTGACTCCATGATTTTCTAGATCTTTCTCGTCTCCTGTGTCCTGGAGGAGTCCATTGAAAGACTCTTTTCGGCCATCTGTTCTCGGGCATCCTCAAAACGTGTCCGAACCACTTGGGAGTACCTTTCTTAATTCTTTCCACCACTGTCCCTTCTGCACTAATAATCTGTCTTATTCAACCGTCAATACCCTTCGTCTCAAATCGGCATTCAAAGTTCAGAGCTCTGAAGCATAACATAGGACTGACTCAACCATTTCCTAGTCTCTTTTTCGTATCTTTGGAAATATTTTCGTCCCCACAGGCTATTGCGGCATCCAATGATCTTTTACTACCTCTTATTCTTGCCATGACTTCTTCTTTTCCTAGACCCGCACACGTATAGAATGTATTTTAGTATATTTTTGTGAAACCTTTGCCAAGTTCCTTAATTAATCATTGTTGAATATTGCTTTGTGTGAAGTCTTCAATATGTTAATACACACAACAATGCACAAGGTTTCATTTTGGAGTATAATTTATCACAGTTGTTTCCTAAGGAGCACTTCTGTAGCAGAAATGTGTACTTCTTCTTCTTCCTCTTCTTCTTCACCGTGTAGAAGGCGTAGCGCCTGTTCAGTTCCGGTTTCCCTGCAGCAGTTCTTGTGAAGTTGATTGCCAACTGTCCCGCCATCGTTTTGGTGGTCGTCCAACGGGTCTTCTTCCGTGTGGTATGTTGTTATATACGATTTTGGCTATTCGATCTGTGGTCACTCTGTTTACATGCTGGTTCCATTCTCTTCTTCTTTTTCTTACCCATCTTACAATATCGTCTGTTTCACATTTTTCCCTTATGTCGGTATTTCTTTGTCTATCATTCAATGTGTAACCGGTTATAGTTTTAGCGTTTTCATTTCTGTTGTTCTTAGTATCCTATTTGATACCGACGTTTCCGCTCTCGTTGTTGCCCCGTATGTCATAGTTGGTCGCACACATGTTTTGTAGATTCTGGATTTGCATGGTAAACTGAGGTGTTTATTTCTCCAAATTGGTTTTTAAGATGTCCTGATACTGCAGCTGCTTTGTTCACTTGTCTCCTCACTTCATCTTCAAGGTATCCTGTGCTTGTTATTTTGCACCGTAAGTATTCGAATGACATGACTTGGTCTATAGTGGCGTTGTCTATTGTTAACTTGCAGCGCAGAGGTTCCTTAGCTATGGTCATGCATTTTGTCTTACTTGTTTAGATTTCCATATTGAAATTTTTTGCGCGTTTGCTAAAGGCGTATAACATTCTTTGTAGGTCGTCTTCTGATTCTGCAATGAGTACGGCGTCATCGGCATAGCATAAGATGTTAATTTTGTAGGTTCCCATGCGGTATCCTAGTCCCAAGTTTTTAACGGTCTCTACAAGTTGGTCCATAACAGTATTAAATAGTAGAGGGCTAAGACTATCACCTTGGCGGATGCCCGACGTTGTTCCGAAATGCTGCGTTAGGGTGTGGTTTGTTCGTAATTGCGTTGTTGTATTAGTGTTCAGATCTTTTATGAGTTTTATATATTTTTTGGGTTCCTCTTTGTTTTCCAGTATCTTGATTACATCCTTCATTTGGACTCTGTCGAAGGCCTTCGTTAAGTCTATGAAACAAAGATATACTGGAGTGTTATATTCAAGAGACTTTTCTACTAATTGCCTTGTTATAAATAGTGCATCGACCGTGGACCGGTTTTTCGAAAGCCTTGTTGCTCTTCGCTGATTGACATTGTTGACGTTATGTCATCGGCAAAAATCTTTGTAAGCAGTTTCAAAGAGGTGCTTAATAAGGTTATTCCGCGATAGTTGGCAGGATTTGTTTTGTCTCCTTTTTAAAGATAGGCACTGATACACTTCTTTTCCATTCTTCTGGTATTTTTCCGTGTTGAATTATGATGTTAAACAGTTTTGTGTACTCTTCTCTCATGGCTTCTCCGCCATATTTGATCATCTCATTTGTTATCTTATCTTCATTTGGAGCTTTCCTATTTTTAAGTTTACTTATTGCCATAGCTACTTGCTCTTTCGTGATTGTTACCGGTTTATTTATAATGTCGTTTTCTAAGTCTTCTTCTGGGGGTTCTTCTTCATATTCTGATTCGGTGTAAAGATTTTTGAAGTATTTTTCCATGTTTCGTTTGTGATTGTTTTCAGTTGTATAGTTTCATTGGTGTCCTTTTTCATACCCCTTAATAATTTCCAAATTCGTTTTTGCGCTCCGTATATATCCGCTTCCATTTCAGCACTAAATCTCTGCCAGTATTCTTCTTTAATTTCCCGAACTCTGTTATTCACCTTATTTCTTATTTCTATGTATCTATTTCGGTTCTCTGGTGTCGGATGGTTCTTATATTCTAGATATATTTGTTTTTTTTTCCTTTGTAATGTTTTTGACTTCAGTGGTGAACCAGGGTTTATTATTAGGATTGCCGTTCTGTAATACCGTGCGGGTTCCCAAGGCCTCTGTGGCACCCTTTGTATATGTTTTCTTTCAGTTTGAGCCATGCTATGTCGGGGTTATCTTGCTGCAATATTGGATTACGAGTTATATACTGTTTGCAACGGTTTAAATAAAGTTGTTTTGTGCTCTCATTGTTGAGCGATTCTACGTTAAATTTTTCAGTTTTTACAGATGGTGTTTTCTTTTTTAATTGAGTTGTCATCTTCAGTTTCCCTAGAACGAGCTTGTGGTCTGTTCCAATGTTAGCTGATGACAAAACTCTTACATCTAAGATTTGTTGGGGTAGAAACATTCGGTTAGTGATAATGTAATCAATTATGGATTTGTTGTTTCGGTTATCGTAGAAAGTATATTTGTGCTGTTCTTTGTGAGGGAAAAGAGTGTTATTAATTCGCAACTCCTTCTGTGCACAAAATTTCGTCGTTTCTGTTAATTACGTCTTCGTTATATTTTTTTTTACAGAAATCTGTACATGATATCATCTTTCGACTCAACATTATAAAATATACTCAAATTAATCACTGCAGCTGAATTTTTTTATATAGTATTCAAAAAATGTTTGAGGTAAACAGAATATCTACCCTGTACATTTATATCATATGGAAACTTTTCCAGGGAAAGAAGAAAATGGAAAGCAAGAAGATAAACTATTTCGGTTTGCTACATATGGAGACATAAAAAATATGTATATTAACCTGATACGCTGTTCTTATATAGCACCTTCCCGTTCATGGACATGTAGGCCGTCACGGAGAAGTCGTCAGGATCGTACGTAATATTTATGCACCCCTTCTGATTGAATCTATCAAGTATATAACCAGTGCAACATCCACATTCCCCTTCTTGACAGGAACAAGGAAATCGTAACCCAGATAAAATCGGTCGACGTGTTGTTGTTATCAATGCTGGGGGTCGTGTAGCGGCTTGTAATACAGAAGCAGTTGTCGACGCATTCCTGGCATATCCTCCATGAGTCCTGTTGCCACGTATTGATATCACCTCAGCTGAAATGAAGGTGAACACCATGAAAGGTAATTTCGTTGTAAGGGGAAAAACGTCGGAGCTATAGAGAACAGAGCTGTCTTATGCAAAACGCTGCGAAAATTGAAATTTTAAATTTTCAGATGTTGACAAAATTACTTTGATGGATTTCTTTTAGAACGAAACTTCAGTTACAAGTCGAGAAGAATATCTGTGCGGTTGAGATTCTTGTAAGATGCGCAAAGAACAAATGAGATAGCAAGCGGAATAAGTAAGATGAATAATACGTTCTGCAATGAAATGTCAAATAGCAATAAGGGTCGGCGTAAGGGATTTTTGAGAAAATAATCGCTCTTAGGCATAAATTGTGTACGTACCAATGAGAAGTATGATTTGAAATTAGAATACTGCTCATACATCATGGGATAGGTGGTGTCAATGTCTCATAAGAAAAGAAGACTCTGTTAAAAACAAAATATTATATGAGCAATAGCTATTAAAATGCCTTTGTGTGAATATTCAGAGTTCAACAACAGTTGGCTGACTTGATGTAATTAAATGTTAAACTAATGAAACTAAACTAAATACATTTGAATTTGGGAGGCTTTACTTGGTAAAATTCCATTATCAATAATAAAAAACAAGTACTGTGTTTTAAGGAATTTTACTTAATAATTGCGATTCGTAACGCGTTTCACTACACCGTAGCTTCTTCAGACGAATGATTATGCAGAAAAATGTAAATGAGAATATAACTATAAATGTTCTTGAGTAATTAAAAGCTTATTGGTTACTCCTCTTAAGTGGTTATTTATGACAGGTATATCCAATAAAATTAAGGAATAGATTGCTCCCCGAAAAGATTCAATAGAGGTGAAGGGCTTACATCGACTTGTTCATTGCTGAGTCTACCTGAGTGTTTGTATTTATTTATTTCTAAAGTTTCCCAAAGATCTACCTTCCAATATTTATTATCTGTATGCAAAATTTCAAACTGTGGGTCGAAAGAATGATTATTTTCTAAGAGATGATTCGCGTAATTTGAATCTGATTTTTATTTGAAAAACTGCGTTCATATTCCGATATTCTAATATTAAAATTTCTATGTGTTCTACCAATGTAGAAATTATCACAGTCATTGCAATTCAATCTATAAACACCTGATTTATTGTTTTTACCTGGTTTGGTTTTATTATTTTTTATATATTTGCCTATATTATTATTAGTTTGGAAAGCTATGTTGAAATTATTGCTACTTAAGAATGATTTCAGTTTCTCACTTGTAATGCTAACGTAGGTTAAGGTGTTGAATTTTGTTTCAATTTATCGACAGGGTAAACTTTATTCAATGCGATTCTACTTTGTTTTTATTTAAAATATTATTTATTAGTTTGGGATTGTAACCATTATTTTTGGCTATTTGTTTAATCAAATTTAGTTCTCTGTTGAAATTTTCTGGTGATAACGGGATGTTAATCAATCTATGAATAAAACTATTGAATGCTGACATTTTATGTTGATATGGATGACACGACGAGTTATGTATTATAATATCTGTATGTGACGGCTTATGGTAAATTGCGAAAACATGTTTTCCATTTTCATTCGAAATTGTTACGTCTAAGAAATTTATCGAATTATTGCTTTCTATTTCGGTTGTGAATGCAATTTTTGGATGTAATGAATTTATATGATTTTCGAAAATTTTAACTGTCTATCTGTTCCTGTGAAGCAAATAATGATATCGTCTACATAGCGATACCAGTATAAACAATATTTACTGAGTGGATGATTATGAATTAATTTCTCTAAGTTATTCATGAAAATTTCTGCTAACAAAGGACTTAACGGATTGCCCATAATCAAGCCGTCTTCAATAGTATAATATTTGTAATTGAAATGGAAATAATTTTGATCTAAACAAATTTTTAATAATGAAAGAATATCTGATTTAATGATAGTATTGACATGATTCCTTTCTTATAATTCTTCAACTAAGTAATACGTATCTTTTGGAGGAATGTTGGAAAATAGATTCTTAACATCGAAAGAAATAAGTTTGGAATTAGGTGGTATAGTGGTATCTTTGATATTGGCAATAAGTTCGTATGAATTTTTGACCGAAAATTCAGATTTAAAATTGCAATGTTTTATTAGCAAGTCGTTGAGGAATTTTGAAAGTTTGAACGAAGGTGCCGTTACATAAGAAACAACAGGTCTAATAGGGTAATTAGGTTTATGAAGTTTTATCAACGAATATAATTCGGGGATTGTGGATTGGTAAATAGTTTATTAATGAATTTATATTTTTCTTGGTCTGTAATTAATGATGCAATAATTTCAACATAGCTTTCAAACTAATAATTTGCCCACGAATTATATTCGTTGATTTTGATTTAAGTTTGAACGAAGGTGCCGTTACATACTCAAGAGTTAACAACAGGTCTAATAGTTACGGTAATTAGGTTTATGAATTATCAACAGAATATAATGAAATCGGGGATTGTGGATTCAAGAAGAGTTAATGAATTTATATTTTTCTTGGTCTGTAATTAATGATTTTGCCCACGAATTATATTCGTTGAAAACTTCATAAACCTAATTACCCTATTAGTCCTGTGATTCAGAGATTGTTCGAAAATCGATAAAAACAAATTCCGGCAATTAATGATGGGACAAAAAGGAGTGACACTTGCAGATGTTGATAGCTTGGTTGATCAGTTTTATGGTAAAGCAAGAAGGGTGATGGATGAAATTATACCCGTAGAAGTAATAGAAACTAAAGTAAAACCGAGTGGATGGTTTGACAAAGAATTAAAACAAGAAATAATTAAACGAGATGGATTTTATAAGAGTGCTACATTGCACAGTATCATTGTTATGGCAAATGTCATATTTTTCGAACGACTGTCAAAAATTTTTCGCAAATTTTTCTTAAAATTAAACAAGTTCCACGAAGAAATAATATATGGGCGATGTCAACCCAGATTATTGGGTCCATAATGATTCTAAAACATCTATAGATCATAATCGGCATCCTGGCAATCGGGGCCAAACAGAGATGGAATTAGAAGGAAATATCACAGGTTATGTATTTTTTTCTATTATCTCCTTAGTCCTTTTCATGACCTTGATTGCTATGTAAAATCTTTTCTCAGATTAGTTTAGACATATAAGAAGTATGATTGTTGAAATATTTTTCTGCTGGTTTTCTTTTTCCATTGTCACAGATTCTTGTCCCAAACCCCCTTTCTTTCACCCTTGTCTTCGTTTAGAAATCATGGAATGCAAGAGAGAATGAAGCGACTGAGCAGAAAAATCTTTACTACTCTTTTTGTACACGACGCTAACACAACATAAACAGACAAGCAATGGCTAGTGCAATAGCGACAGGGAAACAAGTTTTCTCTCAGGTTTTTTCACTCGTTTATTGAATCATATACAGGATAGTATGGTTCCCTGTTACATTTCCTGAGCTCACACTTGTGCTTTTTCTGACGCACACCAAAATTATAGATACAAGCATTTATTGTAAATACAATTATTCAAATTTTTGTAAATCCTCTCTTTTCAAAAGAATATATATAAATTGATAGTTGGGAGGTATACAAGCTTCAGAGAAATAAGGTAACTGGTATGGTCAGGAATAAAAAACAGAAATGGTACTAAGATGTGGAAGCATATAAAGTCTCTCACTGGAACAGGAACTTCATTCATGTTGTGCCAGATCGAGTACAGGAACCAACGATTCAATGAAAAAAGTGAAATGGTGGAAATACTCAACAACTATTTCGTTGATAGCGTGGAGAGCAATATAAAAGATGGCATGAATACCAACAATGATCAGTACTGAATCCACTGGTAACACATGATACTGCAGCGATGAAGAAAATGGAGAATATACGATTAATGACAAAAGATCAAGTGAAAAGAATATTAAAAAGCTGACTCAACAGATGAAATAGATCTCAGAATCATTGAGGCTGGGAGTGAATTTGCCATCAATAAAATTACTGATCTTCTGAATGTATCATTTGAGAGCCTGCAGAGTGGAAGGTTCATAAAATTGTTAATACCATCAAGGTGGAATAATTCACACCAATCGATGTTACCATTAATGGAAAAAATAATGAAAACTCATGTCAAGAATCAGCTTTTGGATCACTTAATAAGTAATAATATTCTTTTTGAGAATCAGTCTGGATTCAGGGCAGGACACTCTTCGAGACTACTCTTCAGCTAGTAATTTCAAGATAGAAGGAACTGTTGAAATGATGGCTTGGTGTTAAATATGGGGTCCCGCAGGGGTCCATACTGAGCCCTCTGGTGTTCATAATATGTCTCAATGACATAGTTGGATGTGGTTATAGATGAAAATCTAAATTTCAAAAGTCACAGTGATAATTTAGTTAAGAAATTGAGTAAAAAGATAGGTTTATGCAGATGGGTCAGTCGATTTTTGCTAGTTTAAACAAAAACTCTATTATATAAAACCATAATAGCACCTTATTATATGTGCTATATAATTCCCCATTACTTAATCTATAATAATATAAATACCGAAATTGTAATGTAGTATGAACACTCGAAAATGACGTAATATTCGAAACTAGTCGTTTATCTCAACAATAAATATTGAAAATTCCATAAAATATAGTTTCATTTATTCATTTGAGAAAGACTTCACCAAATAAATCAATCAACAATATTTTCAAGGACAAATGATTGGGTGATTATTCACCGATTTTAAATTTTTCTTGATTGTCTACTTCAAAATGCAGTTCTGAAATGCATATTTCTTATGCACAATTTGAGATGTCTACATGATTAAATTAGTTCACAAACTTTCTAAAGATTCTAACCTAACTTACCAAACTGCATTAAAATCCGTCTTACCGGGCAAAAAATCGAAAGTAAAACCTATGTTGGTGCTTAATGTCTCGATTAAAAAGTGTCATTCATTTCTCGGCTCTTGACGAGATTTCAAGAAATAAAAAAAAAACAGAAGAACGACGACAAATAGGTGAGCCGAAGAGAACAACAATGACTCAAAACGCCTTGTACATGGTGTTCCTCTAATTCAAGAATACAAAAGTATAAGATTCAAATGGGCAAAATCACTTATCCATTTTGCCTACAAGTAGTAACAGAAGTACTCGAATTTGAAATCAAATTTTGTCATTTATTTAAAACTAAGAGTACTTCAAAAGGTGTAAAATTCCATAATTTGTTGACAGATGTTAATAAAGAAACAAATGAATTCCGTGAGAAAAAAGAAAATACATCTATTTGTATCCACGTTTTCTAAGTGACATTTTTATCCGCACTGTATATATTATATTCTTCCGACAAAGATTTAAAATAAAATGGAGAATAATCCGATTAAGTCATAAAACCTAAAAACTTGTATGCAATTTGTCGCAAACACCTCGTAAATATAAATTTCAAAGAAAGATGTCACTAATATGTCTATAAATCATGTTGAGCATCATAGATGAAAACAATAGTTCTGAAAAGAAATATTTTAAGTATCAGTTAAACCATCAATTATTTTCGCACGTGAGATATTGTTATGCCTAATTATTACGTCGGAATTGATAGATAGCATTATTTAATGGGTCACGCAATTCTTTCAATTTGAAATACTATTCGTGTTCTGTCTTCTACCATTAGTTTTTTCTTCGGCTTGTTGGGGACTTCGGCAAGTGTTGACAGCTGATAATTTATTTACTAGAAATTGTATTATCCGGCTAATTGATATAATTATGTCTTTTCATCTTGATTTATGTAGGAATTATCTATACTAACTTTTAAATGAAGATGTCTTTCAAGCAATTATGGAAATAAACAAATAAGGTAACCCTATTCGTTTCCCATATACAGGCTGTTTTATGAATATGGTCGAATTTTCTAATCGCAATAACTCTTGAACGCACAGACGGATTTTTTCGATATTTGGTACAATTATAAAAATTCAAAACTCCCTAAATGATTGTGAAAATAAATTCGAATCTGTAACTCGGGGGGTTTTCACTATTACGAATACGAGATCAACGAAAGCCTGCGCGGTCTTTCTCTGGAATTTTATGACAATTTGTGATAGAATTGGCCCAAACTTGTCACTCGGAGGTTTTCGAAGTACCTAGATCCGCAACGGGTCTTTTTAACGCCTTCGTCTGAAGTATTATGACAATTAGTCATAGAATTGGCCCACACTCGTTACTCAAAGGTTTTCGAGGTCGCTGAATGGGAATATGCCATCGGCGAGAGCCTGCAGAGTACCCGGCGCCCGCAACAGGTGTTTTGAACGCCTTCTTCGCTACTCGGGAGCTTTCGAGGTCGCTGAACACGAATATGATATCGGCGAGAGTTTGCAAAGTACCTGGTACCCGCAGCGGCTGTTTCGAACGTCTTCTTCTGGAGTATTACGACAATTTGTCATAGTATTGGTCCACACTCACTAATCGTGAGTTTTCTAGGTCGCTGAACACGAATATGAAATCGGAAAGAACCCAGAAAGTACCTCGTATTCGCATCGGGTATTTTGAACGTCTTCCTCTAGAGTATTATGACAATTTGTTGTAGAAATGGCACACACTCGTTACTCGAGGATTTTTGAGATCGCTGAATACGAATATCGTCACGAGTAAATCTACGAGTAACAAGTGAGAGTCTTGAATTGACCGACACTCATGTATTTTCAACATTCGACATTTCAATCCTGATTTTCAATAGCTTATTATTTTATTATTATCATGATTAACTATCACGTAGTAACGGTGAGATCAATTAACTGTTTAACAGATGAGTTATTTAAGTTGATGAAATTCGACTTTATATTTCCTACCACCCTGTCGTTCTTCAAGATCACGAACAAGTTTAGTTTGAAGTTTACTGTCATTAACTACAACCTGCGCGGTCACAAGACGCCATTGAAGTATATCATAACGTCTAAAAATAATAAGGTGAACCTAACCTAACCTCACCTCCTTAAATATTGCCGTAACTTTTTTAAACACCCTGTAAAATCAATTACAGTTGCAAGATTTTATTAACTAGTCAAATTTAATAAAAGCTTTAATCGATATTCACTCAAAACTTCAATTTCTTTTGCCGAAAATCAATTGGAAAAGCTGGTTAGTTTCTGTAGTGTTTCAATAATCTTTTCGAAGGAAAATGTTTAAATTTCCCGCGGCAACTTCACTGTTGAACTTTCCACAGAATAATTCGAAGAATAAACAGTCGAGGGTTTTACTATTTACTCTTGCATAGAAATTACACCAAGATATAAAAAAATATTGAAATAGCAAAAACTTCTCTGCCGTTGTACCTTAAAGAAATATGGCCTTTTCCTCTCCATTCGTCTCCTCAACTAACGATGTTTGTTCAACTTCGAATGATTACGTTTGTTGGAAAATTCATTCCGTTCTTTATATAATAACGCTTGAACAAATTATAATCAAAAGAAAAAGGATGTTCAGAGAAGTTGGTCGTTTTCCCTTTGTGTCCGATCGATGTCATTAATATCTGCATTATTCAACGAGTCAGCGATTTCTAGAAAACTCATTCTACGGAATAGACCTTCTTGTCGTTTTATTGACTTGCTTCAAGTGTAATAGGTTTTCGACTTATTTTGAGCTCAATAGTCATCATGATCTGCTTTTCCTTTCCTTACTGCTTCATTTGTCGTAATGTTGGTTTATATATTTTCATGAAAACAGGAAAATTTCATCAACAAATTTTATTATGCTCAGTTAAAGCATAGATAGGCTGCAAAAAGTTAGTTGAATATATTTAAGTCTGGTTGTGCACAAAGTTGATATAATTCATTATGTGGCAATAAGCATTCAATGTACCTTTTATTAAATGGCATTAGGATAGGGGTGCTCAAACTTGAACTTCTGGCGATCTTCCTCAATATTCTTAGACTCCTTAGGATCAACTCTGAGAGACTGCAAGTATATGTGATGCAGGGTTGTCGTACATACACGATACACCCTACCTACCTACCTACCTAGGTAGGGTGTACCGTAGCATATATAGATATTAGTTTTTCGCACAATATACATTATTTAGTCAAGGTTTGGGTAAGGTTTAGTTACGTTCTTCTCTATAATATCAATAAAAAAACTCAGAGTTATTCAGAATTGCGAATTTACTGGTTGCTACAAAATAAAAGAGTTACATATGGGGTTAAACTTAACTAAGGAGTGACTTTGGATGTTGAAGCGTGGTACGCATGTCCTCAACATACTTTTCATGAGATGGTACGTAACCATTGAGTGTTTTGTTTTTGTTTTTTCTATGGACCTACAGTTTATAGTGGACTCCGAACCACTCACCTAGACCGTGCAATGATAACTGCCACCTCTCAGAATTACAAGTTATCTGGCCTTCAGAGGTTATGGACTCAACAACTATGGTTATGTGTCCAATCTCTATGTGAGTCTTTGTCAAATTCACTTTTTTTGTTCAAGGACAACATCCATGACTTGAACCCGGATTCGAACCAGGCACCTCGGCTAAGCATATTCCTACATACTTGCTCACTAACCGTGCAGCTACCGAGGCGGTCAAACCATTGAGTACTAATCGCAAGCATGATTACATATGATCGTCAGTTAGTCAATTGCGATATTTTACACTTAATTATCTTCATTTGAGAAAATGCAGACCCGCAAAAGTAAGTTGACCCAAACATTGCCGTCAGATGAAGGGCGATTTGCCTTAGATTCGGATATTTATCTTCAGATATAAAAACCAGAAATTTGTATCAGATGAGCTTTGAGATGTATATCTGATACAATCTGCACCAACTCATTTTCAACAGAACATGAGTTCATATTGAACTGACTTGCTATTTCAGTAGCTAATTCCTCAATGTTTTTACATGAAAAAGAATATGTCATAAATGATGCTATATTTGTCAATTTACTGCAATCATAAAAACGCATTTCGAATTGATATTTGATAATTCAGTCTCATACGTAACATAATTCAACTGAGGAATCCTTGCTTTCAAAGACGGAAAATGTTTCAGTTGATCTATCATAAGTTGCAATTTACTTTTGACTGCGTTTACTGCGCTAATCATCTCAATAATAGTTTCTAACCTTAAAGCTCCAAGTTAATGGTGTTTGAGTGCATTGTGATGTCAGTCAGAAATGCCAAATCAGTCAGACATTTTTCGTTTTTCAAAATCTGAGTGTCATCACTTCTTTCATCTGGAAAAGCTGTCATTTCGGGCAATATTTCTTGAAACCTTTCTAGGAATTTTCCACGACTCAAGCACCTGACGTCCATGTGAAGAACTAATTCAGTATGTTTAGCTGACTCCCTATCTTCCAACTACAACTCAAAGAGCCGCCGTTACAAGCTACGTACACGGATGGAATTCACAATTTTTGTTGCAATGCCCATAATTGTTCTTGTTTCCAGTCATTGCTGGTGCTCCATCGGTTGTAATGCACACTAATTCATATATTGATAGCTTGTAGTTTTTTACAAAATTGTAGAAAACGTCATATATATCTTCGCCATATACCTCTTCAGAGGAATGATTGTCAAAAATTCTTCCTTAGCCAACATGTCATTGAATACCATCCGAATAGTAATACACAACTGAGCAGTGTGAAAAGTATGTACATTTCATGATATCATGCTTCAGTTCATCTGCCATGTCCTGACTCATGACTTCGATACGCCTTGTGACAATCGGAAGAGATAACTGAAGTTCTCTAATAGTAGACATGATTGATCTTCGAATAGTTTCTTGTGTTTCGCCAATATATGAGATATTTTAAATGACGCGATCGTAGCAGCTTTTGATTGTTTGGCTGGTCTTGTGAACATGGTTTGTTCTTTTTCAAACAAGATATCAAATCACGTACTTTTCGTTTTCTTAATTCACTATGTGGTGGAAAATCCTTTTCATAATTTTTATGAACCGTTTTATGATGCCTCTCTAAGTTACAATGCTTAGGTATTGCAACTGACGCAAAACAAATAAAACAAATGCACTTATCCTTCACCATACAAAGAAAGATTCTTCCTCCCAATCGTTATTAAAATGATACGTTTTAGATTTCTTCGCTGCACTCAATTTGTACTACTTTATAATAAATCGACATAGTGTTGCCTTCAAGTTCAATTCAGAATGACTCCAATTCCTTCAGGCGCAACATTTATATCGGCGTGAACGAAATTCTCGAATGTTCCTGTCAAACGCGCCTCTCGAAATTTCTAGAAAAGCGGCAAGAATAAGAAACGCGGCTTTTCTTGACAAGCCTACTTATTAAAAGTTTTTTTCTTCTCGAGATCTACTCAAAATGCACTCGCGAACGACCAGTCGATCGCGATCGACCGTTTGAACACCCCTGGTTTAAAGTGTATTATTAAGTATTTTCTCCGAATTTAACCCAAAGAAAAGTAATTATTACAAAGATATATACAGGGTGTTTCCGAATAAGATGTCATAAATGAAGGATGCGAATCCCTGAATGATTTGAGCAAGAAAGTTCGAAGAACCAATGGTCAAAAAATGCTTCGTTGCCGAGATACAGGGTGTTAAAGTTGAGAAAATTTTTCGATTTTCTCTCGATAAAACCTAGACTTCTCGAGATTTCGGGCTAAAATTTTCCACATAAGCTACTAAACACAATCTGAATCACCAGGTGAGGCCAAATTTTGGAACAGTATACAGAGTGATACTTTTTCATGGGCCATGTTCCATTTTACCCTCGGAACTTTTTTTGGTACGCCACTGGCACTAACAAAAATAAAATCGAATAGATCATTCAATTTGAAATTTTTTAACTCCTGCATTTTGATCGTAACTATCACCGTTTCTGAGATATTAATTATTGAAAATAATCCAATAGTTTTCCCATATCGAAGCCATGGAGATATTATCTTAATAACTGATGCAATTTTTCAGGAATTGAGCTAAAATTTACATCAGATATCTCCCTATAGTATGTTTATAACAAAATGAGGCAGAAATTCCTGACAGTATACAGGGTGTTATTTTTTCACGTGCATTTTCCTCTTTTTGTCCCCTGAACTTTTTGTGGTGCGCTACTGGTATATTCTGAAAACAGAATCAAACAGATTATTCAAAGTGGAAACTTTTCTGTTCCTTGTATTTTTCCGTATCTGCCACCATTTTCGAGATATTAATCAAGAAAAGTAATCGTATAGTCCCTTCCGTATTGAAAGCTTGAAGATATTTTTCATGTTATTTCGGCAATTTGTGAAGACCTTGAGTTCGAATTTCAAACGAAGTTCACATTTTAAGATCTGCACCACTAGATTGGTAGGATTTATGAGAAAGTATAAAGGGTGATATCATTTCCCTGATCATTGAATTCGAATTCAAAAATGTGTTTTATTGAGTGTATAAATCGGAAGTAAATGAATAAACAACATAAATAATCGCGAATGATTTCAATAACAAAAACTCATAATGATGAAAACAAAAATTGAACAAACAGAACAAATCAAAGAAGATGTTGAAAATGTCCTCCACCTGAAAGAATACATGCTTCTGCTCGTCTCCGCATATTAGTGCGCACCCTCTGAAATATTCGAATTACGAAAAACGTCAGTTATGCACCGAAAAAATATACGGAGGCAAAGGGGTAGCCTGTTCGGGCGTTGTTGATTAATTTTTCGAAAATGGTGGCAGATACGGAAAAACACAAGGAACAGAAAAGTTTTCACTTTGAATAATCTGTTTGATTCTGTTTTCGGAATATACCAGTAGCGCACCACAAAAAAGTTGAGGGGGCAAAAAGAGGAAAATGCACGTGAAAAAATAACACCCTGTTTACTGTCAGGAATTTCTGCCTCATTTTGTTATAAACATACAATAAAGAGATATCTGATGTAAATTTTAGCTCAATTCCTGAAAAATTGCATCAGTTATTAAGATAATATCTCCATGGCTTCGATATGGGAAAACTATTGGATTATTTTCAATAATTAATATCTCAGAAACGGTGATAGTTACGATCAAAATGCAGGAGTCAGAAAAATTTCAAATTGAATGATCTATTCGATTTTATTTTTGTTAGTGCCAGTGGCGTACCAAAAAAGTTCCGAGGGTAAAATGGAACATGGCCCATGAAAAAGTATCACTCTGTATAATGTTCCAAAATTTGGCCTCACCTGGTGATTCAGATTGTGTTTAGTAGCTTATGTGGAAAATTTTAGCCCGAAATCTCGAGAAGTCTAGGTTTTATCGAGAGAAAATCGAAACATTTTCTCAACTTTAACACCCTGTATCTCGGCAACGAAGCATTTTTTGACCATTGGTTCTTCGAACTTTCTTGCTCAAATCATTCAGGGATTCGCATCCTTCATTTATGACATCTTATTCGGAAACACCCTGTATAGAGAAAAGTTCATGAAGTAGTTTTATCTGTATTATGCATCAGTTAGTAGTTGATGAAACTGTTTTGTTCTTTTCACAAATAACCTCTCGACCTCTGTTAAACGTGCTAAAAATATATCACTTTCCCAAAGTGAAAAATTAATTATATTGAATGTACACGATGATTTAAGCCATAAATGTCATTTACCTTTGATTAATGAAAATGTTAAAATGTGTTCTGAGATGACAGAAATTGGACAGTCCACAATATACAAGCTCCTCAAGGAAAGAAAATCTGAAAATTGATTTAAAGTGAAACCTCCAAAAACTTCTCCAGGAAGGCCCCAAACGGTTATTGATGAAGACTTTAGGAATACTATTCGAAAAACTGTGCATTCTTTTTATTTTCGGAAAGAAATTCCCACTGTGGAAAAAATAAACGCTGTGCTCGTAGGAGATCGAAACTTGTCTTCAATATCGAAAAACAAACTGTGTCAAGTTTTGCATGAATTGAAGTTCTCATGAGAAAAGCACAACAGGAAGTCAGTTTTTATAGATAAAAAAGAAATGATTTGAGTGCAATTGAAAAATATCGTGCTCAAAGTAAGATAATTTTTTATCTGGATGAAACTTAGGTTAATCAATGATACAGAGTTCAGAACACTCGGAATGATAAAAACATAAAAAATGTCGACGTCTACAGGATTTCAGGTTCCCTCAGGAAAAGGACGACGTATAATAATAACGCATAGAGGTAGTGTAGATAGGAGTTTATTATCATTTCAAAGTAAAAGTACTGAATATCTTGAGGACATGAATGCGGATGTTTTCGAAGAATATTTGGAACAGTTGTTGGATCTGTTATAGTCATGGATAATGTAAGCTATTCGCGACAGATTGAATTGAGGTCAACATGTTCATGGCGTAAATCAGACATCATCAGATGGCTGACGGATAAAAATATTTCTTTTGAAGAAAATATGATAAAAAAAGAATTACTATCAGCTGTAAATTCACCTAAAAATTTTTACAATAAGTATAAGATTGACGAAATTGCAAAAATCCGGTAAGTTAGCTTATTCCGCCTTCCACCTTACCACTGGATTGTTTATGTGGTCAGTCACTGGTTCAATTGACAACTCTCAAAAAAAATGGTTGTTTCGATATTTCCATGAGATTGGAAAACTTGAGAGAGATATAGACGCACACTGTATTTTTTAATAAAGAAAATTTAGAAAAATTTTCGCAATACGTCCTTGTAATTCTTCCTCGACTGCATTCTGTGGGTAAGAAAATTTGCTGAAGTTACATCTGGTCATCGCGAAGTTAATCCGAAGAAAAAAATTAGTTATCCTCAAAATCTTACTTCAATAAAAAGGTTTTGTGGAATATGACAGCTTTCGTAGTAGGCTCATTTTTCACAGCAATTCTTACTTAATTCTTACAAAAAGTCATGTACAGGGTATTTGATTAGTTATTCGAGGAAAAAACTTATATTTTCAATCCAGCCCTGGAATTTGATTGTCCTCTACATCAGCCATGTTGTTTGGGGTACGAAATATCGAGGTCTATGCGTTCAAGAGTTATTGCGATCAGAAAGTAATTTGCCTTCATGATCAAAACGGATGATATGAACGATATTTTACCGATTCTTCTTGTTTTGTTCGATAATCTCAATTAAAAATGCAATTAAGAAAATATGAACATGTGTGGGAAATTCTCAACAGAAAATTTAGGAAGCCAGTGTAGATACCATTACCTCCTAAGTACTAATAGATTACTGACGAAATATTTTTTCAACATATCTCAATGAATGAATTTGAATTTTCGATTTTATGCGTTAATTTTCTGCTCCCTGTATATAGGCACGAATTGTTCAATCAAAGAAGAAATCTAACCTTTCCCTTTTCGAGAAATCTCTTGATAAATCTTAATTCTCAATTATTACGCTTATTTGTTTCATCTTTTATGTACCCTCAAGCATTTCAAAATTAATCTGTTTTCATCTCCTTTCTGCATTATTTATATTGAATTCTTTGCTTATATAAGATGACAGTTCTGTCGAAACAAGAACAGAATTTTCATTTACTATAGCGAAACGTATTTGTCCGAATTATCCCTATTTTAATTAATGTTGATAATAACAAGAATTTATTTTTGTTCTGTTTCAATTTTAATTACAAGTACAATTTCATTATATTCATTAAATTGATGAATGGGAAATGAAGAAATTTCTTTCCATCCGCTGTTTTAGCATCGATAATGAATATTTTAACTAATGAGAATATGTTTGAATAACATTAATAATACACTCTTATTTTTGTTACTTTTGAAAATGGTAATGATCAAACAGTTCAACAAATATGAAGCAAATATTTACCAGCAAATTCATTCCGCAGCAGCACAATAAAAATGAACAATGTTATTTCTATACAGAGGTGCACTTTCATATTCACTGACTTTCTGTAGACTTCATCAGAGTGTGCTGTCTGTATTTATTGTACATCAAGTTAACAAGATGATGGTCGCCCACTTGTAACACTTTCTTTGGGATTGATGATAAGCAACTTTCATTCAGGTATCGAATGTACATGTTACAAAATTTATCTCGAACCATTCAGGCATTTTTACTTCCACGTTCCAGCCAGCATGGAAATATGTTAAGTGAGGAAATTCATGGAAATAATACAGAATCATTACAACACATACACAAAACAACCTAGACTTGAATGAGAACATATTGCCAAGAGAAAATCCCTTAAAATATTCACTTTCAAGAACCAGAAGTTGTACTGATATTCTGAAAAAATGAAATAAATTCAGCTGTTACTATGTGATATATAATTGATATTAAAAAGATTGCAAATACTAAAACTAAAAACTGCTACAACTCATGAGACAAATAGATCACCAGCATCGTTGGTCCTTAAATGTATGGGCCGCTATAATAGATGGATATCTAATTGGGCCGCACTTTTTCGACAGGCAACTCAATAGTGAAATGTATTTAGATTTTCTGCAAAATCATCTACCAATGTTATTTGCCGATGTACCAGAGCATATAAGACAAGATTTGTGGTTTCAACAGGATGGAGCACCGGTACATTACTTACATCAGGTTAGGGAGGATTTGAATCATGTATTTCCAAACAAATGGATGGTGGTGGTCCTTTTAGATGGCCAGCTAGGTCTCCGGACCTTAAAAGTTTAGATTTTTTCTTGTGGGGTTATATCAAGGGCATCGTTTACCAGATTCCTTCTAGAACACAGTTGCATATGAGACAGAGAATAGTCGACGCCTTTCAGTCAGTTAATCCACAAATGTAGTCGAGAGTTCAACGGTCTTCTTAGAAGAATTGAGCTGTGTCTTCAAAGAAACGGGCAACATTTCGAATTATTATTATTAAATAGTTCAACACCTTGTAGATCATCTCACCAAAAACCAATCTATTACGTATTTCATACACGACTATCTTAGAATATCTCCATATCTCTGATCGAGTATAATGATATGTACTAATAAACTCTTCTTTCGCAACCTCTGATTTCATTTTTTAGTTTATTTTATTTATTTAGAAAATGGTAGATGATAAATATAAGGTTACTCTTGCAAAAATATGGCACAATATTTTATGTGTTGACATGAATACTAAAATGAGTCACTCCTGTATAAAATGAGGATAATCTATTTCGATTCATCAATGAAGCTATTCTTGGGCAATAAGAAAACGAAAGGAAAAAGTATTCATCCTTTCTGGCCGAAGGAGCATGCGATGACGTGTGAGCCTATTATCATTATAGCAGAGTTTAGGTCGCCCTTGAATCTTCAACATCAAAGTGGTCTTCCAATCTGAAAAAACCTCCCAAGATTTTTTATAGAAAATTGGGACACCCTGTTCACTTCAAAATAAATTGCTGAAGTAGATTTTTACTTTCTAAATACAATACAGATCGAACAAAAATGAACTCTTCAATAGTGTGCGAGCTACAGAGCCATGGGTGAATCACCCAGTATATAACGAGTTAGAAAAAAATTATTTAAATCGCTTTTCTACTAGGCAAAATCCAAGTTCTCAAATTTTTATTGGAGAAAAATATTGAAGAAGAGACAAAGAATTCATTGAAAATACCAAAAAGGAATGAGAAATTCTAATTTAAATTTTAATTAAGCAATCAAATTGAAATCTGTGCAACTACAATGCACTACTATTCTCTGTTAGTTATGCTGCTCATTTGTAGCTGAGGCTGTAGCTTTGTCTCCACCCACTAGCGCATGCTTATCCTGAATCGTGTAATAAGATTCATTAATTCGAATTATTTTACGAAAACTGTCAATGTTTTTATTGATACTTTTCAGAAGTATAGACTGTGAGAAGAACTATCATTTTTTATCTTTACTCTTCGAAAATTTGATTGAGGTCTGACTACCATTTCTATGCAATATTGAATATTGAAGCCTCTTATCTAGAGAAAAATGATGATGGGTTACGTGTAGAAAGAGTTCAAATAAAACAATAACATTTCTTCTGACAGTTTAAAGATTATCAATATCGTAGAAGTATACAGTTATTTCCTTCATTAAGAAACATCTACATTAAAAGTAAGTCTTACAATTTCACTAGAAACAGTCAAATAACGAACTGGAATATTTCCATCTAACTTCTAATTGTTAACTGCCGCATCAAGTTGTTTCTACAGCGTGAAGTTTGAAAAGGCATTCGGTACTCGGACCTTCTCCACTGCACTGACCTAATTTCAATTGCTGGAGAACGGCGTTTCACGGAGAAGAAAGGAAGAGGAAATGTATGAAATCTCTTTCAGCACAATTCTAGATATCCGACAGGATTAAAGGCGGCGCGATAGTTTATTGAACTGGGCCGGGAGCGTTGAGGGTGACATTGATAGGGTACAAGGGTTGCTCGAAAAAAAGATAAAAGGGGTTATTCAGATCCACTTTGCACTTATAGTTTGAGAAAGTTATGTACGAAGTACGAAATTGATCGTATATCTGCATTCGGTTCTTGGAAACTGAAAGAGACTACATATAGAAAGCTAGGCTATCGTGTTGAAAGATGATATGCACTCATATCTTTTATTAAAACATTTCTAGAAATATTTTTTCTTATAGATTCAACAGCTTTCCTTTCAGTTTATTTATTTATTTATTTATTTAAGTACAATATAAGGAATGTCCACAGCCGAAGCCAAAATGACATTCACTAGAAGAATATTAGTTACATAGAATCTAGTATTCTAGAAAAAAAGTATTATATAAGACATTAATAGTGAGTTGTATTCATGAAAGAATGAAAAGAGAAATACAAAATGAATATTACAAAAACGAACGATTGAATGAATTTTATATCAGTCAGTAAAGAGCAAGCGTAATGTTCTCTTCAAAGAGGCCAATGTGACCCCAAACAAATTGATACTCCTATGCGTGTTGCAGACACGTAGCATCCTATCGATAGTTGAGTTCTGTGCACTATTAGTTTTTCTAAAAGTTATAGAGAAGAGGTCGTGGTGCCTCAATGATTTCATAGGAACATTAAAAGTAACCATGTGCAAGATCTCAGGTACCTGAAATACGCAGTTCAATATTTTAAACAAAACCAAAATATCAGATATAGTTCTACGATTTTCAAGTGACAATAAATTGAAATATTTACGGGCAGGAGCGTAGTCGTGGTTCAGGATAACAAAGTTAGTTTTGAAGCATATGAACCGTATGAATCTATTCTGAATGCGTTCAAGTCGGTTGGAATAACAATCATAACGAGGGTTCCAAATACATGAGGCAAAATTTAATTTACTGTAGATGTAAGCATAATATAAAGTGATAAGTGATTCTACATATTTAAATTCCTTACTTTTCCTGAAAATATAACCCATCATTCGACTTGAACTATTTGCTATGCGATCTATGTGTGCATCGAAGAGCAACTTCGAATCGTGACACCCAGATCAAAAGCCGTGGACACACGTCGCAGCAATGAATTTCCAAATGAGTACTAAAAAGTGATAGGGGAATGGTTTCTAGTAAAAGTTATCGTGAAACATTTATTTAAATTCAAAAATAATTGGTTTTCTCTACAGTACTCAACCAAGTTATTCAAATCTAGTTGAAGATCAAGGCAGTCCCTTAAGCATGTGATAGATCTAAAAACTTTCAGATCGTCTGCTTAGAGCAAGAATCTGGAATGCCGGAAACATTTATCTATGTCATTTATATAAATTAAGAAAAGAAGAGGACCGAGATGAGTTCCCTGCGGTACCCCAGAAGTACTTATGAAAGATTCAGTTTTAAAACCATTTAAACTAACGAAATGTGACCTATTCAGTAGATACGATTGGATCCACTCAAGCAACCAACCACTTACACCGGCTTCGGCTAGTCTAAAAATGAGAATATCGAAACTTATTTTGTCGAAGGCTTTAGAAAAATCTGTGTAAGTAGCATCAGTCTGAATTTGAGAATTCATTGCACTCTGCAGGTACTCACTATAAACGATCAAATTAGTTTCCAGAGTCCTACCCTTAAAAATCCGTGCTGTTGTGGGATAATGAAATTTTCACATGAGAGAAAAGATACTTATAAATTATACGTTCAAATACTTTAGCAATGATCGAAAGCTTGTTAATAG
Organism: Cryptolaemus montrouzieri; assembly: GCA_013387265.2. NCBI lineage: Eukaryota > Metazoa > Arthropoda > Insecta > Coleoptera > Coccinellidae > Cryptolaemus > Cryptolaemus montrouzieri. The sequence goes on from JABFTP020000186.1 coordinate 4,865,064, forward strand.
GTCTATAATTAGAAATATTATTTTTATCTCCACTTTTGAAAATTGGGACAACGGGGACTCCTTCCACTTTTTGGAAATACACCATTAATTAGAGACTGATTGAACAAAATATGCAGTGGTTTACTTAATTTTTGAGCGCAATTTTTGAGAAAAATTGGTGGAATGCTGTCTGGACCTGAACCCTTCGACATGTCAAGGGATAAGAGGACCTCTCGAACCTCTTCCTCTTCTATGTGAATATTTGATATTACATCATTATTGCAGTTTTTAACAGTTACACTACGACTACGCTGCTGACTTACAGGAACATATACACTCTCGAAATAACGGGCAAAAAGATTGCATATCTCTTTTCCATCTGATGAAGAAATATCCCCATACCTCATTTCATTAGATAGTTTAGAGCCGCCCCGTCCCAGAGACATATTTCCAGAATGATTTGCTGTTCGTTGGCAGTTCCCGCTCAATGTTAGAGGTGAATTTATTCAAATCAAGTTCAATAAGTTCCTTCGAATGAGCACGAAGCTGTTTGAATATATTGAGATCATTGACATTTTTACTAATTTTCCATTTTTTATGAAATTTTTGCTTTTCTCTTATTGTTGTAATAGTAACTTTCGAAAAGGATGAAGGAAAACACTTAGTGACTCTTTTCTTAGGAACAACAGAAACGATTATGTCATTGATTCTCTCATAAAAAATATCCAGATTTTCATCAATTCCCTTAGAGCTGCTGTTGAGCAGAAACTCCCAATTCACCAGCGATAATGAGGCATTAACAGCTTCATAATTCGCATTTCTAAAATCGTAATAAAAATTTTGAATTTTCGAATTTTTCATCATCTTCTCCTTAGACAAGGCAACTATAAACTCCAGTGTGGGATGATGTGTGTCCTCGTTTACAAACGGATGAGCACTTTTATGTATATTCGAGACAATTTCTTTATTACACAAGACTAAGTCAGTTGAAAGTTGAATTCTTGAAGAAGATATCAGAGTGGAGCCATTTGAACTTGGTTAATTTTATCGAGAACAAGACACAACCAACAACATTTCGGGAAAGGTGACTGCTGGAAATCCTCTTTTACTTGTGCAAGAACATCGAATTTTCTCAAAAAAGAACGTACTTCCCGTCATCATAGTCGATACCAGAGGTTGCTGGCATTACCATGGGTCAGACATTGCCAAATCTACTTCTGCCAAACTCAGTTTTCTTCTCAGGGCTCAGAAGTACTTCGCCATCCCAGATGATGATTTTATACAAATCACGGCCTCATCTGAAATACTGTTTCCATGTGTGGAGCTCCACACGTCAACATTCATTACATCTATTAGATAGTGGCCAGAAAAGAGCAATGCGCCTCTTGTTCAAAGGCTTCAGGTTGCTGATTTTTCTCATCAGGTACTTGCATAGTCAATTCTCTGAAGAACTGAAAGGCTTGGTTGCAGAAAGAATCAATTTCCAACCAAAAACCAGACACCCGAAAAACACACATCTTGGGTGGCCACATCTGTGGCATAACAAGCATCGCTTCCTCCTAAGAGGCAAGAAAACAAAAACATACATGGTGACCTTGTAGATGAATTTGATTGATGGTCGTGTTCTTAGAGAAAATCTATCAGTTGAAGTATTTCTAGCTTTTCGGTGATTTATCAGCGTCTGTTAATTTTTCTCAGATTCAGTAACAGTATGATTTGCATCAGGTCTTATAAGTCCATTCGTCAAAAGAATTGTAAGTTCGCAATTAGATCGTAAAGGTTTTGTTTTAACTCAGACATTAACCCCTTAACCTCTAACTATGAGATGCTTACTAAATAAATATTTAATATACTTAATGTGTTGCAACAGGAAAAATGGAAAAGCCATTGTGCAATGTTGGGTGATTTTCTCAACAAGAAGTTACTGGTTGATAGCTCGAAGGACCAGTACAGAATTTATTATTGAAAAAGCACTGTACACACTTTAAATGGTACAAAATGAATTTGAATTTTTCTGTATGAAAAACTAAGATGTTGATGAGTACTAACCTCAATGAAGGTTACTCTGATACTCTGATCTGTATGAAGCTCTATCTCCTCTAATTTTCAGCATAGACCTAAGGAAGACAACCTCCATCTCTATCTCCAGAAAACCCCCATGGAAGAGAATATTCCCACCGTTCTTTACCATCCCCACAACAACTCCGAAGAAACATCACACAAATCTTCCTCAGAAATCATTAATAGTGACCCCTATGATCTAATCTTAAACTCTGAAGCATAAAATTAAAACTTGGCGTTGGATTCCGAATTTTACACTATCCTACAAGCTCTCAAATCCACAAACAACGAAGATCAAAACATTGTTATATGCACAAGTTCATTATCAGCCATCCACTCTATCCAAAATCCTTACTCCCAACACCCACTAGTGCCATTCACGATAGACGCGAAGAACTTATGTCTTAAGGCAACAGAGCTGCTCTCATCTGGGTTCCGTCTCATGTCGAAATCAATGGTAATAAAACTGCAGATAGAGTTGCCAAGGAAATGTCAACATCCCAACACACTGAACCCTTCAACATGTAAATAAAGATCTACAACGTTGCTTCAACAAAATAATCCATAACTCTTGGCAAAACCAGTGGGCACGACCTAAATCGAAACTGAAAGCAATTTGAACCGCAACAAAGCCCACAGACCTCCCTCCAATAACCAGAAAACAGCAAGTCGTACTAACAAAGCTCCGAATTGGACACACATGGCTCACTCCCATGGCTTCCGAAGCTTAATCAACTTGCGAAAAGTGCAACAACACTAACAGAATGCCCTGGCCTATTTCAGCAACGCAAGATAAATGAGATAACACCAAATCTACAACTTAAAAATATTTTTTTCCAATACCATGAATATTGAAACTTTCAAGCTATCATAAATACTCGTCATTTCCTATTTTGAATCATTTAGGTTTCCCCTCAACTTCCATTGAGGCTCTGGCTGTATGTGCCGTGGCACCATCCTGTTGAAACAAAACATTTCTTCTGTTCATTCATTATTGGGTCCATAATAATTCTAAAACATCTATAGATCATAATCGGCATCACTTGGAAGACTGAACCTGGCCATCAGGGCTCTCTCGGTCAAACAGAGATGGAATTTGAGGAAATATGGCAGGTTATGTATTTTTTTATTATCTCCTTAGTCCCTTTCATGACCTTGCTTGCCATGTAAAATCTTTTCTTAGATTTGTTTAGACATATAAGAAGTTTGATTGTTGAAATATTTTTCTGCTGGTTTTCTTTTTCCATTGTTACAGATTTCTGTCCCAAACCCCCTTCCTTTCACCCTTGTTTTTGGAAATCATGGAATGCAAGAGAGAATGAAGCGGCAAAGCAGAAAAATCTTTGGTACTCTTTATATACACACGACACTAACACATCATAAACAGACAAGCTATTGCTAGTGCAATAGCGACAGGGAAAACAGTTTTTTCCTCAGGTTTTTTCACTCGTTTATTGAATCATATACAAGATAGTTTGGTTCCCCTGCTACATTTCCTGAGCTCACACTTGTGTTTTTTCTGACACACACCAAAATCAATTCTGGGTTCTCCAGCATGAAAACATATCGCTCAGAGTTTACAATTACGGTTGCCCTTCTCTTATTCTCGAAAATATACGGCCCAATCACCCCAAGACAGCTCATAGCTCACCAGACGGTGACTTTTTCACTGTGAATTGGGGATTGATGCAGTCCGCGGGGGTTTTTACTGCCCAATATCGGCAGTTCTGTTTATTAACCGATCCGCTCAAATGAAAATGAACCTCATCACTCATCATTATCACTGGTTCAATTTCATAATCATAATCATATTGCATTCTCTCGGACAACTGCTGGCGTTGTGCAAAATTCCCTTCATTCAGGACAACCATGAGCATATAGGAGTGACAGACTCTCCCGATTTCAAATACTCTTCAACTGCGAACGCACGGTGTACTCTTGTCCAGATAACCATTGTGAACTAAATGGTAACTCCTCCTGAGTCGAATGACATCAGCCGCTTCCTCCTACTCACTCCTCGTTACGTGTACTACCTGTTCCAAAAACGCAATTTCATTACGCCCCACCCTGTATATTATTATTGAGGGAGAATGGCTGAGGACAAAGTCCTATAAATGAAGAATAATAATGAAGAGAGTAGAAAATGATAGTTGGCAATATCAAAAATTAAAACTAGAATGTTGACGCAAATAGAATTGATGAGATAAATTTCAAAATCTCAACAAGAAAAGAGCTTGTTCAAGTTTGTCAAATTTACCACATTAGGTCAGGAACTCCACAGACCCTTAAACAATCTGCCAATTAATTTTCATCATAAAGAATTACCAAATAGATTTTTCGAAAGAAGATTCTCCCTGTATTTCTTTTTCAGCTGCATTCAGCCCCCTGTTACTCCAACAGATAGAATCACGAGGGAAAGGGGTGATGTAAATAAAGACGTATTAGTAATCAAGAAGTGTCAGAAAGATCGTTGAATTCGTAAAGAGGAAAGGCGTAAAATTTCGAATCCTTGATTGAATTATCCAATAATCAGTTGGAGAGCATTCAACATTCTCAAGAAAGAGTTACTTATTCCCTATTGAATGAAAATGCGTGCGAAAATTGCCGCAGGGAATATAGTTGAATTTTCACTAGTATTGGGGTTCTTTTAGATCTTCATCTTCATCCATAAATTAGATTCTAAGAATTCACTTATCGCCTGAATATAATTTTCCACAAATTTTATTAGCCATCTTCTGTTTTAGTGGATTTCTTATCGATTTACTCAATTGCTCATTACCAAGTCACAGTATCATCAGATCTTTTACTATCTTTTGTTCATAAAGCTTTCTCTTGCAATTTGAATATTTTAACAGCTCTGAATTACCCATAATACCAATCATAATTATCAATTTTAAGTCTTCTTAACAAGAATATAACGGAAGAAAGTCTGGGGCCAGCGAATCAATATGGGGTTTTCATGTCAGGAAGTCAGTTGGTTTACATTAGCTCTAATTGCACTTGATCTGTCTGATATCAACACAATTGTTAGTATTTTGATCCAATTGAATCTTAGGAAATTCGTGCTCGGCCAGCACATTTGCATAAAGAACATTTGTTGATCTGGTGAACGCAGGGAGATCATTGATGTAGAACCCGAACAGCAGAGACCAACCATTCAGATCACCAGAATTAGTCGTCATTTAGATATAACATCATTTATGTAAACATATTGATATCTTTGTGATGAATACGACTCTAATAGAGTATAGAATAAATGTGACATCATATCAACGTACTTTGACAGATCACATAACTTGATGGCTGGATAGTAATTTTACTCCAGACTGTATATAAAGTGGTTTAATATTCTTAGTGGAAGTGAAACGCAAGCTCTCTAGATCAATTCTTTGTAGGGTTAAATCACGCTCCTCTCCTCTACTTACATCAGTTTACTTATTTGTCTCTATGCCCTGGTGAGCTCCTCATCAACTTCCTGAAGCCATTTTGATCTTGATGAGTTTTATCTTCTCCTTGGTCCCGGGACCCACTGTAGCATTGCAAATATTGTTGCTCCTTTACCTGCCCTCCATACATGCCCTAACCATTTTACTCTCCGCTCTTTGATTCAATCACCACCAATCAATTTTGTTCCGATTGTGAGTAAGGTACTGTAAATAGTGATAGCTGACAAAAAAAGAGGTACTTTCAAGACAATAATCTATTATTCAAGTATCGGTCAGGATTTCGGGATCATCATTCATGTGAAACTAATATTCAGCTTATTTGTGCAAAGTGGCGTTCTCAGATCAATAGGGGCAATATTGTGTTGTGCTTGTTCATTGATCTTAAACGAGCGTTTGAGACAATTGACAGAAGTAGACTCATAAAGAAGCTAAAAGACTGTGGATTTGGTGGAATTGCTCTGAATTGGCTAAGAGATTACTTATGTAGTAGAGAATGAACGAAGTGACAAGTACATTAATTTTATGCACCTGTCAGGTGAGCGTAACCAGTTCAGCTACTTGATTCAAATATTTCAAAGCATTCTCTGTTAGTTCTTGCAAAATCATCAAAGTTCAATATATTCCCAAATTATTTCGGAACTATAAGAGATGGGTATAGTACATGCTGATACAATTCCATCTGAAATTTGACGCTTCATCTGATGGCGATATAAAAATCGGCACGTGCAATTTGAAAAAATTGAGTTATTGCTGTTTGAAAAAGGCCAAATTGAAAAAATCATACAAAACAACGCAATGAACATTTGACATTTGTAGATTGCTTAAAAACTTCCTTGATCCTTCGTCTATCCACCCAAGCAAAAATTGTGTCTGTAGTGCAAAAGATCTACGAGCTACAATTTTTTCAAATGTTCCTCAAAAATCGAGTTTATAACAAAAATAATTAAATCTGTCAAAAACTTTGATAGATAAGTGCCAACAACTTGGGTATTTTATGCCTTGCTCAAATGTCGGTTCTAGATGTATAATAAAAAAGGTAGATTGCCATTTGAAATAACAAAGTGATGACCCACTTCCGGTATAACCGGAAATTGTATCACTTTGAAAATATTTCACTCCAATTGGAAATCGCTAGTTATGACCGCGTATAAAATTTCAGCTTGATATTGTAATTGGAACTTAAAAAGTTTTTAACGGACGGTCCCGGTGGATATTCCTGTATAGAATTCACAATTTGAATTTGATATTTTTCATTTATATCGTTCGAAAAAAGAATGGATTTAGTATCCCAAAACTCTGTTAATGGATTTTTTTCGGGTGAATTTTTCTTCGATTACGTTTCATTGTCGATTTTTCATATTGCAAGAATATGAAATTTATCACATACTCTGACTTCAACTGACAAAACCATTAATTCATTCTTTCTGGCGTTAACTAAAATTAATGAAATAAAAACAGTGGAATTCAGAATAAATTAGATTGTGAATGAGAATTTGTATTAATTTGTTTCACAAAGTAGAAGTAGGTGTGAATTCATGAAAGAACATATTCCAAAAGTTGACATACATTCTGTCAAATAAATACTGGGAATTTTTGTTATTCCTGAGTTAGCACCAAAAACTCAACAAATACCATCGAACAACCACCGTATTCACCTGATAAGGCTTGGACCCATTTTTCGTTTTTCTAAAACTCAAATTACCCTTTCGAAGTACCCATTTTGTATCGAAAGACATAAAAGAGAATCAGCGGCGAGAACTGAAGTCGATCCAGGAAAAAGCGTTAGAAAAATGTTTAGATGATTGAATTGGTCGTTGACGTGAATATATTATTTCGGAAGTGGCCTACTTTGAAGGCGATACAATAAGTTTGGATGAAAAATAAATATTGACAGCATGTATAATACATAGCTATACTCAAGAAGATATAGGTTATCCACATACCACAAGAAGGTCGTTCCTTTCAAGTATTCTAAATTAGGTTCCAAAGAGAAGGAGAGGGGGAGTTGGAGCCCATTAATTTGTGATGAAGTAGCTCCTTAAAAAGTGTTTTCTCAACTGAGATATCTTGGGTGGACAGTTCTCGAAAAATGAAATTTTTGAAAAATGGTTTGAAATTCATCCGCCATTTTTAAAATATTGAAAGAGAATTAATTCTAATTAATTTCTTGGATGGTCCTCGAATTTTAGTATATATGATGAATATCATAATCACCCAAATCAATCAAAATTTCGTGCATTTGTTTGATTTTCGAAGTTAGGGTCGATGCATAGAAACATCAAATTTCATTCGATATACAAGAAACCAAATACACAAAATATCCTTTAATTCAAATATGAGCGATCAATGTAACAAATATTTACAGAAATAAAAATACTGAATAAATAAATAAATAAAATAAATAATTATAAATAAATTTTGGCTGGGGAAATCCAGATTACCAGTGTAATCTGTCAAGCCACATATCTCTACTTTGTCTTCTTCCAAAACTTCTATACAATTTTCTTCTGCGTCTACTGTCATCTTCTTCTTCTTCTGCTTCTTCATCGTCATCATCTTCAATTGAATCCTCTTCGTCATCTTCCGCCTTATCTTCACCTGAATCATCGCCTGTTATGGTATCAACTACACCATCAAGAATATCGTCGACATCATCAGATTCTTTTTTCACCATTGTGGCTTTGGTTGTTTTATCAGTTGGCTGCTCTGATTTCAAGGTTTTGTTTTTCGGCATTCTAACCTCGTTACTTTCGTCAAGAATATCTTCTACAACTTCTGCGATTGGATTTTCCTCGCTACCACTTGATTCTATAGAATCGTCATCTTCTTCCTTAGGTGTAGTTGTAGTTATTTGCGGAAGTGTTGTTGATTCGATCCTTTCATTTATTGTGGTATCTATATCATAAGTCATAATTTTCGTTGATGTTTCTTGAAGTGTAGTTAATTCAGAACGATCTGTTTGAACTTCATATTGGGCCTGAGATGTTTCAATAGATCCACTCATGATATTTACAGGTTCGGGAATAGGAATTGAAGGTTTGGTAACAGCTGCTTTGATATCAACTGGTTCAGCCATTAATGAAGTTTTGGGAAGGGATGTGGATGAGGTAGGTAATTCCTCTGAAGCTTTCAAAGTAGTCGGTGATGCAGTTGCGGCACTGGTGGAAGCTGTAGTTGAAACTTTGGTGGAAGCAGCAATTGTAACTTTGGTGGGTGCTGTAATTGTAACTTTGGTGGGTACTGCAGTAGATACACGTTGTGGTTTCGGCTTTGGCGTATTCTTTGTAGACACTGGTTTACGTTGATGTATTTTGGTCACTGTAGCTTTGGTTGGTTTCCTATAAGGTGCTTTAGATACTGTAACAGGTGGTTTCTTCACTGGCTTTTTCTTAGTGCCAGAGCTTTCAGCTTCGAAATACTGATCAATAAAATCATCGTCGAACACACTGAATGCACCATATTCCGCAGTTTCAACATCATTTTCTGAATCATCATCTTCGTCGTCATCATCACCATCGAAATCGAAGTCGTCGTCGTCGTCGTCATCATCTTCATCGTCGTCATCTTCTTCTTCTACTACTGGAAGAGGTTGTGAGGGTTCCACCCTTAGACCTCTAGGTCCAAAATTGAAACAGGAAACTCTCAAGGAGGCTTCGATATCATTCAATGATCTCAATTCTAATCCTAAACAAGCCTGGAAATCTTCTCCTTTCCTACCAATATTGTACACGCGTCCACAAAATTTAGAAATACCTCCAGGCAATGGCATACAAATGGGTTGTGGTTTCTTACCTGAAAATAAACGAAAACGTTATAATCTTTCATGAATCATTTCAATACAGGAAGGAAAGGATCGCTAGAGAGAATAATTCTTACAATTTTGAATCTGGGAAATATTCAAGGATGTCTAATTTTCCGTTTATGTCAGCTTAGTCTCAACCTGTGCATGAATGATAAATTATCCTGGTTATTGATGATTATTTCATGAAGATGGCGACAAAGTTAGAGGTCTTAGGGTGCCTCAGCTTTCCCGCTATGAAGGATTATTGGATTTATTCTTTATTGCAATCATAAGCTCAGTACGGGTGGTACAGGGAAGGATATTCAATAAAGAATTGTGTTATAGTTACGAGGGATTGATCTTATAAACTATACTTAAATTAGTTCAAGTGCTGTATAATTCTTTCAGATTTAGACATTTCTTTTGAAATATTCCAACGAATAATTTTGTGTCATCTGAGTATATTACTAATATACAGGGTGAATTCGGACAAACTGTACATACTTCTACAGTAGATGCAGTTAGATGAGACGGAGAGCTAAAAAGCTTGTATTCGCTTTCTTCAACATTTGAATTGTAACGGCCTCCACAATTCAAATGTTGAAGAAAGCGAATACAAGCTTTTTGGCGCTTTGGTATTTTAAGTTGTTACTTAAAAATGCTATAACATCCCAAAACCTATGGTTTTTAACCACGTGTTTGAAGAGTGAAGTGTAAATACATCAAACTCAAGACTAACAACAACAGTTATGCAGCTCGAAGAGCAGTCATCTCTGGACAGACGATATGGATCAAATCAGAATGCAAGATTTTGTTCCACAAACGAGACATCTACAATATTTATCTCAAGGTAATTCATACCGAGTTATTGTACAGACTTCATCCGCTTGAATTCGATTCATTAGATTACAATAATAGATTCAAAATTAGATCAATAATACATAATAAATATACCATCCAATACCGCAAATTAAAGTTTCTCGTCTCACGAAAACCGAAACCTACTCCACGTAAAACTAAATTTTCTGACCATCAATTTTTTGATAGATTCCCTCTTAAATTCCCAAAAATCAATGGAATTGAACGATTTTCGAGACATTATTGGCATTAATCCCAACAAAAATATTGGCGAAAAAAAAAATTCAGAAGTTCCAGGACCAGACTGAAACATCCTCATTTTCAGTATGCAGGCTGAAATATAAACCAGTATACTGAATTTTGAAGTTGAATGATCAGTAATAAAATCTCCTGACACATTTTTTTATCGGCAGTCGATTTTTCACAAACCCCTCTATTTTTCGTCCGAAAATTAGAAAAATTCAGTAAAAACAGAAAAACACCTTTTCAATTAAAGTTGTTCAACATTGTACTGACTGATATGTTGAATTCCTCATCAGATTTGACTGAAAAGATCTGATTCATCGAAGAAAACGAATGAAATTCTGGTTAAACTCTGAATATTATGAAATATAACAATAAAGACTGGGAACAGTAAATTAACAAGAGAAATAGGTGAAAAACTAAATAATTTTGAAGAAATGACAGAAATCTTGCCAAACAAACTCGAAAAAATTATACTAACCTAGAAAATTCAGACCACAAGAATAACAATAATCTTCAAATTTCATGATAAATGTTCAATATGTCCTCCATCAGAATCAACACATTTTCTGTCCCGACTCAAGATATGGTTAATAGATTTCTAACCTCATCGCAAGCTTTCAATTGCTGACGCGAGTTAATTTCCACCTTATAAACTAAATCTCTGAGGTATTCCCATAAAATATAATCAAGGAGGTTCACATCTGGAGACCTGGCTGGCTGAAATATCTGACCTGCTCGGAGTCTTTCATTCAAGAAATTCCTCACTGGTAAGCCATAGTGAGGTGTAGCACCATCCAGTTGACCATAAACTCCCCTATCTGCAATATGCTCCATGAGGTAGATCATTTCAAAGAAAATTCAAAAAATAATCGATATTACAGTTCCTTCGAAGAAATGAGGACCGATCAATTGATACCAGGTACTCAATTGAGATTTTTGATAACTTTGGCGTGCGGGTTCTGTCCACACAGTTGAATTCCTACAACAGATTAATAATACCATCACGAATAATTTGCACCTCGTCTGAGGATGGCTCTTCTGTTACCTAATAACCACGTACAAAATTAAACTCGGGTAGTTCTAAACGCTGAAGTAGGGAATGCAATCTCGCATCAAAATATCAAGCTCGGTATTCGCGAGATTCAGGAATTCTAATCTTGGAAAATTTCAGTATTGTGCAAGATCTCGCATTGTAAAGAAATGGTCATAGAAAATGTACGAAAATTCCTATCATTTATATTTCTATTGGCTCTAATTGTTCTTCAGGAGCAAAATAGAGAAATAAAATCTCAAACTAACCAGTAATTTATTCAAAAAGTAACATATTATTCAAAGATTGAAAATAACACCTCAAAAAGCATAGAGTATCTAGGGTTTCATCTGCCAGCCGACTACAAATGCTTCATGCCAGATAACCATCTGAGGAAAACGCCCGTTCTGCCTTGACACTTGTTGGTACTACAGATAAAAGACAACACACGTTTTTGCGAAAGCTCTTTCAATGCCATTTCCAATTCCTCATCAAGACTAAGAGAAGCGTTCACCGTTTCAGGCTCTACATTTTTCTTCATTGCAGCTAATGGAATAACTTCTGAAGCTACGGTGTAGTGAAACGCGTTACGAATCACAATTATTAAGTAAAATTCCAAAAAACACATTACTCTTTTCTTAGATTTGTTTAGACATATAAGAGGTATGATTGTTGAAATATTTTTTCTGCTGGTTTTCTTTTTCAAATGTTACAGATTCCTGTCCCAAACCCCCTTCCTTTCACCCTTGTCTTCGTTTGTAAATCATGGAATGCAAGAAAGAATGAAGCGGCTAAGCAGAAAAATCTCTGGTACTCTTTATGTACACACGACACTAACACAACATGAACAGACAAGCTATTACTAGTGCAATAGCGACAGGGAAACGAGTTTTTTCCTCAGGTTTTTCACTCGTTTATTGAATCATACGCAAGAAAATATGGTTGTCCTGTTAAATTGTGTTTTTCTAACACACACGTTAAATGTTATATATATATATATATATATATATATATATATATATATATATATATATATATATATATATTAACGCCTTTTGAAGGTTAGGTTAGGTTTGCTTAGATTTTGAAGCTCAATTTAAAGGTGTTTCAATTAGAAGGTTATTTGTTGAATGGACTTGAAAAAGAGCAAGCCATAAATTTCAACTGAAGATACGAGCTTCTAAAATCCAGCTAATTCAAGAATTAAAGCACCATGAGCTTTTAGTGTATCAAATACTTTGTTGAAAAATTCATGAATTTTTCGTATTTACATGTACAGTATACACAGTTTATGAAATGAGTTTTATGACATTGTAGCAAATCCAAAATATTATTGTTGTTTAAAGAAAATTCCTTTCAATAGCAATTTATTCATGTCTATACTAAGCGCTTCTCAGTTGAGTATATATTCAACACAAAATTAATTAGATGGAGCTGAAGACAAATATTGAAACCACATTCTCGATAGTTTCAAAACCTAATAATTCAGAAAGTGCTGGCAAACCGTGTTTTAATGCTGTACATCTCAGTAAACTAGGCTTTTCCGAACACATGTTGAAGGCAAAGTTATGTACCCTTGCTTCGGTAGATTCTGAGATGTATGCAGATACCAGTTTATTATTCATAAGATTCGGCCTGGGTGTCCTAAATGCGGAAACAAACTTGTCACTTCTGTAGAACTATTATTTCATGTGTACTCATAGCAGCAAATAGAGTTGAGATGTTATTTTGCATATATCAATGAAGCCCACAAAGTTTTCGAACTTGAATTCATATTTTGAATTTCCCCTTTGATACAGTAGGAGTAAATCTTGCTCTTATAGCTCAAAAACTGAAGAAAATAGTAATTCCCTTAAATTTGTCAGAATGTATATCAATGAGATAAAAAACACAAGGTTTAACTTTAATCTACACTTTATTTGAAAAAATTCGACGACGTTTCGCTGACACAGCAGCTTTATCAAGAATGACAAACAGAATGAAGAGTATGGTATTATAAACAAATCGTAGAACAAGTTGGATGAATAACAGGAAAATCCACACCGAGCCATTGTACAGTTAGTATGAAAGGTAATAAAAACTAATTAAACAAGTTAAGTAGGGGTGAATAATTCACATCTACCTGCTCATTCAAAAGCTTGTCCGAATGTTTGTATCTATTTATTTCTAATGCTTCTAGGAGATCTAATTTCAAACTTTTGATTTTATATGTAATATGTCAAAGTTTTATTGAATGAATGGTTTTCTTTTATTGAGTGGTTTGAATAATTTGAATCAGATTTATTTTTATCGAAGCTACGTTTATGTTCAGATGTTCTTATGCCAAAACTCCTATAGGTCCTACCGATATAAATTTTATCACAAGAACCGCAATTGAGTTTATAGATTCCTGATTTACTTGATTTTTCAACACGAGATTTATTATTTTTAATATGTTTACCTAAGTTATTAGAAGTTTTGAAAGTTATATCAAGATTTTGTTTGAGATTTAATATTTGTACTTGCAGAACCGCAGAATGTTAAACTGTTGAATATTTTATAGTCTTTATGAATAGGATATACTTCATTTATTGCTTTCTGATAGTTTTTACGAATGATTAGATCTATCATATCCGGATTATATGAATTATTAATGGCTATCTGTTTGATGATGTTTAACTCTTTATTATAATGTTCTACTGATAAAGGTAAATTGAGTAACCGCTGTACCATGCTGTTTAAAGCTGCAACTCTGTGTTGAATTGGATGTAATGAGTAGTTATGTATAATTGTATCAGTATGTGTTGGTTTACGAAAGACCGAAAAACATGATTATTATTTCGTTTAGTGATTTTCAAGTCCAAAAATTAATGGAATCGTTTTGTTCAATTTCTATCGTGAATTTAATGTTCAAATGGATGGAATTAATGAAATTAAGAAATAAGTCTAATTGACGAGTAGTTCCAATGAAACATACTAAGATGTCGTCAACATATCTATACCAATAAAGAAATTTGGAAATGAGTGGATGTGTATGAATTTTTGTTCAATATTATTCATAAAATCTCTGCTAAAAGTGGACTCAAAGGATTCCCATGATCAAACCATTTTCACTACTGTAATAGATGTTGTTGAAAGAAAAATAATTTTGTTCAATGCAAACGTCCAACAGATTCAATATTTCTGATTTAATTATGTGGTTAACATGATTCGAATTCAACATGTTTTCGATTAATATTTTGACATCCCTGGAGGAACACTTGGGTATAAATTCTCAACATCAAACGAAATAAGTTTTGCGTTAGGTGGTAGGTTAACGTTTTTTATGTTATTTATCAATTCGAAAGAATTTTTTATAGAAAATTTTGATTTGAATGAACAATAATTTTTAATGATATCTATAAGGTAATGCGACAATTTCACGGCTGGGGCTGTAACGTATGATACGACTGGTCTAACGGGGTTATTTACTTTATGCAATTTAATGAGTGAATACAATTGAGGTGGTTGAGGGTTTGGTAAAATTAATTTGTATTTATCTATTGCTTTAATTAAAGATTTTGCGTCATTTATTGCAATTTTAATATTTTTCTGGAATGTAATAGTTGGATCTTTGTTTGAAATTGTATAGTTTCGGACGAAATGAAATTTAGAGTTTTAAATAGGTAGTCATTTTTATTTAACGCAATAACAGTATTACCCTTATCTGCTTTTGTAAAAATAACTTCATTTAGTTGTGCCTTTAAAATATTTTGTTCTTCACTCGGTTTAAAGTTAGCTAATGATTCATTTTTATAATGTTAGATGCTAAATATTTAAGGTGAGTGTTATTAGGAATATTTTTCAGAGAAATTTCAGTATCTATGCCAAGTTCCTCTAAATCAGATTTTATGTTGTTTGATTTAATATTGTGTTTGAAACCTTTCTCCAAGAGATTTGTTTCATCAGTTGTGAAATTAGTATCAGAGAGGTTAACGAATCTATCAAAAAATTGATGGTCAGAAAATTTAGTTTTACGTGGAGTAGGTTTCGGTTTTCGTGACACGAGAAACTTCCTTTTCAAATAAAGTGTAGATTAAAGTTAAACCTTGTGTTTTTTATCTCATTTATATCATGGATCTACATCAAGTAACGGCCTCCACAATTCAAAAAGAATGTATATTCATTCATTAGATGGAAAACGAATAAATTGCTGAAATACAAACGATTTTTTCTCCAGAAATCAACCCAAGTATCTTATTGTTGTCTCAAAAGTAATTATCTATTATTTTCGTTACAGAGAAACTGACCATTTCCAAGAAATATATAATAGCGGTTTCGTCTGCACTTGTGAATAAAACCTAAATGAAGTCTCACTTACTAGATATGGTGGTGTTAGTCAATACTCTTTCCCCGAAACTCATCGAGATAGCAAGACGATCCCCTTTGAGATATTGTAAAGAAGCACATCCTGGACCTCTTAGGGAAACAACGGGCAAATTGAATTCCCTACAACAATTGCACAACTTCATGTTACAGCTGCAATATCTATTGGCGCTGGTGCTGCCAGGTCCTTGTCTATTTTTTACTACAGATTTACGTCCAGCATACTTTTTAACTTCACTTTTCCGATTGTGTTGACTCCTTTTATCTGAAAGTGAAAGAAAAGTTTACATTAAAACTGTGAAGCAAATAAAAGTGTTTATCTTTTCGATCATATAATTAATTTAGCTCGAAATACTACTGTTTATACACTCGGAGGCAAAATTAGCGGAACACTCGAAAATTTAACCAAATTCGAAGTCCGATATTTTTCCTAATTCTCAAACGATTTAGATGATTTTTTCAGCAAGTTTTAGATCAACTCTTCTGCTTTGTAGAAATTATAAGAGAAAACAAAAAAAATCTGAAAAAAATTTTATACGGGGGCAAAACTAAAAGTGTTTTTTTTGTCATAAATTCGTAACACCCTGTGGAATTTCGTGGTCCGAGTTGAAACGTACAATATCATGGTCTGTCAAGACATATCTTCCTACAGTAACGTCCTTCTTGTTTTATGCATTTATCTCTATTTTTACAAGAGATATCCAATTTGAAGCGAAAAGTCACAAATTTCAAGAATTTATTTTAATCTTGCGTAGGTGCATAACATCGTTAGCCAAAAATAAAATCAAAATTAGAGAAGCGGAAATCTAACGAAATAAAAATTTTGAAATTCACTGGCCAATTTCACGCTCCGGGAGAACTCGAAAACACTGGAAAAATCGTTGATTTTGCACATTTATTTTGAATTTTTTGTGTGACACTCTATAATAATTATCATTCCTGTCCAAAATTGAGAGCAGGTGTGTATCCTGGCGATACACTCGTGAAATGAAATGAACATGTTGAGAAAAATGTTCATGATGACCCACAAAAAAAAACAGTTGATTTTAGTAGCGAGTATGACCCCCCCCGAGCTCTTATTACAGCGCGCATACGATTTCGCATACTCCCAATGAGGTTGTCTATCATCTGTTGAGGTATGTTGTCCCACTCTTCCACCAAAGCCAATGTCAGCTCTTCAACGTTGCCTGGATTCCTTTGTCGAACGCTTCTTCCAAGAATGTCCCAAACGTGTTCGATCGGGTTTAAATCCCGTGACCGCGACGGCCAGTCCATTCGTGTGATCCCAACTTCATTGAGATATTCTATCACTATGCGCGCAGTATGAGGGCGCGCGTTATCGTGCATAAAAAGGAAATTTTCCCCTATGTAAGGAGCAAAAGGCACAACATGGGGCTCCAAGATTTCTGTTTTATACCGATGGGCATTAAGTGATCCATTGCCAATAATCTCCAGTTCTGTTCGTACTCCCAAGCATATGCCACCCCATATCATAACTGACCCTCCACCGTATTGCTCAGTTCCTGCGAAGTTCGCTTGATTGTACCGTTCCCCTCGATGACTCCATATTCTATCTCTACCATCCACGAAATTCATACAATATCGGCTCTCATCACTAAATAAAACTCGTCTCCACTGATTGATTGTCCCTAGCAAACGCCAATCTTGCTACCTGATGAGCTCTATCGAGTCTTGGTGCTCTTGCTTGCGCGTATGATTTCAGACCAACTTCATTTAATCGTCTTCTGACTGTCCTCACACTGACGTTAATGTTATCCACTGCTTGTAAAAGGTTACGTGCCTGAACAGTAGTAAGACGAGGATTTCTTATGGTTTGATTGACGATGAAACGGTCATGTATAGCGCGGGTTGCCCGATTTCTTCCTTGTCCATGCCTCCTCACGTACAATCCAGTTTCCCTGTAACGTCGGTAGATTCGATGGATAACCGACGTCGAGACACCCAACATGGTACCGACTGAGCGGTAGGTGCGCCCTTCCTCGATCAATGTAACTGCCCTTGCTACTGAGGTTGGTGGTAAATCTCTCATTCAAATTTTCTTGGGCCACACCTACAATATGACAGGCCTGGCCTCCTCCCAAGAGGAATAATAAAAAAAAGTGCATTATTTCACTTCAGATTCAGATATCAAATTTCACTATAATTCTGTATGAAAACAGACTAACTCGAACATAAATCTATTTATCTCTATTTTTGTTCGAATCTGAATCAACCTGTACATCATGGATCAGAGAAATGAATGGCAAATGTGAACCCCAACAAGATCCTCTACGAATGCTATATCAGCTGAAACGTCGTATAGTTAGTCTAGCAGCTTTAAAGAGAGTTTTATGTGCCTATTTTGTTTTACAATATATCGAAAGAGGCTGCGCTGAGGAATCCACAGCAGGTGCTTTCTCAAAAAGTTTTATATTGCCGGTTTACGACAGCTGCCGAAACTGAACGAAATTTCTTTGAAAACGTCAACTTTTGTTTCATTGCAAGAAATAAAAATGAATGTCCATGTTTTCTGTGATCGAAGGCCCGAAGATAATAAGAATATAATGGGCAATTTTGCAGAATCCTTTGTTTGTCCCATCCCTTTATAGTAATTTTCGTCTGCCGCCTTGAAAAGAATCATATGAAGTCCTCATGGGGTTTCCGATTTGAGCACAATAGAGGGGGCCTTAAATCAAATATCTTTATAGGAGATCATGCTTCGTGATGCCCATTTTAGCTATCATAACGAACACGTAATGATATAAGTTTGACATTTTCACAGTTGCTTTTTTTGATCCAGAATTATTTAGATATCCAGCATTTTTTAATTTCGATTCGTTGTTGCTAGAAAAATCTGACTATTTCCCTTCTGATCATGATATATGCGAGCAAATATTATCGGATTTAAGTAGAGATACAGGATGATTCCTGAAGAACTTCTAAGACTAATTAATATAGCTTTTAAAAAGCCTGCAAACACTCGTAATGCGAATTGTAGAAATTGAAATAAAACTAATAATGAAAAATGTGAATTTTTTGGACAAAAACCTGATACCAGATATTTCCATCTATAACGAGAATTACTGCTTGACGCAGAAAAAAATTTCGGAAACTTTTCAACCGAACTGAAAATACAGGAAAAGAAGGCCGATTGGAAGGTAGCAAGAACTATCATCAAGCCTGGAGCAGTTAGGTAGACGATTCGCTCATTTGATGTTCCTGGGGAGTAGGGCATCAAGGCTTCCTTGCTACAGCAAGAAGTAGACGTCCTCTTTCCATACCACATTCGACTCTCCCAGTCGAGTCTGGCCTGAAATGTTGTCTCGTTCAACTGGCCGAAAGTTATATTCATCACTAAGGTAGATAAATTGAACTCACAACCTTAATCATTCAGCCGATAAGTCTCAAATTTTTCCTCCTGAAAACCCAGGATAAGATAGATTCATCAGAACCGAGATGTTATAGGTGAAACCTCTGAGTGAACACCAATACACCTTCCAGAAAGGTGAATCAACTGGTCTGGACTTAACAACCTAGTCGGCAGGATTACTCAGTCTCTGGAGCGCAAGAAGACTGTAGCTGCAGCCTTCATGGGCAACGAGGGTACATATAATGTGGCTCCTTACTAGTTCATTATGCGGGTAGGAGTATTATCCACTCTGTTGTAGTTTCTGCTACTTAATGATCTTCTGGCAATAATCAGCGCACTGGACGTTTATTTACAAGCATACGCTGACGATATAGTCATTCTGGATGTTGGAGATGATGACAACGTCTCCAACAGGCCTAAGTTCCTATCCAGGGGTAGTGCGAGGGTGAGAAACTCAGTATAAACCCCCACAAAACGCTTTTAGTATCATTTCCAGGAATAGAAGGACAAGTGTTCCTCCCTCGATCTTGAGCGGAGTGTTTATTCCAGTTGGGGGGAAGGAAAATATCTGGGTGTTAATTTGGATAGTAACGTGGAATTTTCGCCTCGAACAGTTGAAAGAAATGGGTCTCGTCTCAAAGCAAGTTCAGTGGTTATACGTCATGGTGGTGAGACCAAATATCACAAACGCTGCATTGTTGCATAATGATTACTGGAGCTTTTCTTTCTACACCTACAACAGCCGGGGAACTGATACAGGGCCTTCCCATCTCTACCAGGTGATTAGAGGAGCAGTTAGGTTAGATTAAATCTACAGATTCCATCACCTTTCCCGAAATGTAGCAAGTATGAGCAGCTTTTTATCTAGCGCTTTACAATCTGAAGTCGAGGACAATGAGATGCTCAGTATAAAGCCTGACATAGCAATGTCCAAAGACTATCAAACAAGAACAAACTAGCTCCATCGACCGATTTGAGGACCCCTGTTGGTTCACAGACAGTTCCAAAAATGCCCAAGGTGTTGGAGCTAGTGTATATGGTCGATGTGGTTCCAGGAAATAGTCGATCTCTCTTGGCGAGCTTGCAACTGTTTCGTAAGCAGAAATATTTGCCATTCACCACTATGCTATTCTCTTGTTTGTGGGAGGATTAACAAGTAGGTCAATAAAATCATCACCGATTTTCAAGCTGCACTGAAGGCACTGGCATCCGATATTTGCACGTCACTTATTGAGCGGAAATGTCGCTTCACCTTCGGCAAACTAGGAGAAAGCGTTGGCTTGTTACTCCCCTGAAGACTGCAAGGATGTCTCACAGGTATCACGACCTCTCAACTTGCCATCAGTGGGCCTTCTATTGCAAGAGCCATGGCTTGACCTGAGAGTTCTAACAGACATATTAAAGCTGCACTGTCGCCTCAAAAATCACCCAATTGAACTAAGATCGATTGGGGACCCATGATGTAAACTATGTTGAAAGGAGATAGAATCAGTGGAACGCGTCATGTGTGGACAGCTGGGGACAGACTTAGGCTTGAGGAACTTAGATCCAACAAGCTGAAGCTGACTGAACTTATTGAGCTCTCAATCACAAATCTTTTATTCATACAACAAAAATGGAGCTTTTTGGTGACATTTAGAAGAGATTATACCATAATAGATCACTGGGTCACAAAGGCATTCAGTCATTATCTATATGGTTTTGATTGCTGATTTCTTAATCTTCCATTGAAAATGTACTAGATATGTGCCATGGGATTGATATCTGTACTTCGTGTAAGCCTTTTCATTGAAGTGATTTCGTGATCTTGCAGGTAGTTCTTAACGATATGAGGTTACAAACGTCTACAGCTTACAACGTTCCCATTCCGGAGTTTCCCCTCAAGGATTTTCACACAAAACAGAAAAAAGATTAACCTTACCACTAACAACTTTGAACGTACGAACATATTTTCCTAGTATTTTCCCCAAAGTTTGAGAAGAGTTAAGTATAAACCAGTGCAATTAATTGCAAGACGTTACAAGTTGACTCTTATAAGAACTGTACCGCAAATTTTAATATTTTAGTTCATATTCTCCGCACCCTGTTGAAACAATAAGAACGTCTAGCTATTCCTTCCGACTAGACAAATAATTGCGAGCTATATTTAAAGAGGAATTGCGAAATTCAGTCCATTCCGGCAAACCGAAGAAGACATAAAATTGTTGGGGATTCACCTTGGGTATAGCGCGCTTTGAAATATAGAATCCATAAAATCCTTTATAAAGTCACTCGACCAATATTTCAACTGAAATATCTTTTCCCGAAACATTCCGCGTGAATTTTATTTACCCCGGAATAAAACCGAAATCACACTTTCTTCCACCTTATGCCTACAGTAATGCAGCATTAAACTTCTTCATAGAAAAATACCTACCTCGTGTCTGGTTTTGTCTGCTTCGGCACTTGACTCGTAAATACGTTTTTTACGGCCGTTGGCGACTCTTAAAATTAATTTCAAATTTGTCAAGTCGAATAACGCTTTGTGCATTTCCTACAGTGTACAATAAGCCCTAAATAATAGTGTAATTACGTTTCACGATTGTTCTTTCGTTTATAATAACACTGGTCGACAAGATTTTTGTAACACAAAGCATTTAAGTGGAGAAATATTCCTAGATCCCTAACACGTACCACTTTTCGAAAGTTTAATAAGAGCTTTTACATTTGCAGGTATATGTGTAATGCAAAATCTCTCCTGACAGATTTTGGTATATTTGTGAAGTAAAGTGATACGAAATGAGACACTTTTTCACAATTTATACAATAATCACGACCGGTTTCGACCGGAGAGAATGAAATTTATCCTAAAGATTCAGTAGTGGGGATCCATTATGCTCTAGTTGGCTGTTGAGGGTAATAAATTGTGGGTTTTTACATATTTTGTTAATCTCCAAACTTTCCAACAAATTCATCCCTCTCCCTTTGTTACATTTATGAAGGATTTTAAGATTGTTCAATGATATCGAGCGGTTAGTTGATTTTGTGTGTTCAAATATTGGCGAATTTTTATCTGTGGAAATATGTTCCTTGAACAGAACTTCTCCCTGTTTGTCCGACATAGGCTACCTGACATTCATTGCATTTGATTTGATAAATTCCTGATTGTTCGAATTTATCGTTCTTTTGCTTGGCATTGAATAATAATCTGCTTGAGGATGAAGTAGTTATGTTCAATTCGAAAAAGTAGTTACCGATTTTGTTAGAGAGTTCGTCGGTGTATCTGAGACTAGTGTATCTTTTTTTCGGGGTTTCTACGATGCTATATAGTAATTGAGAGGTAATACGTTGACCTTAGCGTTTAATGATTGTATTTAGAAAATGTTGTGGTATGTTGTTATTTGAGGCAATTTTTCTGATGATATTAAGTTCAGTTTGAAAATTTCCTTTCGAAAGGGGAACAGAGTAAGCTCTATGAATCATGGAGTTATATGCAGCTAGTTTGTGACTTAAATGACTGAACAATTTCATTGGAATCGATGCGTCTGTGAATGTTTTCTTTCTGTAAATTTTATAAGTGAGTTGGTTATTCGAATTTGTAATGGTTAAGTCGAGGAAATTAATTGAGTTATTATTATCTAATTCAGAAGTGAAGCTGATGCGGCAATGTATGTTTGAACCATGAAATCCAACTAAAATGTCATCTACATATCTTTACCAGAAAGTATTGTGTTTTTTAGCGAAATCTGTATTTAATATTGAGTTTTTCTCTAAATTATTCATGAAAATGTCAGTTAGTAGAGGGCTGAGAGGTGAACCCATTGGAAGACCTGAATTTTGTTTGGAGAATTTAGATTGAAATTGAAAGTAACTTTGAGATAGGCATATTTGAAGAAGATTGCTGAATTCATTAGTGATATATGCCGGTGTGTTAGACTCGGATAAGATATCTGTAACAAACACTCATTCGTTGGAATGTTCGGGTACATATTTTTGACATCGAAAGAGATTAACTTAATATCTTGAGAGATTGTGAGATTTGAAAGTTTATGTATCTACAGAATTAGAGATAGTGTATTGTGCTTGAAAATTCGATAGGTCTAGAAATTTTTGATTCAAGAATTTTGCTAGTTTACCTGATGGTGTGTTTATATATGACACTACAGTTCTTGCAGATTTTTCTTCCTTATGTAGTTTGATCAATCCGTACATTTTTGGAGCTTGAACATTCATTGGAATCAGTTTCCTCTTCTTCCATTCTGTGTGTGCTAGGTGTTCTGACAAACTTAGCTCTTCTTTGATTTCTTTTGTGAAAAGTTTGGTTCGTTCTTTTGGTATTTCTGTGATATCCATTGTTTTCAGTACCTTCTGCATCTTTTCTTCGTATAGGTCTTTATTGAGGCATACTATACTATTGCCTTTGTCAGCTTTAGTCATTATGAAATCTTCGGCTTGGATTTTGCTTGATATCGACTTTATTATTTTCAACTGATTCTGATTGTTAGTTTTTATGTCAGAATTTCTGATAATTTCTGTGAGTTTGTGTTTATGAAGGCTTGGGTTGGTGATGATATCTTTATGTTTTTGGATGGCCAGCTCAGCTTTCACTCCGGTCTGTTTTGAATTTGCCGTTTTCCAGGGTAAATTTTGGTCCATGTTCAGCAGATCCGTTTGAACTTCATCAAAAAATTTTTCGATAGATTTATAAATTTAGGATAAAAAGTGATATCTGATCGTTCGATAACATCTATTTGGATCATTCTTTTTTGTTTTCTAAGGTTGAAAGTTTTTTATGCAGGTTTTCTTGATTTTCTTTTGAAATTTCACTTATTTTCATATTGATTTTATATTCAAGGCACTCAAATTCAATATTATGTAAAATATAAAATAATTCGTCCTGAACTGATTTGAAGTGAGGTTTTATATTATCACGTACCTTATACCACTTCCTCGAGCCAGAGAAGTTCCATTTTCAGTTTAATTTTCATACACATTTTGAACTTGATATATTTCAACAAAGTTAGACAAATGACAAAATGTTGCATCTTGAAAATTATCTCCGATTTTCAAGCATCATATGGAATTGTCTAACAATCAGACTGATGACTTATTTCAGTAGAGACTTTGACCTATGTCTCTTGATTTCAATTTCATTCAAGTCTCCAAGCTGAACAGGCAGCTTGGTTGCCGTAAATCTGTCGAGACATTCTCAAAGATATACAGTGGTATGATCCCTTTTATCACGCCACCTGTTTTCAACTCGACCTCAACCGATTGATACTTGGATTACTTTCTAGGTAACATTGAACACGAAGGCGAACATCACGATGATGGAAGCCTGCCTACCAGAACTAACACAGTACCAGCTGAAACCATTGACGCTTATGGTTGAGATGGAGATGTTAACTGTTTTCACAGTTTTTCACGTAATATTGATAAGAAGGTGGCGAGAATATCCGAAAATTTGAGGGAGAATTCGTGGAAATGAAAAGCTTCGAGGAGCTGTCCAGTTTGGAAAAAGAGATGCAAGTTCAAGATCAATATCAAGATTCACTGCTAGCTGAAGATGAAGGAGGAAGAAAAGAGATAAGCATGCTGTAGGACGTATAGCATCACCTACGAGCTATGCAACAATAGAGCAGTGATGTCAATTCACGTAACAAACTATCAAACTGTGATCTGCATATAGTACCAAAACGCAGGATGCCTAACCTTTATTGAAACTTATCTTATTTCTCTAGAAAATTTACAAATACTATTCAAACTTACCTAATACAGCTGAAGCGGCAAAAGCTATGAAGACGAATATCAAAAGTAACTCAAAGATGAATGACAACTTCATTATGTGAAGAACTGAAAAAAAAATAAAATTTTAAGTGGATGCTACTTAATATAAAATTCGTTGATACAATTAATTAAACTTTATGATAAACTCCTAACAACTCGACCAAACTTAGAATTCTATAAATAGTATATTTCACTATTGAAAAATGTATACAGGATGGTCCAGTTTCTATAGCGGAAAATTTAGAGACCAATAAAGAATCGAGATAATATGAGGTTGCTGTTTGAACTATTCGAAAAATTCTTCGTTAAAGAAATCAAATTTGAGCTTGAAATCTCAACAATTGTAAGAACTATCTACAAAATATCTGAATTCTTTCAATATGAGTGAAACCATCGAATTATTTTGAATAATTAATATCTCAAAAACGGTGACAGACACAACACGAATGTAGTTTTGAAAAAAATTTGGAAAAACGATTTACCTATTCGATTTTATTATTCAAACACGACAGTGGTGCACCAGAATAAAATTGGGGGAGCAAAAAGGTGGCGTGAATCGTGAAAAACTATCACTTTGTGTACTGCTACTACTATTTACTCTATTCAAAGATATAAATATATATATATATATATATATATATATATATATATATATATATATATATATATATATATATATATATATATATATATATATAAGGGTTTAACCCCGACGAGTTGCCTATATATCTGTTCATGCAATCAAACTGATTTCATGAAAAATTATTAATCACCACCCGTAATTAATACCATTGCCAGGCAATGATTATAATCAAAACATATCCTGGAATCATTATATATTATATATATATATATATATATATATATATATATATATATATATATATATATATATATATATATATATATATATATATATATATGTTACAAATATGAACCTGAGCTTATTTGTGAAAACGAGAACTATAAACTTTATTTTAATAAAACAATTCTATATATAAACCCTTGTTTTTTCGGCTGAAGATTCCAAGAATTGTGGTTTTTATGAAGGAAATACTGAACATTTTTTGAAACTTGGACACCCTGTCTTTCTATAACAAAGCATTTTTCGAATATACTTTATATGGCAAAATCACTTCTCTATTGGTCTCTAAATTTTCCGCTATAGAAACTGGATCACCCTGTATATTTAAATAAAATCCAAACTAAGTTCTTATGATGAAGACAGTTGGAATAAACCGGAAAATTATAGAATGCGAAAAAAACTTGAACACGAGACTCGAAAGATGAAAAAGCTTGATGTTTTATCTGTTTCATATGTTTTCAGGAAAAAGTTGGAAAGATTACGGGGGAAAGTCGGAAAATTTAAACGAATGATACTTTGTGTATACACTTTCGATATAGGTTGCGATAAGAGTGGAATATCTTTTCCTATATTGTTCATTGTTTTGTGCTTCATAGTACTGAAAACCACATAATGAATACTTCAACTTCTTTCAGGAAGGAAAAATACAAAATAAGTCAGAAAATTCGACTAACAATATAGTTATTAAGTATTGGGGTAATTACTTAGGAAGCCTCAATATCTGGATGCTCTCTTTGATTCCAATGTGACCTTGGTGAAGACCATCCAAAAGCTTCCCCCGCAATTGTTCTTATTTGTGAATTTTTCTTTGAGAAGAACAGCAAGATACGCCTCTCGAGTATTCTGGGGAGCCTGATATTTACCCCTCCTTATATTTGTGATAATTTACTTCAATGGGTTTTTATTTAGGCTTACCAGTGTCTTTATCAATGAGTGTTCGTCCTTGCCCAGATCGAGTTAAAACAATTACTCTCTCACTTTCTCTGATCTAGGTATGATCAGGGATTCAGATGAGTTTGGCTGCTCTAGACTTGGCAAGACGGTTCAGTATTCTGTGATATTCTGTGATTACTCGTGAGGATGACTCTTAGGCAGTCATATCTATCTATTGATTCTATGTAAGTAAAATTTGAAATAAATCTATCATAAAGTCCTTGTTTTATGTAATCTAATATACTTATTAAGTAGATTCTAGATTTTATCTACTCCATATATATATGATTTGCAATTAATGAATCGAAATTCGATATTTAATTGAAACATAAAGTATAAATTTTAACAAAACTTTAATGAGTATGACGTGTTTCATAACTAGTATAACTTTATCAGATATTAAATGAATAATAAGGCATATTCATTACAATTTGGTGGAAATTTATAATTTATGCTTCAGCTGAATGTGAAAATTAATTTCTATCAGTAGCGGACTCGACAATTTAATTGTGGTTCCGAATTTCTTGAATAATTCCCAAGGAAAATACTTAGAATTTGATACTCTTAATCGAGAATTCATGAATCATCAATTGATCGTTGGTGAGGAGAAAATTCTTGGATCATTGCAGACAAGAACTACTGCAACATAAAACAGTTCCGCTGGTGGGAGAAAGGAAGTTAACTGAGGTAAGGTAGGCTTAAAAAATTAAGAGAAATATGATCAGTTCTCATTGAGTTGACCTCCCAGCCCCCATGCGCCTAACTCCAGTAGTATTTGGGCAGATCCTCATACCTGACGTTCTCAGCTTATCAAACGACAGTTCCATTGAATTTCTTTTCCCAGAATTTCACCACTATCCTATATCACTGTTCATAAGAAATATAGGCCTTTTAGCTATGTTGATTTCTAGAAGTATATTCAAGTATTTCCTTTGTGAGAAACCAAACTTTAAGTTGCGGAAGACTGGTCCCTCCATAACGCTTTGATTCGTAAAAAGCTTCAAATTCTCGACACGTTTTAATTTCTGTTTTAAGGAACTACTTTGAACCTGCCACTTAGAGACGTATATATATATATATATATATATATATATATATAGGGGTTTTACCCCGACGAGTTGCCCATATATCTGTTCATGCAATTTGCCAGGCAATGATTATAATTAAAACATATCCTGGAGTAATTATATATTAAAATAGTACTCATTAATGATAAGAGATTCATCATATTTTTGAAATTTTTTTCTTTTGGGAATTAGGTCATGTTTAATTCCTGTGGACAGCTTCATGATACAACTTATCTCTAGATCCTTCGACATGAATGGGGAGAACTGTCAAAAGCCTTTTGGTAATCAATGAAGGCTGTATGAATATTTCTCTTCTTAGTTTGAGCTTGATTCAAAGCAACAGAATCAATTACAAGTTGCTCTTTAGTACCAAGGTGTTTTTTTAAATATTAATATAAATATATATATATATATATATATATATATATATATATATATATATATATATATATATATATATATATACAAAAATTCGAATAATTGTATTCACAATAAATGCTTATATCTATAATTTTAATGTGTGTCAGAAAACACAAGTGTGAGCTCAGGAAAATGTAACAGGGGAACCAAACTATTTTGCGTGTGATTCAATAAACGAGTGAAAAAACCTGAGGAAAAAACTCGTACTAGCAATAGCTTGTCTGTTTATGTTGTGTTAGTGTCGTCTGTAAACAAAGAGTACCAAAGATTTTTCTGCTAAGGAGATAATCAAAAATACATAATCTGAGATATTTCCTCTTTCGCGGATATGTTCTTCTGCAAAATCCTTCAATATTCAAACTCAACAAAACAATTCCTCTCTGTTTGACCGAGAGAGCCCTGATGGCTAGGTTCGGTCTTCTAAGTGATGCCGATTATCATCTATAGATGTTTTATAGAATATATTATTTCTTCGTGGTTCTTGTTTAATTTAAAAAAAATGAGAAAAAATTTCGAGAGACGTTTTAAAAATAGTATTATAAGAATCCTTTTGGATATCTAACCGCTTATAGATGGAAGAACTACGACAGCATTGAATCGATATTGACAAAAATTAGTTTTGCCGAAGGCACCTTCTATTACCACTAAAGCTGCCAGAGTTAAGAAGAAGCGCGATATCATTGAATTTTTTTGGTGGTTGAATGAGATGTAGGGAATTAGGGATCATCACGTATTTTCCAGAATTGTCAGTGGAAAAGATGTGGAATAATGCATTTCTCCCAAATTTTGAAACCGTGAAATTATGAAAACAAAGTTTCTTACTTCATGCAAGAACGAGAAAATCATCATTCAACAAATTTAAAACTACTTAATCAGTAAGTCAGACTAATAAATTCTTATACACATTGATGCGGAATCCAATAGAAGTTAAACTCACTTGGAATTTACTAAATAAACGCCAAGCTACGAATTCCAAACGTAATAAATTGCAGACTGCTTCGTTGGTATTTACCAAATCTGGAGATCTTTATTCAGACCTAATAAATGCTGGTAAATGGCGTCAGATTAAAAAAATTAGGGGATGCTGATTTAATTAATTTAAAGTTAATCAACACATAAAACACGTCTATCATGTAATCAACACTATCACTAAACACGTCTATCGATTGGTATATCTTGTTGGATAATGTTTTGGATAAAGTCAAGGAAGGTCCGGACTATCACTATGTCTGATATTTGTAACACAATGTGCATGAAAAGTTAGGGATATCAGGATGTTGTAGCATAAGTACTGTCCACTTCGAGTCCGAAAGATAATTGTAAATGTACTAAAACCAAAAAATAATTTTCGTATTCGATTGGCTTGATACTTTTCTTTCGCTTTTTGAAGCCTTCGTTTATATATATGGTTACTTGTTGGATAATGTTTAAGGTAGCAAGTTCATGACATATCATTTTTATCCATATAAAGTCAAGGAAGGTCAAACCTAACGAGCCATCGACTCAGGCTGATCATTGTATTCTACCACTACCCATATTGAAAATTGATAAAACACTGTTATTTCAGTTTTTATGTCTGATATTTGAGCCCTTTCAATACCCAATTGATGGATGATAAAAAAGTTAGGGATGGATTTCAATTTTTATAGGATGTTGTAGATACCCATATTGATGGGATTAATAAAACATAAATTATCCGTCCATCTTACTATTGTATTATCATTAGTGTATACAACTAATTTAAATAAAATTTGACCCATAAAACAAACGGGGTGAGCTCCTTTCATGTAATATGCCAGAAAGAATTGATGCTGTTAATGACGGTATAAGTACTTGAAATTAATTAACATTCAATCATAAAACCTCTCTTCAAACTTTTTTTTATAATTTATTCTTCATACTTTATATCATGAGACCTTGGGCGGTACAGCTACTTCAGAAAAAAAATAGCACTAACTTTTTGTGCTAATCGCATATCTCTGTCGTTTTACTATTTTGAAAATGATTATGGAGAATTTAACAATGAAATTAAACATAATGCTCTGAAAAAAAGAGAAAGTATGTACAACAGAGCCTCGTTTTGAATTCATGAATGTATATTTTATTGAAAACGAAAAGACAGTTGAATTATTCAAATATTCTCATAACTGAACATTAGACAAATTGCTGGACTACTTATATACATTATATCTAATGATCCGATGAAACTATTACATTGAATGGTGATGGCAACGAAAAGCTATATATATTTGAGTAAATAAAGACTTTTATCGAATTATTAGACGAAACGACGATTCGATAGCAATTGAACATTGTTACCCAAATATTAATGATACAAATTTCTCAATCTCCAATCCAACTACAAAAAAACATAATTATTTATTTCAGAATGAATAATCGAGATGAATATATATCAATTTTAGGAGTGATTTTATTTTTATTTTATTTTATTAAACAGGAACTCCAACAGGTGATCCCAATTACAGTCTCTAACTAGAAACAATAATAATACAATTTGTAATGAGTTGTCCTCGAAAACATGTAACACTATTCAAGCTTATAAATAAAAAGAAAAAGAAAATTAACATTCTCTACATGAAACACTACTAAGTTCATGAAATTCGGCACATAACATAACCATAAAGATGACTAGTAGATAGGTATAAATAATAAGTAAGACTTGCCTAACAACCCGGCCACTACGACTCAGTGGTCTATTCTGACCCCCTCTGTCCTAAATTTCACCCACAAGCTCTATTCTTCTTGTGAAGGATATAAGTTTCATTATGAAGCCATTAAGGCTATACAATGCTATGTCAAGCAGCTGTTGTACTAGGTACAGCAGTGGCGCACCCCCTCTGAATTTCATCCACGACTTCCATCCTTCTTGTAAATAAAATGCGCTTTGTTGGTTAGAGCTTAATGAATTCACTCAGCTTCAGTTTGTTAGATCCAAGTTCCTACAGTCTGAGCACTCGAACATAACGTGTTCCATTCATTCTATCTCTCTAGTCTAGTCTACATGAATGATCCTCAATCAATCTTGACCGTTGATATAGCAGTTAGAAATCTAAGGTCCAGCCTGGAAAGTTTAAGCCAAGCCTTGGCTCTCGCAGTGGAAGATGGATTCGAGTGTCTGAGACCTGATAAGCTCAGCCAGTAGTTCCGTACCTTCAGATCCAACCATCGGTTATTTTCCATTCTTATAGTCTCCATAGAAATTCCCAGCCCAGGCTCGGGTCCGGTAAATCGTCGATCAGCCAATTAGTCCACCTTGTCAGTGCCCTCAATGCCCGATTGTACCCACATCAGATGGAGCGTATTCCTTCCTCCCAATTTGGTGGGAGTGCATCGACATTCCTACCTTCTGGTCGGCCATTAACATCTTCAACTGCAGTTAACTTCGATAATGTGAAGGAATTGTAATTGAAAATCGTAATTTATGTTTTTGAGAGAGGCAATAAACTCCTGTATCTCACGTATCAATTCGTACCATTTTGAACGATTGTTTGGGCATGAAACGCTTCGCCGCACGACTTGTTCCAGAAGACCTGAGTTTTCTTCAGAAATTAAATCGCGTAAGGGTCACTAAAAATATGCTAGAACGAGCCAAATCCGACCTAACATTCATAAAACGCATTGTAACTGGTGATGAGAGTTTCTATGAGTTTGACAAACAAACCAGGCAACAAGCATCGAAATGGCGCCTTTGAAACCGAAAAAAACACGTCTAAGTCAATCAAAAGATAATGTTGACTGTTTCTTTGATTTTCACGGTGTTGTGCACTCAGAATTCTTACCTGAAGGTCAGCCAGTGAATAAAGAATATGACCTAAGCGTTTTCCATCGTTTGAGAGATTAAATCTGCCAGCATTGTTGAAATAAAACTCTAGGATTTTAAACCACGATAATGCACAATCGCACAAGGCTATCAGTGTGAATAAATTCCTGACCAAAAACTCAACAGATACCATTGAACAACCACCGTATTCACCTGATATGGCTCCAGCCGATTTTTTTCTTTTTCCAAAACTCAAATTACCACTTTCAGGTACCTGTTTTGAATCGATAGAAAACATAAAATAGAATTCGCGGTGAGAACCAGAGTCGATTCCGAAAAGAGCGTTGATTGGAATACTCCTTCGTATAAATGTATTATTTCGGAAAGAGCCTTTTTTGACAGAATGTATTTGTGTTGAATAAAAATTAACAGCGATTTCAGTTGTGTCTCTGATGTAGAAAAACTTATGGAAAATATGGTAAAACACTATTTCCCAGTTCAAAATATTTCATTGCCAGGAAATAAATTCGGCTCTGACTAGAAAGCTTTCATCTGTCTTTAACAAAGACTTCGATTTAGTTTTCATATATCATTTGTAACTTGTACTACCTGAAACGACGTCCATGAAGGCGACTTTTCGACTAGAAGGTTCAATTCAATGTAATTTTTTGTATTGAGTGTCACACTCGATGCACATTCTACTGATCTCATTGAAAATCCGACTTTTGTTGGAGACTTTCGAACTCTTTTTCCAGACAAGACGAACTTACTACACATAGCGTTTTCCTTGCGAAACAACACTTTTTCTGATAGTTCTTTGGATAAATTTCATGAATTTATACAAGTGCTATATCCGTTTGTGATGGAATTTGCGGCTCCTGCTTAGATACGGATTTGGCGAGCGACAGAAATCTCTTGGAATCGATCCAAAGCCCAGAGACACGTCTTGCTTCGACCATACATAGACTGGAGCGTGGTAAAAACGGCGGTCTGAGATCTTATCGTACAGAAACTTATACAGAATGCTTGGACTCGATTCAGCAGAATCTTTTGAAAACGATGTATCATGTAGAAATGAGAATGTGTGCTGAATTTTCGTGTCATTCAATACCGATCAATCATCCGTATCAAACAGCCTGACAAACTTCAGAAATATTCATATATCTACAAAATACATGAGCATAATTTTTTTTCTCGAAGGGAAAGGACCTGAATTTTGTAATGTGTTATCAATGAATTATTTGCTTTTATTAAGTATAAATGAGTGTGCCAAGACACGTTTCTCTATGCTCCAGAATAGGGCCATTTCATGGCCTAACCGACGATTATTTTTCTGTGTTTTGAGACGGAAAAGTAGCAATTATTATTCTCACTACTGTGAAAAAAAGGATCCGGAAATTCTCATTTAAATTGCCCGCGTTGAGTATTTTTAAGTATTTCAAGTTTCTGTATGTTGGTAGGACTGTCCTTAAATACTATGTCAAACATGAGCGCGATCTGTCAACTAGTTTGTTTACGACAGCTGTTGAAACCAGTCGACCTCAGTGGAGAAATTTAAAATGGAAAAAAATATTGAACAAAGAGTCTCAAATTTTGTGTTTCTAAACGAAATTCCGTGTGCTGCATGACCTTCGACATCTTCAACCGACGATAACGTCCAAAATATCAAGGGAATGGTGCTCGAAAATCTTCATGCCAGTGTTAGATAGATAGCTCGTGATCTCAACATCTCTCGTGAAACCGCTCGTTTGATTTTGGTGAACCAATTGGGCATGCAGCGCGTCACCGCTCGGCTCGTTCCGATAGAGCTGAATTTTCTTGAAAAACAATACCTGATGCATACATGTTGGATCATGCGAATTCTGATCCCACGTTCATAGGACAGATCATAACTGATCGCCAGACATGGATCTATGAATACGACATACTAACGAGCGAACAATCATCGGAATGGGTGAGAAAAAATGAACCAAAACCGGAAAAATCTCGCTAAAGTCGTGAGGAAATCAAAACGATGCTGATTGTTTTCTTCGATACTCCGTGGTGTGGTTCATCATGAATTCGTTCCGCAAGGTCAAACGGTCAATAAGGACTTTTATTTAACCGTCTAACGATTTTGAGACCAAACACTCGATAAATACCATCGAGCAGCCGCCTTATTTGCCTGATCTAGCTCCGTGTAACTCTTTTCTTTTCTCCAGACTAAAATTGCCGCTCCGGGGAACCAGATTTGATTCCATAGACGTCATAAAGAAAATTCGCAGAAGGAGCTGAAGGCCATGCCTGGAAGCGCGCCTATAAAAAATGTTTCGATGATTGGAAAAAACGTTGGCACATGTGTATCGCTTTAATTGGAGCATATTTCAAAGGAAATTCAATGAATATTGAAATAGATTAAGATTTTTGCGTTTTATTTCAAATTTCCTGATACTTTTTGTCACGATATGTGAGTTATATTATTCTGCGTTCTGTATTACTGTTAATAAAGAGGAGAGTGCCATATTAACTGGTTTATATTCGTTCAACAATTTGACGCATCTATAAGCGAAAAACTACCCTTACTACATATAGCAGAGCGATATTTACTGGAGAAATACCTCCATGTCTTTAATAAAGAATATGAGCATGAGTTTGCATCCTACCATTCGACCAATTCCTATTTAGAAACGCCACTCAAATTTAAAAAAAAAGACTCATCAGGCTGATAATGCGGTGTTCCCCACATTTCTCTGCGTTCTTCTTCTTGGGGATTGGTATAAAAGTCGATAGAAGCCATTCTTTCGCAATATTTCCTGATTAATATATTTGATTGAATAAATGGGTTAACAATGTTACTTGTTCAGTGTTCAAGAGTTTTGAGCAATCACCGTATACACTATCAGGAGCAGGAGTATCTTTATAGCTTTCTGAACTTCATCCTGTGTTATCTCCGGTCCACTTGTTCCCTGTGAAACCTTTTCCATCGTTTGTCAGCTACCAAAAAATTCTTCAAGGTGTTCCCTCGATTTCTCTCCCTTTTTTATCGCATATAAAGTTCTCTTTGAGTATGCTGATATTGCGTGTGACTGCCATTTACCAATTGTTTCTTTGATTTTTTTATGTAGGTTGAAGCTATCGTGCTTGTTTTGTAACTCCTCTATTTCATAACACTTTTCCTCCAGTCACGTTTCTTTGGCCTTTTAGATCTTCCGAAGCATATGTTTGTGAATCTCCTTGTATTTCTCTGGCTCAACATTCTTGCATGTTCGTCTTTCTTCAATGAGATCAAAAATTTCATTGGTCTTCCTTTTCTTGTCTCTTCTCTCCTTTTTGAGCACTCTCCTTGTAGCATCAGTTAATACATGTTTAATTTGGGTCTACGTTTGCTCAATTTCAATTCCAGATGGTACATTTGAAGAAATATTTTTGAGTTCGTCTTTCGGTTCTTATTTAAATTTGTCCCGTATGCCTTATTCTTCAGTTTGTGTATGTCGTTTACTGTGATCTTCTTCAGACGAAGCCTTATTTTTGCCTGGAGTAGCACAAATCAGCAATATTACTCAGTAATCTTTTTTAAGGATCCTTAAATGGTGTAGACAAAAGATGCCTTTTAATAACCCAGATGTAACTCTAAATCTCGTAAGGGGAATGTGAGCACCTGGACTCACCAAATATGAAAAAGGTCAAGAGATGGTCGCTCATCCAGATGAAAGGTGCAGAAAAACTCACAGCCATTACTCCCTTTGTAGAAATGAAAGGCAGCAGTACGTCCAGGACATCGTGTCATTTTAAGTGTAACTATGGTTGAGTTTGAAGAACACCTAATCAGTTTTCATACATGTTTCAAGGATATGGTGTCAAGTCTTTCAACCTAGCGCGTCGTGATCCCATCCCTTGGGTACAGTATTTGGAGATTGTTCAGCATTGCGAATTCAAAGGTTGTAATGGATCTTCATGAACCAAACGCGTAAATCCCATAAGATGGCATTCTCTACGTGTATCCGCGCAGCCACTACTAGATCCTTTGCTTTATCAAAGAGAACTACTCATCTCCCCGAGAAGTGCATTGGCACTTAGCGGTGGCAGGTGAAGCTCCACCAATACCGCTGGGGAATGTATAACGACAATCACTTTTCGTCGTCAAGACCGACGCTGTCCCGTGGCCACTATCAGAACTCAGGTGAAGAAATACGCCGGTCAGCAGCTACTCTAGAAGATGAGAGCTCGAAGTCAATACCTTAAAAGCTCTGCCAATTTTCTCTTCTGCACGCCGTTTAGAAGTTTTCAATTCCACTCAATTGATTCAATTCATGGTTATCATGCAAAATTTTCTTTACACATCTGTCAGAGTTAGCCTTTGAGCTAACCTAACTCTTATTGATGTGTAAACTGGACTATAGTCCTATCCTGTTGAAACAATGGGTGTGTCAGACCTTTCACCATTCTCAGTTCTTCCTATTTGGTACTCAAAAACGTTATCAAGATGAAGGAATAACGTTGGGTGGTTTCAGGCACAATTCGTATAATCCCCTCAAAAAAAATTTTCAACTAACACAAGATCATTTTTCTACAGATGAACAGAACGCAATCTGCTCTACTCACGTCGACATCCATAGAATTCCAAGTTATTCTTTTTGCATTTTCTTCTTAAACAACAAAATAGTAACAGTTACATAAATATGTGGATCGCAATTATACGATAACATATTAAATATCCTCAACTTTTTAAGCACAGTGTATATACAATGAAGTAATTTAAATTGAAATTAAGTGAGCAATTAAACATACTTTGTTTGCACTACTTCCCACATTTAACTTTAACCTACAGAGCAGAAACAATGTATGGAACGCCTTCAATTCTGAACGAAAATTTAATCTACATGACCGAATGAATCTATTCTATCTGATCTGAACGTTATGTTGAAATATGGTTCCGCGTCGCTTCTTACTTTCTCTGATACATTGGATTGATATTCATACATGATGTGAGCTTCTGGCTATAGACGATACAGGCACTGACCGATAGCGATGATCAACCTTGTCCTAGAATTCAAGTTTCGAAAGATAATAAGTGAAATCACATCATCATGTGTGTAATATTCTAGAGTGGATGTGTCAACGAATAATCCGGTGATAAATCGCATGAAAACGAATTATTTGCAGTAATTCTTTGAAAGAAAACTTCATTTCGAAAATTAAACGATGATTTCAGTCAATATTTTCTTTACTTCATATCTGGACAGCTTTTTTGATGAAGTCGGTCTACCGTAAGCGCTTTTTCTCCAAAATTATTTAGTTTTCTGCTGATAGTTGAGGCAGTAAAGCACAAAAATAGGCCTTTTTATCGATTTTCTGCGCACTTTGTTACTCAGGGGTTTTCGAGGTCTCTGAATACAAATATCGTCCTGAGTAAACCTCCATTTTCATTGGGAATTATGACAAATTGTCATAATACTTCGTTAAAATACGAGCTACTAGCACCAGGTTATTCTTGATAACCTCGTATTCATGTTCAGCGACCCCAAAAACCCCGAGCATCAGATTTGGATTCATTTTTACGATTATTTACCGATTTGCTATGGAGATATTTGTGCCGACAAAAAAGAATTTCCAAAGTGCATTTCATCGAAAGTATGAGATCGTTGCGCTGACCTACAGAGCAGAAACTTATGAGATATAGCCCCATCCTGTCGAAACTAGGAACCTCTCAGATTGGTCATTTTCCCAGTTCTTTCAATTCGGGTTCTAAAAGTGTTTGAGAAAAAACTAAACGTTAAAGGGCTACAGTAAAAATTTGTTCCTTCTGCTTGAAAAGTAATGCCCATTCCTTCCAAATTTGGAAATGACGCACCAGACGGTCATTTTCAGGGAATAAAGATGTCTCTCCTGAAAGTGTTGTGTATTATTCTCTACATAGTATTACTGCTTCAGAAAGGTAAAACAGACCCTTCTCGCGACTAGAATTAGATTAGTACAAGGTTTCTTGAGCACCATTCATGAAATTTTAGTAGTCAGGGCGCATAAACACTTGAACAATTATCTCTTATCCTCTTTACACATTAGTCAGAGTTAGCCTGCGAGCATCATAGCTCATTAAAAACCCCTCATTAGAAAATTTGGCCTCATCCGTCCAGATAATCCTTTTCAGAAAATCGGGATCCTCTTGTGTTCTCTCACACAGTTCTGTGAATCGCAAGCTTGTAGAGTTTGGACCCATGAAAATTTATGAGGGTGAAGTTCATGTTTTTTCAGAATTTTCTAAATACTACTATGAGGTAAAGTCAGATCATGCTCTGCTATTGCCAATGATGCACGCGGATTAACATCAGAATAAGCAAGTACGGCAATCCAATTGTCTTCATTGTTGACTACAGGCGATGAAAATGATTTCTTATTTTGGACCGTTCCAGTCGAAAGAAAATTTGTAACATACCTCCTCAATTTTTTAGCTATCATAGACGTCATATTTGGAAACTCACATTCAGTCTCTCATCTCCATGAATGAAAAATAAATTAAGTATGTGCTCATTTGTGTAGCTAGCCATTCTGTTCGAATTAATTCGACCGACATTTGAAACAATAATAGTTTGTTATCTATGCTCAGGAGCTTGTCTATGCTCTGGGATATGTCTATGCACGTGCAGAAATCTAAGCCTCCTTTGCCAACTTCAGGTAGGTACGTAGAATTCGTTTTTTCGATAGAACTTGAAAACTTGAAATCTCATGATGTCTGAGGAACTTCATTTAGTTTTCTACGGTGAACCTAATGAAAATAAAAAATATGGGTTACAATTTATAGAAAAACCTAATTTCCTATGTTTCTTCGTTTCGAAAGGTGAGGCGGAAAAAAGAGTACTCTGTATACTGGCTGAGATTCAGTCGGATATGATTTATGTCCCGTATGGTTTTTCGTTTGCAAAACACCTTTCATTATTTTAGTAGCTCACTCCGTTCTTGAGATATATCAATTTTCCCAAAAAGTAAAATATCGATAATTTCAAGTAAAACTAGGATATTTCATGAACAAAACAACCTAGACTTATGTGTTAGGTGTTTTTGTAATTGGAATAACAAGTGTTATCGGACAAGTCGTCAATATATAGGGTGTTCTATATGAAATAACAAATTGAGGTGAAAATATTTTAGAAATAAAGTTTCTGACCAACTGAATCAGCTATCACAATTTCAGAACGATGGCATTATTAGTTCTCCATAAACGTCTAATAGACCACTCTACTTGGGATACCCTGTATAGACCCTTTCGAGATTCGTATAACGAAGTTACATTCGAAATGATGAATCAGAAAAATTCTACCATATTAAAAGTTACGATAAGTTGTCTAAGCTTGTTTGATTTCTCAGATATTCCACTTTGATGCAAAATGATATTTCATTTTGGGATCTACAAAAGTTTCATGTACAAACATAATAGAGATTTCACGGTCGTATAAAGATTTATTGAGAACTTTTCTAAAAATGAACTTGGAAACAAGTACTTCAATAGTATTATTCCAAACAAGATGAGATATTCTGGTTATGTAAATGAAAGAGTATTTCTTTATCTCCGCGTTTCATAAATATTCAATATCCTTTATATTTGATGTAACATCGCTTCCATTGCTCGTTCATTATCCTGTAATAATGAATCCTTTGAAAGAGACTGCATCTTAAAAGAATTCTTTCGCCTCCAGACATTTTGACTCAGAAAAACCTTGAGAAGGAATAAAAGTTATCTTGCGGCAGTAGATATGCGTTTTTCAAATGCGGAAAACTGGAAAAACAGAGAACTTCATTTAATAAATGAAAAATGTTCTAAGGAGTGACAACCGTACTGTTTTTAATTTCGCTTAGACATTTGATCTTCGTGAAACTAATTTCATGCAAAGCCTTTCGGACTGAAGAGGATGCAGTCTTTATACAGGGTAAAAGCAGTACAAGAAAACTACGAAAAAGAAAAGATTGAAAAAAATCTGTGAAATATCAAGAAATATTTATTTATTTATTTATTTAACTACTTACTACTACTACTACTAACTTGTAAAGAATATTTATAGATTATTTATACGGGTTATCCCTATTTAAAAATTAACACCCTGCAATATTATTATACACTTAAATAATTATAGTACAATAGATTCCGAACGTAAAACAGAAAAGACACAACAAATAGGGACATAATATTTTAAAACAGAAAATTGAGAATTACAACTTCCTAACATTCTCCAAGCTTTCGAGCAACAGATGTTCTAAAATCAGCCAATGACTTAGAAAAAAATTGACGCTATCACAGACTGAATTTGTGACTGACAATGTGCGATGCAAGAATAATCCACAAGCATAATTTGTTTTAATAGTAGTGACTCTGAATAAGGGAGTCTTTCTTGTTAGTCTACCAGGCATGTTAAAGGTAGAAGATACAGAGTGAGCTACTGAAAAATAGAGGAGACTATTTATCGCCCTGAGCTATTCAAGTGTTAGTGCAAAAAAATGGAACAGTTGAAATTCGAGATGTAAATGGTGTTTCCTTTGATCTGGAATGAATCTGTTCCATTTTTTCGCACTTATACTTGAATAGCTCAAGGCGATAGATAGTCTCCTCTATTTTTCAGTAGCTCACTCTGTATCTTCTACAGTTTTCAATCAAAAATGAAAATTCGTTCACGGGGATGCAGACAAAAATAATAGCTTTCTTTCGAGGTATCACTCGACCCATCTACCCTCTTCAACATTTTCAAGGGTGGTCACCCCTGCTCTAGGGGTTGAAGTTCGAGATGAGGATGGTACTTGATGATGACTGCCATTGATCAACATGGATCTATTCCATTTTACTTCACTGAAACTTGAATAGTCTCCGGGAAATAGTCTTTCCTATCTTTCAGTTGCTCACCCTGTATCTTTTACAGTTTTCAATTAAAAATGGAAATTCGTCCAAGGCGATGTAGACAAAGATACCACCTTTCTTTTGCGTCATCACTCGACTCATCTTCCCTATTCAAAATGTTCAAGGATTGCAACCAGATTGATATTTCAGGCTAGTTTTGTACCCCAAAAGATGTCCCCCTTGAAACGAAAATTGACCTGTTTTTGCGTTCTGATCAGAAATGAATATCTTGGTAGATATAGCCTCTGTTTAGTTTTCGTTGAAGCACCCTGTATAACAAGTATTTGGGAAACTTGCGTTGTATCTTCTCCAATATATTGGAGTCGACATTGTAAAAGGGTGACCAGACCGGGGAGGCATATTCCATTACAGAACGAGCTAACGTACAGTAAATTCTCTTCAGGATAGACTCTAAAAAAGATGCGCAGTTTCTGATCAAAAATCTTTTGTAGGCTTTTCGGGATATATCTACAATATGCTCCTTAAAAGTTAGTTTTTTCTCCAAGAGAACACCAAGGTCTCTAACATTATCTACCCTACCAAACAATTCAGTGCCCATACGATAGTCGAATGAATTATCGGTTTTTTTTTCTAGAAAATGTGATTACACTGCATTTCCGGAGATTTAGAAACAAAAAAATCTTCTCGGCCCACGCCAGAAACTGTTAAATCTGCTGTTGTAACCGTTCACAATCGTCCAATGATTCAATTCGTGAAAAAATCATCATCAGCAAATAATAAACAATATGTTGAAATAACGGAAGCTATGTCGTTAACGAAAATATTGAATAGAATGGGACCCAAGTTTGACCCTTGAGGAACACCATATGTTACTGATATAGGACTCGAGAAATAGTTCTTATATTTTGCAATTTGTATTCGACCACAAAGAAAACTGAGCAATCACTCCAGCAATGGACCAGATACTCCCAAAGCCGAGATTTTAGCTAACAGAAAGTTATGATTCACGCGATCGAACGTCTTACTGAAGTCTGTATACACAGCAATATTTAGCTAAAGTTATAGGATCTCTATGCATATACTGCGTGTTATTTTAGCCCCCTACAGTGCTAAGGTTAAAGGGCTTTTTCATGCCAACATCCAATGGCATAACTGCTCATTTCTCTTGACAAACCCTGCGGTTAATGACCAACTCGAATCAGCTTATCAGCAGATTGCTGCCAAAATAATAAAAATCATCGGCTCTATACAAAATGGAATACTATTTTGTGCAACTCATGACTCACCATGAGAGAATAATCCTTGGAAGAGGGTGTTTTCCGAGATTTCATCTGGAAAAATGTATGAAAATCGTATTTATCTTTACGTATTGGCTGCTCGATAATGGCAACGAAAAAAATAGGGTACAGACACGTCTACCAGAATTTTTTTCAAGAGCGTTGTTTTTCACGCTGCTCAAGCTCAACCTGGTTGTTAATGAACTTAACAACGTTCCTGAAGAGAGAACAACTTTTTCGTGAATCACCACTAAGGAGAGTGCATGCTCCTTCTCTACCTCTCCTATGTGAAATACCATGATCACAAAAATATAAAACCATTCGGCTTTCTGGGGGAAAATGCGCGCTAGTTATCAATGGACTTCTAGCGGTTTCAGCGGATGGCAACGCAGCTAGTCGCAGATAAGCTGGGTTGGACGCAGCAGCTACTAGAGGTGCTGTCATGTACTGGTTTCGCCTTATTTCAAAGTAACATGGCTTAGATCCACAATAACCTCCGACCGACTCAATAGATCAGCTTTAATATCCATTCGCATAAAAACGATGAAAACAGTGTCAACTTTGAAACGATAGCCCTTCGAAACTTCACAATCAAGAAGACTCGGCGTCTTATTTTAATTTAAATAATTTTTTGAGCCAACTTTACCTCCGTTAACTTCGTACCCCTTCCTCGATCTTCAGCTGCCACCCCTACCCGAAGTCTGACTACGCCCATGGACAAGAGAGTTTCATTTTATTTATGTCCGCACTTCGTATAAATATTTATGAATTTCCTAGACTTTTTTTGAGGTGTTTATATCGAGCTCGAATAAACTTAGTGAGATTTTGCTTCAAGAAATATTATTTTATATTTTCGTAATCTTGAACTTCCATTAATTCCATAACTCCACTAAAACGATAATAATTCTTCACTATTTTCGAGCGTTTAGCGAAATATCATAAAATCACTAAACTGTTAACATTCAATCATCAATAAAATAGTATTCAACATTGTGGAAATACTCATTCAAGCAAATATTTTCTGAATAAGTGGAGAAAACAGTTTTTGCTTTAGCGTTACCATTAATCAAAAGAAAAAACTTTCTAAGGCAACATTTTCTATCTTGTTCCCCAGAATCCACTAGATTATTCCATCTTGAATGCTTTTCCCCAACCTTGAGCCATATTCTCAACGCGCTGTTCTGACGTAATTGCGTTAGGAATTAGATGCGATTAGAAAAGGTTCGCTCGAATATATCGTAAAATTTCATTAGCGAAAACTTGGTATAGCGGAGAAAAAATTCGGGATCGTTCTGCTGATTTAGATGTCGCATAACGCAAGTTAACTTCTGATGCAGTCTAAATAAATTGGTTTTGTATCCTATCAATATATTCTGAATATCGACAAATGTCAAAAATAACATTGACCGACAGATGATACCATAGAAAAATATTTGGCACATAGCAGTACACAGCAAATAAATATTAAGCGGATTGTAGGAAGTAGGAAAAAGATCTATCAACAAAAATGACAAAGTAACTTTCTAATTGAAAAACTCAACATTCTCATAAAATTTCAAGTAAAGGAAGTGAAAAACAAATGTAATTTCTGAGAATATTTTATGGGCACACGCTAGTGGAGTATTAAAACAACTAAAAACTGCACTTGCAAACCAAGTCTTAGTGAACATTTCATTCGATGCTTACGATACGTAACATTTTTAATTAAAAAGTAAATTACTACCAATTCTGAAATTTCTCTTCATGTACCTGTTACTGCCTTGAAGTAAGTATGAGATATTTACTGAATCATTTGGTATTTTATTCGTTGAAAAAGATATTCACAAATGTCAAAAATATCAATATCGAAAATGGCTTTGACAAATGACAGATGCCAAACACATTACCAATTGACAGTAATAACATATACTCCAATCGGAAAATATTGGGAATTTGTAGTTCAAATGAATATTCGGAAAAGAAAATTGTCATTCAATACATGTTGTGTTCAACAACTATCTGCAAAATAACTTTTATAAAGTTAGTACACCTCAGACATGTCCTCTTCTGAAAAGTAATTTTTCATAGAATTATTGATGAAGCAATATGTTTCTTCTCTAAATGAAAAAAGTAAAAGATATAACCCTAGTGAAAACCTGATGATTCATCCAATAAATATTAGGGAAATGGTTCTAGTACCAATAAATAATCAAATAGGCCATTCCACTTATTTCCTTATTTCCTAGAGTATGCCTTTTTTCATTTTTATTAGAATTCAAATTATTATTTACTTCGAAAA
The DNA here is from genome assembly GCA_013387265.2 of Cryptolaemus montrouzieri. Lineage (NCBI taxonomy): Eukaryota > Metazoa > Arthropoda > Insecta > Coleoptera > Coccinellidae > Cryptolaemus > Cryptolaemus montrouzieri. The sequence goes on from JABFTP020000186.1 coordinate 4,909,387, forward strand.
TGTAGGTCATAGGAAGTTGACAATATTTCAGTTGAATTATGAAAAATATGTTTTCTTTCAACGTGATACACAAACGCGTTTTCGGAAGTACGTCCATCATCAGGCGTACAGTGAGTATAAAAACTGAATGTGAATGTCTAGTGTGTCCTTTGGGGACAGTAATTCAGCAGGTAATATATTAAACCTGAAATAATGTCCAAGATAAATAAATAACAAAAGAGGACATAAATATAGGTTCTCAAAGTTCGCAAGAAGAACGTAAGTTGTTTCTCTATCCATTCATTAGAACTGTTTTATTATTAAAATTACTCTGAGAAAGTTCCAGATTCTTTTTACTGATATTCAATAGTAAACATTAGAAAAAAAATTGGGAAAAAATGAATATATCAGATGTTTTCATTGAATAAACTACAATGGCAATATGACCTCCGGAGTTTGCGCGTTCTATGTGCTGCACATTGTGTTGACGATGAATGAGTTCATGCGTAGACTATTAAAATGAGAAATTGATGATTTCTCAACTTTTGAAACATTTCAAAAGCCGAATAGCAATATTATATTGAAATATAATGTTCGGAAATTCAATAAAAATTAATTTCTATTATATTACTATGTGACACTTGTCATATTTTTAAAACGACTGTCAACATTTTTTCGCAAATTTTTCTTTAAATTAAACAAGAACCACGAAGAAATAATATATGGCAGATGTCAACCCAAATTATTGGGTTTATAATGATTCTAGAACACCTGTAGATCATAATTGGAATCACTTAGAAGACCGAACCTAGCCATCGGGGCTCTCTCGGTCAAACAGAGAGGGAATTGTTTTGTTGAGTTTGAATATTGAAGGGATTTTGCGATTATACTTCAAAATTGGCAAGCAAGAACAAGGAAGTGATTATGTTTCAGGAGAAGTCACGCTGAGACGGAAATATCGCAGGTTATGTAATTTTTGATTATCTCCTTAGTCCTTTTTATGGCCTTGCTTGCTATGTAAAATCTTTTCTTAGATTTGTTTAGACATATAAGAGGTATGATTGTTGAAATATTTTTCTGCTGGTTTTCTTTCTCCATTGTTACAGATTCCTTTCCCAAACCCCCTTCCTTTCACCCTTGTCTTCGTCTGGATATCATGAAGTGCAAGATGAGAATTGAAGCTGCTAAGCAGAAAAATCTTTACTACTCTTTATTTACACACGACACTAACACAACATAAACAGACAAGCTATTGCTAGTACGAGTTTTTTCCTCAGGTTTTTTCACTCGTTTATTGAATCATACGCAAGATAGTATGGTTCCCCTGTTACATTTTTCTGAGCAGCTCACACTTGTGTTCTTCTGACATACACCAAAATTATAGATATAAGCATTTATTGTAAATACCATTATTCGAATTTTTGTAAATCCTCTCTTATAACTTATAATTTGCAGAGTATTTTTACGCGTTTCGGCACAGGGCCATCATCAGAAAACATTCATCTATGCACAATTATTATCTTACACATTCTCCTTGGAGAGCAGGAGTTTTGAAGAAAAAAACCAATTTTTTCCGGAAATTTCAACACCCTCCGTAGCTCCGTAACGAAGCTTTTGTGCACCTATGTCCACAAAAGTCTACATGCACGTAGATTTACCCCCTCAAGTTGTGAATTATGTAACATCCTGTATACTTCTTTTTATTTTGTCACATAAGAACGTGTCACCTATAATTCCATATAAATTACTATTCCATATTCACGGTTTCTGTATTAGCAGCATATTTACGGAATACCTCGCGGATAACGAGCTCATACTGTATATTATTCGAGGACAAACAGGGTCACAGAAAGTTAGTTGAATTAATATTTTATTCTGTTCTGAGAAAATTTTTAAAACCATTCAAAATTATAGAATTATCAAGTTTCTTTGTTTTACTCAAAAAATGTTAGGCAACTCTACAAGTTCCGAAGAGAAAATCGTAGCCTCTTTACTGATTATTTGATAATACTCCAACAAATTGAACGTGAAGTATTATTAACTTTTCATGATTTTCAAATAAACTACTGAAAATTATTAGCTAACATTTCAGAGCATCTATAGTTTTACTAGTTTTGAAGAGCAAATTCTATTTATTCTAACATAAATTAGGTAAAAGTTTTTCTATTAGTACACTGAAATATTTTTCTTTCACAGTAACATTTCTAAATTTTCTTGTAAACGAAGAAATATTTCAAATTTATTTTAGATAACCAACAATGAGTTAAAAATCAACTATGAAAATGTGTTAATGTTGAAAATTATTCTCAATACTTGCCTGCTTTGATAAAAGAACCACAAAATAAAAAATCACTTATCCAAGAAATGTCTTTGGTACTAGAAGCGAAGTTGTTGGCAGTCAATTTAACTCTGGTAAGATTTCTGTCCTCGTTGGTGCATGAGGACGGAACGGGGAAGTGTGTCACGATAGTCGGGTCAGTGCACGTCCATCCGGTACCATCCATGTATACTTGAGTACCAACTAATGTCTTGGCCGCGAATAAGAATGGGTGAAGACTAAGTCATGGTCAAACTTTCTCCAACTCCGTTGTCGTCTACAAGGACTGGCCCAATATGATTTCATTCAAAACAATTCAAATTTCTTCTCAATCACTCAATCAAAACAAAAATTTGAATGTATAATTTGTATCTGTATATATGCAAAAATCTATATGAATGAAAATGAAATTTTGAATTCATTCAGCTATGTTTTCAAATATTTCTAATTATTTAAACATGAAAAAATCAGGAAAAACTGAAGTTTTGAGTATTCGAGGCATTTCCACGACTCGAAAGATAAAAATGATTTGTTCTTGTTTTGTTATTAAGAAAATAAGAAGAATAACAAAGGTCTGAAAATTCAGAAAATCCGAAAAAATCTTCATGTTTTTATGCACACTCGATTTATTTATATATTTATTGAAATACACTACGACAAGAAAGTAACACACAATTTTGATAATTCAAATCTCTCATATGTCCAGACATACATTCTGTCGAAAAACTACCAGTAATCATATTCATTTAAAATATATGCTTGAAGTGATTGTCAAAATTTCCGTTGTTGCTAAGTTGGCTGACGTGAAGTTTGAACGCGATCAGTCATATTTCGTTTGTTCACAGTGCTCAGTGTCAGTTCTTACAAGTGTGTTTCGCAATTTTTACAATGGACAAAGATATCGAACGAAGAATTCGTCTCAAAATTTTGTGCCGAATAGCTGAAAATGTTTCAGAAAGCTCGCGGTGAATCGACCTTATCAAGAACACGTGCATATAAGCATACAGTGATATGGTGGAAGATCCCCCTAGGAGATTCTCACCTTGTCGTGGTGAGGCTTCGTTGATGAACCCGAGACCCGGCTGTCGGATCGTGGCTTAGGGCTTGCACGGAGTATAACGATACCAGTTTTGGAGAGGATTCCAACAGCCTCACCAAACTGCCATACCACACCTGTCTAGGCTTAACCGCCATTGTGCATGGAGAGCACAATAAAATCTCCCCCAAGCCAAGGTGAAACAGCATACGCCGATGGCTGCGTGGCAAGTGGGAGGACTAGTCGATAGTATGCGAACTCCGGATACCAGGCGCCCTCCGGTTTCAATTTAGCCTTACTGCGGTAATGCGGGGCTCTGCCGCAGGTGACCGTTATTTCTCCGCTACTCGTGGGAACAAGATGAGTAATGAAAATGAAAAAAACAAGGGCAGATCTTGCCGCGAAAGGACCAAATCCAAAAGGGATGACAAACCTATGGAAAAAATGCCAGACATAGAGACTGAAAACGCCTTACTCAAAAGCAGCTCTGAAGGGGAAAATCCAAAGGCACCCAAAGTGAAACCGAGGATTAAGCTCAGCGCAGCTGCTCGTAAGAGGATGAAATTCCTCATAAAGATGGAGATGACGGCAGAAGTGGCTAGAATTAAAGCCTTACAGCCAATAAATCTCCAAGATAAAGGAGCGAAAAGAGCTCGCTTCGATGGCAGTGCGCCAAAAGTAAGGGAGCAAAAACGCCCCAAAAAGAAAGCATCCGTTGCTCCAAAAAACATGCAGGAAGCTACGTTTAGTCAAGCGGTGGCTGAAATAAAAGTAGGAATCCTGCATAAAAATTTTCCAAGTGAACTCTCAACTGGGAACCAAGTTACGTCCCTAGAGCAGTTCATTCCGGACAAAGTGGTAGAAGATGGATTGAAGGCGGAACTGAGGCCTAAATTCCTTCAGCGCCACAGTAGACCAGGATGGCTGGGACTCACGTGCGTCGATGAGGCCACTACACATTTTAACGGACAGTCAGGCAGTGATTAAAGCTGCAATCCTTGAAGCAACTTCCTGAGGGGAACAAACTCTTCTGTGGTGGGTGCCACGAAGGCATACAAGGAAATGAAGCCGCTGACGAACTGGCTATATCAGCTGCTGGAATCCCACCCATCGGACCTGCGGTCTAAGCAAGCCGCACAGACGACAGGAACTGGAACGGCGGGAAGAATCTAGCAGAAAATAATACTTTGAGTATTCGCCAAAGAAGACAAAACAGCTTCTCGATCTCTCTAGGGACGAGCTAAGGACTATAACAAGCCTCCTTACTTGACACTGCCCACTGAGATACCATCTCAGTAAAATGGGCAAATCGGAAACGGCAAATTGCAGAATGTGTGAAGAGGACAATGAAACTGCCGAACATATTCTTTGCAGTTGCATCGCAACTGCCCGTCAAAGACATATACACTTCGGTAGCGACAAGCTAAAGCCGCACGAAGTAAAAGCGAAAGCTCCCAGGGAGATTCTTAATTCTGTAAGGAAACTAGATCCACAGGGAAATGAATAAGAAGGGTTACGAACAGAAGACCAATTTGGTCGCAGTTCGGAAAGGCTTGCAAAGCTAAACGACCCCCTCCAATATAATGTAATGTGGTGTAAAATTAGCCTCGCTTCGGTCGGCTGCCAACATCTTTAACTAAAGTTAACATTGATAAATTGAGGAAATGGTAATTGAAAATCGTCATTCAAGTTTGATAGAGATAGGCAATGGACTTCCTGTGTCTCACGAATCAATACGTACCATTTTGAACGATTGTTTGGGCATGAAACGCGTTGCCGCTCCAAAAGACCTGAATTTTCTCCAAAAATTGAATTGCGTAAAGGCAAATCTTTCACCACATCTCAGCCGCTGTTGAATGCATTCATATGCACGTGTTTTTGATAAAGTAGATTCACCATAAGTATTCTGTAACATTGTCAGCGATTCGGCACACGAAATTCCATTTCCAAATCGATCAGTATAAACAAACTGAATGACGAATCAGCAGCAACCAAATTTTGACAAACGGATTTTTTAAATAATCCCTGGTGCTTTTTAGACAGAAACATTCAGTACATTCCGGAAAAGCATCCTGTAGAATTTAAAGCGGTAATGGAAAATCCATAAACTTTAAATTCATAATTGCTTTTCTAAACTCTCTGACAGAAATGAATTCAAGTTTACTTTTCTTCATTTGGTGAAGATGGAAACATCTTAATCGAGTAAACTGTTCAAGCAATTCTGGCCGCATGCATTAAAGTTACGTTTTCTGGTTCTTGATAGCGATAAATTATAGTGAACCAGGATGCAATTTTAATCAGATAGGACGGAGTAGAAACGATATGATACGGTAATATTCTAGGAAATAGGTATGATACGCTATTAATTCGGATTAATTAAAATTCACAGCAAGATTAAAATAATAATTAACATCGTTTGATGGTTAGATATAGTAATTTTTCGGAAAATGCGAAGTCGTCTAGAATACAGATGAGGAGATAATGTACTGAAACGGACAGTTCCATCTTGAGACTAATTTTTCCGGGTACAAGGATAACGTTAAGTTCGTTGCTACAAGGTTATTTTTTCCCATCCCGTCTCGCTTTAAATACTTGTCTAACTTTTCACCTCAATCGTTTATCTAAATGATAAAATTTTGATGAAAATATTTTAATGTTCATTTGTAATTTATGAAAACAATGAGTTAGCCTTGACAATGATATCGTAATGAATAAAGAGAGGCCGAAATGTGAAAATATGTACATATATATGTAATGATTCTTCGAAAATATGAAAAAATTTTAGAAAATATGTAAATAACAGTACAACTTCACTAGTCCAGACGTATGTATGTACTTCTACTATCTAAGAGTGGCAAGTATCGTTCTACAGTTGCATTTTGCATTTCAATCTCGCCGGTGGTATACATAATGACTCCAACCAAGAGAAATCATAAAACGCTCACATTGGTAGAGAAATCAAAAATTAACAGTGTTTGACATAAAAAAGAACAAGGACAAAATGAGGAGATTTATATCCAAATCGTATCAAAGAACAGGTAGGAATTAGAGATGCATCGAGCAAGGGTTTTCACAAAAATCTCTCGGCCAAACAAAATTACTGCATGCCGAGTATCACGGCCGAGAACTCGGCTGGCCCAACCGGGCCCTCGGTGCATCCCTAGTAAGAATATTATTTTAAACGTCTCTCGAATTTATTCTATCCAAGTTATTTCTGTAGAAAAAAGAATAATTATTAGAGAAGCTGAGAATCCTCATGTTGAAATCGCATTGTATAACTGGTTTCTTCAACAACGCAACGCACACGTACCAATTTCGTCAAACATATTGAGAGCAAAAGCCAAACAGTTTAATGAACAAATCACAGGAAAAAAAGGTTTTCTGGCAAGTTCGGGATGGTTAGATAAATTTAAGCTCAAACATGGAATTCGTTTCTTGAAGGTTTGTGGTGAAAAACTTTTCAGTGATGTTTCCGCTGTGATACCATTCAAGGAAAACTTTCTATCGGTTGTTGAACAGATGAAAAGAACAGGTGTATAATGCTCACCAATTACCTTTACTATTCTTGGGAAAAGCAGCAAATCCACGAGCATTCAAAAACGAAAGTTCACTACCAGTTGTCTACAAAACATCTACCAAATTGTGGATGACCAGACCATTATTTAATGAATGATTTAAGATATCTTTCATCCCCGAGGTGAAGAATTTTTTAACTAAAATTAACAAGCCCTCTGAAGCTCTGTTGTTGGTAGACAATGCACCATCGCACCCACCTGAGGAAGAGGTTAATACTGATACAAACTTCAGAGTTATGTGTTTGCCACCCTAATGTAGTACCGTTCTCTAACCTACGGATCAGAATTTAATTCAAAACATTAAAGTGTCGTATAGACAATGCTTTCTTAATCATATCATATCATCAATGAATTAACCATTGAGAACATTTTCAACTGGGCTATGGGAGACAAAGAGTTTGTTATAGATTTTGCTGAAGAAGAGCTTATACAGGATGCTTTAGGAAGGAATATTGAAAACGTAGTGAATCTTCTGACTCAGAGGATGGTTTAAATAGTATGGTAAATAGTATCATCTTCGGTAGATATACCGAAGATGAAGCACTCGAAGATGGCGCAGTTCGCAGACGACACGGCACAGGAACAAAGCAGCAGTAAGAAAATGGCTACAAAAAGACATCGACCAACTAACCAATTATTTCAGAAGATGGAGGAACAAGGTCAACCCAAAGAAGACGGTAGCAATGTACATCGACCACAAAAAGAGAAGACATCCGGAAACACCAAAAGAAATCACCATAGAAGGACAACAAATCGAATGGAAGAAAGAAGCAAAATATCTTGGCGTAATCTTGGACGACCAACTGAACTACAAGAGACACATAGAGGAAACTACAAGGAAAACAAGAGCAATTCACGGAAAATTATACCCACTACTCAACGGAAAAAGCAAACTCACATTGGAAAACAAGATCAAGATAATCAAGGCAATAATCATTCCAGGAATAACATACGCAGGACAAATTTGGCATCTAGAGGACAGATTCGAGAAGAGGAAACTACAACCAGCACTCAACAAGATCATCAGGATAGCGACAAACGCCCCATGGTACATAAGCAACGACCAACTCAGGAAGGAAATGGACATCAACACGCTGGAAGAAATCATCACACAACTAACGACGAAGACAACCGACCAGATGGAAAACCACAAAAACAAGGAAATCAACCAAATAATGGAACTACAACCGAGGGCAACAGGAAAGAGGACATCCCTAGTACAATGGAAGAGAAAACAACAGGCCAGCATAGATGCTCCACAACATAAAAGAAGGAGGATAACCAACCAGTAAAACCCCAGGACAAACCAAGGAGATGTAAAACAAGCAAGATGAAGAGGAAAAAGGATAGAAATTCGACCCTCACCAAAATTCAAGGATCTACGCGCGTGAAACATGCAAATACTGTCAATGCGTTCTGCCTGATTATTAGTTGGGCCGAACAGAATAATTGCTCCTGAAAAGTCTCAAGGAAAGTTATATGCAGCTAGTTTGTGACTTAAATGACTGAACAATTCCAATGGACTCGTTCAGGCATTTAAGTCACAAACTAGCTGCATATAACTCCATGATTCATAGAGCTTACTCTGTTCCCCTTTCGAAAGAAAATTTTCAAACATACCACAACATTTTCTGAATACAATCATTAAACGCAAAGAACAATGTATTATCTCTCAATTATTATATAGCATCGTAGAAACCCCGGAAAAAAGATACACTAGTTTCAGACACACCGGCGAATTCTCTGACAAAATCAGTAACTACTTTTCCAAATTGAACATAACTTTTCATTCTCAAACGGCCCCAACTTAAGCAGATTATTATTCAATGCCAAACAAAAGAACGATAAATTCAAGCAATGGAATTTATCAAATCAAATGCAATGAATGTCAGGTAGCCTATGTCGGACAAACAGGGAGAAGTTCTGTTCAAGGAACATATTTCCTCAGATAAAGATTCGCCAATATTTGAACACATAAAATCAACTAACCACTCGATATCATTGAACAATCTTAAAATCCTTCATGAATGTAACAAAGGCAGAGAGATGAATTTATTGGAAAGTTTGGAGATTAACAAACTATGGAAAAACCCACAATTTATTACCTTCAACAGCCAACTAGAGCATAATGGATCCCCACTACTCAATATTTAGGATAAATTTCATTCTGTACTTGTACTTGCCTACTCTTGTATTATATTGTTATTCACTTGAAAATGACCGTAGGGTTGAAACCGGTCGTGATTATTGAATAAATTGTGGAAAAGTGACAAAAGTGTCTCATTTCGTTTTACTTTAAAAATGAATTTCCATAAAATAAATAAATCATCAATACGATTAACCAAATGCACTCATCGATATTCTAAACTAAAATATGATCTATACAGGATAAACTTCTACCCTGTACTCTAGTAGGTTTGTTGATTACTGAAGTAAAATTTTCTTCATTTATTAGGTTTAAGTACTCTAGCCTATCGGGAGTATTATCCAATATATCTATATTGATATCCCCCGCAATAACATTGCAATAGCTATTTCTACAGTGGTTGCTCAAGTAACCGTAAAAGTTGGAATTGAATTGACAGTTTAGGATACCCGGCGACTTATAAATTCCAGTTATTTGAATTTTTTCATTCTTCTCACTATCTATAAGTATTTTTAAAGTTTTTAATTCACCGATTCCGACAATTTTGGAGGTATAATTCCATTTTTCATTTATATACGCTAAAACACGAATTTCTAATTGTCTGAGGTAAGTCGGGCACTGACGATCCAAGACACAATGATCTTCTTCATACTTAGTACCGAATTTCTGGTTTGAACTAGCACAACTGCTGCATTTTTGCACAACACTAACACAGGTACTCGCCACATGAGGACCAGCACACACCACTTCTCTCCCACAATCTTCACTCCTGTGGTAAAATCCAAAACACTTCATGCACATATAAATTCTCGTAGACAGGACATCTATTGTACTTTACATTAAGTGTTTTCGCAATCATAGTTTCTGAAATACATTCGCATTGCATTCTACTATAGCCCAATTAAAATCGCCTTTCTGATTTTCTGGATGATTTTATAGAAAGCTGATCTTCGTCAGAAATACAGTCATTCTGATTCCTAATGCAATCAATAATTTGATCTTCTTTCAACTTTAAGTCTATAACTGAAACGATTATTGATTTGGTTTTTACACTTGGAATTCAACACTTATAATTTTTTCGAGTTGTTTTCATTGCCTCTTTAGATTTTATTGAATCACATTTTATTACAAGAGATCCCTTTTTTGAATTTTTTAACATATTGATTCCTACGCCGGTTTTTTGCAGGATTAACCTTATTTTTAACTCAAATTTAGTTTGCGTTCTAGATTGTTTCTCATTGTTTGGTGTTAATATTATACATGGTATGTTATTTGTTTGTCTTCTTTCAGTTGCCATATTACTAGAGAAGTGCGTTTGAATAAGAGGGAGGTGAACCACTGGTTTCCCTCTCCTTCTGGAGATTTTGCTTCATTTCATTTTTGTTATCTTCCAACATCTTGATTATTTTATTTTCATCCTCTATGATGTTCTTCATCAGTTTCAGAGCATTGAATTCAGAGCAGTTCTTGCAATTATATGAAAGATTTCTCTTATTATGTTGCATGTATTTAGTTTCCTTTGCCGATAGTCCAGAACAGCCGCTGCAATAGCTTTTACAGCAGTTTCTTATGCTTACTAGCTGAAGAGTTGCACTGTACGCATTCCATCGTGATTCAAGCTCACGTATTTTCGATAAGCGAGTACGTCATTCCTCCGATGTACACACAGAAAAATTTTCTGTCTAGACAGTTGACAGATAGACAGTTAAAAATTTTCGAAAATCATATAAATTCATTACATCCAAAAATTGCATTCACAACCGAAATAGAAAGCAATAATTCGATAAATTTCTTAGACGTAACAATTTCGAATGAAAATGGAAAACATGTTTTCGCAATTTACCATAAGCCGTCACATACAGATATTATAATACATAACTCGTCGTGTCATCCATATCAACATAAAATGTCAGCATTCAATAGTTTTATTCATAGATTGATTAACATCCCGCTATCACCAGAAAATTTCAACAAAGAACTAAATTTGATTAAACAAATAGCCAAAATAATGGTTACAATCCCAAACTTATAAATAATATTTTAAATAAAAAACAAAGTAGAATCGCATTGAATGAAGTTTACCCTGTCGATAAATTGAAACAAAAATTCAACACCTTAACCTACGTTGGCATTACAAGTGAGAAACTGAAATCATTCTTAAGTAGCAATAATTTCAACATAGCTTTCCAAACAAATAATAATTTAGGCAAATATATAAAAATAATAAAACCAAACCAGGTAAAAACAATAAATCAGGTGTTTATAGATTGAATTGCAATGACTGTGATAATTTCTACATTGGTAGAACACATAGAAATTTTATTATTAGAATATCGGAACATAAACGCAGTTTTTCAAATAAAAAATCAGATTCAAATTACGCGAATCATCTCTTAGAAAATAATCATTCTTTCGACCCACAGTTTGAAATTTTGCATACAGATAATAAATATTGGAAGGTAGATCTTTGGGAAACTTTAGAAATAAATAAATACAAACACTCAGGTAAACTCATCAATGAACAAGTCGATTTAAGCCCTTCACCTCTATTGAATCTTTTCGGGGAGCAATCTATTCCTTAATTTTATTGGATATTACTGTCATAAATAACCACTTAGGAGGAGGTGACCAATAAGCTTTTAATTACTCAAGAACATATATAGTTATATTCTCATTTACATTTTTCTGCATAATCATTCGTCTGAAGAAGCTACGGTGTAGTGAAACGCGTTACGAATCGCAATTATTAAGTAAAATTCCTTAAAACACAGTACTTGTTTTTTATTATAAATGCACAATACTTTTAATTTTCTCATGAAAATTTTCACGGTTTCTTCACTGATTTTCGCACCAGTTCTGACCACAACGTAAGGGTTTGTCACCCCGTGAATATCCTCGCAAAAATCTGGAGAAGAACGGTCTGTTGCCGCCGTCAAAAACTCGAAATCAAACGGAGCAAAACCAATACGTGCGTGTCGAACAAACAACAAACTCTAATTTTTTGATTCAATAAATGAATATTTCTTGTAAAATATTGAACAAAATCTTCTTGTTCCTGATAAGAGTCCAGGCCCTCACACTTTTTTCTAACTTATGGACTTACTTCATAACAATGAATTAACTCAAATCATCTCTATTGGCATTCAAGAAGAGAAAAACGAGAATCGTTTGATTCCTGAGGAAAACAAACGTTCAAAAAAAACTGTTATCCCAACTAGGATCTTTCCCTCTGCTGGTGTCGTTCTATTCAGCGTCATGACAATTATTCCGCTCGTTAAAGCTTTTATTATTGGATTCGGGCATTTTCGAGTGATTTAGTGCACTAAACGGTACAAGCAATGTAAAATGTAAATGTCTCATATCCCATAACGAAGAATTACATTACAATTTGTGTTCCTCCATTTAATTACAGTTGAGTGCATATTTAATTGCTTCGCAAGATTTAAACCTATTCCTGTATATGTACATTCCGTTATTCTCTGCAGGATAATAGGTGAAAATATTCACACCAAAAATACAATGTCTTAGAATGTGTGCAAAATCTAGGACAGTCAGCTATTTCCCCCATTAATTCGAAAATGGATTCAAACATTAATTTCTTAGCTTTTGAGAATTTTAATCTGTTCAAGAAAAATTAATTCAAATATATCTTAATTGACAAAAATCAAAGTCGAAATTTAAACTGTAAAAACCGTTTTCATGTCAACTGTATGTACAGGCTGGACCAAATTCGATGTTTTAACACGGAAACAATGTGAAATATTGTACATCCATAAAAATGATCCCCCTTTCTCGAGCTCTATTTCCGAGAAAAATTCCAGCTATCTTTCAGTGTTTTCTGCATTTTCAGGATTTCGACGATATCTCGAATCATATTGAACTTAGACAAAAAACCATTTTCACATTATAGATGCACTTTTTTGAGTAAAATGCAGTAACTTAATCCAAAAATTTCTTTCCCGATCGGTTTCTGAGTTATGAAGCAAACTTGTGTTTTCTAAAATGCGGTGATTTTCGTATCAATAGAGAGGATTATTATTTTTCTCTCCAAATATGTATCACATGCCTCATTAGTTCCTTCATCATCAGCCTCTTTTATATAAAAATCTAAAATTAATATCTATTCACTAGGAACATAGAAAATATTCACAATTCTATGGTAGGTTAGATTTTTCGATGACATGCGGCGTTACCTCCCTCTGAGGCGTTCCATTCAAGGCTTGAAGTGCAAGCGAGAGCGAGGAACGAGCGTCAAAGAGGCACAATCGGCCACCGTGTTCGACAGCGTTCGACATCTGTCTCTCTCCTACTTGAGTAAGCGATGCGTGCGCGTGGACAGCTGCTGTACAATAATACATTTACATGTTTTCGTCAAGTATGATGGGCAGTGAAAAGTGAATGTGGTGTCAATTGTTTATAGCGACGATAAAGGTAATGATTTTTTCGATATTGCTCAAAGCACATTCATACTTGTAAAAACTATATACATTGTAAAAAATAAATAAAATTGACATAATTGTATTTATGCGTACAGATAAATGTAAATCGATCACTTCAATTTTGATTTCCATTACATCCTTCTCTATATCCATACAAAATATCTATCAAACAAATAAAGATTTACACAAAAAAAAACAACAGAATTCATGCTCCTCTCACGATCCATGATGATATAATTAACACATATACTAGAAAGTTGAACAAACCTAATAACACCAACAGGAGGAACTTTTGTACAAACTGAAAAGAAGATTCTTGTCACAATATAAAATTGATACCACAGCCGTCTTTTCAGGCAATCGAGTTTATATACTGATGTTTCAAAAATACCTGATCAATAACTTCATAGAAGATAACAAGATTCAATGTGCAATGTTTGTAGAAGCCAAAATGAAAGAAGATCATAACATCGCATACAGAGATTGGGACGTCATACATCGAGTGGGGCACACAGTTAATAATACACGTGGAGGTAGTATAGTACAGTGTCATCCAAGTTTAAGAATGGGTAAGAACAATTCTCCTACATTGAATAACAATCTCAATGAAACATTACATTTCACAATTCCATTTAAAGAAGATAAACTGCACATATTTTTAATATATATTCATCCATATTCAAAAATTGAGGAAACTATATTCACTAAAGCAGCTCTGTACAAATACTCTATAATAATTGGAGACTTCAACCCCAACCAAATGAAAAATAAACAAATAAATAAGTTTCTCCAAAATGGTACCTTCAAAAAATACATTACACCACCAACGTTTTTAATGGACAACAACCCGGACAGTACCCCAGATTTATTACTCTACTCCACAAATCTAAAAAATAACATCAAAGATTTACAACTTGTGCCAGATCTGGGTTCGGATCACTTGGCGATGCTGATCACATTGGACTTGGATACTCAAACTGAAGAGACCGTATTGAGAAAAACCTTACAATTCAATAAATGCAAGATTAATAAAATAAATGAAGAGATCACTAACTTTATAAATTCCCACAAACATACAAATATGAACGAAGATTACATCACATTATTCAATAACAAACTCTCCAAATCCATTCTAAAATATACACCCACAGCAAAACACCATCCATTTCTCCACGATTTACCACCTTTCATTGTTAATATGATCAAGCAAAAACGAAAAATGTACAGAGAATACAGGCGCTGCCCAAATCCTAATTTTAAACCAAACTAAATGAATACAATACTAGTATTCACAATATGATCAGGCAGTACAGACTTCATAGATGGACGGAAGCGTGAAAAGCAATCAGAGAAGCCAAAGGAGAAATTTCTATCGGCAAATAAACAAACTCTCCATGTACAAAAATTTCACAAGATACCCACTATTCTAGCCAATAATAGAGAATACAAATCTGATGAAGAAAAGGCGAACATATTTGCAGAACACTTCAAACAGGGATACCAATATGACAAGGACAGAAACTATGATACTGAAACAGAAACAACGGTAGAATCTTGGTATACTGATTGCTTCACCGATGTCCAGAAGGAAAAGAATCAGTGCAAATTGAGGAAGACACGTATTATGAGATTCTGCATATTACTAAAACAGTGCTCCAGGGACAGATAACGTTCCATGGAGTATAGTCAAACAATTGAACCAACAAATTCACGAACACATAATGAAGATGTACGAATGGTGTCTGAATAATCAAACCTTCCCAAAATATGGAAAACTGGTACCATCATTCTAATAGCAAAAACTAATAAAGATCACAAAAAGTTGAAAACTATAGGCCTATAACACTCTTGCCAGTACTAGGAAAGCTACTAGAAAAAAATAATTAAAGTAAAACTTGAGGAACACTTCCATTATTCTATTCCCAAATACCAATTTGGTTTCCGCAGAAAAAAGCTACAGTTCACCCTCTCACAATTTTCATCTCTAACCTTCAAAATGCACAATTGAACAAAAGGAAAACAGCAGCAGTATGTATGGACACTAATAAAGCATTTGATAGTATGTGGATAAAAGGTTTACTTTACAAAATGTTCAAAAGAGACACTCCATCATATCTTATCCAGATAATAAGATCATATCTTGAGAATAGAAGATTGAAAACAAAAATTGGCGACTCAGAATCTGACTTCTTCACTTCCATGCAAGGTACACCTCAAGGATCACCACTCTCCTCTTCTATACAACATATATTGCAGTGACATGCCCACAATTCATAATAAAGATCAATATATACTACAATACGCAGATGACACTATAGCAATCTCACACGGGAAAACATTAAAAGAATGTATGGAAAAACTTCAAAAGCACATTAACAACATCACATCATGGTTCGCAAAGTGGAGATTGAAGGCCAACCCAGAAAAATCACAGCTCATTATATTCAATCACAACATAAATCACCATTCCCCAGTTATTTCAATAAACAAGAAAACAGTGAAACCAACACCATCAATAAAATACCTAGGAATTCAAATTGACAGCAAAGCCAGCCTGAAACTTCATGCAAACACCATAAAAAGAAAATGATCGCTAGAGCTAAACACTTTAGATGTTTGACATACAATAATCAAGGAATTGACATGAAAACAGCAACGGTCATTTACAAATCCATATGTCGACCAATAATAGAGTATGGACATCCCTATATGCGAATTGTAGAGAGTCAGTGATCAAAATTCTGGAGGTTGCTGAAACAACATCCCTGAGAGCAATAACCAAAATGAGGCATCCAAACAACCCATTACACAATCCCCCAAATCACCTTTTGCACCAGAGAACCAAGATAGAACCCATAAGAGAGAAACTGAATACCAAATTTATACAGAGACTGAGTGAATTGGATGACATAAGAGATCTCCTGCACGACGAACCAGCAGAAAACCCACTCAGAAAATTTCCAACCTGTACATTACTTCAGAAGCTAAAAAGTTACCAAAACTCCTAAAGTACTAATTATTAGAGATTTTTTTTTTTTGTAATTATTAATATTTTAGAAATGTATTTCAAACCCATTTGGGCTGAAGGACTTTGGTCGATGGCCTCTTGATATTATTATCAATAAAGAACAGTTATTATTATTATTAAAATTTTCTTCTGAAAAATTCAACCATTCCATTAGTATTTTCTTATAACGTTATCACGTTCAACTATCGTCTGTTGAAAAATTTAATTCTGAACTTGAAAGAAAATATGTTTTAACAAAAAGTAGTAACTATAAACACAATAAACAAATTATTTCATAAATTCGAAAGCATTTCCATGTAGCAAGATTTGCAACGGCTGGCAACACTTCTACGTGCGTTTATTATGTGAATATTACTCACATTCTCCAAATAAATCCTATTATTTTGTTTTAACCCATCTATGTTTTTCTTTTTTTTATACAATAAAATCTCAAGATACCCCCAGAGGAGGAAATTTAGGGGAGTCAGGTCTGGGGAACGGGCTGGCCAATCCACATGTTCCCTAGTTCTTATCCAGTGATCACCTAAATTCGAATCCAGCAGTTGAGAAAGAGTTCTAACCTATTTGCCCTAATGGCAATTCATCTTTATATTCTTCCACTATATTCTCATCTATAATACGATAGTAACATTTGCCACTGAGGTCGTCAAAAATGGTGTACGCCAACAGTGCTCATAGTACCTATTGAAAATTCCATCTTCCCTTTTCTGAAGGACCAGTGACTGAAATTAAGTCGTCCACCACCAAACTGGAGGAATTGCAATTTCCTCATCTTGTAGGGTCTGAATTTATTCTGCTTGAGAATTCATAGAGCTCTTGACTTCGAAATGACAGTTCCCAATATCATTTGACTGCTTGAAATTTCTGGTTGGACTTCAACTGCTCCTAAAACGTCGGCGATAATATCTTCTCTATGTTCAATTTCATATGTTCTGCTTCGTTGTGCTTTGAAAGAACCTCCAGCTATTTTGTCCTTTGAAATGAACGTCTCTTCTCATGAAATTTATCGAAATAAGATTCTTCCGAAGAGTACAGTATCACATGTTCTTCTAAAATGTCTGTAGCGTATCTCTGAGCATTCAAAGTGCCATTATTTACGATGACCAGATCACTGCAGGCATTCGACAAAATTCCTGCACACAACATTATTGAACCTCCACCAAAAGTATGAGTAGGTAAAGAGTTGAACTGGGCATATCTCTCATTTCGACGTCTATACACCAGAGAATCTCAACGAAAATGGAAAATATGGACTCAACTTTAAACAAAACTTTCCCAGTCATATTGGCATATTCCCTGGCAAAATTCAACCGGGCTCTTCGATATGCTGCGGCTAAAGCTGGGCCTCGAGCTGGGACACGAGGCCTCAAACCAAATTTCCTGAGACGTTGTCTCATCGTTTCAGTGCATTTCCAATTCGCTGTTCTGTCAAAGCTGCATTTGAAGGTTGTCACAACGAGGAAATTCCTGAATAACGGTCATGGATCGCTATTTTTGCTCGAGGTCACCCAGATGATTACCAATCTCCCTGTACCTGTGGATCATTCTGTAAACAGTAGAATGGAACTACCCAAGCCTTTTGCCTATTCCTGTATAAGTCCAACCTAGGTCATCTAACACCACTGCTGAGATGGTTGAAGTTTATACTCAGATTTGAAAATGTTTTTATCCGAACGAATGTTGATTTTTGTATTGTTATGGCCAAATGTTGATCTCATATCCCTCTCTTCTAGTTATAAGAGATATTACTTTGATAGGTATTTTCTGAAATAAAACTGATATTATATATACGCAGTCGTCTTATTTAATACTTCAATATCTATATTAACATTAAATTTCAGCTACAGTCATTTATTAACGTACTCATAGTCTATCGAGGCCTGTTAGGCCTAACATTACCTTAAACGTTACAAAAATAGCGCGTCACCAGTTATAGATTGAACCGCCTGGGTAGCTGCACTCTTAGTGAGCAAGTATGTTGGCTATACTAAGCCCAGGTACCTGGTTCGAATCGGAGTTCAAGTTGTGGATGTTGTCCTTGAACAAAAAAGTGAAATTCGAAAGAGTCGCCTAAAGAGGGCATAAACTTCCGAAGACCAGATAACTTTAATCCTTGTGGTGACAGTTATCTTTGCACGGTCTTGGAGAGTGGTTCGGAATCCACTATAAACTGTAGGTCCTTCTATGTAAATGGGCTAAGTTCCCGAGCACATTGTTAGAAGACAAAACATCAGTTACAGGTTGAGAAAGTAGTTTTGGGTGGTTGACAGTTACTATGTCAAGCCAAGGCTTATTATTATCATTATCGTGGACTTGTGCACTATGTCAGCTGTTAAATGGATATAATTTACCTTTCCCAATCGAGGTGCCACATCTCAATAGCAAGGTCTGTGTATTTGGACTTTTTCTCCTGGAACTTGTTCAGCACGTTGTTATTATTCGGTATGGTGATATCCACCAGCATTGCTGTTCTGGCTCTCTTATCATACACCTCAATGTCCGGCCTTTTATTCGTCACCATTCTGTCAGTGATTACAGGCCTATCGTAGTATAATCTGATAGTCATTTTTCAATACGGGCACCGGTTGATACTTGTAATATGAATGAAAGACATTCAGTCCGTACTCATTATTATTATCCTTAACAGCAGTTCCGCTGTCATTTATGTTAATTCCACAACGATGGTTTACGTAGAAATGACTAAAATGTATACTCTGTATGGATTGATTACTCAGTAATAATTCCTTAGAGACTAAACGTATTTATGATCAACGTTATCATATGACCATGAACAAAATTCATCACACATGTTCATATCAACTATTAGGTTTAAAATTGAATTATGAATCGCCCACAATATTTCAGATTATTTTGAAAACCACTGTATATATGGACAATATTTTTCTAAGCAATTAAGCGATTTTTGAAAAGACGCTTAATTTGTGTCAATCTATCAAGATCATCAAGTTTCCAATAGAAAGCTGATAAATTGTCTCAACCATATTCGACTTTCGATTTTATGTATACGGAATGTTAATTTTGGCCCCAAGTGGTCTGATATAGATATATTTATAACCATAAAGTCATATGCTACCTTTACTGATAGTATACATATTGTAGTATATTATGTAGAATACTTTCAGGCATTCGTGGAATAGATTAAAGTTCCAAAAGTAGTGCTCATCTTACCTGACAGTAACTGAAAGAAATATCTTATCTCAGTTGAAGTGAAATGATATAATTTCAGATGAAAAGAACGGAAATAGATTATAAGTTGGTAACCTGACTTTCTAATATTCAAAGATAATGTGAGGTATATTATCGTTTGTCTACGAAGGCTGTTGAGAGAATTGATGGATATGACATCGTTGTTTCGAAAAATGTCAATAAGGAACAAATGAATCATATCAGAGAAAGCGAAAACTAAAAACATTACTGTGATCGAGCGTTTTTCATGAATCAGAAGACTATCTAATTGCTTGGTCTTTTGTAATTTCACATCTAGAAATCATTCAGCATTTATTCGTCAGAATAAAAAGTATTGGATATTTAATCCGTACACCAAATAGGCTTGATGATAACGGTATGTTTAAATTCATAATGACAGGTTATTTGCGCCTAGTTAAAGCCTATTTTCCTAAAGGACTCGCCTTTATAAAACAGGCCTACTGTGCGTGCTGCAAGATATATACGCTTTTCCCCTTGTCAGCTGGTGCAATAAAAATCAAACTCACATACTATGAGCTCCAATTCGGCAATAACCTTCAATTTTAAAATAACGCTTAGTTTAATTAACAATTCATGACACCACTTGGTCAAATTGCTCGGTTTATAAAATATTCGTTCTAATTCCAAGTGTAGCAGTCTGTTAACCGTTAGATCTAGACAACACGAAATGAGGTAATGAAGGATATTGGTTCTTTATAAAGCAGGTGCTATGCATGCATAAAATGTGTACTGAATAAAAATATTAGAAAAAAATTCTTCACTACAATGAACGCATTTATTAAGGACGATACTCAATATCCATTTTAAGCGTCGTGACGTGCAATTTCTATGGAATGAAATATTTTTAAGCTCTAGGAACCAATAAAAGTTCATAAAGAAATAAGTTTGAAATCAGCACATTAGTAGCTGAGATATTCTCCAATAACTAGATAATCCACTAATTGTAACGCCGTATAAAAGCGTTTAAAAACAAGGGAATTCTCATATTACCATAGAATCAATCAGTTTCCAAATGAAAACCATCTCTTATAATTGCTTGATAAACGCTTCATGAAATTTATGAAAACCATAAGACTAGAGCCATCTGGCGAAACAACTGAGAACAAACTTTGCAAGTATGTTGTGTTGCATATACAGTATAAAGTAGACAGTAGACAACGCCCCATTCCTTCAAATTGACTTTAAAGAAACCCGAAATATTGATCAACATCGACATGATACTAAGTGCAATCATACGGCGAAGAATTACTTTAACTTATCAATTATATGTGATTTCAATCATTCTCAAATTTCAAACCTAATGTAGGTGTAACATTCTCCTAGGTTATTCCTGATTCCATCATTTCTTCTGATTTCAAATTTTATTTGAGAGAGCAGCTACTTTAATGTCAATAAAAATATGGTAATTTCCTTTGGAATAAATTGAGGATATTAAAATTCGTATATCCACATGCGCTTTTGCATTCGCGCACACTCAGAATATTACAACATGTCAGGGTCAACTTATTGTTGTCATATTGATCTATAATTCCAAACCATTCGTATATGAAGCTTATATTACTATAATTTTAAGAACTCATGAATTAACTAAGCTGATAAACCATTAATTTAGTAATTTTATGTTTGTATAACTTATATTTTCAACAATGTTTAATAAATATACTGTCCTAAACGCGCATGGCTTTGTCTAATTTCGTTTCTGAGCATGACTGGTAAAACTGGATGTTGCGTAAACAACTCTCCATTCCTTCGTTCTTCTCTCACATTTCTATTATATTCTATACATAGTGCGTCGTACTCGTAGCTGGGTTCTGCAGTGTTCTAGAAGTGAGAAGTGAAAGGATGTCGGTTTGCTGTAACGTTTAGATACATGTCCGGCAAGAATAGAGCGAAATTTAGGACCCTGACCAGGTAAAAATTTGTTATCGGACCTAGTTGTACCACTAGATTCAAAAATAACTCTAAAAACAAGAAAATCTGTTTTTTTCGGATGAGGTTTCTGTTTCTATAAGATGCATGTTATAAAATGGACGCGTCCTACTGACGTTCGTTTCAGTCGTTATGATTATTATTATAGTAATTGGGACATCGCGTTATTATGCCGTCGAGTTAATTGATATGAATAACTACTAATTTGTAACTGAACGGGCATTCAGAGCTTAGATGCCAAGTGAGCAACTCATATGGTACACACCCAGTTTCGACAGTGATGTAGCCCTTTGAAAAATCATGTCTGGAATTATGAACAAACCATCCGGTGGATGGATACATTCCGATAAGCTGATCGCAAAACAGGGCGTCACATACACTGTGAAGGTGAGTTGGAATTAACAGTCAATTGTTTGGATTCACTATCTTTTGTTATAATGGCGCTGCTGACTCATAGAAACCATATTTGTAAATATTTCTGGAACATTAAATTGGTCTGTAATAAAAAAAATGATGTTTAAAGTAATATGGCGCTGAATGTTCATTTGTACTCGTGAAATATTCATAAAAACCGATACCTTCATCTTTATTGCACTTTTCCTTCTATATATGCTTATTACAGAAATAGGTGTATTAAAATATCATGGCCACCAACTTATTCAATCAAATTCCTAGAGTAAGGTGGAGTACATATAATTTATTAAGGAGGGGTGCCTTGAAAATCCATCGTTCTGTACTTTATTCCAAGAAATATGTCAAAAATGGCTCTTGAATACAGTTTAATTCTCAAAAAAAATTAAACTTTTATCAATATTCGTCTGTAGAATTAAGCAGCAGTCAGAACTGCGCTGTGAATCTTAAAATTTTTATCAAAAAACTCTTTATAACGATTTAGGTCATATGTTCAACAAATTAGCGCAAAAATTCCTAGTACTAGCATAAAAATAGTCATGCTAGAAAATAGTTCCATTTTACCTTATATGTCTACCATAGTTGTTTCCTGCAACATAAAACATTTCAAGTTCTGAAAAATTGTGATTTATGATTTATTTCTGCTTAAAAACTATACTTGAAATTATTCTGATATTAGGAAATGAAAGAAATGTAGGTTTCTTTTGTTACAGTATGTTGGCTGCCTTGAAGTTAAAGCCTCCATGAAAACATTGGATTACAACACTAGATCCAGTGTAACAAGGTTTGTATTATTTCTTATCAATTTCAGGCATTTCTGCAGTTTCATATTACAATAGAGCTAATTTGTCTTTAGTTCATTGTTATGTATAGGCGCCTGAAAAAAAAAATAGTTACAAAGATAAGAGCTCATTCATTTTAGTGATGGATACTTTCAATTATACCATTTACTTACTTGGCTAATTTTGTCTTAGGGATAGCATCCCAGTCATAATATTAAAAATCAGTATAGAAACTTTTAATTCAAAGTCATTTTTTTCTCAGACCTCATCCAAGTCCATAAAACCCTCAAAAAATTATTTAATAATATCAATCAGGTTATTAATTAAACATATACATACAGAATATTCTTATTAAATAATTACTTCTTATAGACTAATAATGAATAATTTTCATTACCTCCTGTAGTATCAGAGGCTTTCTTTTGAGGTTATGTCAAAGTAAGAACATCTATATGTATAAAATATAGTATTAAAATCACACTGAATACAAAAAAACTTATATGGTACTGCCTCAAAAACTCGTTTACAAATATAAAACCTTATGCAGAAGAGTCCCAATATTCTGATAGATCTGTGTAAATTTTAAGAATCGCACCTATAAGAAATAGACGCTATATACATAAATTGACATACAAAATATTCCTTAAATTGCAGAGAGTGTATAAACAGAGTATGTGAAGCTGCTGGACTCAAAACAGCTGATAAAAAGAGACGTATAGATAAGAATGTAGAAAAGGCAATAGCCGAAGTTCCAAATATGAATTACGCTGGAACAAATGTCAGTTTGACAGTTTCCAGTTCCAGACTATCCCTTACCTCCTTGGACAACCACCAAGTAATTTCTAGTCATGATATGCCACAAATTTCATTTGCATCAGGAGGAGATTGTGTAGGTATTACATTTTTTTATTAATGTTATTTTTCTTGAATACATTTTTAAAATTCAATTTATTTCGAAAAACTTGGATGTAATATGTTTATAGGGACACTGAGGTTTGTATTTTGTTATAGGATAGTTTGGATTTTGTTGCTTATGTAGCGAAAGATTCAACAGACTGGAGAGCCTGTTATGTTTTGGAATGTGGTGGAGGCTTAACAAAAGATGTTATTGCTACAATTGGACAGGCTTTTGACTTGAGATATAAGCAGTATATGAAGCCAGGAGTAATGGCGTAAGTTTTCTTTCTGTTCACTCAACAAAATATTTAAATTTGATTAAGTAAATGGTTGTTATGGGCACTTAATCATTCAATTCAATATTTCATAGCTGATGGATGGATATATTCGCATTTACTTGGCCCACATCAGTTCTGAAATATTCTTTCAATTGAAACAATATTAATAGTACAGTCAAATTTAACTCAATTTGTCTTCGGTGACACTGAAAAGGTTGAAATCGTAGTTCATGAACTTTCTTCAAATTCTGAATAGTGGGTGTTTTTCAAAGTATAAAAGTTTAAAATAAATTAAAACACATTTATGATGGTATTATCCATGGTATAGGCATTCCACTTTGAACTGCAGCGGCAGATTCGTTATTACTGTGGGATTTTACTAGACTAAACAATAAGAACCATGGGATGAGATATCATCTACGATGCCCTTCCAATCATCCGAGCTCTAACAATCCCAAAAACACTTGGAGAACTCCTCATTCCATTTTTCAACAACTGTCCTCCAGTTGAAACTGAATGCTGTTGAAATTAATACAATTTTGAGGAAATATGAAGCCATTGAAGCTATATAATGATACGTCAAGCAGCTGCTAGATATAGCTTATGAGTGAGGGCTGCCTAGCAGCCTGGCCACTGCCACTCAGTGGTGTGGCACACTCTGTCCTAAATTCCACCCACGAGCTCCACCCTTCTTGTGAAGGATATGAGCTTTGTGGGTGAAAGCTTAATAAGCTCAGAAAGCTTCAGTTTGTTAGTTCCAAGTTCCTTCATCCTGACTCTGCCCCCAGCTGAGCACTTGCACATAACATGTTCCATTGATTCTATGTCTTCTTCACACAGTCTACATGAAGAATCCTCAATCAATCTTAACTTATTTAGGTGATTTCTGAGGTGACAATTTCCCGTTAGTATGGCGGTTAGAACTCTCAGATCCAACCTAGAGAGTTTAAGCCAAGCCTTAGCTCTCGCAGTGGAAGGTCCACTAATGGCAAGTCGAGCGTGTCTGAGACCTGAGAGACTCATCCAGTGCTCATGTACCTTCAGGTCTCCAGAGGAATTCCGAGCCTAGGCTCCGGTCCGATTAATCCCAAGCCTGTTCCTCGAGCGGCTAATAAGTCCCTTCAATGCCCGAGTGTCCGAGTACCCATATAAGGCGAAGCCTGCTCCGTTCTGCTAGTTTCACAAGGGTGGAGCGATATTCCTACACCATAAGTGTCGTGCAGGTATCGGATGTCAATGCCTTCAGTGCAGCTTGGCAAGAAGTTAGCTAAGTGGTCAACGGCGAAGATTTCTGCTTGAAAAACAGTCGCAAGCCCGCCAAAACAGATCGACTGTTCCTTGGCAGCTGGTCCATTCCTGTCTACCAGGAATGATAATCTGGAATGGTCGCTCCATGTTGGTTTTAGGTATTGCTATGTCCGAACCCATACTCAGCACCTGAAAACTAACACAAACTGAAAATTTCAAGCTGATCATTTTAATCAACTAAAAAGTGATAGTTAAGGCATAGTCATTGTTTCATTACTCGATCAAAATAATCTCTAAAAATACCCTTTATTGAGAACGTGGAATTCACTAAAATGATGACAATCAAATAAGTGTCCTATGCAAATGGAGTCAAATTTTGAGTGTAACTATGAACCACAGAGTACATGGTTACATTATTGTTACAGGTTAGCAATGGGCCAACCGTCAACTTCAGGTGGCGATGCAGATAAAGACTATTATAATGACTTGCCAGGTAAAGTGCCACCTGATGTGGGCCCACCTCCAGTTCCTCCACTTCCAACAATTGTACCGCCATTAACTACATTACCTCCTGTACAAAGTCCAAATCTGATAGATCTAAATTCCGATATACCATCGCATCGGGATCTACCTTTACACAATTATGTGAATGATAATATCGTTCCACCGAGAGGGAGAGATGTATTTGACATGCGTAAGTTATATGAATTCTTAAAGTGAGTGTACAATCCTCATTGTTCTTTTGTTGCAGATCCTTTCGCTTCTATCCAGTTACCCTCAGTTCCTCCTTCAAATCCGAAAAAGATCGACGCGAAACATCTGGCCCAGTTGCAAAGTGAAATTTGGTTTCATGGTCAGATCACCAGGGCAGAGGCTGAAAAACTTTTGGAACATGATGGTGATTTTTTGGTTAGAGAATCTCCTAATTCCGAAGCACAGTTTGTTCTTTCCGGGATGCAACATAATACGAAGAAACATTTATTGCTGATTGATCCTGAAGGCGTTGTGAGTATTCTTTCATTAAACTCGCTGCCATGTGAAGTGGATTTTTAAAATTACCTTGAGATATTCATTCATATTTGAAACAAAACTATTTCAATTGTTGTGATGAGTTTTATATGGAGCTACGATTGTGGGTAACTCTCTAAGTCCATTATACATTCTACCGAAAAGTACCGGGAATATTTCGAAAATGTGCTTGAAACGATTGTCAAAATTTTTGTTGTTACTAAGTTGGCACAACTGTTTTCTATACTGACGCGGAGTTTGAACGCGATCTGTTTGTTGACAGTGCTCTTTTTCGATAGTTCTCTCAAATTTTGTATTGCAAATGGAATTTCGTGTGCCGAAACACTGAAAATGTTACAGAAAGCTTAAGGCGAATCGACTTTTTCAAAAACACATGCATATGAGTGGTACAGTGCATTCAACAGCGGCCGAGAAGTGGAAGATTTGCCTCACATCTCCAACTGAAGTTAACATCGATAAGTTGAGGAAATGGTAATTGAAAATCGTCAGTTAAGTTTGAGAGAGATAGGCAATTACCCTTCTGTGTCTGAATTTTCTCCAAAAATTGAATCACGTAAAGGTCACGCATTGTAACTGGTGATGAGACATGGATTTATGAGTTTGTCATGCAAACCAGTCAACAAGGTTAGATTTCCCCCAGATTTGTGGAAAGAAAACTCATGGATTTTGCACAACGACACCATCTCACAAGGCTATCGTTGTGAACGAATTTCTGATCAACAAATACCACCGTATTCACCAGATACGGATCCATAGAAGACATAAAAGAGAATTCGCGGCGGTAACTAAAGTCGATTCCGAAAAAAACGATGATTAGATTATTCGGAAGGGGGAAGGGGATACAATACACGAGGGTTGATAATAAAATGACTTGTGAGACGCCGAGGATGAAACATATCTTGGACAGCCTGTACATTGTGGCCAGAGTGAGGAATGAAAATGCATCTTGGCAAGCCTATAGAATATACAAAGATATTTACAGAGAGCAACACATAAATAATGAAAAGTAGGATATAGCTAACTATATACAGGGTGCCCCAAACAAGCAGAAGGCAATGTGGAATATCATATGAAAATAGTGGTGGTAGTAAGCCACTATCACAGAAATCTACGAAACTGGCTTCAAATAACTTCAAAGATTATCTACTGGATTTAAACAAACAGATCTCACAAACTTCGAAGGAAAATGAATTTGCAAAGAAACTGAAAAACATTCCCTGACGGTCAAATTCCATGTACTTGACAGAGACCGATCAGGAAAAAATCATAAAGTCACAAGTTCTCTCAAGAATACAAAGACTCCAGATGTATATGGAATAACTGTTGATTTAATCAAAAAAGTAATATATTCAATTGCTGTCCCACTGGCGTATGTAGTGAATAGATGCTTTGAAAAGGGGGTATTTCCAGATAAATTGAAGGCCGCAATAACAATTTGTGTCTTCAAGAGAGGAGATGTAAATAACTGCGCCAATTATAGACAAATATTGATATTGCCAGCTGTTTCTAAGATTTTTGAGACCTTGATGTTGATACAATCTCACACAACTTACTGAAGGAGAAAATATGTTATTGTGGCGTTAGAGGTGTGGACTTTGATCGAATGGTTTCTTACCTGACAAATAGGACACAAAAGATCAAGTGGAATGACACAGAAACCAATTGGCTTCACATAGAACGAGGTGTTCCCCAGGGATCCATACTTGGACCCCTTTTGTTCCTTATATATGTGAATGACTTACCTTGTAATGTGTTAGCGGATACGGTATAACACAACCCTTGTAAATATAAATTCAGACTCTGAGGACTAGAAATAACCAAACATTGAAGCAAGCCGAGGAATGATTCCATGCCAATCAACTAAAATTAAATAAGAATAAGACTGAAATACTTCTCAACTAAGTTGACCCCAAGTTTAGTTTTTGGGAATTACTTGGACGAAAACCTGCTATGGACAAGTCACATACGGAAACTGTCTTCAAGATTGTCTGCTGCCCTGTACTTGCTGCGAAGATTGATGCAAGTCACAACTAGAGATTTCTCTTAGCGCATACTACAGTAGCTTGCATGCCTCTGCAACCTACGGCATATTGATTTGGGGTACATCACCCGAAAGCACTGAAATTTTTCAAAAACAAAAAAGGCATTGCGGATACTCACAAACTCTTCGGGCCGGACTAGTTTCAGAGGTCTGTTTAAAAGCTGTAAAATACTTACCCTCGCCTGTGCCTTACATGTTCATGCAAATATCAGCAAGCTCGTGGTGAACAGGGATCTGCATGATTACAACACGAGGAACAGGAATAATCTTGTAATCCCTTATCATCGAGTGAATAGAGAGGAAACAAGCATTAATTATACGTGTATTAAACTAAGGAGTTCAAAACCCTTCCAATGTCTCGATTCAAGTCTAAATTAAAGAAATTGCTTTTGGACCGATACTTTTACTCAATAGACGAATTTTATCATTTCAATTTTACGTAATGGGTGATTTGCTTGTTTCTGTTTGTTGATAGTGTAGAGTATTGAATTGTTTGTAATATTTATGCTGAATGTTCTCTTGTAAATTGACATGTCCTGTAAGGTTTTGATGTCTATTAAATATCTATCTATAATAAATTTGAATAAAAAATAAATATTTCGTGTTCCATTGACCAATTCCCGGTACTTTTTAATAGAAAGTATGGACAACAAGGGTGAAATGTTTCATGACAACTCACCACCAACTGGACGTTCGAAAACGTCATAATTCATGACATGATTTTTAAACATCCGGTTCCATGAATGAAAAAAAACATTTGCCACTTCAAATGGTTAGCGATAATTTTGCTGATAACTACATTGCAAGCTCGATCTCCTTACGTTTCCTTTTATTTTCAGGTTCGAACAAAAGATCGAATGTTCGACAGTGTCAGCCATCTGATCAACTTCCACTGTGAGAATGCCCTTCCAATCATTTCTGCTGAGAGTGCTTTGGTGTTGCGAGTTCCCATTCCAAGAATGACGTGACCCTGGTGAATATAGCATTAATTTTTTATTAATAATAACGACGAAATTTACATGTAATGAATGAAGCACCTAATTTGGAAATTTCATTTTTGAGGTGGTAGTAGTTGTGTTCAATATTTATGACATATTGACATAATAAAATTAAATAATTGAGCGATGATAATATGAATCAGGAAATATGATTTCTAAAGAAATCTTCTAAGCGTAAATAACCAATCCATTGAAAATAAATCAGTTCTTAAAAAAAGTTGAAAAGTTTGTGATTGCTTAATGAACTTAAGATTTTTGTTGGCTAATTGACAGGTCGATTTGAGGGTTTTCCAATGAAAACTTGACTATCATACAATTATTTGAATGATGAAGTTGTGCATAGATTCTTTGAACACATCAATTAGCAGAACATGTGGCAGCTTTACCAATGACATAGCATAATATGCGCGCGCAGGTGCCTAATATGACAAAATTCTTACAGTTTTCACTCACAAATATTTCAAGCTTAATTGGAGGTCCTGAGTAAAGTGATCAATTGCCTTGATAATTGCTATATCTACTGAATATTTTGACAGTTCGGTGATTACTTAACGGATGAAAGTTGTCAAGTCAACTTAGAAACACAATTTTTAAATAGGCGATTATCAAAATATTCATTTTCTCATCAATTAAAAACCCCATTGTGTTTCAATAGCACAACCTTTTAAAGAAACTAAAATAGCACCAGTAGCTTGAAAGCTAGTATTATATTTCTGATTATCGAAGAATCACATCTTATTATAGTCCAAATAATACGCAACATAATTATATAAAGGACAGAGGCATTGACTAACGCCTGACCTTCCTTTACCTCATAGGTCCTTGACTATAAAGACCATGGCCTACATCGAGCATTATCCAACGAAAAATCATATAGAACTTGCCTTTCATAGTGACTAGACGTCTTACATACTGGATGCCCCGTGTATATCAACTTTC
The DNA here is from genome assembly GCA_013387265.2 of Cryptolaemus montrouzieri. Classification (NCBI taxonomy): domain Eukaryota; kingdom Metazoa; phylum Arthropoda; class Insecta; order Coleoptera; family Coccinellidae; genus Cryptolaemus; species Cryptolaemus montrouzieri. The sequence goes on from JABFTP020000186.1 coordinate 4,939,687, forward strand.
ATACGCGCTATATGATCCATCAGAAAGCTGCCTTCTATAATAAAAAGTTTTTAGTGTCTCTCGCGGCCGTTAGGGTACGTTTTATTTCCGATAATTTCTCTTCGGATGTATATTCAAATTTTTCGGCAGTTCATATGAACTGCCCGTGAGAATGAAAAATCGTTCGCATTTACGATTTTTCATTTGACGCATCGCGTTTGGTCTTTGGACTTTAGACGTTCATTACCCATCGAACATAGACTAAAAAGTATGCTTTTGAGATATCTTTCATATTTGTAAATGCGAAGATACGCAACGCGCCTACGTAAGCACGCCCGATTTTGAACATCCGCAACAAAAGTAGTATACTTTGAAAGAATGTGGAGAACACATTGCTGAGCTTCGAAATAAGCCAAATAATATCTTCAACTATATCTTGCTCTCCTCGCCAGCTGATTGAGGTGGGATATCAAATAATGTTTTGCAAAGATGCTGTTATAGAAGCATATTGATCGGCGTTATCAGAGTGGATATCTATAGTCATTTACTAATGGAATCTCAATCAAAAATATGAGTTCATATTTCTCAAGAATATTAAAAGGTGTACAAATACTATATTTTGTCAGTGTCTTGGGTACCGTTTACAAACTTGAAAAGTTTGCGCTTCAAGATACCACCAAGTACTTTATGGTGAACGTTATTGTTACATTAAAAGCATAACCCTGAATGTGTGCATGTAATACACACTAGGTGTTTAACCCTGCGTGATCTGTGCGTCTCTCTGCGACCTAGTTTCTACGTGTTAAGTACCACTTCGCTTTTTAGAGCAGAATTTCGATGTTTGGGAGATGCTTGATTTACCTTCAACGTTGTGTGTGTGTGTCTATTCAGATGATCCATATGTCTGTCCGCATCAGTCTGATTCCTTTTCTGTATGTATCTACCCAGGAGCGTGGATCTATGAATTTAGTTTGTCCCCCACGTGCAACCTTTTTCACAGGTTTGTTTCTATGTTCTTGTTCATGTATATCTTATGCCTCTTACTCCAGATCAGTAACAGTGGAAGTATTACTTTCTATGTGGCGATGCCTTAGAACTACTTGCACCACAAGATAATCCTCCAACTTTTGAGTGCTCAATAGCTTCTTTTTTATAGCAAGGAAACACCTTAGTCAATGTCCTAAGTTATCTGGTTTTCAGCATCACATAACCTATTTTAGTAGGTACTAACTTTACTTTCTACTCCACTTTACACCTTTATAAAAAAACATTACTGGGTGTTTACTATTATATGTAACTAGCTGACCGATTCTTTAATTTTTAGTTTTTTCATATAAGCTAGTAAGTAATGAAAAAAAAAAAAAGAAAATTAATAAGTCAACAATTACATTATGTTAAGAAATAAGAATTATAAAATATCTGAAGTTCATTTAATAGTAAAAAAAACAATTAAGGCTACAATTTCAGTTTTTTCATTATTATAATACTTACTTATTATATTCGATTATGAATTAATAAATTATTATTGTAGTACTTTATGGTACATATTTTTGTATGATTAGCTGGCGCATAAACAAACAGAGCAGATGGGCAACATACAATTGATCATGCGAGAAACATGGGTTTTCTAAATTAATAACACAAACACTTAACGACTGCCTGTAGGATTTGTTTATGGTTATAGCGAAAGCAAGCAGTACTGGATACTGCAGTCGTTTAAACTCGAATGGTACGTCAGTCGGAATCATTGGGGTATCAAAATGTCTTCTCCTTACTTTCTTTTTAATATGATTGCTTCTATTATATTATTCAGAAATTTTTATATCGCTAATCGTGTGCCGTTACAAAGTTGTGGTTGGTTAATATTTCGCAATATAACTATAGATCCTACCTAATTGAAGATTGTGAGGCGGCAATCCTAGCAAATCGGGTGAGTTTACAAATACCGATGGATAGTTCACAGCATCATCTTCATTAGTTAATCAACTGATTTATATATCTTTATTTCGCCAGGAATGAATTTTGAAATTTAATTTCATTTACAGTATAGCTCGTTCGTTGAACCAATCATGGAATAAGTAATTTTGAGCAACATTTGGAAACACTGAAAGAGTTCAAGAAATTTGCCATTACCAATATCAATGAGTTGTTTAAAGAATATGTTTCAAGATTGATCATTTTGCAACATGACACACATATTCTTGCTTGAATGTTTCCAAAAATTTGAGGACTTCAAACATGCATTCAGTTCATCAGCTGGCGTTGAACGTGAAATCATTGGCGATTTTTTGCCGAAAATCTCCTGCTGATAAAATCATTGCGCCACCAATTTGGTTTTGGTTGTTCCGCAGATCTTTTAAGGTTCTATCTAAAGCCTTTAAAGATTTTTCATGCGCCATCGTGCATTCATCAAACGCTATTAGTTAGCATTGCTGCAAAACGAATTGTTGCCAAATTGCTAAATTTGTCTTAAAGGAGACATGTCAAGTATAAATGAAGACATTTGTGGCTTTCGGATTTACGAATATCAAAAATGCTCTTCAAATAAACATTTACATTTCAAGTGACATTTTATTACAAATTGTGTTTGACTGATGTTAGGTTGAGTTAGATTTAGAAAAGTGTTTTCAGACTTTTTCACGCATTTTTTAATTTTCTCTATGTAAGAACCATGCCTGTACTTTGAGGAATATTTAAAAAAAGAATTAACTAAATCGGTTTAGCTGTTTTCGAGATTTGCGCTTAGTAACACATTCATTTTAGATTATATTAATTATGCTTTTCATCAAAAATATTTCCGGAACATACAACCCATCGTGGAATACTACAATTATTAAACAATATTCAGTATTATTTGACTATACAGTAGGTTTCACTGACATTAAACCATATACCATTAGTTAATGGTTTTGTATTATTTAACGAATTATTATAAATATATAATCATGGCATATTTTGACTGATTCATATTACATAGCTCTCTTCTACCATCTTCGTTCAAGCTAGAACTTTTTCTATGTATTTTAATTATTGAAATGCACCTTCGTCAAATACTCTGCTTCATTTATAATATCTAACCTTTTGATCAAGTTGGCGTTAATGCATTTTCAATATGTATGAGTGATGTGATCTCAGACAACTTATTCCTAAGTTGAAAAAAATTATTCAGCAAATTCGATTTTTCTCAAAGAAATTCGAATAACTAATTGAACCATTCTTAATACATAATTTTCCCAAATTGATAATGATAATGGTTTATTCAATCTAGAATAATTCATAACACAATTCACAAGATATCAGAATTTACATAGAAAGATAAAGAATTCTCTCCCGGAATAAATATTATTCGCACGATTTAACAATGGTGAATTCTTTATACCTGATAGTGATATCTGATAGAAGAAATATTAGTGATGAAACATTATTTCGATTTTAGTTGAAGGCAGAACTGGATGATTTCTTGTTCATAAAATTGCAACAAATAACATCACATTTTTGAATGTGCATTCGATACCAACTTGATATTGTTATATAAAAACTGCTCTCACGCTTATTGTCGAATACATAAAATGAAAAACATATTGTATAGATCTGAAAATCTTGAAGTCCTTGAAAAGGAACTTACCTTTTCCCGAATATAATACAAGGTGTTTAAATTTTCTCATTGAGAATAAGTATAAATTTTGCTGATCTCAAATATAAATGTAGATGAATGAAATTATAGATAGAATATTTCTTAAATATTTTTTCAAAGCTTTTTTTCATTGGATTTGTTATCTGTTATGAACATGAAATGAAAATGTGGACACCTTGTACATATTTTGAAATCAACGCCTAGGAACTGGTCATTCATAATTAATGATTATAATTAATCGATGTGTGCTTTTTCCATGAACAAATTCATTTGATTGGTTTCGTGGTCCCCCTTTTGTTGATTAGTTTCTCAAATCTCAAATTTAGTCTACCTTAGTAAAATGCTAGCTTTATTTCGTTCTCTATAAATTGTCATTATCATATCGATGATCATTTAATAAATTAAATTATTCCATCTTTCAATCTAAATTTTTCTTGAAGCTGTTTGAAATCTGCAAAGATTATAGGCTATAAATATTGCTGTCTTGCTTTCTGAGAATAAAGGCTAGATATCTTAAATCAGTTCTGCACAGGTTTCTTCGAATCTTGGTAAACCAAACAGGCTAATTCGATTTATTCGATATTACACCAGGTCAGATAGGTTCAAGATTTCTTCATAATTTTTTTAATCCACCACGAAAGATTCCTGCAGACATAGTATATTTTGAACACTTTTACAATTGATCTCGATCATCGTAAAACCGCCTGAGTTATTACTGTTTATTTCGAGCTAGATCATACAATTTTTCCCCATTATAGAACAGCGGACACTATTTTTTCGCTCCAAGAATTATCGCCCTACATTTTGATTCTTTCATTTTTCAAAATTATGTTTGGATTTTTAACTTAATCTAGAAGTTAATCTAATTCACTTACAACTTCTGGGCCCCCCAATTAACTTTAGTTGGATGAAAGTAACCATCATCATTTCTAATTAATTATTCATTCTCAAAGTAGGGTTGGAGTTACTTCTCTGTCTACCTTTTCTTCTTCTTCTTTTTAAATGTCCCGGCTAAACATGAAATTTAGTAACGATCAAAATTAACTTTGAAAAGGCTGAAACTACTGTTCTGTGCACGAAAGAAAAAGACACTATATGTCTATTTGAAAATTTGAAGTTGTGATAGAAATTGCTTAAAAGCCTTTGAAATTTCTGGTATCGAAAGCGATTTTCATAAAACCACTTATCGTCGTTTATGAAAAAAGATCATAAGTTAGCTACAATTGGATCTTCAAATAAGGTATGTTTGAAAAACCTCGGTATAATTGTCAAATTATTTTCTGTTTTGTTATTCATGAAATATTTTCTATGAATTTCCTACATAAGAAGCTTTTTGGAAGAAGTATTCATTGGTCACCATATAGAATAAGATTGATCTGACAAATTAATTATGCTTAAGAAACATAAAAGTTCCTAGGTGATGTGATTCAATATTTTTCATACTCCCCAAAAGTTATCAGAAAGTAATGTTTGGAAACAATTCAAAAAAAACATAATATTTTGATGTTGAAAAGGACCGGAGAACATTTCCGAAGTTTATTAGGAATTCTACATTTCTCTGGATAAATTTCACATAAAATTCAACAAACAGCATGAAAATAAGCAGCCATTTTAAGGTGTGGAAAGTTCAGATATTCGTCGTTTAAAAAATATTTATTCATGAAAATATGTTTCAAGATTTTCTGTGGTTTTGAAACCAAAAGAAAGAAGACCTAATGAAAAGTGAATAATCTAATGTACCAAACCACGTTTATGGTTCGAAATTAGTTGATCGATAAATTAACTTTATTTCTCCATCTCGTATCAAGTAGTAGGATGTTGACGTGCTGGAACTGCTCCACAAAATGGCGATCTTCCATTTCCTTTCACGTCTAGAGAAGATCTTATTAAATCAGAAATTTAAGTTTTTCCAAAGATCACACACAGAATGTTTTGTTTCTAAGTTATTTTACTATCTGACAACGTTTTGGACTGTATTAGGAGCTCTTAAGTGTATATGAAATGAAGAAAACACTTTTTTATTAGTCTGATTGACGGGAGAAATCGTTTTAAAAGGCGATTTTCGACGTTTTTTTTCAAGCAAAAAATGCAAAAATTATGAATTAGTTCAAATATATTGTTAAAGAAAATATTGTGATTAATTGTGCCGCGTATATTTTGTATTTATAGGTCACAAAATATATTTTGTATGAAATATTTTAGAACATCATAGTATTTTTGAATTTCCCTCCATTTTAAGCGGAAGCTCTTCTCTATTTCACTAGTCAAAGGAATTTCAGCCTTAACGTCGAGTGTATAAGGTTGATTTTGACGTCACACGATCACGTTACCGACGGAGCACCCCCACCGCGTTATTCAAGCTACGCGCTACGATACGCTGCAACGCAGTCAAGTTGAAAGAAACATGGCTGCCGGCAGTCCGTACGATGATCCGATGTGTTCGTCAATAATTTGTCACTTAACCTTATGAAGTGGTGAAATCTAATAATATAACCTAGAAGTGTACCTATTAATAAGAAAATATTGGGGTTCATGTCGATTTAAACATATTTTTCGGCGTTGTGTGTTTTTTAAACTGCTTTGATATATAATAGGACAAAATGGCGTCATATAATACAGACTTGAAAATTTTCAGTGAAAACTGTTATTGAAGGGATACTTTTGAATATTTTCTGTGATTTTTCGTGATGACTGTATTTAAGGCTAACTTTCTCGTTCTTAGTGAAAATTTCTGAATACTCAGGCTTGGAATAACCAAGAAATTCTATTTTTCTCTTCAATTTTGTAAATGGTAAGATTTTTAATTTTATTTTATTATTGGGGGTTGTTTTTTTTGCAAATGCTTTACAATTCTTCTGAATTAAGCCTTCGCTAACCACCGAATTCAATGTGAAACCAAGGGCGTGGCTACTATATACTTTATCATATTCTACATATTTTCTTCAATATTTTTGTTTACAATCAGAATATCGAAATTTATACCCTTTCAGAAGGGGTGTTCCACTGTTTTCTTTGTGTTTTCAACTTCCCAAACCCCTAAAGAATCGATATAGCCAGAAAAATTGAATTTTTAAGATGTACCCATTTTAGTAATTTTGAGCTAAACTTGAGGGTTTTCCAACTTACTGCTGATGAATTTAGATGATTTAAGGTTCAGAGTATATTCCTCGAGTTTTGTTCATGATTTTCTTGTGAAAACTATCAAATATTCTCTAGGAAGTATGCAAGTACTTGTTACTGGTTTTAGACAAAAATTTACAGGGGTTGTTATTTTTCTTGACGAGATTGATGGGAGAATATGACAACCTGTAATTAGTACTCCTCAACATGTTGTGGTATTAATAATAATTGATATATGATTGTAAAAGTTAATCTGGCTGCTTTCAGTGAAGCTTCTCACTGATAGTTGGATCATTTCTTCCCCTTTTTACTCTGTAATCCCTAGATTCATCAAGGAATTCATTCATATGTGAGACACATATGTATATCTATAATGTTGATGAGATATTCATGAATCATATTCTAATGACATTAGTGAGGATCTGTGTTCAATTTTTTCAAAATTTCAATGAAAAATTCGCCTTGAATATTATTCTTGTCATCTGTCATTCACATTTTCATTGATTAAGGTACTTATGATAAAATATTCTGAAATATTCAGGGGACCAATTTGTGACTAGCAGATATTCTAGTGAACAACCAGTATTTGTAAACTGGTCATCTTGAGACCATGGGTAGCCACCCCATATAGAATTCAAAGAAATGTAATAATATCTACAATACAAAAGGGTTTATTTTGTATGAGATCTTGAACGTGGTACCTTTTCTCATTGCTTTAACAATACAATTAGCATTTTTGTTATACGTACCTATCTACCTAAATATCAGAAGGCATTTGTATCAGCATTGTGTTTTATTATAGCGATAATTATGTCTGACTCTGAGAAATCTGGATCAGGATCTGATAATGACAGCAAAAGCGATTCCTCATCAAACAATTCAGGATCAGAAAGGTAAGTGAAATTTCTTAGGTTCAGAAGGCCTTCATTTTTGTTATATCGGGAGTATTCAGTTTTTAAGGACCTGTAATTATCGGTCAGTTTTAATCAATATAGGTAAAGCAGAACTAGAGTTTCACAAAGCAGAGATGTTGATGAATAAGGAAACATTGTATTTTTACTTGTCTATATGAATACTAACACATAAACATCGGTGTTGTGTAGCAACACATTTTGTTATCTAAAACATAACTAAGAACCAATATCGAGATGTAATTTGGCAAGAAATGCAATTTGCTTTGTTCAATTTTTTGTTCATTGACCAAAATGGCATGAAAAATCACCATTCATCAGCTTTTTTTCAACTGAGTAGGTTGCAAAACCTCTAAACTCTTAATGATCTTCAAGAAATCCTTAAAAGACTCCTCTTGAACAAACTTTTCATTCAATTATGAGAAAGATACTCATATTTGACTCCAATGGATCAAAGTTTGGCAAGAAATTTTATTTCAAATGTTCAGTTTTTCAATTGATTGAAGATACTTTAAATACCTCGATGCTAAATTTAAGGAAATGTTACAAATAGTAGAAAGATAATTATGAATGTAGAGATTGTTTTATACAGTTATAACAAGATGAAAAGTTTACAGATATACTATTTGCATTTTAATCAACTATTTATTTCAATAAATACATATAAGCTTATCTCAATGGTTAGTTATAACAATTGATCATTTACTATCAGTTCATTGATGAAAATTATGCAAATTACAACTACTACATTCTATCAGAAATATAATATGAAAGATGTAGACTGTCATCGGTAGGAATTTACAACAATGATATAAGCTTTAAAAGCTTAATTCTTTCCATTGATTGTTATCAAATACAGTATAATCATTCTTTATAGTAATGTATAGTTTTGTGATTGAAAATATTTCATATATTTTGAGTAAAATCATCTGATATCTAATACATACTTAATTTTTCGAAAAAAAGTATCAATTATTCTTTTAATAAGAATGGTTACCTTTCCACTTCCCAGTTAACACTCCTATTAAATCACAAAGCAAGGTAAGTACAGTTTTATGATTTTTTATATTGCCAAAACATGCGTCAATTCTTGCTGTCATTCACATTAAATTTTTCTATTAGTGTGAAAATATTTTGTATAAATTCATAATATAAAATTGCAGCGAAATAAATTATATTCTACATAAAATGTTCAATCTGAGATTTCATCTGTTTACTTTTCAATATTTGATTTTGATCAAAACCTTTTAGAGAATGATACAAATTTAAACTTTTTGAACTAGGATATTAAGGTATGCTGATTTGCGCTAAAAGGAGGACACGTTATTTTTTTGATAATTTTGAAAACTATCGTTTTTGACAAATATGTATACGTCTTCAGTGGTACAATCAGTCAAAGGAAAAGAGTGATAAAAGAAGCTTGTTCGATGTTCCTTGATCCCACAACACCTTATGAGATTATGGTAATCTTGACGAAAATGAGGAATAAATCATCCAAGGACATCTCAGTTGGCTTATTAAAAAAAGTGGCAAACTACCTAGTAGAACCACTGACTCACCTTATAAATCTTTCTTTTAAGCAGGGCGTTTTTCCACAACAGCTGAAATTAGTCAGGGTAGTTTCAATCTCTAAAGGAGAAGACCCCAACGAATGCAGCAACTATAGGCCAATCTCGATGTTACCTGTGATTTCAAAGGTTTTGGAATCGCCAATAAAAACAAGGATAATGAACTACATAAATTCCAGAAATATCTTGAATGAAAATCATCATGGGTTTAAAGAAGAAAGATCAACTACATCAGCGCTTATAGAAATTGTCGAATTGATTTCAAATGCGTTCGATGACATGGAGGAGATAATTATAGCTTGTTTAGACCTCAGTAAAGCGTTTGATAATGTGAACCATGAAATACTAATAGAGAAACTAGAATTTTGTGGAGTAAAAGGAACAGCATTGAACCTTTTTAGGTCATACTTACCTGAAAGGCATCAGATAGTTGAATGAAATGGCAAAAGTCTGAGAGTAACTAGAGGAGTACCCCAGGGCTCAATTCTGGGGCTAGCCTTATAATATATTTCAACGACTTGCTGGAAAATGTGAAATCAGATAGTGCTAAAGTGTTTTCTGATGATGCAACGCTTATAACTGAGGCTGATAACAAGAAAAGTTTACAGTCAAAACATGAAGTATCGATGAAAGGTGCAAAACAATGGTTTGATGCAAAAGAGTCTTTTTACAACAAAAAAGAGCCGTCAGGATATTGGCAGGTGTTACTTCAACTACTAGTTGTACGAAAATTTTCAGAAAGAACAGAATACTTGCAGTGCCATCCTGCTATATACCAGCAACTCTTTGCCACTTCCACAAGAGTAAGCTTGTACGGTAAAAACATGGGAATATCAACAATCACTTCACCTGAGGTAAAGAAAACAACATTCTCCCAAAAAAAACGTGTAAGGAAAAGTCATAACTCCTTTGACTACATCGGTACAAAGCTCTACAACAAGCTCTGAGGAGAATATAGAGACATGGACGTGAAATATTGCAAAGCCGCCATAAGGGAGGGTTGTTTATTTAGTTGAGGAGTTCCTGGCTATGTAGTTTTATACCATTCATTTTACCCACTGTTATTCATCGGGAGTAGAGGGAAGATCAGTTGTTTTATTTGTTATGAATGTATGAGGTTTCGTCTTGTGTTGCATGTGATTTTATATTATTATTTACAACTGTCAATTTTGGACAAGTCCTGTATGTTTTGGTGATAATAAATATTATTATTGATGCTCTTAATTGAAAAGTGTTGATAACTGGTTGATTCATAGAACTTTTCCTTCATTTTTTTTTAATTGAAGAAAATTGAATCTCTTGAATTCAGGGCTTTCGCTTATCAGAAGTCTGTATCAAACCAAAAAGTTTATTTAAAGTCTTTGTTGAATCTCACGGCGCGTTTCGCTAACAATGTACCTAATCAAGAGCAAATTTTTCAACTGCAAGGAAATCTTCACTCATGGTGAAGTGCAATAAATAAGGAAAATAATTTCGGTAGTTAAGTAAGTTTGAATTATTTTTGTCTCAACGGACAGTTTTTATATATGTTGCTTTTCAATCGGGTAATTTGATTCCAAATATTTTCGGAATGTAATATTTCGAAATCTTGATCGATTTGAGAAATTCTAATCTATTTTTCATCGTTAGACTTTCTTACATTGAAATGTCCTCCAATTCGAACATGAATAGCACATGCCGTTTTTACAAAAAAAAAATACAAGACACAAGAAAAAATAAATATGAGATTACATTCTGACATTGAAATATTAGATAAACTTGATGTAAATTTAATTTAAATGTCTATGGGGATGTTAGATTATTTCATCCATAAGGTGTTCACAAATCGAAAGCGTTTGATAAATGCGGAGTGCCACAGGTTCCTATTCTTGGGCATCTGATTTTTCATTGTTATAAGACACGCACACCATGTTTTCTTTCAAAACCCAATCTAGGTCATTTGTGCTATAGTATGTGGTGGTGATGCAGAAATCTTTAAAACAGTTCTTCATGGAATGAACATTGAACCCGAGGAATCAAAAAGTAAAATATATTTGTCCTTTAGAAAAATGAAGGTCTTCTTATGTACACCATTTATTTGATATGAATTATTTACTACAATAAATTCTGCAGCGATTCAGGCTCGTCTTCATCGAGTGGTTCGGAATCTCAAGCTGGAAATTCACCAAATGACGAATCGAGTCCTGAAGATGATAGTCAGAAATTCGAAACAACCGCGTCTTCGGTATCTGCTGCGTATGACGGAAAAGAATCAACCGAACCAGATAGTACAACACATGATCTAGATGTGTCCAAAGACGTAAGTATATTGTAAAGAGTCAACATTAAATTCTTTATATTCGAGTATTCAGCATTTCAGCTGAAAAGTAATTCATTAAACAAAAGTATGTCTTTAATAGCAAACCAGAGCTAATAAAACACTAAAGATAACCTCAATTACCTATAAAATACCGCACTTATATGAAAGTCGCAGTGTACTTCCACAGAAAGCAGTAAACAAGCTATGTTGCCAGGATGAGCATGATTTCAATGAATCTCTGATTATTAAGATTTCTTGGTGTTAAGGAAACTTGATAAACATTGCATGTCAGCATGCTCAAATATCGCAGGATTGCTCATGAAGAACATAGTTTTCAGATGTGCACAAAGCTAATTTTAACTCTACTTAAACATATCGTAGACCTGGACCCATTCCTTTATAGGTATATGGAAAGTACGAGGTTACAACTTGGTCGAAGTTTATGTTGCGGTAATAAATTCAATTAGATTCGACAAATTGACATAAATTGGAATCCTGGACTTTGAATTAAAGCATATGTATAATAAGTGGCTTCATTTTGAGCAATTATCATCAGTACAATTTTTAAAAGGATAGTCTGTTCAAGAAAGACAACTTTCATTGGATTCCTTAGATTCAATGATTTTCTGTTGAAGATTTTCTCAGAAAGATCCTTAATGATGACAGTTCTATTGGGGCTTGATTTAAACATACATTTTAGTCCCTCGACATATCCGTCGTAGGCCATCTTGCATTTTGGGAGATTATTTCATATACAAGTTGTGGCATGTTAATATATATACAGACTAGTGCAACTTGAAAACATCACACATGGTTCCCTCAATTCTGACGTTTTTTTAAACTTGTCCATTTTTCAGTCTGATGAAGATGATGATACAATTCTACGGAGATCTTCAAGATCTAGAAAAGAACAGAAGAAGGAGAAAAAGAAGAAAAAGTAAGTAAATTTAATGGCTTCTATAAATTTCCTTCTGAAATAAATCTAAAGAAATACCAAGTGGGCTGAAAATTTCGTAGGCTAACATAGTACAACTTTTTCAATACCTTCGAGGAAATAACAGCGATCAATAAATTTTTGATGCCATTTTTATAGTAAGATTTCTCTTTAACTTCAAGGCTTTAGTTTCGGCGATTAACTGTTCATCAGTCATTATCCAATAACTCTATGTAACACGTTCCTTGGGTATCTTCAGGGTCTCGGCTATCTCGATTAATTTCATTTTTCCATAATTCAAAACAATTTTGTGTACTTTTTCAATGTTTTTAACGATGACAGCCTCTTTGGGACGTCCACTGCGTTCATCGTCTTGAATGCTTATATCACCTGGTTTAAACTTTGCAAACCACTTTTCCACTATTGATTTTCCTGGCGCAGAGTCCGAATAATGTTTATCAAGTAAATAATAAGAAAAGTTGATTCACTTTCAATGCTTTATCTCGCGAACCAACGATCGCTGAAAACTTTTTTTTGTGTCTAGTTAAGGTTTGTACTAACTGAAAATCGTTGATTTAACCCTAGTAGCGCCATCTGTATATCAGCCTACAATTTTTTGAGCCCACCTCTTATTTCTATTTTATCTTATCAACATGAAAGTTCTGTATCTCATAGCAATGGGTCCTACGATTCAAACAATTCAGTCAAATACAAAGTAGCTAATCATCAGGATAAAATATTAAATTTAGTTTAAAATATTTTTCAATACAGTAATTCACGATAAGCATTTCATGAATTAGATTGTATTATAATGGGAATTCCTTTAGCTCTTGGAACTTTAGTTGAAAATTAAAATTATAATCCATTTTTCTTTGTTCTAATTGGGTATAACTTGAGACTGATGTGTCAATGTAAATTAATTTCATATTCAATCATAATCAAGAGCAATTCGCCTAGAAACTTCTGCCTAATTTGACCAAGAAAAACGAGTGTCGAAAGGTGGTAATATACTTTTAAATATCTGCAGGCAATTCAAATATGAGGGTAGCACGACAGATACAGATGACGACAGAGAAATACCTCCGCCAAGTAAAAAACTAGGTAGTCGAAGACCACCTCCTAAAAAAACTACTAGAAGTGCAAGAAGGTCTAGATATACTTCAGATGAATCCAGCGTTGAATCTGATGATGATACGAGGAGAGTAGTGTCGAGAAGAAAAGCCACCACAGTCAGTTATAAAGAAGACACTGAAGATGAAAAAACTGACTCCGAAGACTATCTCGAACTAGATGTTAGTGCTCAAGAATCGTTAGAACCAGTAGTTGAAGAAAAAGTTGAAACCATCGAAAAAATATTAGGACTGAGAAAAGGAAAGAAAGGAGGTAGGGAAATTTTTATAACTTTACTACATGTTTAATTTTGTAAGCAGGCTCTATATACTGGAATAATAAGGTGGCGCTAGCGTGCATACGTAGGTTGCCTTTTAAATTTTGCGCCTGACAAAAAACTAGTAACTTAGGGAAAAAATAGCTTTATTGTTATTCAAACTGTTTTCCATGAAGATCGAGATACCGAAGGCTTTAACTGCTTCTGCCGTCAAAAATCGTTGCCCACACAGTTTTTTCTTGATGTGCGCAAGAAGTCGCTAGGTGCCATAGCGGGACTATAAGGTGGACTTCTCATTAATTTAATGTTTTGGGTGTTCAAATACGCTGGTGGAATTAATGTTAAGGGTTATCTCAATCTCACGATAAGTCACATGGCGTCATCGTGTATCGTTTCGCGCACTGCATCAATGGTTTCTGGCATAACAACTGATTTTGGACGATCTTCACTGAGAGAAGCACGCTTCCGATAGAATTTTTTGTCGAGGTTGAATTTTTCAAATGACTAAACATAACGAGGCTCGCTCGTACGTCAAAGTGTTGAAAGTACGTTTAGGTTAGACCGCCTCGGTAGCTGCACGGTTAGTGAGCAGGTACAGTACAACTTCACTAGTCTGGACAGATATCGTTCCGGCGCATGCCTGGACTATCGAACTTCCCGAATTTCTGAAGTGACTTAATTTGTTTCATTTTCCAAATAGAGACAACCCAAAATCTGTTAAAGCCGAGTTTACTATGAAAATATCGAAAAGTTGAACAAAAATAGTTTCTATTATAAAACAGAATCAAATTATACAATTTCCATTCATTATAATCTTTTCTCATAGAAAATATAGAATTTAAATATAAGCTAGTGTACATAAACAACATGTTATTCCTTATGACGTTTAAAATATCTATCGATTTTACTCTGAACCTTCCACGATGCTGCCATATGAACTGGGTTCAAGTCAAGGATGTTGTCCTTGAACAAAAAAGTGAATTTGACGAAGACATACATAGAGATGGGACACAACCATAGTTGTTGATCCATAACCTCTGAAGGCCAGATAGCTTGTAATCATGAGAGGTGGCAGTTCTCATTGCACAGTCTAGGTGAGTGGTTCGGAGTCCACTATCAACTGTAGGTCCATATAAAAAACAAACAAACAATACGTTTAGGTTAAAAAATGTCAAAATACACGACGCAGTTTTCGGATGGTAGCTGTCAACGGTATAAGTGTCAGAGGCGCAAAATTTGAAATTCAACCTTCGTTCTTATGATAACCTTGTATAAATTGATAATTTTTTTCCTAATTACAAAATAAATTAAACTGAAATATGCTAAATTAACCGCTAACTCTACAAATGAAGATGAGGAGTTACCAGAATGGAATAGAAATATCCACTATCATTTCAGAGAATTTTTGTTGAAAGTAAATGATATTAATATTTTGTTGAGTCAGTTAATTAATAATTACTATGTAATAGATGGCTTAACTTCCAATTTTTGGTCAGTTGTGACACACTATATCCATTTGAATATAGAAATAATTGCCAACCTAGCAATGAGAATTAGAGCATATTGAGAGTTTGATGGAATTAACTGTACCTGAGTATATTTTTGTGTATATAATGAACACATTAGCAGTTATTGATAATTAACATTGCTCACTTCTCCTGTAGTCACTGGAAACATAACCACAATGTATTACATAGAAGAAAATGGAGATCCGAATGAAGGAGCAGAATCTCTTCCGGAAGAGGAATTAGAAATGCAGTATTTAATTAAATGGAAGGACTGGGCACATATCCACAACACCTGGGAATCGGAGAACTCTCTCAAAGATCAAAAAGTGAAAGGAATAAAAAAATTAGAGAATTATATCAAGAAAGAAAACGATATTGAACAATGGAAAAGATATGCAACACCGGAAGATATTGAATACTACGAATGTCAAACTGAACTTGGTCAGGAGTTGATGAAGAGTTATAATAGTGTTGAACGTATTATAGGTAAGGATATGAAGGCATTTGTGTATTGAATGCAAACTTTATCAAGTCTCAATTCGTGAATTAGTCTTTCTCCGGTAACTTCGAAATGATTCATATTTTTTTCTTGATAAAGGTTGTATGTATGAATTTGTGCTTTGCTTGATTAGAATCTAATGAAATCTTTATTCTTTAGCTAAAACAGAAAAAGTAGAAGGTGGCTTGGACTATTATATCAAATGGGAAAGTCTGCCTTACGCAGAAGCAACTTGGGAGGATGCTGCTTTGATTCAACAGAAATGGCCTAAGAAAATTGAAGAATTCGAAGATCGAGAACAGTCCAAAAGAACTCCCACTAAACATTGTAAAGTTCTGCGTCATAGACCCAAATTTCACGAAGTTAAGGCTCAACCCGAGTATATGATGGGTTTAGAAAAGGTTCGTTCTTCCCTTGTATTTTAAATAATGATTCTTACATATTTTCTTTCTTCAGAACTTGATATTGAGAGATTATCAAATGGATGGTCTGAATTGGATGATCCACGCATGGACTAAAGAGAATTCTGTCATCCTTGCCGATGAGATGGGACTTGGTAAAACTATTCAGGTAAAAACGTTTATATGCTATACGTTCATTTGAAACCAATAAGAATTTTGTTTTCAGACAATTTGTTTCCTGTACTACTTATTCAATACTCACCAGCTCCATGGTCCTTTTCTTTGTGTTGTACCATTGTCGACAATGACGTCTTGGCAACGAGAATTCACCCAGTGGGCTCCTGAAATGAATTTTGTTACTTATTTAGGAGATGTTCAATCTAGAGATACAGTATGTTCATATGACATAGTCAGTGCTCGTTATAAATAATAATTTTTCAGATTCGTCAGTATGAATGGTGTTATGAAGGATCCAAACGACTGAAATTCAATGCTATACTGACTACTTATGAAATTGTTCTCAAAGATAAAGCATTTTTAGGTAGTTTGAGTTGGGCGGTTTTACTAGTTGACGAAGCTCATAGGTAAGAAGAATCTACATTATGTCAAGAGAATACTGGGAATTGGTTAATGAAACACAATATTTATTTTTTATTCAAATTTATTTCAACGAATAATCCAATTATAAAAAAGCAAGTTGGTCCGAGCCTTATCAGGTAATATTTGATGAGTTTTTGGTCAGAAATTCATTCACATCTCTTTATGAAATGGTGCAAATCCATGAGATTTCTTTGCACAACTCTGGCCTTTTCGACGAATTTGCTCTCACAAACGCCGTATAACACTCAGGTATTATTTATTTACCTTCTGACAAGAATTCCGAATGCACCACACCGCGCTAATATAAGAAAACAGTCAACATTGCCTCAACTTTTGATCGATTTTGACGTGGTTTTTTCGGTTTCGGTTCAGTTGGAAGGCGTTATTCCGAAGCTTGTTGACTGTTTGCATGTCAAAATTCGTTTTATGAATGTGGGATCAGAATTGACTCGTTTTAGCATGTTTTCAGCTACCTTCACGCGATTTAATTTTCCAAGAAAGTTCAGGTCTTTTGGAACTAGTCGAGCGACAACGCGTTTCATGCCCAAACAATCCTTCAAAATGGTACCAATTGATTCGTGAGAAACAGAAGGGTCATTGCCTATCTCTATCAAACTCGTTTCAAGCACATTTTCGAAATATTCCCGGTACTTTTCGGTAGAATGTATAATGGACTTAGAGAGTTACCCACAATCGTAGCTCCATATAAAACTCGTCACAACAATTGAAATAGTTTTGTTTCAAATATGAATGAATATCTCAAGGTAATTTCAAACATCCACTTCACATGGCGAGTTTAATGAAAGAATACTCACAACGCCTTATGGATCAATCTACAGTAAATGTTTCTTCGTATTATGCTGCATCCTAGAAATAACAAACTGCGCTTCGGAATTAGGAGATTCTCTAACCAAAAAATCACCAACTTGTTCCAAGAGTTTTTCAGCCTCTGCCCTGGTGATCTGACCATGAAACCAAATTTCACTTTGCAACTGGGCCAGATGTTTCGCGTCGATCTTCTTGGGATTTGAAGGAGGAACTGAGGGTAACTGAATAGAAGCGAAGGAACTGTAACAAAAGAACAATGAGGATTGTACATTCACTTTAAGAATTCATATAACTTACGCATGTCAAATACATCTCTCCCTCTCGGTGGAACGATATTATCATTCACATAATTGTGTAAAGGTAGATCCCGATGCGATGGTATATCGGAATTTAGATCTATCAGATTTGGACTTTGTACAGGAGGTAATGTAGTTAATGGCGGTGCAATTGTTGGAAGTGGGCCCACATCAGGTGGCACATTACCTGGCAAGTCATTGTAATAGTCTTTATCTGCATCGCCACCTGTAGTTGAAGGTTGACTTTAGTTCAGCTGCGAATTCTCTTTTATGTCTTGTATGGATTCGTATCTGGTGAATACGGTGGTATTTGTTGATCAGAAATTCGTTCACAACGATAGCCTTGTGAGATGGTGTCGTGGTACAAAATCCATGAGTTTCCTTTCCACAAATCTGGGCTTTTCGACGAATTTGCTCCCTCAAACGCCACATAACGCTCAGACAATGTTCTTTATTTACCGTCTGAACTTTTGGCAAGAATTCAGAGTGCACAACGCCTCGATAATCAAAGAAAACAGTCACCATTACTATGACTTAGTTTTTTCGGTTTCGGCGCCATTCCGAACCTTGTTGACTGGTTTGCATGACAAACTCATAAATCCATGTCTCATCACCAGTTACAATGCGTGACCTTTACGTGATTCAATTTTTGAAGAAAATTCAGACACAGAAGGGTCATTGCCTATCTCTCTCAAACTTAACTGACGATTTTCAATTACCATTTCCTCAACTTATCGATGTTAACTTCAGTTGGAGATGTGAGTCAAATCTTCCATATCTCGGCCGCTGTTGAATGCACTGTACCACTCATATGCAAGTGTTTTTGATAAAGTCGATTCGCCGTAAGCCTTCTGTAACATTTTCAGTGTTTCGGCACACGAAATTCCATTTGCAATACAAAATTTGAGAGAACTATCGAAAAAGAGCACTGTCAACAAACAAAATGACAGATCGCGTTCAAACTCCGCGTCAGTATAGAAAACAGTTGTGCCAACTTAGTAACAACAAAAATTTTGACAATCGTTTCAAGCCTATTTTCGAAATATTCCCGGTACTTTTTGGTAGAATGTATAATGGACTTAGAGAGTTACCCACAATCGTAGCTCCATATAAAACTCATCACAACAATTGAAATAGTTTTGTTTCAAATATGAATGAATATCTCAAGGTAATTTTAAAAATCCACTTCACATGGCAGCGAGTTTAATGAAAGAATACTCACAACGCCTTCAGGATCAATCAGCAATAAATGTTTCTTCGTATTATGCTGCATCCCAGAAAGAACGAACTGCGCTTCGGAATTAGGAGATTCTCTAACCAAAAAATCACCATCATGTTCCAAAAGTTTTTCAGCCTCTGCCCTGGTGATCTGACCATGAAACCAAATTTCACTTTGCAACTGGGCCAGATGTTTCGCGTCGATCTTCTTGGGATTTGAAGGAGGAACTGAGGGTAACTGAATAGAAGCGAAGGAACTGTAACAAAAGAACAATGAGGATTGTACATTCACTTTAAGAATTCATATAACTTACGCATGTCAAATACATCTCTCCCTCTCGGTGGAACGATATTATCATTCACATAATTGTGTAAAGGTAGATCCCGATGCGATGGTATATCGGAATTTAGATCTATCAGATTTGGACTTTGTACAGGAGGTAATGTAGTTAATGGCGGTGCAATTGTTGGAAGTGGGCCCACATCAGGTGGCACATTACCTGGCAAGTCATTGTAATAGTCTTTATCTGCATCGCCACCTGTAGTTGAAGGTTGACCCATTGCTAACTTCAATTGAAGATGTTGATGGCCGACCAGAGCGAGGCAAATCTTTCACCACATCTCCCGGCTGCTGTTGGCACTGTAAGCCTTCTGTAACATTTTCAGCGATTGGATACACCAGATTCAAAATTTGAGATAAATCCTTTGTTCGATATTCTTATACATTGTAAAAGACGCAGAACGCACTTGCGGGAACTCACGAAATCGATCACTGTAAGCAAATTAAATGACAGATCGCGTTCAAACTCTGCGTCAGTATAGAAAACAGTTGTGCCAACTTAACAGCAACAAAACTTGTGACAGTCGCTTTAAGGGGTTATATATACTCGAAAATCTCTTATGAATAGGCCTTTTATTTTATAAATAAATTGAAAAAATTTACATAAGCAGAATTTAATGTACTTTAACAATCAGCGATTCATTTTTAAAAATATTGGGAAGATATTTATGCTTCATTATCTGAAACCCTAAAACGAAAATAATTTACACTAAGTTAAAAAACTTTTTTCCGACTTAATCGAGTCATTTATTCAAGTACCATATGAGGAATCCTGTGCTTTTGTGTCTCTAAAATAGTCAACTATTGTCTATGAGACATTCTCCTCTCGCGCTCTTGCGTCCGAAATCGCGATGCGCTGTGCGTCCTCTTTGCTCGCGTAGCATTAGGTCCAAGTGTTGATCCCATTCATTCATATAAAGAGGAGAGAAGTTTCACCATCATTGAACATCCCGGCTGCAGTATATGAAACTATTTGAACGATTTTTGAACCACATGAGATAATTTTTTAAGTTATTTCCCATATCATCTGATTGTAACTTTCGTTATTGTTTTGCGTAAAATCACCAACGTATCGTTCCAGTAATTTTTCATTGCTAAGATCTGTATAAATAGGAAAATAGCTACAGAAACATCAGTTGGTAAGGGTTAATAGTCATGTTTGTAGCTAGACGAAGTATTCAAGGCTCATGCTTTGTCCCAAGAACACCACGTGTCTTCTCCTATCGGACATTTGTCATGTTGAAGATTTTCGTCAGTGGAACAACAATGATAGTAAGAAGCCCAAATGGCGTTATACATATTTTGAACTGAATCGAAGTGTCCCCTAATCGCTAAGCCATAATAAACAGCTTATTTATCAATCATTTTTCCAGTCATTTCCTTTTTCCATCAAGTACTTTCTTTTGTCGTTTCTTTCCGTTCTTACCTGTAATTTCTATAGCAATTTTATTCACACACTCTCTTAGTCCCATTTTCTTCTGAACTTGACCTATGCCTTCTTTTTTTTATTACTTCAATGCCACAAAAAGGAGCAGCTTTTAAAAGTCCTTAGTGAGTGTTGGAATCGCCATCGCCAATGTAGTTCCTGAAACGAATTCCAAATTTTTCTAGTGAACGTTGAAACATGGCAATTACCAGATCGACTTCCATTTTTCCTGATGGGCCCTCGTGATTAGCAGAACAGACTTCTTTATGCTCTTTCCACCATTCTTTATATTCAGCTGTTTCTTTCAAAGATTTCCAAGGCTCACATTGTTCATAGTAGGAACACCATATAAAGAACTGAACCCCCTCTTTTTCCATGTTCCGTGTGTCGTCACTGTCAAATCATTTTAATATTCATCACCCTGTTTTTTCGACGTCGAATTTTTTAGTTACTGTCACACATTCGTGAATATTGTTGATAATCAAATCAAAAGTAGTCTGTAACAAAAAACGCTGGCATGTCCATCAATCCGCAAAATTGAGTGGCGCCTTTTAAACCTAATCCAAGAGTTCTTATAACAAATATAATTCTTCTTTCACTTCATCCTAGTGTTTGACATAGTTACAAGAGTTTATGCAACAAGGATCGCACTTATCACATAACACAACAGTTTTAAAACCAAGTGCTCGTTCTGATGCTGTTTCGAATTTTACTGGTCTTTACTTTACGTGGCATTCTGATGAAGTAAACTCCACAAACTGAGAATGAATACAACTTGAGACTACATGAAAGACCATGTTCAACTGGCAACAAGAAGCAGCTGCTATTTCGATCGGCGCCCGCCTACTTTCGAACGTTCGGAGACGTCCTTATACGCTCATATCTCCGAGACTGTTTGATTTTGTGGAAATTACAAGTGGATATAACACCTTAAGCATATTTTTCAAATAATCAATTCCCGGTATTTTTTCACAGAATGTATTTATTGTGTACATTTAAATTAACAGCAATATATTTCAGACTCAAAAATGATGATTCCTTATTATATAAGGCTCTTACTGAATTTTATACGAATCACAGGCTACTCATTACCGGTACGCCACTACAAAATAGTTTGAAAGAACTCTGGGCTCTACTTCATTTTATCATGCCTGAAAAGTTTGTGACTTGGGAAGAGTTCGAGAAAGAACATGGAAACACAGAGAAGAAGGGTTATGGAAGGCTTCATAAGCAGTTGGAACCATTTATTCTTCGCAGAGTAAAAAAAGACGTTGAAAAGTCTCTTCCAGCAAAAGTAGAACAAATTCTAAGAGTTGAAATGACATCGATACAGAAACAGTATTATAAATGGATTCTCACGAAGAATTATAATGCTCTTAGGAAAGGAGTTAAAGGTTCTTCAACCGCTTTTCTCAACATAGTGATAGAACTGAAAAAATGTTGTAACCATGCTCTTTTAACAAAACCCACTGAATATGAGCACCAATCTTCTCAACAAGATCACTTACAATCCCTCATTCGTGGCTCAGGAAAATTAGTATTGTTAGATAAGTTATTAACTAGGTTAAAGGAAACAGGTCATAGGGTTTTAATATTCTCACAGATGGTTAGGATGTTGGATATATTAGCAGAATATCTACAACTTCGTCATTTTCAGGTAAGTAATTCTTCATAATTTTTTCAATCATAATTGTATTGAATTCTGTATTTTTGCAGTTTCAAAGGCTTGATGGTGGCATCAAAGGAGAATTAAGAAGGCAAGCTTTGGATCATTTCAATGCTGAAGGATCTCAAGATTTCTGTTTTCTGCTGTCTACTCGTGCAGGAGGTCTAGGTATAAACCTGGCAACTGCGGATACTGTGATCATATTTGATTCTGATTGGAATCCACAAAACGATCTACAAGCTCAAGCCCGAGCTCACAGAATCGGTCAGAAAAATCAAGTCAACATTTACAGATTAGTAACAGCAAGATCTGTTGAAGAACAAATTGTGGAAAAAGCGAAACAAAAAATGGTCTTAGATCATTTAGTTATTCAAAGAATGGACACCACCGGTCGAACGGTTTTGGATAAAAAGGGTGGTAGTTCTAATACAAATCCATTTAATAAAGAAGATCTAACAGCTATACTAAAATTTGGAGCAGAAGAATTGTTCAAAGATGAGGATGAAGAAGAGGAACCAAACGTAGGTTTATCAACATTCCTTTACAACATTGAATATTAATCTTTTCATTTTTCAGTGTGATATTGATGAAATTTTACGCAGAGCAGAAACAAGAGATGAAGGTCCCGCTATGGTGGGAGATGAACTTCTTTCTGCATTTAAAGTAGCAAGTTTTGCGGCCTTCGAAGAAGATACAGAACCTAGTCCAATTGCAACAGCAGCTGATGAAGAAAGTAAAGATTGGGATGAAATTATCCCAGAGAAAATGAGAAAGAAGGTGGAGGAAGACGAAAAATCAAAAGAAATGGAAGATTTATATCTTCCCCCAAGGTCCCGTAAGACCTTACAACAAATCAATCAGTCTGAAAGTGATGCTGATGAAAATAAAGCCAGACGAAAAAGAAAGAAGGATGAAGACGGATCTGGTTCTAGTGGAGAGGGCGAAGATAGTGACGACGAACGTCCAAGAAAAAGAGGCAAGCCACCATCAACCACCAAAGAGAAATTCAAGAATTTCACAGATGCGGAGGTGAGAAGATTCGTGAAGAGTTACAAGAAGTTCAGTGCGCCGTTTAAACGTTTGGAGGCTGTAGCAGGCGATGCGGAATTGCAAGAAAAGCCACTTGCTGAACTGAGAAAATTAGCAGAGTTGCTACATGATAGGTGCAGAACATATATGGGTGAACAAACTAAAGAAAATAATAGTACTGGTACAGACGAAGATGGTAAAGGAAAGAAAAGAAATAGAGGGCCTTCATTCAAACTAGGCGGAGTTTCTGTGAATGCTAAAACAATGCTTCAGTGTGAAGAAGAACTTCAACCTTTAGATGAAGTGTTACCATCAGACCCTCAAGAAAGAAGCAAGTGGGTTCTACAAGCAAGAACCAAACAAGCGCATTTTGATGTTGATTGGGACGCAAATGAAGATTCCAAACTTCTACAGGGTATTTATTTATATGGTATGGGTTCATGGGAACAAATCAAATTAGATCCTTCATTTGGTATTGGTGATAAAATCCTTTTGAATGAAGACAAAAAACCCCAAGCTAAACATCTTCAAACAAGAGCTGAATATCTCCTGAAAGTACTTAAAAAACAATTAGACCAGAAGAAGGGCGTACAGAAACCCAAACGTCAAAGGAAAGTTCGAGAGACAAAAGCATTAACAAAAGAAATCATCGAAGATGACATTATAAGCTCTAATGACGAATCTTCTAATAAAACTCCTATATCTTCTCAAAACTCAAGCTCAGCAACTCCAAAGAAATATAAAGCAACGAAAAAAGAAGATGATATTAAGGAAGAGGAAATTTCTCATTCTAAACCTACTGTAGAAAAACCTGAGAAGAAAAAGAAGAAAGAAAAGAAGGAGAAGAAGGCTGCTGGTCCAATGCATTTCACTGCTAACAATGAACCTAGAGCACTGAATGTTATGGGAGACCTGGACCCAGCAACATTCACCGAGGTAAATATTATATTTCTTTGTGTTTTTTAAATTTCAATCGCTGTTGAATTTCGTGATATGAATGCGTGAGTACCTATTGAATGTTTTCTTACAGTGTAAGGAGAAGATGCGACCAGTGAAGAAGGCATTGAAAGCGTTGGATAATCCAGACCAGTCTCTACCAGAAGCAGAACAGGTCAATCATACCAGATTATGTCTTTTACAAATTGGCGAACAAATCAATGTTTGCCTCAAAGAATTCAAGAATGATCCAGAGAAAGCTAAGGAATGGAGAAGGTAATATTTCATCAAACTTTTTCGAATTGACAGGAATGATTTTTGTTTGTTATTTTCGCAGTAATCTATGGCATTTCGTTTCGAAATTTACTGAATACGACTCGAAGAAGTTGTATAAATTGTATAAGAGGGCATGCCAAAAATCCGAGAAAGAAGAATCCAAGGGAGAAGCTAAAAATGAGGTAATGACTTGAATCAAAAACAACTTTTTTCTCTTCAATCATGAATATCCTTCTAGGAACCGAGCACCTCTACTTCCAGAGAACGTTCGAAAAATGATTCAAAGGACGACAGAGAATCTGGTAAACGCAAATTGGAGGATGACAGTGATAAAGAAGAGAAGAGTTCGAAAAAACACCATGGCGAGAAAAAAGAAAAACGGGATAAACACGCGGAGAAGGAGAAGAAAAAATCACGCGAATCGGGTACTGCCAAACACGATGAGGATTCGTCGCGTTACGGTAGAAAACCCACAAATTCGCCTTCATCATCGTCGTCAAAACCAGGTTACAGACATGATCAACCAGATAGAACTGGTTATCCGGAACATGAACGTTGGAGTGGTAGCGGTCAAAGTCGGGAGAGATTTCCTGGTGATCATAAAAGGAACGCTTTGATTATCAGAGGCAGGGTTTTCATAGAGACCGTGAATATCGTGGTGATAAAAGGTAATAATCAGTTTTTGTTTGTCTTTTTTCTTTAGGGTTCCATACGTCCAAGAGGAACCCTTGTAGGATCACCTCGTCGTCTGTCAAGAATTTTCCCAGGAAATCTCAGCACTTTCAGTAGGAATACTATTCGGATTAATCTTTTTTATTTCAGAAGTTCTCGTATGTACGTTGTCAATAAAGTACTGGAAATGATTGTCAACATTTTTGTTGTTGCTAAGTTGGCACAACTGTTTTCAATACTGGCGCGGGGTTTAAACGCGATCTATTATTTATTTTGTTCACAGTTTGCGATTTTTACAGTGGATAATAATATCGAACAAAGAATATATCTGAAATTTTGTATTGCAAATGTGTGCCGAATCGCTGAAAATGGTACAGTAGGCTTACGGTGAATCGACTTCATCAAAAACGATCATATGAGTCGTATTCAACAGCGGCCGAGATGTGGTGGAAGATTTACCTCACTGTTCCGACAAAGGTTCATCCGAATCATCACTTTCAATTTCCTCTTCATCGTGACTATGATCACTCTCATGATGCTGAATTAGCTCCGTCTCTGAGACTAAAAACTGTTCTATGTCGTCCTCATTATCCGACTTATCGGAATCACACAGTATATCATATA
This sequence comes from Cryptolaemus montrouzieri, assembly GCA_013387265.2. Lineage (NCBI taxonomy): Eukaryota > Metazoa > Arthropoda > Insecta > Coleoptera > Coccinellidae > Cryptolaemus > Cryptolaemus montrouzieri. The sequence continues at coordinate 4,965,838 of JABFTP020000186.1, forward strand.
ATTCTACTTCAAAAGGCACACAATTTTTTTTTTCGGGGTTTCTTCTGTACACTTTGAAATGGACGTTTAGTACTAGAACATCCGGGGTCATTATTTTCTGCCATTTTATTTCACAAAACAAACCTAGAACAAAAATGAAACAACTACACAACCTCCCACCTTACTCGCGTTTTAGTACTGACGCTGAAACTACTGCGGTAGTGGGGGGAGGACATAAAACAAGTAAATTCAAAACATTGAGGAGCCTGTGAGGCTCCGCGTCCACACTTATATTTTTTTTTAAGAACCTGTACAAATGAATGATTCAGCAGAACCTAAGTGGTAATGGGGAGGTACTCCGCTAAAATTCCCAGTACTTTTTTGACAGAAAGTATATTCGTAGTGTACAGGAAGACATTTTAATTCTACTGGATAGTTCATTGGCACTAATGATATGAAATTAACATTTTTTTTCAGATCTCCGGGCGAAGAGTGGAGACAATATAATCGAGGTCGCGAAGGAATGCCTTATGCACCACCTGGTAGACCGATGTATCCGCCGCACTACCCGGGCGGCTTTGGTCCTCCTATGTACCAGGGTGAGCCTCCATTCCCTCGGGATAATAGATTTTCTCCAGGAGAGTGGCGACCAGAAAGAGACTATCGTAGGGAATACGATAATAGGCGACCGCAATAGTTCGTTTTTCTAGTGAAATTTTTTACTGTGTTTTATAAGATGACTTCTTAACAGAGAATTGTTTAAGCGCCATGTGTCTTAAATCCTTAAACTCTCGTGGCAACCACGATTACGTTGATTTTACTTTCGATATCATTAAAATATTGTTTTTACCTAACATCGAGCTGTCAAAGCATGTTTGGTATGTTCGTTATTTTTATTCCAGTTCATGAAGTTCTCAAGTATTCGCGTTCATCATTTCAGATGAATTGGGCAGAAATAAATTATGTTCAGTAAATTAGTTACGTTCTTGAAATGATCTATTATGAAAATTATTTTGTTATGAGTTTTAATTGCAATTCAGATTGCATCGGGTTGGATACTCTTAATTCAGAAGAAGTAAGTTGTTTGTCGAAACACTTTCCAAACAGGTGAAAAAATATTTGAAAGTAATAAATTTCAGACAAATGCCTCGAGCAGATCCAAATCATAAATCAAAACGCTAGTAATTTATTAATTAATTTTAATCGCTCAAAAATATTAAAACTTCATAAAATTTTCAAAAGTGAAAAATTCATGAAGTTTTAGAAATTTGAGCTGCATGTCTGAAGTTTCTGTTAAATGGCCACCAATATGGTGAAGTTGACAAATTATTGAGAATTTTTTTATTTAGCTGATAATAGTTTTAAAATTTTCTCAACAGTTTTTCATCCACGTGCATTTGATTACCAAATACAGTTTTTATGTAATTTTAATTATCAAATTGAATTAACTCTTTGTGGTACACAATCTGTGTATTTGTAATTTCAATATTGTAGGGTAATTTTTGTTGAAGACTGCAAAGAGTTAAGAGGCGGCTGTGTTTTGCCAACATTTTTAGAATGTAAAGGCCTATCAACATTGTAAATGACAACTTTCTGTAAATATTTAGATAAAGAGTATCTTTTGATATTTCTATTTTTATTTCAACCCCAATTTAATGTACTTTAACAATCAGCGATTCATTTTTTAAATATTGGATTCTCTTGTTCCTGTAACCGATCTCCATTAGGACCTCTAAAAAAAGGTGTCTGGCGGCGAGGAAGATATTTCTGATTTAAATTATTTGAAAACCAAATAAATTTGGTTTTATGATGGATGATCACAGGTCATGATCGAAGAAATAGTGAAAATTTTGATTTTTAACAAAATGGCAGCTTCCCAGAAAAATATTCATTTTATGTGGCAAAATTTACACTAAGTGTCTTAAAACTAGAAATTATTGTAAAAAATCTTATTCCTTCGATCATTACCTGATAAATACATCTAAGAAGGTCGTGTAAACATTTCAAGCCGTTTCGGAGAAATTATCCGCACTGACTGAAAGTAGTGTTTCAAGAAAAACACGTTTGAAGTTTTGGGAATCATTTGCACTAAGTTAATAAAAAATTCCAATTTACATCGAGTCATTTATTCCAGGACCATAAGAAGACCCTCAGCTTTTTTGTTTGTCTCTAAAATAGTCAACTATTGTCGTCTATGAGACATTCACCTCTCGCGCGTGCGCTCTGCGTCCTCTTTGCTCACGTAGGCATGAGCATTAGGTCCATTCGAAAATCTCATTGCATTCATATAATGAAGGAAAGATGTTTTACCTTCATTGAACATCCCGGCTACAATATGTGCAGCTATTTCAACGATTTAAGAACCACATGGGATTATTTTTGGAGTTATTTTCCATATCAGCTGATTGTAACTTTCGTTATTGTTTTGCGTGAAACCACCAACACGTCATTCCAATGTTTTTTTATGGCCAAGATCTGCATAAATAGGAAAAGTAACTACAGCAACATCAGTTGGTAAGGGTTAATAGTCATGTTTGTAGCTAGACAAAGAATTCAAGGCTCGTACTTTTTGCCAAGAACACCACGGGTCTTCTATCGTGCAATTGTCAATCAATCAATATCAATATTTCTTTATTCTCATTTCATTGCTATATATATATATATATATATATATATATATATATATATATATATATATATATATATATATATATATATATATATATATATATATATATATCAATGAATCAATGATTATTTAAAAAGGAATAATGAAAAATTTTGCCTTTTGTTTGTCCCCACAAAGGTAAACCTATCCGCAAGTAACAACCAGGAACACAAGCATACAACAAAAACAATATTATCAACAACCAATATCCAGTGGTATTTTTTTTATAGTAAGTATATTCGAGCTTTAAGTTTATGACGGTTATAAGCTTGGATGAATGTCTTAACATACTTCTTATACTTTTTTTTTGAGTTAACAATCCTTTACATGTATGGGTAAAGGTTAAATAGTCTTGGCCCGAGAAACAAGTGATTTCTTTGGCCAATACTTTTTATAGCAAACGGTATTATTACGTTACCCCTGTGGGTATATCTTGTTCCGTGGTGATGCTGTTGTGACACCAAATTATGTTTATTTTGATATTGATATATAAGTTAGGATACAGCAAAAAGCTGTGTGACATCGAATTCACTGGTGACAAAATACAACAGATCACCAGGGTAAGTATTATCATTGTTTGCTAATATCTTAAGTACCCTTCTTTGTACAACCTTTTTCAGATTTAACCGATTCAGCCCTCCCTAAGCGACATACCGCAAAATGGATTCCACCAAACCGGTGAAAATCATGAGTTTATGTTTCAGACTGAGTATATTTTCGAAAAATCCAAACTTATACATAACTTGTTGCATATGCTCTAAACTCTAAAACAGTTATAAAATTCGATATTCATCTAAACTATCACGTCAAACGTTTCATCTTGCGCCTTGAATGTTTTGGCTGAAGCGCTAAAGCTGCTCTCATCATATTCTGCTGTTTTCGGATTAAAAACGTCTTTTCGGTAGAAATAACTGCCCACTTGAACTTTTCCGAGCTACTCTGCTAACTGTACGAGGTATTTTGATGAAAAAACTCTACACACTGAGAAAAAACACAACTTGACTGTGTTCAACGGACGAAATTTATTTATTTTTAACCTAAAATTTCTAAATATGGCTTTCAGGTATAAAGTGGACCTTTTGTATTCTTATTTTACGTTTACAGACATAATAGAAATTGTGAAGAAAGACATAGGGGCAACGAAAAGCAGCTGCTATTCCAATCGGCAACTCGCCTACTTTCGAACGCTCGGAGACGTCCTTACTGATATGCTCATATCTCCGAGACTTTGTGGGATCAACTTCAAATTCTCGGAGAATATTCTCAAATATATGTACATTCGAAGTGGATATAACCCCTTAACCCAACATATAAACACCACAAAAATAGGCAACGCCCATGAATATCTATTGACAATATGTATACTATAATATTTGCATGGATTCCTTATTCACTAGTGTCAAATACAGCATTTTATACCGGGTTTATTTATAAATAAATACACAAGGTGGGACGATATTTCAACATTTCTTTTATCTTCAAATTCAGTTTATAGTTCTTTTTCAAATGCAAACACAAGAAACATGGAGGCGATTTTTAAGAAATTGATATACTCTAAGCCTAGAAAATAAGCATTCGAATCATTTCAAGAGCTGTCTCCAATAGATAATGCACTGAAGAAAGCGTTTGACTGGGCTTCCTTTGCCGAATGCCTTCTTTAAAGCACTCGAGAATCGTCCTGACTTGTAGCTTGATGCCAAGAACACATTAATTAAGATCGAAAGTTTCTAATCAGGAGGGACCATGCTCCACAAATTGTAAGACTGGGAGGCGGATGAGTCGATCAGTGATGTTTTGAGGAGGCATACGACTTTGTGGAAGAATTGTCCTCATTCTTATACACAGGAATGAGTCAATTCTACCAATAGCATCCTTACCTTCCAACAAGGTACCAAATTCTTTCTTACCCCAAGAAATTGCTACTTCTTGGGAAGAAAACTATATACATGTATTATCCTTCTCTCCGGTCCTAAATCCCATTGAACATATGTTGAATACGCTAAGAAGTTTTCAGAGGCAAAATTTCTTCCTCAGTGAACGCCCATGAGTAGATCCACCATTTTATCAGATTCTAAGAGTGCCCTGCAATAAATGACTTGCTGGACGATTGAATCTAGTAACGATTATCTAACTTTTGAAATATGGAAGAAGTTAATAAATCTTAAGAACAGGGGGTCCGATTTGGTTTTGATTTGAGTTCCTGAACACTCTGCCATTTGGGAGAACAATGAACTTGCCCGTCAGGTTTTCGATTGTCAATACTCCGGTAGTTATTTTATAAGTAACGTAAAAGATATTGTGGCGGATGAACATTTTTTGTTTATGCAACGGTTCTCAAGTTAAAATGCGAACTTTCACTTTGTTAAATGTAAATCATAAGCGGCTGTATATTTGTAAATAGAAGAATGTTTGCCCTTTTCAAAAATATATAACAAATCTATCTAATTCTTCGATTAGTAGTACCTTTGTATAGAAAAACTAGAAATATTGGAATTTTTCCTAAAACAATGACGTCAGATTGTAAATACTGCTTTAAGCACTGTTCTGTGCTTTACCAATTTATTCTCTGTTTGCAACATAAAAGATTATGAACTGAAAACTAAGATCATAGAATTGACGACTTAGTGAAACAGGCTCATAGAACTTGTCGGTTCGTCAACTTTTTCATACTCTTACACAGGAAAGTAGAGGAAATCACAATTTCAATTAACTAAATTAAAAAAAGAGTATCTTCCTAACGCTCCCTAAAAACACTATAAATCGCCCAAAATTTCAATTGGAGTCACGTTTCATAACTACAAAGAGCTTAGACGAAGTTCAGGATCCTTTGTATTCTTTGAGGTTAGAATAAAATAGTAACTTTTTTACTAAAATGAAAACCTTATGCCTACTACTGTAGGTGTAAGGTTTTCATTTGCATACAATTCTCACTGTTCATTCCATAATAATGATTTTCACCGAAATGGTGGAAGAAATCTGTTTTTCTGAAGAAGGCTGACTGAAACCTATGTACTGATCACTCATGATAGAATATATGGACAAATAGAATCCATATATTATTATGACATAAAAATACATTTCCAACGAATTCAAATTTTGCAAAATTGGAAGAAATAACTTGTAGCAACTATAGGCGACAATAATTTTAGCAAATAAACTAAAAATTCATCAAAATTATAATCAAAACGATCCAAACATTGATTAATACAAGAAATACTGTTAGTTCAGGCATATCATTGCATTATAAAGGAGAAAATGAATTTCCTTTCTGCTTTTAGACGTAATCACAATTAATAGCCCGTTCTCCCGAAGTGTAAAACGAAATGGGTAATTTTACTATTATCTCAATCCGTGCATAAAATAATAATTAAATTAAATAACTCAATTCAATTCAAAACAAGTTGGATGTTATTGTGGATTTACCGTACCAAATCTATAAGGATATTGACATTTGACACGGTATTAAATTTTAATTTGAATAATAACGCTTGTAATTACATCATAATCACGAGGAGTTAAAAAATGTGTTTGTAACACAAAATTTATCTACAAATAAAAGTAGAAAGAATTTTACTGTTGCAATCAGAAATTTTTCTGAATTATTTTCCTGATAATTCCAAATAATTTAGATAGATAGGTAACATGAATGCACGCTATAATGCTGAATGCTGTATATTGTATTGACATTTGTTTTTGTTTTGTCAAATGTCATTCACTCGTCTAACTTCGTACTTCGTTTATCCAAATTGAGATAAAATTTTGAGTCAAGTCCTAAGTGCGAGTTTACAAAATGTTTCATTGTTTTTGTGTTTAGAGGAAGTTATTTCACTTGTTTGTCATAATATTTAGTTATTCTGGATACAACAACACCATTAAAGAAGCTGTTCTAGTCTGTGATAGAAATAATATTAAGATGCCTTTTAAACAACGCAAAATAGCCGTAATGGGTTATAGATCAGTTGGTAAGAAGCAAATACTTATCTTTTTCCAAGAAGATAATCCATAAATTTTTAGGAAAATCATCACTAAGTATCCAATTCGTTGAAGGCCAATTCGTGGATTCATATGACCCCACCATTGAGAACAGTGAGTGTTTATTGAGATTTCAATACACAACAAGTACGTAAATTCCGTATTATTATTGTTTTTAGCTTTCACCAAATCTACCAGGCTTAATTCACAAGACTATGAACTTAAATTAGTGGATACAGCTGGGCAAGATGAATATTCTATATTTCCTTCACAATATAGCATAGATGTACATGGATATGTTCTTGTATACAGTATAACTAGTTTGAAATCTTTTGAAGTTGTTAAATCAATTTATGACAAACTGTTGGACATAACAGGAAAGTAACGTAAGTTATACCAATATAAAATTAAGTCATTCGATTTATTGACTTTAGTGACTTTTTCTTTGATAAGTGTAAATGGGACTTGCAATTTAATTGTGAACTGTTAATGTGTGTAGAAATAAACAATTATTATGTTCTGAGTTATCACTTATCAAGTTTGTTTTAGTTTTTTGAATTAACGATTCTTTTAGAGTTCCAATAATCTTGGTTGGCAATAAGACAGATTTACATATGGAAAGAACGATTGCTACCGAAGAAGGTAAGCGTTTAGCTGAAGAAATGAAAGCAATTTTTCTAGAGACATCTGCTAAACAGAATCAGGTGAGTACAATAATAAAACAAGTATTAGTTCTTTCATGAAAGCTTTTGGATATTTATAGATATAATCTATTTTTATTACTTGACAATTATTATACAGGGTGTTACATAATAGTATGTCACAACTTGAGGGGGGTAAATCTACGTGCAATTTTAAGAAAAAAAGTTATATAAAGATAGGTTCGCAAAAGCTTCGTTACGGAGCTACAGGGTGTTGAAATTTCCGGAAAAAATTGGTTTCTTCTTCAAAACTCCTGCAGTTTTTGAGATATTCAGCTCAAATTTGGAATGCAAGCTATTTTTTACAGCCTCCATCATTACACGCCCTAGATTTTAACTGAAATTCACAAGGTGTTTCTTTTCTGAGGCCATGTCTCCTTTTGCCCTTTCAATTTTCAGTACGCCACTGATCAGCATACAATCAATTTTCGTCATCTTCGTTCAATTTAGAAACTTTTTTGACACTTGTAATTTTCTCTTATCCAACCGTTTTCGAGTGAAAAATTATTGAATTTAAATTATTTGAATTGTACGTTATCCGTTAAATAAAAAAAAAATAATAGAAATGCTCGATAGGTATGCTCAAAATTTGCTTTTATTTTGATAGCTCGTCTTCTGAGACAACTCATACTTATTCAATATCAAACTAAAAAAAAGAACAATTAATAAAAACTAAATAAATGGCTGGAAGTGTCACTCTTTGAAATATTCCTGGGGTATTTCTTATCGTGTCACAAGAGGTTATTATTCGATTTCTCAATTATTCTACAGTATTCACTGTAGTGGTATTAACTAAACTTTTGGGATATCCCCATAAGAAAACAACTTAGTCAGGAGGATCACACAGTCTCTGGACCGAAAGGAGACTACAGCTGCAACCTTCCTGGACATTGAAGGTGCCTTTAATGCGGCCCCCACTGACTCACTGTGTGGGGCTGTGAGAGCCAGAGGAGTACCAAATATTATTGCAGAATGAATTAGTAGCATGCTAAATGCCAGATTGATCAACACTCCACTGAAAGGAGAAGTAGTCTCTTTTGTGGCTGGCAAAGGCTGCCTACAGGGAGGAGTACTATCCCCTCTGTTGTGGTCTCTGCTAGTTGATGACCTTCTGGCAATAATTGGCTCTCTGGATGTTTATGTACAAGCATACGCTGATGATATAGTCATTCAGGCTGTCAGAGATGATAGGGATGTTTCGGACAGACTACAGGAGGCTATGTTTGCAATTCAGGGTTGGTGTGAAAGAGAGAAACTTAGCATAAACCGCTACAAAACCCTTATGGTACCGTATTCTAGGAAGAGGAGGATATTTTTTCCCCCCCGACCCTGGGCGGGGTGTTTATTCCGGTTGTGGTGGAAGCTAAATATCTGGGGATGACCCTGGATAGCAAACTCACGTGGAATTCGCATCTGGAAAACACAATACACAAGGCTAGACATGTTCCTATGGCCATGTCAAAGAACCTGCGGAAAAAAGTGGGTCTTGCCCCAAAGCAACTCCAGTGGCTATATGTGATGGTAGTTGCGTACAGCTGCATTGCTTGGTGGGAGTGCAGTCTTAAGAAGCAATGCCAACTCAAGCTCTCTAAATTACAGAGAACAGCCTGCAGGATGATTACGGGAGCCTTTCGCTCTACCTACTGCGGCCATAGAACTGATATTGAGCACAAAATACAACCACTTAACTCATAATGGTAATCCTAGTCTAAAATTAAAATCATTCCTCTCGCATTATAATTTCAATACAGCATTCCGAACTGATAATTCTTTAGGCCGACATATCAAAAACTTCAAATCTAAAATTGATAAAGGTAATAAATCTGGTGTTTATAAACTGTCTTGTGGGGATTGTAATAAAATTTATATTGGTAGAACTTTCAGAAATTTCAAAGTTAGATTAACCAAGTACAAACATAGTTTTAATTAACATAAATCAGATTCCCATTATTCCATAACTTTAATGATAATTTCAAAATTTTACACAATGAAAATAATAGACAAAAACTCAATCTATTGGAAATTTTAGAGATTTTTAGAGAACAAAGAAAAGAATTCAGGTAGGTTACTTAATAGTCAATTAGATCTAAATCCTTCTCCTTTACTCAATCTTTTCAATTCATAAAGTAAGCAACCCGATGGGTTTTCCAACATACTCCTTGTACTTGTACCTATTGTCTTACTAAGTATGGAATAAGACTAATATATAAAGAATAACTCTGTTCATTAGTTTGTATCTATCTGAAGAAACCACAGTGTGGTGAAACCGGTTATAGTTTCATTAATATAGTGAAAATCTAAATACTTTAGTTTTATTTCACTGAAAATATAAGAAATTTTGAATTTTACCAAAAAAATGTGTTTTACTATGTTAACCTACGAACTTTCCAGCCCACCTGCTAGTTCCAAGCTATAAAATTCTATAAATGGAACTGTTGTTCCTTTAAAATTGACTGCGTTTGAAAACCTTATATCATTCACACTCATGCTCTATTTACAACTTTTCAGGCAGTTTCGGATGTATTTCATAAGTTACTTCTAGAGATAGAGAAGGCTGATGGGAACATGCACGATAAGACAAACTGCTCTGTCTGTTAATGAAGGCAATTCCTACTGTTGAAACTAGTCTAATAATTTGTTTGTAATGAAAATTGTAAAAAACGTTATTCCAGTTGGAAACGAATGTTTGCACAAAATGCAAACTGTTGATTAATTCAGTTTTCTTTGTTCCTTGCAAATTTTTATATGTTTGTTTTTTTTGTTCCCTGTTTTTAAAATAAAATTAGTTAGTAAAAAGGACATACATAACTTAGGTTTGAATGACACTTAAAAAAATTATCAATTAGATGTAGTACTATAAAGACATTTTTCAAGGGCTTATAAATTTTAAAGTTCAGAAATTAGATAGAAGTTTCAAGTCAGGTTAACTAGGAATTATAAAATCATTGAAACATTTAGAACTCTCAAATTTTTCATGTACAGTTTGGTATTGGTCTGTTGAAATTATTGTTCATTACATTGTTAATTTGTAAAGTGTATATTTTGTGTATGAATATTAATATAAATATATACAATAGCCATCAAGGGATTATGCATATGTGGAAATTTTTAGAAACAAATTTATTAGTAAATAGAACTCCATTACATGAATAATTTATTTTCAAAATATAAGTATGAAAAAATCAGTTATTGGTGTAGTAGTAAAGTATTTTCTTGTATATTTATTTGGAAGAGTAACACCATCAAATTTTATTGATACAACCCCATTTGACCTCAGTTAATTTCACACAATTATGGTGTAGAAAGCAAAATTGAATGTTTCTAAAAAATATAAACGCTCAATGCAATTCCTTGCTGGTTAATCTATAGGGTGCTTCAACGAAAACTAACCATAGGCTATATCTATCAAGATATCATTACTGATCAAAACGCAAAAACAGGTCAATTTTTGTTTCAAGAGGGACATCTTTTGGGGTACAAAACTTGCCTGAAATATCAACCCCCTAAGCGGGGGTTACAATCCTTGAACATTTTGAATAGGGAATATGGGTCGAGTGATGACTCAAAAGAAAGATGGTATCTTTGTCTACATCGCCTTGTACGAATTTCCATTTTTAATTGAAAATTGTGAAAGATACAGGGTGAGCAACTGAAAGATGGGGAAGACTATTTCCCTGAGACTATTCAAGTTTCAGTGAGGTAAAATGGAACAGATCCATGCTGATCAATGGTAGTCATCAAGTACCATCCTCATCTCAATTTCAATCTCTGGAGATAGCCTTTGACTGAAATGAATCTGTTGGAAGAGGTAGATGGGTACTTGAATAGCTCAGAGCGATAGATAGTCTATTATTTTTCAGTAGCTCACTCTGTATCTTCTACAGTTTTCAATCAAAAATGAAAATTCGTTCACAGGGATGCAGACAAAGATAATACCTTTTTTTCGAGGTATCACTCAACCCATCTACCCTCTTCCAAATTTCCAAGGGTGGTCACCCCTGCTCTAGGGAATGAAATTCGAGATGAGGATGGTACTTGATGATGACTGCCATTGATCAGCATGGATCTGTTCCATTTTACTTCACTGAAACTTGAATAGTCTCAGTGAAATAGTCTTCCCTATCTTTCAGTTGCTCACCCTGTATCTTTTACAGTTTTCAATAAAAAATGGATATTCGTTCTAGGCGATGTAGACAAAGATACCACCTTTCTTTTGAGTCATCACTCGACCCATCTTCCCTATTCAAAATGTTCAGGGATTTCAACCCCCGCTTAGGTTAGATGTTTTGTACCCCAAAAGATCATCTGTTTTGCGTTTTGATCAGAAATTAAGATCTTAGTAGATATAGCCTCTGTTTAGTTTTCGTTGAAGCACCCTGAATAATGCTGCTTAGTTTTTAAAAGTAGATGGTGCCTTTTTTGAATGACATCTTTAAGTAATGTACTGGAAGCTTAATGAAGTGCGAAAGATAGAATCTTCCATTTCAAGGATTATTTGAGGAGGCACTTAATTTATAGATTTCTTCAAATGTGAAATATTTTTAATGTTATTTTCATTGTATAATTGTTAGTTGATAACAAAATATATACTTATTGCAATAAGTAATACTGTGTGAATATAAATAATTGGTTTGTCACAAATCTTTGGTTATTTGTTTATGACATAAATAATAGATTATATTTAACTAAAAATTAGTTAATCTCTTGTTGGCTTGTTTTGTATATCTTCAGAAGATCAAGACAAAATTTTTATTATTAATGAAGCTTTTATAATAGTTTCGAATATTACCAAATATTACTTCTACTTAAGATTTGTGATGAAATGTTTATATGTAAATACATGTAAATAAATATGAAGTCCTAAAGTTTGTGAAAATATCAGCAACTTTGCCTTATTACATTTACAATTAACTTATCATACATACGTAAAATTAAACTCTGACATTTTATTCTTTCAATGAAAAGATATTTTATTTGTGTTTGGCGAGAGATACCAGAATACTTATATCTGTACATTTTGTAAATGGTTAATGGGAAGGTATCTCCACACTGCACATACCAAGCTCAAATAAATTTTAAAAATATTTGAAATTCCTTTCGAAAAGTGATGAATACAATATTTAAGTGATAATTTAGCTTTAGAACTGTCATTTTCAATTATAACCTCCACTTTATTTATTCGATGTTTTTAGCTGTTGTTACTTGTGTTGTCGTATTTATACTTAAAGTTTCAGTGATTTTTTTCCATAAATTTTCAAATTGCCGAAAGTGATATATTGTTTGTTTCGAAATTTGATCATGTTTGGTGCCAAACGAAAAATTATTCAAAATATGAAACATTTCAATTAAAAATTTATTTGAAAGAAATTTGGTACGAAAACATGATACATCTTAGAGATTCCTTTCTTGCTTGTAAGTTATAATGAAGCAATAGATTATTTCAATTTTAAATTTGTAATTACAATGTTATAAACGATAAATCTGTACTTGACTCTAGAAATTCACAGGCAAGCAATTCTCCTGAGTGCCTAGTTGCAAATTTTCAAATAGACTCAGAATTATTTTTATATCAGGTATTTCATCAACTAAAATGTATTTTATCATATCTTTAGTAACCATCGAAACCTTTAATTTACTTAAATAGAAGTTTAAAATATATTATAACTTTGCATAAAGGAGATTTTGCTATCGCAGACGATTTGACAATTTAAAATAAAAATTATCACCTATTTATACTATCTCAGGATACCACTGCTAACTTTATTTAATAATAAAAGTAAGAAATAAGTGATATGCTTATGTTTAGTAGTACTTGTAAGCTATATTATCGTCTTTTAAATTGAACTATTTATTTCTTACTTTTAACATAATCACTATATTTTTATTGGTGAAGAAATCCTCAATTTTTCGGTCGAGTTAAAATTGTCAAAATAAAAATAAATTGAATCATCTTTAACATTACATCTAGTTAATAAGCTCTGAAATATTGACATTACTTCAACATTCTTGAAGGAAACTGCCAGAAAAATAAAATAAAAATAATATAAGTATTGCTTTCTGACCGTATGTTGTGAATAATTGTTCTATTGGGGTCCATTGTCTTGAAATTGTCGCAATAAGTAAATAAGATAACATATCTTGGAGTAATAAACTTAAAATTTTGAAAAATGTAATCTAATTACTCTTGTAGAATATTGAATGGATTGTATAAGTGGTAATGAGGATTTTTGCTTCAATATGTTCTGTTTGTTTCTATTAAATTCTTAATAATGTCTGTTTTATTTACTTTTTAGTGAAAATAACTGCAGTCTAACAATTGATAGGTAACAACTCAATTTTTTCAGGACTGTGCACATTAAATCGTTAATTAATGGGTTATGCAATTCACTTGATAGATGAAGATGCATAAAACTTATGAGAAGAAAATTTGTAATTTGATTGAGGAGTTCGTTACTTGATGAAAATCGATATACATATTTTCAATGAAATAAAACCAAAGTATTTAGATTTTCACTATATTAACAAATATCTGATGAAGCCACAGTGTGGTGAAACCGGTCATAGTTTTGTTAATATAGTGAAAATCTAAATACTTCAGTTTTATTTCATTGAAAATAAGAAAATTTGTGTTCTTTTTCCTCGTTACTAATTAGTTTTTTCGTCGTCCAATAAATATCTTTTTGTGTAAAGTTGGATAATTTAATCATTTGTGTGAAACAAATTAGGGGTTTTATGAAAATTTATTGTTAGTTTTTTCATGTATATTTCCCTCAACAGAAGTTAAATGATGTGAAAACTCACTTTTCAATATACCAACCATTTTCTTGTAAGTTAGGTTAGACTAAGACTATAGTCTTTGAAAATTTGAGAAAACTTTCGGGATATCGATTTTGATAAAAATTTATTTCCTAAAGGATTAAAGGCTGCTGCTTACGAATATGCCTAGCTCTGAAGGTTTCGGAGATATGATTTTTTTTCTTTTTGAGACGCCAGGTCCCGACGATAGGTCGATTTCGGTTCAAAGTTTGATCGGACATAGAGCACGGATTTCATTCCAATATTAAAATCGTGAATTACAGAATACGGAAAGATGAACGAATTTTCAGCGACATAGAGTAAGGCGATTTGGAAGCTGCTATCTAGTTGAATGAAGTGAGGATTCTCCAATAGTTCTAATGGTCTCGCAAACATATTTATTGAAAGAAAATGTACTATTTCTCCATGAGATATGCAACTATAGATACACCAAAATCAGAAATTTATATTGGGGCGCTAGCGTCCCCACGTCTGCTCGATTACAGCCCAGTATTAGCTGATACAGAGAAACGGACACCGGATATAGAATCTGCGGTCTGAAAAACCCATGGGGGTGAGTTTTTACGGAAATTAAAACCAAAAAGTCCATGAAATTTGAGAAAAATTTCGACGATAGGTCGATCTCGGCCAATAGGTTGATGGTACAAAGAACACAGGCTTTTGGAATATTAAAATCGGGAATTACCGAATACAGAAAGATGAACAAATTTTCAGCGACATACAGTATGGCGATTTTAAGGAGCAACAGTTATTTGATAGTTAACAGAAAATTTCAGGTTTCCGACTTTGCCATAATTTTGTACCTAGGTAATTTGGAAGCAGCTGTCTAGTTGAATAAAGTAAGGATTCACAAATAGCTCTAATGATCTCGCAAATATAATTATAGAACGAAAATGTACTTTTACTCCATGAGATATGCAACTACAGATACACCAAAATCATAATTCTATATGGGGACGCCAGCGTCCCGACGTTTCTCGATTACAGCCCAGCGATAGCTGATAGAGAGAAACGGACACCGGATATGGATTCTGTGGCCTAAAAACCCTGGAGGCAAGTTTTTACAGAAATTGAAACCAAAAGTCCATGAAATTTGAGAAAATTTCGGGGAATAGATCTCCATGAAAATTTATTTCCTTAAGGATTAGACGCTGCTGATTACGAATTTGAAAACGAATTTTGCCTAGCTTTGCAGGTTTCAGAGATATTAATTTTTTTGGAACACTAGCTTTCCGAATTTTGCCCGATTACAGCCCAGTGATAGCTGATACAGAGAAACAGACACCGGATATGGATTCTGCGACACAAAAACCCTGGATGCAAGTTTTCACGGAAATTGAAGCCAAAAGTATTTTTCGCCAAAATTTTCTAAGACTATAGTCTTTGAAAATTCGAGAAAATTTCGGGATATCGATTTCGATGAAAGATTATTTTCTGAAGAATTAAAGGCTGCTGATTACGAATATGAAAACGATTTTTGTCTAGGTCTGAAGGTTTCGGAGATATGATTTTTTTCTTTTTGCGACGTCAGGTGCCGACGACAGCTCAATTTCGGCCCATAGATTGATGAGACAAAGAACACTGAGATCTTTTGAATATTAAAACCGTGAATTACCGAATACGGAAAGATATACAAATTTTCAGCGACATAGATTATGGCGATTTTAAGAAGCAACAGTTATTTCATAGTTAGGCGAAAATTTCAGGTTTCCGACTTTGCCATAATTTTGTACCTAGGTAATTTGGAAGCAGCTATCTTGTTGAATAAAGTAAGGATTCCCAAATAGCTCTAATGATCTCGCAAATATAATTATAGAACGAAAATGTACTTTTACTCCATGAGATATGCAACTACAGATACACCAAAATCATAATTCTATATGGGGACGCCAGCGTCCCGACGTTTGCTCGATTACAGCCCAGCGATAGCTGATAGAGAGAAACGGACACCGGATATGGATTCTGTGGCCTAAAAAACCCCTGGAGGCAAGTTTTTACAGAAATTGAAACCAAAAAGTCCATGAAATTTGAGAAAAATTTCGGGAATAGATCTCCATGAAAATTTATTTCCCTAAGGATTAGACGCTGCTGATTACGAATTTGAAAACGAATTTTGCCTAGCTTTGCAGGTTTCAGAGATATTAATTTTTTTTGGAACACTAGCTTTCCGAATTTTGCCCGATTACAGCCCAGTGATAGCTGATACAGAGAAACAGACACCGGATATGGATTCTGCGACACAAAAACCCTGGATGCAAGTTTTCACGGAAATTGAAGCCAAAAAGTATTTTCGCCAAAAATTTTCTAAGACTATAGTCTTTGAAAATTCGAGAAAAATTTCGGGATATCGATTTCGATGAAAGATTATTTTCTGAAGAATTAAAGGCTGCTGATTACGAATATGAAAACGATTTTTGTCTAGGTCTGAAGGTTTCGGAGATATGATTTTTTTCTTTTGCGACGTCAGGTGCCGACGACAGCTCAATTTCGGCCCATAGATTGATGGGACAAAGAACACTGAGGTCTTTCGAATATTAAAACCGTGAATTACCGAATACGGAAAGATATACAAATTTTCAGCGACATAGAGTATGGCGATTTTAAGGAGCTACAGTTATTTGATAGTTATCAGAATATTTCAGGTTTCCGACTTTGCCATAATTTTGTACCTAGGTAATTTGGAAGCAGCTATCTAGTTGAATAAAGTAAGGATTCCCAAATAGCTCTAATGATCTCGCAAATATAATTATAGAACGAAAATGTACTTTTACTCCATTAGATATGCAACTACAGATACACCAAAATCATAATTCTATATTGGGACGCCAGCGTCCCGACGTTTGCTCGATTACAGCCCAGCGATAGCTGATAGAGAGAAACGGACACCGGATATGGATTCTGTGGCCTAAAAACCCCTGGAGGCAAGTTTTTACAGAAATTGAAACCAAAAGTCCATGAAATTTGAGAAAATTTCGGGAATAGATCTCCATGAAAATTTATTTCCCTAAGGATTAGACGCTGCTGATTACGAATTTGAAAACGAATTTTGCCTAGCTTTGCAGGTTTCAGAGATATTAATTTTTTTTGGAACACTAGCTTTCCGAATTTTGCCCGATTACAGCCCAGTGATAGCTGATACAGAGAAACAGACACCGGATATGGATTCTGCGACACAAAAAACCCCCGGATGCAAGTTTTCACGGAAATTGAAGCCAAAAAGTATTTTTCGCCAAAAATTTTCTAAGACTATAGTCTTTGAAAATTCGAGAAAAATTTCGGGATATCGATTTCGATGAAAGATTATTTTCTGAAGAATTAAAGGCTGCTGATTACGAATATGAAAACGATTTTTGTCTAGGTCTGAAGGTTTCGGAGATATGATTTTTTTTCTTTTTGCGACGTCAGGTGCCGACGACAGCTCAATTTCGGCCCATAGATTGATGGGACAAAGAACACTGAGGTCTTTCGAATATTAAAACCGTGAATTACCGAATACGGAAAGATATACAAATTTTCAGCGACATAGAGTATGGCGATTTTAAGGAGCTACAGTTATTTGATAGTTATCAGAATATTTCAGGTTTCCGACTTTGCCATAATTTTGTACCTAGGTAATTTGGAAGCAGCTATCTAGTTGAATAAAGTAAGGATTCCCAAATAGCTCTAATGATCTCGCAAATATAATTATAGAACGAAAATGTACTTTTACTCCATGAGATATGCAACTACAGATACACCAAAATCATAATTCTATATGGGGACGCCAGCGTCCCGACGTTTGCTCGATTACAGCCCAGCGATAGCTGATAGAGAGAAACGGACACCGGATATGGATTCTGTGGCCTAAAAACCCTGGAGGCAAGTTTTACAGAAATTGAAACCAAAAAGTCCATGAAATTTGAGAAAATTTCGGGAAATAGATCTCCATGAAAATTTATTTCCCTAAGGATTAGACGCTGCTGATTACGAATTTGAAAACGAATTTTGCCTAGCTTTGCAGGTTTCAGAGATATTAATTTTTTGGAACACTAGCTTTCCGAATTTTGCCCGATTACAGCCCAGTGATAGCTGATACAGAGAAACAGACACCGGATATGGATTCTGCGACACAAAAAACCCCCGGATGCAAGTTTTCACGGAAATTGAAGCCAAAAAGTATTTTTCGCCAAAAATTTTCTAAGACTATAGTCTTTGAAAATTCGAGAAAAATTTCGGGATATCGATTTCGATGAAAGATTATTTTCTGAAGAATTAAAGGCTGCTGATTACGAATATGAAAACGATTTTTGTCTAGGTCTGAAGGTTTCGGAGATATGATTTTTTTCTTTTGCGACGTCAGGTGCCGACGACAGCTCAATTTCGGCCCATAGATTGATGGGACAAAGAACACTGAGGTCTTTCGAATATTAAAACCGTGAATTACCGAATACGGAAAGATATACAAATTTTCAGCGACATAGAGTAAGGCGATTTTAAGGAGCTACAGTTATTTGATAGTTATCAGAATATTTCAGATTTCCGACTTTGCCATAATTTTGTACCTAGGTAATTTGGAAGCAGCTGTCTAGTTGAATAAAGTAAGGATTCCCAAATAGCTCTAATGATCTCGCAAATATAATTATAGAACGAAAATGTACTTTTACTCCATGAGATATGCAACTACAGATACACCAAAATCATAATTCTATATTGGGACGCCAGCGTCCCGACGTTTGCTCGATTACAGCCCAGCGATAGCTGATAGAGAGAAACGGACACCGGATATGGATTCTGTGGCCTAAAAAACCCCTGGAGGCAAGTTTTTACAGAAATTGAAACCAAAAAGTCCATGAAATTTGAGAAAAATTTCGGGAAATAGATCTCCATGAAAATTTATTTCCCTAAGGATTAGACGCTGCTGATTACGAATTTGAAAACGAATTTTGCCTAGCTTTGCAGGTTTCAGAGATATTAATTTTTTTTGGAACACTAGCTTTCCGAATTTTGCCCGATTACAGCCCAGTGATAGCTGATACAGAGAAACAGACACCGGATATGGATTCTGCGACACAAAAAACCCCCGGATGCAAGTTTTCACGGAAATTGAAGCCAAAAGTATTTTCGCCAAAAATTTTCTAAGACTATAGTCTTTGAAAATTCGAGAAAAATTTCGGGATATCGATTTCGATGAAAGATTATTTTCTGAAGAATTAAAGGCTGCTGATTACGAATATGAAAACGATTTTTGTCTAGGTCTGAAGGTTTCGGAGATATGATTTTTTTTCTTTTTGCGACGTCAGGTGCCGACGACAGCTCAATTTCGGCCCATAGATTGATGGGACAAAGAACACTGAGGTCTTTCGAATATTAAAACCGTGAATTACCGAATACGGAAAGATATACAAATTTTCAGCGACATAGAGTAAGGCGATTTTAAGGAGCTACAGTTATTTGATAGTTATCAGAATATTTCAGATTTCCGACTTTGCCATAATTTTGTACCTAGGTAATTTGGAAGCAGCTGTCTAGTTGAATAAAGTAAGGATTCACAAATAGCTCTAATGATCTCGCAAATATAATTATAGAACGAAAATGTACTTTTACTCCATGAGATATGCAACTACAGATACACCAAAATCATAATTCTATATTGGGACGCCAGCGTCCCGACGTTTGCTCGATTACAGCCCAGCGATAGCTGATAGAGAGAAACGGACACCGGATATGGATTCTGTGGCCTAAAAAACCCCTGGAGGCAAGTTTTTACAGAAATTGAAACCAAAAAGTCCATGAAATTTGAGAAAATTTCGGGGAATAGATCTCCATGAAAATTTATTTCCCTAAGGATTAGACGCTGCTGATTACGAATTTGAAAACGAA
Source organism: Cryptolaemus montrouzieri (assembly GCA_013387265.2). NCBI lineage: Eukaryota > Metazoa > Arthropoda > Insecta > Coleoptera > Coccinellidae > Cryptolaemus > Cryptolaemus montrouzieri. The sequence continues at coordinate 4,985,833 of JABFTP020000186.1, forward strand.
TTTTGCCTAGCTTTGCAGGTTTCAGAGATATTAATTTTGCCCGATTTTTTGGAACACTAGCTTTCCGAATTTTGCCCGATTACAGCCCAGTGATAGCTGATACAGAGAAACAGACACCGGATATGGATTCTGCGACACAAAAACTAGCCCTGGATGCAAGTTTTCACGGAAATTGAAGCCAAAAAGTTGAAGCAAAAATAAAAATTTTCTAAGACTATAGTCTTTGAAAATTCGAGAAAAATTTCGGGATATCGATTTCGATGAAAGATTATTTTCTGAAGAATTAAAGGCTGCTGATTACGAATATGAAAACGATTTTTGTCTAGGTCTGAAGGTTTCGGAGATATGATTTTTTTTCTTTTTGCGACGTCAGGTGCCGACGACAGCTCAATTTCGGCCCATAGATTGATGAGACAAAGAACACTGAGGTCTTTCCAATATTAAAACCGCGAATTACCGAATACGGAAAGATATACAAATTTTCAGCGACATAGAGTATGGCGATTTTAAGGAGCTACAGTTATTTGATAGTTATCAGAATATTTCAGATTTTCGACTTTGCCATAATTTTGTACCTAGGTAATTTGGAAGCAGCTATCTAGTTGAATAAAGTAAGGATTCCCAAATAGCTCTAATGATCTCGCAAATATAATTATAGAACGAAAATGTACTTTTACTCCATGAGATATGCAACTACAGATACACCAAAATCATAATTCTATATGGGGACGCCAGCGTCCCGACGTTTGCTCGATTACAGCCCAGCGATAGCTGATAGAGAGAAACGGACACCGGATATGGATTCTGTGGCCTAAAAAACCCCTGGAGGCAAGTTTTTACAGAAATTGAAACCAAAAAGTCCATGAAATTTGAGAAAAATTTCGGGGAATAGATCTCCATGAAAATTTATTTCCCTAAGGATTAGACGCTGCTGATTACGAATTTGAAAACGAATTTTGCCTAGCTTTGCAGGTTTCAGAGATATTAATTTTTTTTGGAACACTAGCTTTCCGAATTTTGCCCGATTACAGCCCAGTGATAGCTGATACAGAGAAACAGACACCGGATATGGATTCTGCGACACAAAAAACCCCTGGATGCAAGTTTTCACGGAAATTGAAGCCAAAAAGTATTTTTCGCCAAAAATTTTCTAAGACTATAGTCTTTGAAAATTCGAGAAAAATTTCGGGATATCGATTTCGATGAAAGATTATTTTCTGAAGAATTAAAGGCTGCTGATTACGAATATGAAAACGATTTTTGTCTAGGTCTGAAGGTTTCGGAGATATGATTTTTTTTCTTTTTGCGACGTCAGGTGCCGACGACAGCTCAATTTCGGCCCATAGATTGATGAGACAAAGAACACTGAGGTCTTTCCAATATTAAAACCGCGAATTACCGAATACGGAAAGATATACAAATTTTCAGCGACATAGAGTATGGCGATTTTAAGGAGCTACAGTTATTTGATATTTATCAGAATATTTCAGGTTTCCGACTTTGCCATAATTTTGTACCTAGGTAATTTGGAAGCAGCTATCTAGTTGAATAAAGTAAGGATTCCCAAATAGCTCTAATGATCTCGCAAATATAATTATAGAAAGAAAATGTACTTTTACTCCATGAGATATGCAACTACAGATACACCAAAATCATAATCCTATATCGGGGCGCCAGCGTCCCGACGTCTTCTCGATTACAGCCCAGTGTTAGCTGCTACAGAGAAACGGACACCAGATATGGGTTCTCGTTCTGAAAAACCCCTGGAAGTCAAGTTTTTACGGAAATAGAAGCCAAAAGGTCCATGAAAATTTGAGAAAATTTTCAGTAAATTGATTTCGATGAAATGCTTATTACGAATATGAAAACGATTTTTGCCTAGCTCTGAAGGTTGCGGATATATGATTTCTTCTTTTTGAAACGCCTGGTCTCGATGACCAAGAAGTCCGGCCTCAAACATATATGAAATATTTGATATAACTATATTACTTGTCGCTGCTTTACAGATTGTGTATGAAAATAAAAGGAATTTGAATTTTCACTTTATTGATTTTTAAATTACAAGGAGGCATCATCTGATTTTACTTTATTAGATCATTTACATTATTTGTACGAATACCTGAATTTTTCATTAGCTCAAGAATTTTATCCAATAAAGATTACAAATATTATAAGTATGGATATTTTCAGTGTTAAAAGTTTCACCAATGAAAAATTTGGGTATACTTTCATAGAGTTAAAAATGATTCAAAGGTAAGTATAGAAATGGAATATTTTCAATTAAGGTAAACAAATACTTTCATGCTTATTTCCTATTTACTTAGCATCACAAATAATTAACAATCAAGAATCAAACATAATTTTATGCGATAATTCTAATTTAAGAACTGATGCTCAATCACAGGCTTATATTGACAGTTTTCGAATGATTGGGGCTTTATGATTATAAGGTTCACCTTCGCTCTTGTATATTGGTAACGTTTTAAATGATGTTGAATTGATATTTGAATTAAAACAGGAAAACCTTCATTTGATTCAACATGTTGAAGAGTTTAAGGACGAAGGAATCGGAGATAGATCGCTTTAAGTATAATTAACCCTCTGACTGGAACATCGGTATTTTTCACACACATAGTTCTTTTTGGAAAGCTAACTGAGCAAGAAACATCGATCGCAGAATAAAGTGAAGCTTACCGATGATCTGCATTTGAATTTTTCTCAAATGCGCAAGGACTGAACTAACATTTGCATTTTTACGTAGTAAAGTTGATATCTAAAGAATGTTTCGCATATTTGGTATCCTTTTTCCTGAATAAGTACTTAGTGGTAAGTACGAATGTGCAGACAAAACTACAAAAACATTCTCGTGATTAATTTTTTCTTTCCTTAGACTTGCATTATTTTTTGAACTTCAAATTGTTTTTTTTTCAAACTACAGTAGTATAATATACAGGGCGCTTTAACGAAAACTAAACAGAGGCTATATCTACCAAGATATTAATTTCTGATCAAAACGCAAAAACAGGTCAATTTTTGTTTCAAGGGGGACATCTTTTGGGGTACAATACTTGCCTGAAATATATTTTGAATAGCGAAGATGGGTCGAGTGATGACTCAAAAGAAAGGTAGTATCTTTGTCTACATTACCATGAACGAATTTCCATTTTAAATTGAAAACTGTAGAAAATACAGGCTGAGCAACTGAAAGATAGGGAAAAATATTTCCCTGAGACTATTCAAGTTTCAGGGAAGTGAAATGGAACAGATCTATGCTGATCAATGGCAGTCATCATCAAGTACCATCCTCATTTCGAATTTCAACCCCTGAAAATTTGGTAGAGGGTGGATGGGTCGAGTGATAACTCGAAAGAAAGGTATTATCTTTGTCTGCATTCCCGTGAAACAATTTCCATTTTTGATTGAAAACTGTAGAAGATACAGATATCGCCCCAAGACTATTGGAGTATTAGGGCGAAAAACTGGAATAGATTCATTTTAGATCAAAAGCTGTCATCTTCCGAAATCACCCTCATCTCGAATTTCAATCCCTAGAGCAGGGGTAATATTTCGATCCAGTGATACCTCAGGGCGGTAGATAGTCTCCTCTATTTTTCAGTAGCTACTCTGTATCTTCTAGAGTTTTCAATCAGAAATGAAAATTCGTTCACGGGGATGCAGACAAAGATAATACATTTCTTTCAAGGTATCACTCGAGCCATCTACCCTTTTCCAAATTTTTAAGGGTTGTACTTGATGATGACTGCCATTGATCAGCATGAATCTGTTCCATTTTACCTCACTGTAACTTGAATAGTCTCAGGGAAATAGTCTTTCCTATCTTTCAGTTGCTCGCCCTGTATCTTTTAGTTTTCAATTAAAAATGGAAATTCTTTCAAGGTAAAGTAGACAAATATACCACCTTTCTTTTGAGTCATCACTCGACCCATCTTCCCTATTCAAAATGTTTAAGGATTGCAACCCCCGCTTAGGGGTTGATATTTCAGGCAAGTTTTGTACCCCAAAAGATGTCCCCCTTAAAACAAAAATTGACCTGTTTTTGCGTTTTGATCAGAAATGAATATCTTGGTAGATATAGCTTCTGATTAGTTTTCGTTGAAGCACCCTGTATAGTTAAAGTTAAGGTAATAACACAATACAAAAAATTAATATTGCTGATAGGCCAAGTTGAAAAATACCGGTGTTCACACAGAGAAGCGACCCAGTTAGAGTTTAAATCTTTTCAGAAAACAAACTTATTACCTAAAACAGTGTTTGGCATTTTCAGATGAGTTTTAAAACTCATCATCAGATTCTTTAAATCGGATACAATATAAATGGCTTTGATCACTTTCATTTCGTGAGAAACAAATTGAAAGAAAAAATATATTTCTCGTTATTATATCAGTTCAGAAGGGGTAACTCGGAAAGCATAATTTTGAAGTGTGAGTCAGCTTTCTCGGAGATCCACTTAAGTCAGATATCAGCTGGATGTCTACACCTTCTGAGATTTCAAAAACACCCGTAAACTGAAGGAATTTTTATCATTAATACCTTTAAATGTTGCACTATGTATAATTCAACATGAATCAACTTTGCTGGGTTAGGCCAAAGAAACAATCAAACACACAATTCGTTTCAACTTTAGTATTTTTTCTTTCTATTTGTTATATATCAAATACTTCCTACAAAATAAAAAAGTTGAATTTTGTTTGAGCAGAACCTTATCAATATAGAAATTATTTCTATATTGTTACTATATCAAAGATAATGTGTTTTTGTTAATACATGAAGGCATATTGAAAACCGTTTTCTAAAAGCCATGTTGGATACACAAAACAAGATATTTAAAATTCGACCTGAGTATTCACTCTAATTCCTTCTTCTAAGTTGGATTTTTCTTATTACTACTTTCATCCACAACGTCATAAACATCTAACATACAAAAATAACATGCATTATGGATGTGAAGAATTTTTAGTGTATTTCCTGATAAGGAATGATCATGCAATCCTTATCCCTATAAATTGGTTTCAGTCAAATTAATAACAAATAGAAAAAATGTACTTTACAATACTTCAACTTATTTAACAGCTAGAAGTGTCCTGTAAAAGATATCAACAAAAAAAGTGAATCACAGAAACTTTCCGATTGTGAAGAGAAAAATTTGGGGAAGTTTTGACTTTTAGCATAGTGTACCATTAAATTCTAAACGGGGCATTTATACGTAAATATACAAAATATTACAATTATAAAAACACAATCTGAACTGAAAGGAATTGAGGTAAAGATATATCTGGGCTGCTTATTGAACATAGCATTTTATAGTTTAAATATATGATGGTATTTTTGTAACATAAAAATATACAAGGATATAACCAATAATCGCCCAGATCGTTACGATTCTCTGAAGATAGGCTAGCTCTTATAAGAACTAAGGTCCAGATAATAATCACACAATTTTGTCTCGGTATAAAAATATCTCCTAATGGTACAACAAACCATTAAAACTACTAGTGAGCTAATGTAAAAATGACTTTTCTTATGTTTTCAAGTTTGATCACTAACATTCTGAATTTAAATATATTTTCTGATAGCTTAGCTAGTATAAATAATATGAAATAGACATAAACCATGTGTTCAAGAGCTATCATCAGAAACAGCGATGAAGAAATTTGAAAAATTTTTGTTGATCTTTATCTGGAATCACATTCAATCTCAAGTTCAAATAAATGAATATTTCAGCATTTTCCTGTTTCAACAGAAAACTCGTCATGTGCTTTTATAGCATTATCAAAAGCTTAAAACATTCTTTCTTAATAGAATAAAACGGTTTAAAATTTTAAAATTCTATTTTCTGAGATCTTTATATACATAAATAAGAATATTATATTCAATCTAAAAATTCAATATAAATGTAGCTGTTGTTTTTGTCTCTGTGTACAACATTTGTTATTATTCAATGAAGAGTCGAGTATATAAATAAAATAAAGAGATAAAAAATTTAAAGAAAAGAAATAACTAGTATGATATGTCATAAACTTTTCCTCAGGTAAAACATTTCGGAAAAAAAAGTATATACAGATTTTCAATGAACTAAAGATTGAATTGAATAAATAAGTCAGCGTGAAGATAAAAACAATGCTATAATAAGGAAGTTATACTAATACTGTGATTAATTGAAATAATTGTTACTGTATTGGAGAATATTTTTAAAGATTTTCGTAAATTATAAGAAGGCTAGAAATGTTATATTTACTTCATTATAATTTATTGTCCGAAAAATCGACGCGCGTTTCGCTAATAAAATTATCATCAGAAGACTACACTTATAGTGGGGGAATTGTTTTCATTCATTTCATGAAAATATAGTAAAAGTTATGACATTCACAATTCCGAACATGTTGTCTCATATGAGATTTAATTTTTTCTGATACAAATCTCTAGATGAAATTGGGAAAGGACATGAATTTTATTATTTCAGTGAGTGGTGATCTAGTCCACAAATTCTTAGTGAGCTCCATAAAACATGAGGCGATAACTCAGGATTACTTTAGCATATAGAAAAATTGTGAAAGATATTAGCAATTTGAGATATCGAGTTTCGTGTAGATTAACTAAAACAATTAAAAATGTATATCAATTTACAGGTAACAGATTCAAATCGATAGTGAGTTTGATTGATGATTTATTTATTTTATGGAAATTCATTTTTAACGAAGATGAAGTAAAATATATTTTACACCTTCCACAATTTCACTTTTACAAACACGACCGATTTCGACCGTCAGGTCATTTTCAAGTGGCCAACTACAGGAAATGAACTTACTTATATAGATGCTTAATTTGATACTAAATAGAGGAGAGGTATTTATGTCTAGGATGATTTCATTTGGGTTTTTACAAAGCTTATTGATTTCCAAACATTCCAATAGATTAATTTTCTATCTTTTGTCATAATTATGAAGAATTTTGATATTGAATGTTTTGTGGTTTTTATATATTCACACATTGGATAATTGTTGTCAGAGGATAAATGTTCTTTGAATCTAGTTTCGAAATTCCCACTGTCAGTCAAACATATCTGAAGTTTCCCCTTCCCTTAGATAGACTTTCTAATAAGTTGCGCAATGGAGACCCCCTTGAATGGTTAGTTCATCAAAGCTCTTTCGGAGTGAATATCGTGAAATATACTCTGCGCAAAAATTATTTGGTATCGCAACTACTCTGAAATTCCTTATCTCAATTCGTGACAATTTTTCCTACGTTTGTTAGACTGTTCACTCATTACAAGCAATTTTGTGAACTCCAGATTTTTTGAATTTGTCTGTTTTTTGTTTTGAATAATTGAATAGTATGCTAGTTCTAACTACGCTAACCACCTCTTTCTCAAGTGTTGTGAACTTTAGCAAATTATTCAATGCTAAACGACGAATTCAAAAATCAGTAGTTCACAAAATTGTGTGCAATTAGTTTACGGTAACTTATGATGGGTAAACAGGTAGGAATTTGGAAACCAGATTTAAAAAACATTTATCCTCAGACAATAATTCTTCAATATGAGAACATATATATAAATATGAAGAATTCTTCATAATTGATGAATGAAAACTTTTGGAATGTATGGAAATCAATCAACCTCGTAAAACCCCAAGTGAAATCACCCTTAATAGCCAGCTAGACTTTGATACTTCCCCACTACTCAATATTGAATTAGGAAAAATAAAATTGTAGAAAGTATAAAATATATTTTACTTCATCTTTGTTCATATCAGTAGTACTTAAATGTTTGTGAAGTACAGTGTTGGTGTTGACTTTTTTATTACTTTTCATTCTTATAAAAAATCTATTTCAACATTGTCATATTGCAACAGCCACTAACTGCTATAAACTCATTTTACCTAACTAGAATCAAACAAAAAAATTCGGGCATTGGTGACTTGATTTAAGAATATCTTTTACAATTTTTTATGTGCGAAAGTAGCATTTAACTACATTCCGATTCTTGAGCTATTAGAATAACCACCGGTCTAAACTTAAACAGGATATAATCATAGAAATGCTGCGTCAACTATTAGTTCTTTTCAGGAATGATATCAAAGGTTACAAACAAAAACATATTTTTACGCTGACTATCCACAATTGGAACCTGGAAGAATTTAGATCAGAAATTCACGTTTTTTTAATTTTAAGATTGCATCAGAAGAAATGAATGGTCTTTTAGTAGTACCTCAATTTCAACTTCCCCCACTCTTCAAAATTTTTACTAGAATGTTTTCGTTGATAACAATTTTCATATCTACCGAAATTGAAGCAGAGTATTTTTTCTGTAATAAACCCTTCTCTATGTATAACATATTACCAAGCAATAAATTATTATTAAACTCTTCTCCGCTTATTATTTTATTACATAAACTTATTCTTCTATGCATCAGAATTTTGAGACAACATAAAATATACAAATAATATTAGCAAGAAAAGTTCAGTTTAGAACAACAATCACGACCAATTTTGTAGAATAGTCTGATATGTTAAGTTAATAATATGAATTCCAATGTTGTATGTATATAAAATGCATAAAAATGAAGAAAATAATAGTAACTAATTCTTGAAATATTTTGACCCAATTATTGAGAGTTCACAATAATATGTGAAGAAATTTCATACAAGTAAGGGCTTCTAAGGCTTTTTGTATGAGGCAACATCACACCCAGTCCCATTAAGAAAGAATATCACACAATTATATTTCTATTTATACAAAGATAAATTAATAACCATGGAGACAACAACAGCTTTGTTGTTTATTTTCTTTTGGTCAATAATCTAAAATAATTCAGATAGTTGTGTCATGAAATTTAAATTTCAGCTGCGTCATAATGGATTAGAAAAGCCACTGCTGAAGAACATTCTCTAATCATGTAAAGCATCGAATTTTCTTAGAACAGAACATACATCTAACTCGGCGTCATAGTCAACACCGAAGTTTGCTGGCATGACCATAACTCAGACATTACCACTGCTTCTGCTAAACTCAGTTCTTCTTTCAGAGCTAATTCACACCACCACAGCTGATGATTTTATAGAAAGAACAGATGCGATCTTGTCTGGATTACTGTTCCAGTGACAACAAACATCCATTACATCTATTGGATAGTATCCAGAAGAGAGCAGTGAAAAGTAAGATGAAAACCAAGGAATTCCAGGCATCTACAGCTGGAACATACAACTATTAAAACGGGCGATTCAGTATTTGGCAGAGCCTAGTAAATTCCTGCTTTGAATATTGCTACTTCCCGAAGAACTGAAAGTTGTTCCTCTATACAAATTAGATCCAAGTATATGCGGAAACTATAGACCTATCTCTATCCTCCCAGTCATTTCTAATATTGTTGAGACCCTCGTGAAGACAAGAATGGAGTCATATTCGCTTCTACAAAGATCAGTATAGATTACGGAAACATAAGTCCACCACATTAGATTTAATTAACATCGTATAGTTCGTGTTCGAGGCTTTTGATGATATAGAAGACACCAGTAAGGATTTCGACTGCGTTGATCACGAGAACAACGACGCACAGCGATGGTTTGAGGCAAACAATCTTTCCTTAAACAGAAACAAGACACAGTAAATCCTAGTCAGCACGAAGAGGTCATTTGGGGGAAGAGAGGTTACGGTGCTCGGCCTAACTATCGAAAGCAACATATCTTGGGGACGCCAAATAGACCTTTTGTGCCAGATTTAATCAGCAGCCACCTTCTCTATCGGGAGGATAAAACACTCCCTGGGCGAACGCGAAGCGTTACCGACTCACCACGCAAACGTGGTGGTGTGGTGTGAAAGTGTTTATAAAGCAAAAAAAAGTGGCCTTAAACAGTTAGCTGCAGGGATATTTTCTGAAAATTTAGTATACTAACCCTGCCATAGTGCTACCTTCTAGACGGCCTCACATCCATAAAAACCAAAATAACCATTGCAAATATTCAGCATGAATATAAAACAATATAAAACTTTGTAGTACCTCGGGACCAAGGCATAGAAACTCCCAATTAGCTAAAGGAAACTAGGAGATCGTCGTTTTAGGAACACAACCAAAAAAAAACTCTTCCAGGCTAGTTTTTATGATTTGGACGAATACTTCACTCATAATTTTGAGCCGTAAAATTGAACACAAACTGACTTATGAACGTAAATTTTGTAAATTGTCATTTTCCGATATTCTTTATAGTTAAGCATATCAATTATTATTATTGTTCTTGTTATTTAATCATCATAATGACATCCCTTGTAATTTTTTGAAGGAGAAAAATAAATTGTTGCGAAAAACTCTCATCAACTAGCTACGCCACGTACCTCTCTATATAAATATTCTTTTGTTTCAAGGCTAGTGTGCTGTGGAACACAGTGAACACACACATCTTGGGCGTCCACACCCAATGACAGACATCGCCTTCTTCCAAGAGTTAAGAATAAAAAAAAACGTAAAGGAAAAAATTTTCTGTTATTTTCTACCAGTTGTTGCATGTTTGTTCTTATATGCAGCTGACGCATGCGTTATAGCTAACTGATTTTTATTTCAATATTATGTTTACAAGTAACTTTCAACCAGGAGGAAATGACACATTAACGGTTGTTTTCTGTGCTACACACTTCATTGCATTAACTAATGGGTTTTCCACTGTATACAGATAGGTGGCTTTTTTTTATTCAAATTGTTCAACTGAGGAAGATCATCTTGTCTTTTTTTCATTGTTCGTAGTTGACGTTATTTTTTCATTTCAACTAACTAACAAAGTTTCTATCAGATGGAAACGACAAAAACATATTACAAGTTTTGGGGTTGTCAAAGCCACCCATGATGCCACAACTGACGTTTACGATAATTCATGACACTAAAGTCTGAAGCATTCCAGAAATTACTGGTCGGGGGGGAAAAATTTGTCACAAAAATCTGTTGCTGGCTCCTGGGTTATAATAAAAGTTATTTTTAGAGATTCTATAGTTTCTTTGAAGGTATCATAAGTTAGGAATAGTTTGTTAAATGGGCAACCATCGTATTGTTCAATTCATGTAAAATTAAATAACAAAAATATGATAAAAAAATAATGCATCCAATTAAATGTATAAGTTTCATAAAAAATCAATCTGTATGTGATTCAGGACAAATCATCTAAATTACATTCATAAATAATAAAAATAACCAAAAGAAAAATAACACAATTTTAAATTTAATTTGTTGAAAACAAGATGGACATCTAGCAAACTAATGATATGGTAACATTGATTCCTAAGTTACCGTTGTCAGCAAAATGCTGAGCTATTGAATTATCAAAAACTAAGCAATCAGACCCCATGATGGCAGATGCGACTCCCTCGTGGCTAGATCTGGGCATTGCCTCCCATATAAGCCTTCGTCTGTTACCGTTCAGTTCTAGTCTAAGAATGCAAAATTAAGATCGCATTAATAAAGTCACACTGTGTTCCTCTAATGGAAGATTTCTTCAAGTTGGGAATGTCAATTGGGGGGTTATATCCACTTGTAATTTTCATAAAAAGCATTTTTTGAATGTACATATATCTGAGAATATTCTCCGAAAATTTGAAGTTGATCCAACAAACAATCTCGGAGATATGAGCGTATTAGGACGGACGTCTCCGAGCGTTCGAAAGTAGGCGGGGCGCCGATCGGAATAACAGCTTCTTCTCGTTGCGTCTATGTCTTTCTTAACAATTTCTATGCCTGTAATCGCAAAATAAGACGACAAAAGGTCCACTTTATACCTGAAAGCCATATTCAGAAATTTCAGGTTAAAAATAAATAAATTTCATCAATAGAATGTGGTCTTTCACGTCGTCAAGTTGTGTGTTTTATCAGTTTCATCATTTCAAATTTTATAACTGTGTTTGCTGCTATGTAAAACGTGTAGCGGGACAGTAGAATTCGAAACAGCATCAGAACGACTTGGTTTCAAAATTGTTGTTTTATGTGATAACTGCGATCCTCGTTGCATAAACTCTTGTAACTATGTCAAACACTCGTATGAATTAATAGAAGACTTGTATTTGTTATGAGAACTCTTGCATTGGGCTTAAAAGGCGCCACTCAATTTTGCGGATTCATGAACCTGCCAGCGTTTTCGTTACAGACTACTTCTGATATGATTATCAAGAATATTCACGAATGTGTGACAGTAACTAAAAAACCTTCAGGAAAATACAGAGTAAAATCTTTCGAGATCACCGTGAACAAACCCAAAACCAGAAACTCAATGACAAAAATTGAAATCACACTTTTATCTCTATGTCAGCTCATCCTCTTTACGTAACTTCATTAATAACTGTGACTCAAAAATCACTGAAGTTGAAAAATTCCACCAAGAAAAGGGATCTGGCAACACTGGCTGAAATGTAAATCGTTCGTGAAACATTTCTCGTCGACTCGGTACTGGATGCGCGAAAGCGGTCAGCGTAAACAGCAGGATTACCAGAAATGTTTAAACTTGGTGTAAATGGTTCCCAAAAGTTTGACATTCTACAGGCACTTTTTTAAGTAGAAGTAAATTTCAGCTCAGCGGTTTTCGAGTTTTAATAATAATAATAATAATAATTTCTTTATTTCAATCACTCTACAGCATACGTATCAATAATATTCTAGTATGTTTACATAGAATATGGAACAACTAATACAATGAAACAAAGACGTAAAATTGAACTTAATATTATTCTTTATACCTAATTGAGCAATAGAAAACCATTGAAGGTAGCCCTTGTGCATGGTTTTATATGCGGTAAGTATTTAACAAAGAAGCCTTAGTAAGAGAAATACAAAAGAAAAATTCGACCAATACAGAACACGAAAAAAGAAAAATAACCATTCCCAGTGAAAACAATACAATTTTTTTTGTAGGCAGTTGGTTTTGATTGATCTATCTGATTGGAGCATTTTTAATGTCGACCATAGATAACATCAATGAGCGTGGATTCGATAGTAGCCACTTTTTAACTTTTTCTTGAACAAATTTATAGAGACTAAATTTCTTAACTTTAAAGGTAGCATATTAAAGCTCTGGGCGCCAGAAATGTGAAACATCTCTGACCCACTGTTTTAGCCATTCTAGGAAGCAAATAACTTCCTGTTGCATATCGGGTCCGAAAACCATGAGAAATTAAATGATCCCCACTTTTATTGCTTACAAAATACACAAGCATTCTACTACAAAAAAGCTGCCTCAAATCCAGTAGCTCAGCTTCATGAAATAATTCGTCTGAGGGGTAAGTAATATTTCTTCCCAATATACATTTAATGACTCTTTTATGTAATACTTCTAATTTCTTTAGGTAGCAAGTATCTACACCACCCCATACAAGGATCCCATAAACCAACAAAGACTGAACCAACGCCGAGTAGAGGACCTTCAACTGAGTCACATCACAGAATTCCCTACAGTATTTGAACAAAGGTAAGAGACCTCGTACTTTCCTTGACACTAACAATACGTGAGAGTCCCATCGAAGATGAGAATCCAACACCACCCGAGGTACTTGACTGATCTTGTCTGTCTTATTTGAATAATATCATTCTCCACTTGAATATTTAAATGATTGCAATCTGGCAATGAGGTTATATAACTCGCAAAAGGTACATATACAGTCTTTTCAGGATTATAAGTGAGACCCTTCTCCCTCAGAAAACTCAAGATCAATTCAAAATCAACCTCACACTTCTCCTTGAGAGATTTCCAAGAAATATCTTGGTAAAGGATAGCTGTATCATCAGCAAAAGATATTATTTCCCCAGAAGTATTCAAGGCAAAGAGGTCATTAACAAAAATACAAAACAATATTGGTCCTAAAACTGTCCCCTGAGGGACTCCACATTGAACTATTGTCTCAGAGCTTCTGACACCGTCTATCTCTACAACTTGCTCTCTTTTACTCAAATAATTTCTCATTAACTTATGAGAGTTACCTCTAAATCCAATATTTTCTAGTGTTTTAAGCAAATCACAATGACAGACGGTGTCAAAAGCCTTCGATAGGTCAACAAATATACATAAGACTGGGACGCCTCCATCCATTGCCTCATAAATTTTCGATAATAGGAGTGCCATTGCATCCTCGGTCGATTTTTCAATTCTGAAACCGAATTGTCTAGATGAAAGTACCTTAAATTTTTCCAAAAAACTATTAATTCGTTCCTTGAGAACTCTTTCAAAAATCTTTCCAAACATTGAGATAACCGAAATTGGCCTGTAATTACATGGAAGCGTCCCATCACCTCCTTTCAAAATAGGTCTAACAATAGCAATCTTGAAAATCGAAGGAAAAGCACCCTCGTTAATACACTTATTTAAAATAAATGCCAGAGGATGAGAAATCAATTCAGACACTTTCTTAAGAGTTTCCGCACTTATACCGTCATAACCTGGTGACTTACCAGATTTCAATCCTCTAATAACACATTGCACTTCCTCAGGAGAAGTCTCGACAAATCCAAAAGAATTGGAAGTTCGATGAGGCTCGTAAATTTTCTTGACGGTTTGCGTATTTCTGACGCCATCATGGTTCCAATCTCGGTAAAATATTTATTGAAATAATTTGCAATATCTTCTCTGTTTGTTAGGTAACTGTCATTTTCTCCCCGTATGCGATCAATATTAGTCGTCTTTAGATTTTTACCCCTTATTTTGTTCACAGTCTCCCACAAAAGCTTAGAGCTACTTTTATTCTTATTTATTTGAGATTTGAAATAGTTATTTTAGTTAATTTCATTAAATTGTTGAGTCTGTTCCTGTATTCCCTATATGAATTATTTATTTCAATATCACCTGGATTCAGAAGGACTTTCCTGTACATCTCATTTTTATGATTGATGGACTTCAATAAACCATCTGTCACCCACTCTTTTCGCTTTATCTTTTTTTTGGTAGTTTTATTCTTGCAGTACAAGCTTCCACATAGCCAATTACAGTTTTGGCGAATACCTTTGAAATCTCTTCCGTATCAGTACCACAGTATACAAAGCTCCATTTCTCCTCCTTCAGACATCCTTTCAATTTTCCGAAATCAATTATGTTTTTGAACTTTTTATTGTTTGTAGGCACCTGTGGCGCTAATGCATCAGGACATCTAATACCAAGGAGAGTAGGATTGTGATCCGTTATATTGATTCTGCATACTATTGGGCAGAAGTCACTGAATGGAAATGAACTCTTTATGAAGATATGGTCAAGACATGTCCTTGTGTTGCCCTGGGATCTAGTATACGTATTTATTGCTGAAACGTAGTCCTCCTCATAAAGGATATTTAGATACTCTTGTGTTACGTTATTCTCATGATCAAGGATATCTATATTGATATCCCCCAGAAGAATGGACACGTCATGATTTCCCCGACACTGGCTGAGAAACGGCTTTAGGTTATCGACAAAGTCGGATGCTTTCAAGCAAGGTGGTCTGTAGAGAGCTAATATCTGGACAATTACTTTCTTGGAAATATGGATATATAGATTTATAGCATTTATTTCAGAGATTTTTATTACTTGATGTTGCCATTTAAATTTATCTTTAATAAATATTATTGTTCCGTCGTTCCTGTTTATATCTCCTGCATTATAAATGGTGCTGAATCCTTAAAACGATACAGATCAACATTATCGAGTTGGTGCGTTTCTGTAAGTACTATACAGTCAAATTCGGTTTTCAATCTATCCAAAGCAATACTCAACTCATCCAGATTTTTAGATATACTTCTTATATTATTGTGGAAGACCCTGAAACCATTTCCGCACATCAATCCGTCGCAATCCCCAAATCATTTATAACTTTCGTCTCTATAATTATAGGTCTAACATCCCGGACGTAGGCATCCATATTCAATATCAACAAAATACTACTTAAGTGTGGACCTTGTTACTGGGCCCCCTTCCCTTGTTACCTGGATGTATTAAGTTTTCACTAAAATATTTCGGTTCATCAGCGGTTTTTGTTTTTCCAATTGTTGTATAGTGATAGTTTGTCCCTCGATTATAAGTGTTCTTCCTTGTATCTTTGCTTGCTTTCCCTGTTTCTGGCTTCATTCATATGATTTACCAACATTTTATGTTGAGCTCTTTCTTCGGGCGATAAGTCCGGTGATAAGAAGATACTGGTCCTTTTAACTTATTCGCTCCTTTAAGTATTTGACATTTCTTTCTGTAAGATATTAATTCTACTATAACAGGTTTTTTTGCCCCTTTTCCAACCTTATATATATCATTTATATCAGAACTGTTTAGTTCAACCTGCAGCGAATTTCTCGCAATGTCGATAACTTTTTCTTCGATATTTCCAACTTCAGGGTCAAGACCATGAACCACTAATTTGTTCTTCCTCTGCTTTTTATCAATAAAATTCAATTAGCGAACATGCTTTTGTTTTAATACAAACCATAGGAAATTTTACCTCTATTGGATGCAGAAATTTTTTTCCTTTTCAGAAATATTGTAGACAATTATTGCATTCAATACCTTTGGTATCTAGAAAATATCCAAAAACGCCCAGACTTCTTTAGAGATGTCATGTGGACAGATGAAGTCCGCATCACTAGCGATGGGATATTTAATCGCTTTAATGGACATTTGTGTCCGATGTTAGTCCTCAGTGTGGTGTACACTGAAAGAAAGTCGCGTTTTGGAGTTTGAAATTTTTGATGAAAATTTGAATGGAGCAGGTAATGAAGAAATCATCAACAATAATATCATTGAAGGATTTCTCGATCCACTTCCGTTCGCACAAAGATCAAATATTTTTTCTCAACACGATGGTGCTCCTTGAATATTTGCGATAAAGTAGTTTCCCCCATTTGTATCGTTAGGACTTTTTCTTTTTGTTAAAGATTTTCGTATGTGTTTTTGGTTTTCATTTGAGAAAAGTTTAATGTCATAGGTCTTCTTTTTCATAATAATATATAATTTTACTCGCATAACTTTCTGATCATTCTAATAGAATATCACCAAAGCAACATGCATGGACTCATATGTTAAGCAGATTCCTTGAGTTGGCAAGTTTCGAATTTCGAAAAAATTAATGTTCATCTGTAATTCGATTCATGAAGAGTATAAGTGATTTTCGAACTATAAGACCACAGTTAATTACTATGGTCGAAATCGAATCAAACCATAGAAATAACCATGATTTTAGAAAGGATCTTCAAAACCTGTTGTTTTTGTCTACAAGTGTTACATACGAGGTTGGATTGATGTCTTCGGCCTGACAGAGAGATGGCGCCACTAGGCCTGCTTCGGAGGTGGCTTTCTACAGTACCATCCTTAGATAGCTTGAGATAGCTGAGACCTGTAAGATGTCATATGAAGGTGTGCAAAATATTTTGCACCAAAATTTGCATATGGAAAAGCTCTGTGCAAGATGGGTGCCGCGTTTACCGAAAATTGATTCGAAAAACTATTTCTACTGCCAATTTGGCACTGTACAAGCATAATCCAAGCCAAACTTGGGTCCACCACTACACTCCTAAAACCAAACAACAGTCTAAACAGTGAATTGGAACAGGAGAACCAACTACAAATAAGGCAAAAACAATTTTATCGGCAAACAAGGTTATGGCTACTGTATTTTGGGGTGCAAGAGGTATTATATACATTGATTACCTTGAAAAGGGTAAAATTATCACTGATCAATACTTATTGCAACATTTTAGCCAGGATGTGCGAATTAAACGACCTCATTTGGCGAAGAAAAGAATTTTGTTTCATCACGATAACTTCGCATTCTTCGTACGTTGCCATGGCTGAAATCTATGATCTGAAGTTCGAATTGATGCCGCAACCTCCTTACTCTCCAGACCTAGCCCCGGGTGACTATTATCTGTTTCCTAGCCTCAAAACATGGCTTGGCGGTAAGATATTTGCGGGCAATGAAGAAGTAATCGAAGCTGTAAATGGGTATTTTGAGGAACTTGACGAATCAGCCTGTAGAGATTGTATTACGAGACGAGAACACCGCTATGAGAAATGTATCAGCCTTGAAGGAGATTATGTTGAGAAATAAAAAAGAAAATTCTTAAAAACGTTGTTTTTCTTGGTCAGGCCGAAAACTTATCAATGCATCCTCGTATTTCTGAAAAGGAAAAAAATTGCTGCATCCTATGATTTGTATTAAAAAAAGAAGCATGTTCGCATTAAAACTCGAAAACCGTTGAGCTGAAAAATTTTCTTCACACAGCACTGTATTCTACTTAAAAAAGTGTCAATCTTATTTTCATGTAACTTTGATGATCGAGATATCCGCAATGAACGAATTTCACAAAATTCGAGATAAGTCCAGAACGGAAAGAGATATCAGAAAAATTTCGACACCACTTAACTAGTCCATGAAAATAAGATCGAGAGATGAGGGTTCATTTTTCTCTATCTGCAATATTTCAAATAGCTGCCATACAAATAAATCGGAATTTGGCCACCCTGTACATTAAATTCTGCTTATGTAGATTGCCAAAATTTTTGTTGTTGTTGAGTTGTCACAACTGTTTTCTATATTGACGCGGAGTTTGAACGCTATCTGTCATTTGATTTGATTCTGTTAGTTCTCGCAAGTGTGTTTTGCGACTTTTACAAGGTGTAAAATATTGAACGAAGGATTTGTCTCAAATTTTGTATTGCAATGTGCCCAATCGTAGAAACTGTTACAGAAGTACACTAAATTCTGCTTATGTACATTTTTTATATTTATTTCTAAAATAAAAGGCCTGTTCATAAAAAATTCTTTGAAAAACGCATTTTTTCTGTCTGCAAGTGGATATATTCCTGCCAGTAACGAATAGATTATGCAAAATTAGAGTAAGAAGCAAGTGCAGGAAGCTGACTCTTATAAATGTTCATTGTCCCACAGAAGAAAAAGAGAATGGAATAAAGGAAAAATTCTATGAAATGATAGAAGAAGAATACGACAAGACCCCTAAATATGAGGTTAAAATTATTCTGGGAGATTTCAATGCGAAACTGGGACAAGAAGAAATATACACGCCTGCTATAGGAAAGTACAGTAAGCACGAAGAAAGTAATGAGATAACAGAACAGTTAACCAAATAGATCACATGGTTATAGAGAGTAAACACGCCAAGTATGTAATGAATGTTAGGAGTTTACGTGGACAGACGTGGACACAGACCACATAGAGCCAAGATAAAATATAGGAAACCAGAACATCAGGAAAGTAAAGAAATAAAGTTATCAAATATGCAGTGGAAAAATTAAATGATGAAAATATTAGGAAGGATCAGACCAAAATTGAATTTCCAGCAATAGGAAGCGTTAAAGATCAGTGGAGACAGTTGGAACAGATGATGAAAGAAGGAGCAGATATGCTGCTAAAAGATGATAGCAAACCAGATCAAGGAGGTTGGTATGATGAAGAGTGCAGGAGAGCAGTACTTGAAAGAGAAGAATCGAGAATGAATATGATGAAAAACAACACAAAAGAACCAGAAGCTGTATAGGGAAAAGAGAAGAAAAGCAAAAAGCACATGCAGGAGAAAGAAGAGAGAATATATAGAGATTGAAATGGAAAATCTGGAAAACAACTATATGCGAAAACAGACGGGACAATTCTATAAAAATATAAAATATCAGAGGAGGCTCTATCAGCAAAATAAAATATTATTCTGCAAAGACAAAAACGGGCAGTTGGTAGGAGGAATAGAAGAAAGTTTGAAGAGATGGAGTGAGTATTTCAGAGAGTTGTTAGACGGAGAAAGTGAAGAGACTAGTGAAAATGCGAACGAGGCGTTCCTAAATAAAGCGTATGAGGAACCACCAAATAAGGAAGAAATAAGATCAATCATAAAATTGTTGAAAACCAACAAAGCGCCAGGTGAAAATGGCATCACGGCGGATATGTTGAAGATGGGGGGACAAGAAATGGAGGACAATATATATTTTATAATATCTAAAGTTTGGGAAGAGGAGAAAATGCCAAGTAGGTGGAAGGAAGCTCTAATATGTCCGTTGCACAAGAAGGGGGATACGACCAATTGCAAGAACTCTAGAGGGATTGCCTTAATGGACACTATCTACAAGATTATGGCGATATCTATCAAAAATAGACTAAACGAAACAATAGAACCAAAGCTAGGACAGTATCAGTGTGGGTTCCGAAAAAATAGATCAGTCATGGATCAGATTTTTGTGTTTAAGCAAATTATAGATAATACTATTGATCAAAACATGATACTCCATATGCTTTTCATCGATTTAAACAGGCTTATGATAGTATAATAAGAAAGTATGAAGCAATGGATGATCTAGAAATAAAAGGCAAACTAAGTAGGCTGGTGAGAATGACATTGACGGATATCACCTTTAAAGTTAAGATGAGCAGACAATTGTCGGAATCATTCTGTGTTGATAAAGGCCTGAGACAGGGAGATCCCCTTTCTACGACACTTTTCAATATCGTGATGGATAAAATTATAAAAGAGAGCAGTATAGCTAGCAAAGGTACAATATACAGTCGAAAGACACAAGTTTTAGCGTATGCAGACGACATAGTTATTGTGAGCAGAACAAGAGAAAATTTGGTGAATGAATTCAGGAAGTTAGAAACCGCTGCAAGAAGAAAGGGTTTAATGATAAATGAAAATAAAACCAGGTATATGATAGTAGGACAACAAGAAAATGAAAGGCACTCAAATCTGCAGATAATTAGTGAAGATAGGACATACTGCTTTAAAAAGGTAGAACAATTTAGGTGTAACATTGAAGAGAACAGGGGAGGAGAAGGTAGAAATACTGGAGAGAATAGCTAAGGGAACAAAATGCTCAGGAGGATTATACAGAGTGCTCAGGTCCAAAAATATGTCGAAAAACGCGAAGAAGAAAATTTATCAGAAGATCATCAGGCCTGTGGTAACATACGGTTGCGAACTGTGGAAGTTGAATCAGAGGGGAAAATATACATTAAAAGTTTTCGATAGAAGAATAATGGAAAAAAGGTAAAAAACGTTGGGAAAGGAGAATTGTATGGACAACCCTCAATAACAAATGTGACTAGAGCACAAAGAATGAGATGGCTTAGCCATGTTTTCCGACTGCGAGACGATAGAACAACAAGACAAGTTTTGACAAGAGGAATAACGGGAAGAAGAGGCAGGGGAAGACCACGCACAGAATGGATCAAGATATTGAACCCATCTCATGCTTCCCCGCAAATTTCGATCAACCAGTACAACATAAAACCTAACGTCACAGCAAAATATTTGGGCATAAATATTGACAACAAACTTAGCTTCAACTATCACACTAAACTGTAAAAGAAAAATTACTACCAGAGCTAAATTTTTTAGCTGCCTGACCTACAACAACAAAGGAATAAGCAAAAAAACAGCATTTGCAGGCCAATCCTAGAATATGGCCACACTATATTTCTAAACTGCAGAAATCCAGCAATAAAACAATTGAGAACTGCAGAAACTACTGCCTCAGAACGATTACCAAGATGCGCCACACAGATAATCCACTCCACAACCCTTCAAATCAGCTGCTTTACAAGGTGACAAAAATTCAACCCATCACTGATAGATTAAGGATGCTTTCAATTAAGTTTGCAAAACGACCACATAATATGGAAATACTACAACCCCACATAAGAAGAAGAGATATACATATACAAGTGGACGAAAATACCCCACGCACACACTACTGGAAGTTATAGAGCAGCTTCAAGGGCACTAAAATAGTTCTGTGCATATAAATAATCTCTTGTGGTTTTTTTTTTTACAATCAAAATTGGGAAAACAAATCTCTATGTTCAATTTCAGTAGTAGGAAATAATATCTAAATGCAAAATTTACGGGCTGCAGGACCTAGGTCGATGGCCAATTGGCCAATAATATGTTCTTATTTATTGGCTAATAAAAATCGTTTTATTATTATTAAAGAGCTAGGAGTGAAGGACTGGAAGGGAGCAGTTATGAATAAAATGAAATGGAGAAGAACGTGTAATGAAGCCATGGGCCTACTTGGCCTGTAGAGCCATATAAGTGGATATAACCCCTTAATATATACTTACCTGTATGCAAAATGTTCTGCTTGCTTCCGCGATCCTATCAATTGAACAATAGCAAAAAATTGTGTATGACCATCACTCTTTTCCTGTTTCTCTAGAACTAGCATAAAATGGTGTCCAAAACAGCTTTGCATCATGACCCAATCAACTGCACCAGCTAAATTAATTTCAGTCGCTAAGAAAACAATATCTTCCCCATTCAATGTAGTTATATTTTTATGGGCATGTTGCAAATGTACCATTACTTTATCTAATTGACCCTGATGAAGGAGAAATTGTTAAATCCTTAGGTATCAAATAAAGGAGGAGAAAACAACACAACAAAAATTACTTACTTGCCATGAGCAAGAGGCACCTGGACATGGACAGCTGTAAGGCCTGAATTCACAGATTTCTTCATGTTCAGCTTTTTCATTTAATCCTAATGACATGCGACAACCAGTTGATTTATGCTTACAAGGAAACATTAAGTTATTGGCTACTTTCTCCATTGCAAGATTTCTGATATTCCCTATTAAAATATATCAATTAAAGTTCTTCTCATTTTCTAGATCATAACCTTTTCTGCTTTCAATATCTCACATAATTCACTTACCTAAAGTGCCTCGGCATGTAGGGCAACATGATAGTTTTGGTCGACAGCTGGCACAGACAAGGTGCCCAACTTGACACTGCATGATAGGAGGTAAAACAATTTCAAAACAAACTGGACATTCAAACAAGGCTGCAAGTTCATCTGTCAGGGTTCCTGGATTCCCATTGGGAAGACTACTTAAAGGGTTATTAGTTCCACTGCTGCTTGAAGAACCAGATGGGTCAGGTCCTGCCCCATTACGTCTTTTTAAATTACTAGGCTGGGCCATGATTATCACAAGTCAGCTAAAAATATCTCCAAATTCACAACAAATTTTATTATGTTAATTAAACATTGAACTTCCTCAGGTTTCACTTATAACACATAGATCAAGATATTCACAAATTGAATTTTTAATTTAAACTAAGCACTGAATTGGCAATCTTGAATATACAACAGCTATATCAAACCTTAATACTTGGTCGTCACTGATTAGCTGATTTTAACAATGGCATTCAGGTATCTCATTTCAAAGCAATTGAAAAAGCTTTTTATTAATTGTTTTGATGTTTTCAAATGAGATTTGTTTGCAATATTATCAGGATATCCTGAATTTGATAAAGATTAAATAATATAATGGTTGTGCCTGCATGTCTCAATCATTTTTAATACAACAATACAACAAAAAGCTATTGCAATTTGAGGAAATTACAAAACCAATATCAGAGGCATCGATAAATATGAATTGTTTTATGCAATACTGTCAAGTGTCATCACATAACATTATCTCTAGAAAAAAATGAAATTTTAATAGCCATGCCCAAAAAGAAAAGAATGCATTGCAATTTATAGAAGAATAACAATTTTCTACTCACTTTGATTATTTTAAAGATATATAAAAGATCTTGAAACCTGTTTGTTCATTGACAATTATAAATGGATATTTCTAATGTTTTTCATTTTTCGTCTCCTGGCATTCGATGATAAAATCATTATGATATATTATATTTTTATGGATGTTCTTACGACGGTTACAAAGTATTTCAATCAACCTCCCTGAAAATATTAAAATATTATCATTTTACAACTTCACTCCATTAAATAAAGATGAATTACAAAGAAAAGTCATGAAAAATTACTAGAAATATGAAACCATAGAATTATTAACATAGAAAATTTTATTCTTTCAATCATCTTCTTTTTCTGTACCGGGCTTTAGGAACATATTCATATAAAAAGAAAAACTTTTCATACTTAAAATAATCAATTAACTTGATGGAAGTACTGGACAAAATCAATCGTTTCCATTCTTGTTATCACCACCAAGGCAGTAAAACAAAAAATAGATTATAGCCTGAAATATTAAAATTTCATAATATATAAATTGAAATCATTAATCTATAGCTATTATATATATTCTTTTAAAACGAGAGCAATTTACAAAATTTTAATAATTGTATTTACAATAAATGCTTATATCTATAATTTTGGTGTGTGTCAGAAAAAACACAAGTGTGAACTCAGGAAATGTAACAGGGGAACCATACTATCTTGTATATGATTCAATAAACGAGTGAAAAAAACCTGAGGAAAAACTCGTTTCCCTGTCGCTATTGCAATAGCTTGTCTGTTTATGATGTGTCAGTGTCGTGACACTGACGAGAACTCATAATATTTTACCCATCTAAAAATCGCCCAATTCACCTTCACTTCTAAAAGAGTGTCCAGCGCTTCATAGCTTTAGTAATTATACAAAAACGCATTTTTCAGCGATAAGTTGTACATGAAAATTCATGAGTTTGAACTGCATAATTTTATGGAATTAAATAAGGAAAACACTTTCCATTTTAATTTATGATATAAAAGAAATATTAAGTATGTATCCAACGGAATCGACTATCTATTTTGATATATATTAGTATTTCGAGTCAGCGATTCTACCACAAGGCTGTAATCAGGAAAACGACAAAATGCAGACACCAAAAAAATCATTAGTCGTATGGAGCTGACAAAAAATGATTTACATATTTTTCATTAACAAGAAAATCCTTAAAATACCTCTGTTAAATCAACTCATCATTTATCATTGTTTCCTTCCTTGTTTTCCACCAGTTATGATAAAAATATGCTATGTGTGTTGCGTACCTATGTTTGTTTAAAGTACGTTGGTTGACATCTATTAATTCTGAAATTAACTACAATGACCTAGTTCTGCACTTGTATTTTATCAATTATTTTATTTCCTTTAATATATACCCTTATCGACCACAACAAAACCATATTTTCAAAATTTTAATTGATTTCCTTGATAGCAACATCAATCAAAAGCACAATTCAATTTATATGTGGAGCACAATTTTAAACTTCTTACGTATTTGAAAATATGAGAAGTTAACATACTACTCGAAATAAAACCTGGTGAAAATGAAAAATGATTTACTATTCTCCTAATTGAGAGCGGCCCAAAACATTTTTAGCTGAGGGATATTGTACAGATCTCCTAGGTTAAATTCTCCTGTTTCCTGTAGGGTTCTATTGTAACAATTATGTCCGAAATTAGGTACTATGAGTGTTTAATGTTGTTTGAAAGTATCGACAAATCCTATTCTCGAAGGAACACAAAACTGAGCCGAGAATTTCAATAATATTTAAAATTGTAGTGTGGGCTGTCCACTCCGAAGTTTGTACAGCAATTCGGCCCAGCATGAGCACGAAATCTTCACCAACACTTGCAGCCAACGGAACAATGTGTTCTTCTAAAACATCTTCTACATATCAGATGTAGTGAAACGCATATGGAAATGAGCTCAGATTAAACCCCAATAGAAATTCTTGTGTAACTCCTCCCTCTCCCTCGCAATTCGTTCTTCCTATTATGCAATTATATTTTTCTATAGAGAAGGGTAAAACTGAAACGATCTTTTCCATAGCCTACCTTCAACTCGTTGGTTTACTCGACCGTAACACCACTTCATTTAGATGCCTCCAAACTATTTTTAACTGATATTCCCAGCACGAAACTTGTAATGTCTTCCAAATGAAAAAGCGTTCCCAATGTGATGTCCCTAAAGCAGCATCATAAGTGATCATCTCTTTGTGAAGTGCACACCTATTTTATGATGGCCGCCATTGCTGGTTTTTTTTTAATTTCAAGTGTGGTACAGCTGTTTCAGTGCCCGGTAGAGCTGGAGTTTTAAGATATGTTGTCATTTCTGATAACATATCGTATTTCGCACAGTGCGCAAAGCCGAAGGTGAAAGCAAGTAAGAGTGGGGATGTCTACGAATGGCACTAAAACGTCCCGTAGTGGCTTATCTCCCACCAATAGTTTGCCCTCTTGGTCTCTAGTCGTGCTTGAGACATAAGCCTAAGTTTTCACAAATCCAACATTTCATGACACATATCAAACATCAGTCCACACTGCCAATCTCTTGAGGTCGTCCTGTAGCACATTGGGATTAACCAGGGGATGTGTAAACATTTTCGTGTCATCTGCAAAGAAGTACATCTCCGATTGAATCAATTGTGTTAAGTCTGCTATGTACACCAAGAAAAGCAACGGGCCAAGCACCGAACCCTGGGGCCACGCCGCTATCGACCCTGTAGGAATCAGAAAAGGACTGACCAACTCGCACTCTGCATTTCCGACCCCTTAGGAAGCTCTCAATTCATTGCAGAAGCTTACCCCACACACCACAGTGCTCTAGTTTCAGCAACAGTCTCCTGTGTGGAACACGATCAAAGGCCTTCTCATAGCCCAGGTAAACGATGTCAGTGAGGTCGTTTTCATCAAATGATTTAGTCAATTTATTAAGACAAGTCAAAAGGTTGCTCACTGTTGATCTATGAGGCAGGTATGGTGCCGTTCGAGAGTAAGAAGGTGGTAAGCTCATGGACAATGATTTTTTCCATACATTTGCAAGTGATACAAGTAACACTTATAGATCTGTAGTTGCTGGCTGTCAACCTATCCTTCTTCTTGAAGATTGGCACAACATATGCAGTTTTCCACTCTGGTGGGAGAACTCCTGAATCCATAATTGTATTCATGGTAGCAGAAAATGGAGCAGCTAGCGACGCGGCGCTAGCTGGTCATAAATTCATATTCTGATCTAGTGTTGTTAGCCAGTGCTGGTAGTGGCCCCCTCCCTCATCTGTAAACAATTTTTTAATTCATCGGCAAATATACAAGCTACTTTCTGAGGGTCAGTTGCAGTTTCCAAGCTAACTGGATTGGTGAGTGCTAGGCTACTGACAGTTGAGTTCAAGGAGCGTTTGTTGACTGATTCAATAAGTTCTCTTCATATTCCGTCTTTGCTTGGATTAATTGGCATTTCAGACTATTATTTTTGGTATGATAATCACCAAGGATTTTAGTCCTCCTGTATATGTCCCAGAGGTTTCTTTTTTTTCCTGATTTCTTTGGTTATCCATGGTTTTTGTGTATTGGACCTACGAGTTTTTTCGGGAATGAAACAGTCGACCGTCCGATCAATGACCCTCTTACATTCATCATAAACAATGGTTTCAGCTTCCAGTGAGTTCAACCTGTTTGTGAGGTAACTGTTGATTTTTACACAGTCCACCCTCCAAAAATTTCTTCTTTTCACAGCAACTGTTTGTTTGGGTAAAACTTTCAGTTCTGCGGTAATACTAATAGCAATGTGATCGTTTAATCCTAGAGGAGGGTAATGTTGAATATCTGATATAAGATTTGGGTCATCAACCAACAAGTCCAGCTAAGAGGATTCATAATTTCCAATAATCCAATAATAAAAACATTTTTCAAATCTTTTTGCCGGAATCGACTTCAATTCTCTTTTATGTCTGCTATCGATTCAAAACGGGTAATTCGAAGTGGTAATTTGAGTTTTGGAATAATAAAAAAGTAGGTCGGTGCCATAGCAGATGATACGGTGGTTGTTCAATGGTGTTTGTTGAGTTTTTGGTCAGAAATTCATTCACAATGATAGCTTTGGAGATAGTGAGCAAAATTTTCTTTCCACAAATCTGGCATTTTTCGACGCATTTGCTCTCTCAAACGCCTCATATCGCTCAGGTGATATTCTTCATTTACCGTCTGACCTACTAGCAAAAATTCCGAGTTTCGCTTCAGTTGGAAGAGGCCATTCCGAAGTTTGTTGGCTGGTTTGAATGTCAAACTCATAAACCCATGTCTCATCACCTGTTACAATGCGTTTTATGAATGTGGGATCGGGATTGACTTGTTTTAGTATATCTTCAGTGACATTAAGCGATTGTTGTATGCACTGTACCACTCATATGCACGTGTTTTTGATGAACTCCATTCATCTTAAGTCTTTGTAACATTTTCAGCGATTCGGCAGACGGAATACACATTTGCAATACAAAATTTGAGACAAATTCTCTGATATTTTTATGCATTGTAAAAACGCAAAACGCACTTTTGAGAACTGATAAAATCGAGCATTGTAAACAAAATCAAATGACAGATCGCGTTCAAACTCCGCGTTAGTATAAAATACAGTTGTGCCAACAACAACTTTTTTTACAATCGTTTCAAGCAGATTTTTTAAATAATTAATTTCTGAACCTTGAAGGGATACACATTGAATGGTCGTTTTGCATACATAACATAAATAAAATGTTCTATTTCACATATTACATAAGTATTTTCACATTATAAAAATTGCCACATATATACATACATTTGAATTAGTTATATGGAAAAATTGGAATGTTATACAAATTCCTTATAATTACATCAAATATTTGAATTACAAAATTTCCATTTATTTATGGAACTTATAATCAGTACTCAGAAAACAATCAACAATTTCCAATTAGAATTGAATTATATTTGTGTATGTAAAAATATCTGAATTAACAAGAAAACAATTGAAAAATCACATAATAATTTGGGGGTCTGGCACAGAACTGACAATATTTTTGTGAGGCAGCACTTGACCACCATTGATATATGTTTCATCAGTTACAATTACGTCTTCACCAAGAACTGTAATTCCTTCCATCCGGACCCAGCGCCCAACACTGCACCTCCATCCTACAATACAGCTTTCTAACCAGGAATTTGACCTTATTTTAACATCACGAAGTATAGTACTGCGTTTCACACAAACACCTAAAAAATGTATTGCATTATATTTTACTTATTCATTATTCATATTTTTGTAGAAAATTTACTACTCTACAAAAATGGTCTCTTAATTTTCGATTAAGTTAAGCGTTTACGAGTTTACTTCAATGCCTATCAATTTTTCCAGTTTTAAATCAATAATTTTAATTGAATTTATGAATTTTGGGGAAGTTTACACAAATTTGAGTTTTTAGGAACAGAAAAATGTTGAACTATTTTTGATTTTTTTCAGTCATGAGCATAGAGGGTTGCATTGAAACAAAAAATGTATGCATTTTTTTCAACATAACTCGTCGTTCAATAAGTCCCGAGACTAACGAAGAAAACAACATGTTTTTTTTCAAAAAATCACATTTAGAGTGTGAATGTAAACTTGAGACAAGAAGAATTATTCAAAAATCCGTAGATCAATGAATAATCCTTCCTGACAAGAGATACTTCCCAAATCTGCCCGCCATGCACGCAGCATGTTCTATCGCTTCTCAGCATACTAACAAGCTGATATGCGACACCGATGAGCTCCTAATGAGGACGAAACTGCAGTCTGCCGCTTCGTTTCTCGGCATCCTGCTTAGTTTCACTATTGTGGCTCTTGGGGGCTGCGTGCATGGCGGGCAGATCTGGGAACTAGCTCTTGTCAGGAAGGATTATTCATTGATCTACGGATTTTTAAATAATTCTTCTTGTCTCAAGTTTACATATGTAGTCTCCTCGCGAAGTTTATCCCGGAAGATATTTGTATCGTCAAGCATTTAGAGTGTTACAATCTTTCCAACATTTCTATACCATGTTTATAGAAGAATACGAGGGGTGGGGAAGCAAACCAAAGCCCAACCTGTTCAATTTTCCCATTGTTTTCATGGACTTGTGGCATGGTGCATTGTCTTGGTGAATTGGTTTTTTTTTCTTCTTCATGTGGGGTCGTTTTGATGCGATCTCCTTCAAACATACCAACAAGTCAATATGATAATCACTGTTGATCGATCTGCCTTTTTCCATGTAGTCTATGAAAATCACACCGTGTTTATCCCAAAAAACAGACGATATGACTTGACCAGCAGACTGCTGCGTTTTTAGACGCTTTAGGTGGTTTTCGTCAGTCAGATGATCCACGTATCCATCTTTTTATTGCGAATAAATAGCGATAAACAGCTCTCTGCATCGTCGACTCGTTGCTGTTTTTGATCTACTGAAAGCAACCACGGCACCCACTTGAAAAACCTTTTTCATGAAGGATTGTAAATACGCTTCCAGATATCTGTGTCATTTCTGCAATCTCACGGTACAGCAACCACCGACAAATCGTTGGATTGGAAGGAGACGAGTCCGGGTAACGTTTTTCAAGCCATTGCTGGGCCTCTACGGTGTTCTTACCCATTAAAAAACAATGTTTTATAAACACGCAAAACTCGCTTTTTTTCATTTCTCAAACAAGTTACAAAGTGACTTTACTCTAACCTCGATAACTCTGCTGTTTATGGTTCTATCTACGTGAAATTTTTAAACGTTTCAGGCAAAGATTTGAACTCTAGGGTAACGTGGCCAGTTTGGTACTACTAGCACCATCTCTGAGTTAATCTCGGGACGATGTGGTATAGTCAATGATTAATTTCAATTATAACAGCAGGATAGAATTGGGTTCAGATTGCCTTAAATAGACAGGATGGAAAGATTTGGAAGAGGCTTTCGTCCAAGAGTGGATATCCATAGGCTGAAGAGAGAGAGAGACTGAAGATAGTTCAAAATAAAAAACATAGATGGTGTTAGTTTCATAAGACAAACAGAAGTAATGGACCTCGAATTTTATGTATAGTTTATGGACAAAAATTTTAAAATAAGCACTGAACGAACGTCATAATAATAAATAACAACACGACTAAGATTTTGAATTATTGAAGATAAAATTGAAAAAACGTATTATTGCTTTTATAATAAAAACTCAAATTTGTGAAAATTTCCGCAAAACTCATATATTAAATTAAATTTTTTGAATTATTGATCGAAAAATTGATAGGCATTGATGTTTAACGATGAATGTCTTGTAAACATTGAATTAATGGAAAAATTATAAAAGACCATTTTGTAGAGCAGTTAATTTCTTACAGAGTTTCATGATTTATAATTTTTTTTTTGTAAGAGGCTTTTTTTGTAGAACGTTTAATTTACTAAGAAATCTTTGAAATATATTTTTCAAGTAGTTGAAGCGAGATATCAATTTTTCTATGTGATAATAAGAAAAAAGTAGAACACTATAAGGGGAGGACCTTCGCGTTACAATTATTTTATTTTTTATTTTTTTATTTTATTGATACAAGCTCAACAGGATTACTCCCAATTACAGAGCGGAACAAGTATAGACAAATTTGCTCAGAACAAAAAAAACTTAGCCTCGCAAGTAAGTCATTTACGAAAATTGTGAACAGAAGCGGACCCAAAACCGACCCCTGAGGGACTCCCTAATATTCATACTTTCCAAATTAAGCTGAAACAATGTGGGCAAACAAGATTAGGCAATTAAGATCATCCCATAATAAGAAAATAAATGCCCTATTCAATTTCACTGAATTAAAAGACTATCTCACCATCCTCAATTGTGACTCCGGGTCCAACAGTTACATTTGGTCCAATCTGACAGTTCTTTCCAATTTTAGCTGTGGGATCCACCAATACATTGCCCACTACACCAGGACCTTTGTACAAAAGACTTGGTTTTTTTGTGCGTAAAAATTTCAGGTACAAACACATTCCTAAAAAGATTAATCCGTATGAAATTTAAGATTGATTTTATTCTTGCTTGAGAGAAAAGAATACCTGTTAGAAAGTCCTTAGGCTGTCCTACGTCCATCCAAAATCCTTCTAGTTCAAAAGCACAAAGTTGTTTATCTTTAGCCATTCCTGGAAAGACTTCCTTTTCAATAGATGTTGGTCTCAATTGAATTCTTTGCAGAACTGATGGATTCAAAATATATAGGCCAGCATTGATTTTATTAGATATAAATTCTTGTGGTTTTTCCACAAAACTTTCTACACATCTATTTTCATCATATACAACAACTCCATATTTAGAAGGTTCTTCCACTTTAGTAACAACTATAGTGCCTTCCTTTCCTTTGGTTTCATGGAACTTAGCTAACTCTTTGAATGGAAATTCACAAATAATATCAGAATTTAAAACAAAAAATGGCTTATCACTTTGTTCAAGATATTCCTTAGCAAGAGCCAAAGGTCCAGCAGTACCCAATGGTTCAGTTTCATGAGAGAAAATGATTTTTATTCCAAGTTTTGTTGCTTCGATTGTCAGCTCTTGTTCCATTTGTTCTGCTCTGTAGGAAACAGCCAAAATAACTTCAGTTACACCAGCTTCTACTAGAGCCTCAATCTGATGCAGTAATATTGGCTTATTTGCAAATTCTACCAGAGGTTTTGGTCTGCTAAGAGTCAGAGGTCTAAGTCTTGTACCATATCCACCAACCAAAATAAGGGCCCTCATTTTTAAGTTTTTCACAAGAATAACTTAAACTTAACATATAATTCAAACTTTCTGTTTCCCAATCAACCTGACTTCAGGTAACACAATATCACTAAATGAGATAATTTTATCGCTACACGTCATTCACAAATTGTGGAAATTACTTCTCTGATTGGAATTTTGTAAACATCATCAAATATCCAACTTCTGGTCGAGCAATGATGCCACTTTTGTTCAGCATGGTACAATTATTCTGTATGTCCGATTATTCTGCCACTTATCAATTTTGAATTCATAATTAACCATGAAAGAAAATTTGACTTTTGATATCATACCTCACTTGTTAACTTGGAAAGAAATGATGCTAAGAAGTAAATAAACCACTTGCTACGTGTACACCAGTACATCTTAGTTTGTCCGGATACAAAAAAGTTGTATCACTTGTATACTTTCTTATCATGCGGGATGTCAAAGCAGCTATTTGATAGAGTATCATAGATAAAAATATTTATAGGAAGATATTTGTTATAACCATATTTTATCTAAGGTGATACAAGATGAATTATCTACTTTTAGAACCAAGCAAACTTTTTAGGGAGGAAATGATCAATCTGGCAACAGTACTTTATGGAAGATAGAAAGTTTTCGTTAGGCAACCAACAATATAGCTTAAATTATTGATGGTTTAAACCTGAAAACTTTGTGAACTTCAAATATAACCACAACGAACAGTAACATGATTTATAAATTTATCGAGTATAATTTCATTAGAGTAACAGATCTAAAGTTTATAGACTAAATAAATAAAAAATTTCACTTGGTACTGGCCATAAAATATTTTATAGAAATTTATTGTACAAATAAGTTTCTGTGTTTTGACATTTGTTGGAAAAGAAAGAGAGAAAGATTATATTTTGAATGTGGTGAATAAGGATCAACTATACTCTTGATCTTTGTACATTGCATCGTCCTATGTACTCTAACAAAAAAATTAAATCCTTCTCTGTATTTGGATTCCCTAGTAGTTTTATTGCCAATTAATTGTCCTCGCCCTGTACGGCATTGTAGCAAACAGTAGTGTCAGCCAATAACCAATTTTTTGGAAAATAGTTTATCGGTTAATGTATAATAGTTTTGTTATACATATCTACCAAAATTAAATATATTAAATCAATTTATTTCATACTAGAAAATGGCTCTACCTACTAGGATATTGGGCAGATTCTTTGGTAAGCATCTTATATAATGTTTTTTTGGATCTATAGAATGCATAAACTCTAACCTTATATATCGAATTATTCTATAATCCTATATTCTTACATAGTTCTGAGATGAATTCTAGTATTTCTCTGTAAAAAAAACAATATAGTTCCTTTAGTTGGTGTCAAAGTTCATTTATATTCAATAATTTACAACTGCTTCTTTCAGCTGACAGTTTAAAGGTTGGTCAATCAATTAGATATAACAGCTACGAAGCCACAAGATGGAATTTGAAGTTAACTTCTAATACAAAAGTTATTTGCCAAGGATTCACAGGCAAACAAGGTACATTTCATAGTAAACAAGCTATTGAATATGGTACAAAAATGGTGGGAGGTGTATCTCCAGGAAAGGAGGAAAGACCCATTTGGACTTACCTGTTTTCAACTCAGTGAAAGAAGTGGGTACCTTAAGGGGTATTGTATATATTAAGGTTAGGTTTTTAAAATAATATTTTTTAGGCTCGTGATGCCACTGGGGCTGATGCAACTGTTATTTATGTACCACCTCCAGGTGCTGCTGCTGCTATTATTGAAGCATTGGAAGCTGAAATACCTTTGATAGTTTGTATTACTGAAGGTATTCCACAACAAGATATGGTGAAAGTTAAACATCGATTGCTTAGACAGAACAAATCCCGATTAATAGGTCCTAATTGTCCTGGAATTATTGCTCCAGAACAGGTAAGTGAAGATTGTTTTTATTGAAAAGATACTGAAATAATAAACTTCTAGTGTAAAATTGGTATTATGCCTGGGCATATTCATCAAAAAGGTGTTGTTGGTGTGGT
The DNA here is from genome assembly GCA_013387265.2 of Cryptolaemus montrouzieri. Classification (NCBI taxonomy): domain Eukaryota; kingdom Metazoa; phylum Arthropoda; class Insecta; order Coleoptera; family Coccinellidae; genus Cryptolaemus; species Cryptolaemus montrouzieri. Next base: position 5,020,122 of record JABFTP020000186.1, read on the forward strand.
TTCCAGATCTGGAACCTTAACCTATGAAGCTGTTCACCAAACTACTCAAGTTGGTTTAGGTCAGACTCTCTGTGTAGGTATTGGAGGTGATCCCTTCAATGGAACCGATTTCATCGATTGTCTAGAAGTATTTTTAAAAGATCCTGAAACAAAGGGCATAATTCTTATTGGAGAAATTGGGGGTGTGGCGGAGGAACAAGCCGCTGAATACCTCTCAAAACATAATTCTGTGAGTTAAATTTCAGAATTCAAGCTTTTTGAAAATTAGCTGAAAGTCTTTAATTCAAATTTCTTCAGGGTTCTAATGCGAAACCTGTGGTCTCCTTTATTGCTGGAGTATCAGCACCTCCCGGACGGCGTATGGGACATGCAGGTGCTATTATTTCTGGAGGAAAAGGTGCTGCTATTGATAAGATCAACGCTCTGGAAAAGGTAACTTCATGTTTGTTTCGAAAGGATATTTTGTATCTCCATTTATTTTGTTAGTTTAATTGTGTTTTTGATGCTCATAACAAAGTTTTTTAATATGTTTACAGGCAGGAGTAATTGTCACAAGATCTCCAGCACAGATGGGCAACGAGTTGCTCAAAGAAATGAGGCGTTTAAATATAGCTTAGGTGTGAAGAATATTCAATTACAGACTTTTTGTGAATGTGTCAACAGATGTACAATAGTTGTATTATAGCCATTTTCTTTTTATCATATTGCACATTGTTATTTATAAAAATTATCATCCGCTATACCAAAATAAATCTATTATGATAATCCAATCTCTTACTTGTGGCAGTCGGACTTTTTAAATTTTAACATCTATATTTGTGCAGATGTGTCCAAAATTTCATTCAAATGTATTTTGATGCTGTTTCAATGCTATAGTGATTTCTGTTACATTTGAATATTAATTCCATTGTTATTATAATGATATGAATAAAAACTGTTAATTTAATTTTTTGTGAATCATGAAACAAATCTTAGCATAAGTCAGTTTGTGGTCGTTTTGCTCATTTATGTGATACTTGTATATTGGTGATAGGAATGTGGAGAGAGAAATATTAATGGTGCACCTCACTTCAATGTAATGATTTGTAAGCCTGGTGCGCATGCCTAAGCGGACGATTACGCATTTTCTCATGATTATGGGCCAAGTTCATGAGATATCACATGCATCATTTTTAAGATGCCTTTTCATTACAGCGTCAAAATAGTCATGTGACCTATTTTTCTAGGAAATCTTGACGTTCCAATGAAAAGAAGTTTTCAGCGTCAAAATATGTCATTTGTCACTTATTTTAGGTTAAAACACTTATCTGATGAATATGAAATTTATTTTTTTGATTTCGTATCTTTTCTGGAATCTTTAGTGTTGTATATTGCGAGATTCTTTTTTCAAAACCTCTGTGTTGTTCGAGTATGGAAAGCTAATATTGCGTAATAACTGAACGACTATAAAAAGAGACTTAGCCATTTCGTATCGAAGAAAATTATTTTTTTTATTGGCTACCATTGAAAATCAAATATAAACTTCGCAGTTGTCTGTTTCAACATCTGTCACTATAAAGTTAAAAGTTCTGAAATTCTCAACGTTCTTGCGTCAGGGCTGGAAATCACGTGACCCCCGAATCAGCTTTAAAACGTTCTAATGACCTTCCTGATGTCATTGAAGATGTTCCGATGATTTCTTTTCAGGAATTAATCCACAGATACTGCCCCAGGTATAGATGACATTACTTATTCCATGAATAGTAATCTCCCTATAAGTGCTAAAAGCAACCTGCTAAACATATTCAATGCATCCCTTTCCACAGGACAATTTCCTCAATCTATGAAGGCCCCATTATTATCCCACTCCGAAAACCTAACAAACCCCCATCCTCCTCCCTGAACATCCCTCTCAATGAACTCCAATTTGGATTCCGAAATGGAAAATCTGTTTATGATGCCTTAACCTTTCTAATGGCCTCTATGCACATTACCCTAGCTAGAAAAAAGTCATTCTGATAGTTTTTTTGGATATTAAATCAGCCTACGATAATGTTAATATATACACATTAGAAAAAATAAACGAGGAAAATGTTCCCTCAGCATTAATCACCTTGATCAAGAATCTTATGCTCCAAATAAATATGTACATAATTGATCCTCTCACTAGACAACTAATAGGCCCCAGGCAATCCAACATTGGACTGGCTCAGGGCTCTCCTATGAGCCCTATCCTATTCAATTTTTATATCAAAGACTATTTAAAACAAACTGGGGTTCAGGCTCTCAAATACGCAGACAAAAATGTCCTCCTCTCTCAATAAATTAGAAACCTGGGCTACTGACAAGGGACTTAGCATCTCCCCTTCTAAATCTAAGGCCATTTACTGTCAAAAGTCAAAGAAAATAGACAACCCTCCCATTTTGAACATTTTTGTTCTCTCATCCCGTGGGTAGAATCCACCACATATCTAGGTGTTATTCACAATAAATTAAACTGGATTCCTCAAATAGATCGAATGTGTCAACAAGCTCAAAATGGTATAAACGTCATGAAGGCCCTATGTAAAACATGGTGGGGAGCCAATCCCTCTATTCTTTTATCAATTTATAGATCCATAGTTCGGCCTTACCTGGACCATGGAAGTTTTCTCATTGACAAATGCCCTAAGTTGGTTCTAAATAGGTTGGATAGAATTCAGTACGCAGCGTTTCTCTTAATTTTAGGATGTGTGAAATCCACTCCAACTAACATTTTACTGCCAGAATGTGCAGAGCTGTCTCTGAAATTGCGTAGATCATGGCTAAAAAAAGTTAGATCCCTTCTCTTCTGGCGTAATTCCCTAGGTAACTCTCCACCAGCTATTGTTGATGCTTTTCAATATCTGGACAATTTTAATCATTTTCACTCTGGTAAAATACTACCATGCTTTATTAAATCTCCTCTAGAGATACACTTCGATAATATTCAGTTAATTGAACTCAACCTTAGGAAAACTGATATCTCTAACTGTGTTGAATTCCAGTCCCCAGTATATGAAAAATTCCCCAATTTCATAAGAATTTTCACCGATGCCCCAAAAACCAGTAATGGAGTATGCATAGGTATATATAGCGATAACCTCATTTCTATGGCAGAATCCCTTCCAACCTATTTTAATATTTGCACTGCAGAACTCACAGCTATCTATAGAGCTATTCTAATAATAAAAACCGCAATCTTAAAAGATCACTGGTATTTTCTGACTCCAAAAGTGCTCTACAAAAAAATACAATCTGGTCAATTAAATCGAATAATGATCGTCTGGCTTTTGAAGTTCGTAAAGAGCTTTTCAACCTAAAAAAGAAAGGGTTTAAGATAAACCTGATCTGGATTCCTAGCCACTCGTTTATACGTGCTAATGATGAGGCTGATAAATTAGCGCGACAGGGTGGATTATTACCAATTAATTGCTTCCCTAAAGTTGATCCATCAGAATTTTGGCCATCCATAAAAAAAAAGAATTTGGACCGATTGGAAGGAAGAATGGCGTCAGATGGGGAAATTTAAAGGCGTTACATACACCAATATGACAAAAAAGTAAATTCTCTTCTTCCATGGTTTAATTCCTGTGATCTTCCCAGGAAATATATTACAACTATATGTCGTATGAGGTCCAACCATTGCTCTAGTCTAGTACATCTTCATAAGATTCATGTACTGAATACTGATCTGTGTGAATGTGGCAAGGTTGGCTCAATTGTACATATATTTCTATAATTAGAATTCTTATTAACTTCTTAACGATAGCTAATATTAAATTATGATTACACAATTGCGTGAAGGGTTGAACTGTTTAAGATTTTTCACAAATTGATGTACTAACATCTCTTTAACAAAATGATTCCAGACCATCCAACCCTTGTGGTGTCTTGAATGTTTCCTTCACCTCTACCTGTCAAACGATCCATCGTTACATCGAAGTAACAATAGAAACAGAAGCAGTTGGAAGGATGAAGAAACCTGGTTGGGTATTGAGCATTTAAGATTTGTCAGCCGGACAGGCCCAGCCAAAAATGAAATAGGAAGCCTGCCTAAATGGTCACTGCTACCGAGGGCATCTAAAGGAAGAAATCAAATCAAATCAACGCTCTAATCAAGACGAAATTGGGACATTTTTCCTCCTTGTCATATGATTATCTTTTGATAAATGACCAAAATATAATACTTTAACGTAAACTGGGCTCCAATATAAATGAAGTGAAAAAACTTGAAGTAACCTACGGACTTTGGAATATTAATCTATTTCCAGTTGTTAAAATATACAACCTTCTAAAATATTACTTGTGCTAATTGTTTCAAATCTTTACCTTTTTTAGAGCAACACGAGCAATAATTAATTATTAATAGATTATGGATATACCCGAATAGGTCAGATGTATGAAACAAGTTATACCAAGGCACTTAGGAAGTTTATTTCAATAATTAGGTCTGAAAACGAAAATGTTAACACTCGTCCTTGAAATCATAATTAGCTTAGTTATCTTTCTGATAATCTGTGAATCGCAGATTATATATAATAAATAATCTCATGAATTTGTTTATCCAATCTGATTGTTCCAACATAAATCTCTATCTTAATGAGCATCCAAAGTTTAAACTTTTTGATTATAGCATTTTATATCATAAGGAAGAAGAAAACATCTATACCATCTTTTGGAGAGTAGAAACTTGAAGAAAAATGGTAATTCTTTGATAATTTATTGAAGATCCTTCTGGGTGGCCTTAGGTCTGAATAATGTAGACTTTTTCTTTATTGTTCAATTAAGGGTGTTTCGACTTCTAGGTTATTTACATCCTGACATAAATATTACATTTCAATTTAAGGTATATCACATGTAAGTTACATTGTAAATAAAATCCACATAGTTAATTCTATTAATGTACTCGAACAGTGTAGCTATTTTGTGTGAATTATTTCTGAGAACGTCCTTCAGGTTTTTATCTACTTATAACTTCTTCAAATTTGTCACATTGTAGGAGTATATGTTTCACAGTGAGCTGAACATTACAAGTATCACATATCGATAGTCCGCTGTTCTCCAAAAGGTGTTTGTGGCTGAATTTAGTATGTCCAATCCTTAGTCTCCGTAAGATATTCTGTTCTTTTCGGTTTAACGATGTTAGTGGTTTTGGTTTAACAGTATCTTCCAGCTCTCTTAATTTTCCTGTTTGTAATGACCATTGAAGTTCCAATTATTCAATAGTTTTTCTTTGAAATATGATCTGAGGTCATAATCAGTTTAAATGAAATCTGTTTTGTTATCTAATTCAGTTGATCTCTTTGCATTTCTATCTGCCTCTTCATTGCCTTTAACCCCAATTCTGTGGACTATTCAATAAAAGTTGGACTTTCAAAACGAGAGGATACAATTTATAGAACTAGATCAATAATTCATTGCTTGATCATATTGAAAACTATGTTCATCATTATAAAGATTTTTAATTTTCTTCAAGCTAATTCGGAGGAACTAGTGCAGTTATGTCTTCTTCGCTGTGGGTGTAAATCTCTCGCAAATTTTTGAACAATCACATAGTGCTTATGTTAACAGTCCTGGTTCAATGTTCCTAATCACCATTACACCTGATGACATCATTAATGTAATCTAAAGATATATGAGGCTTGACACTTCAGCTCAAGAAAATGGTCATCAGGTACATAGCTGAACCGCTCTGTAACCTAATAAACACGTGTTTCAAGCAAGGTTACTTCCCCAAAAAACTAAAAATATCAAGGGTAGTTCCCATTTATGAAAAAATAGCACAGATTCATGCTGAAACTACAGACTTATTTCTATCCTTCGAGCATTCTCAAAGATCTTTGAGACATTTGTTGTATTTTCTGAAGTCATCCTCACTTCTTCACGATAGCCAATATAGATTTAGAAAAAATACATCGACTACAATAGCGCAATAGAATTTGTCTTTGAACACAACAGGCTGTTTTTACTTGTCTTGATTTGAGAAAGGCGTTTGACTGTGTTTACCACAAGAAACTGCTAACAAAATTGGAACATATCGGACTCTGACAAAAAAAGCAGTGAGAGTTTTGACGGGAATTGTTTACGTAAATGATTTACCGGAAGCAGCCTCAGAGGCAGTAGTGCTGATGACGTCAGTGAAGCTTTCAGATCCTTCGTCTATAGCCCAGCAAGTAACAAACGCAATGTCTGAGCTTCATGGATGGTTCTCTAACAATAGCCTTGAGGTTAACACAGCGAAAACGAAAATAATACAATTCAATTATGCCAAAGCGGCTGAAAAAGTAACATATACTTACCAGAAAGGCGCAGTTGTCACTTCAGAAAATTTTCGGTTTCTTGGTGTTGTGTTGGACTCAGTTGGAGTTGTCATATTGATTATTTAGCGAAGGATTTGTCACTAGACTCCTGATTCTGCAGAAAAGATGCTTAAGATCGATTTTGAACCTCAACTACTTGGAAAAATGTAGACAGCATTTTGAGGGGAGGCGGATTCCAACAGTAATAAGTCTATATATTTGACTCAGTAATGTTTTTTGTACGTAACAGGGATCTGTTCAAGGAGGGGTTTCCATGAATATGAAACGCGAAAAAGAGATGATATAAGGCCACCGCATACCGAGTTGTCTTATATTCATAAAAAGTGCACCGGACATGACTATACGGATCTATAACCATATTCCCAGAAAAGTGAGGAAATGGCGTAATACATATTAAGCTCTTGAATAATATTTTGCGGACGACCGAAGTGGAATGATATTATTAATATTCTTCATACCACTACCAACAGAGGACTGTTCGGGAATACTTTGGTGAATTACTTTCTAAACTGCTTGACCTATTTACATGTGCTATGTGGTTCAAAACACCGTTTGAAAACGACGCAATTATTAAGGGGCAAAAGCCTAACTTGAAAGAGCTAGAAAGTGACTTTCAAAAATATAATACTGAAAGGCAGCCTCTTTAGTCTGGACTTCTTTACTTGTAAATTTGAAATTGTTGTATGATGTAACTTATCTTGTTTTTGTTTTGTAAATAGTTTCGAGTTTGACGCCTCTTGTAAGTTTTGAATGAAATATATGTTTCATATATCCACAGAACTCGTCCAAAAATTTAAGTTAAATGAAGATTGCACATCAGTTTGAAGAAAGCTCAGTTGAATTGAATGAAATTTCCTGTATAGGAATAAACCTTTATTCTATACAACTTATTACATCTATTACATACTAAAAATAGTGCGCCAATTAATAAAACGGTCAATAAACTTTTCTTATGATAATAAATCATAAATTAGATGTATTTGATAATAAAATTAAAAAGACGAAAGAGATATTTTCCTTGTTAAATGTTTTTCATGCATTCTTTTCAAACTAGAATAAATTATATCGGTTTTACAAAACCGATATATGTATAAATATAAATTGCATTTATACAAGAAACGAAGCAATCCTCTAGAAACTTAGAATATGGAAAAACCTAATGCACTCATATTACGACAAAAAAATAATGCTTATACCCAAAATTGAATACATCGAAAAACGTGAAAATATTCAAGAAAAATTAGTATTTCCTAATGCTGCTTGGAATCTTGTAGTCGAAACGATCTGGGTAATTGTTGATTCCAGGTGGTGGAGGACATGCTGGAGCCAAGGAAGTACCTGAATTTCCTGCGAAATTTTGACTTCTCCCGGAAGTATTCCATCTGCAAAAGAATTTAGTGTTGAGTGTTCAATTGTATATCATGGACTAAACAGATAAGCAAACAATTGTATTACTTTTTTATAACGATCTCGGAACAATAGCGGCCGTAGCGTGAATTCAAAACGGATACCTCGAAGTGGTTATTTGAGTTTTGGAAAAAGAAAATAGTCGGTCGGAGCCATATCAGGTGAATATGGTGGTTGTTGGATGGTTTTGTAGAGTTTTTGGTCAGAAATTCATTCACAATGATTGCCATGTAAGACGGTGCATTATTGTGGTGTAAAATCCACGAGTTTCCACAAATCTGGCATTTTTTCGGCGAATTTCTCTCTCCAACGCCGAATAGCGCTCAAGTAATATTCTTTTTTTCCCTCTGTCTTCTGGCAAGAATCCGAGTGTACAACACTGCGATAATCAAAGAAAACAGTCATGGAAGGCACCATTCCGAAGCTTGAGTGGTTTGCATGTGAAACTCATAAACCCATGGCTCATCACCAGTTACAATGCGTTTTATGAATGTGGAATTGACTCGTTCTAGCATTTCTTCAGCGAACACCAATTTTGGAAGAAAATTCAGGTCTTTTGGAACTAGTCGTGCGGCAACGCGTTTCATGCCGAAACAATCGTACCAAATGATTCGTGGCATGCAGAAAGTTCATTGCCTATCTCTCTCAAACTTAAATGACGGTTTATCGCTGTTAACTTCAGTTGAAGATGTTGATGGCCGACCAAAGCGAGGCAAATCTACCACCACTTCTCGACCACCGTTGAATGCACTGTAGCACTCATATGCAAGTATTTTTGATAAAGTCGATTCACTGCAAGTCTTCTGTGACATTTTCGGCGATTCGGCACTCGAAACTCCATTTGCAGTACAAAATTTGAGACAAATTCTTTGTTCGACATTTTCATCCATTGTACAAATCTCAAAACTGACATAATCTAGCACTGTAAACAAACTAAATGACAGATCGCAGTCGTTCCCAACTTAGCAACAACAAAATTTTGCTGATTTTTTGAATCATGGAGACTATATAAGTCTGGTATTTGCCAGAGTATGTCCACGCTAATCGTATGAATAAAGACCTGCGTCGCTAATTTTTTTTGTACTGGTGTCAATAAACAGAAATAAATAAACGTGAAGTTAGCGTAATAATAACTAAACCAATTGTTAAATGTAAAATACATACCTGGTGTAGCTGAAACTAGGGCCACCCCTGAAAATCGGATATAAGACAACATTTTGAATATGATAACATTAATAGGTTTGACATTTCGTTTACGGTTATGTCGAAAACGATACCAACTTTCGAATTTTAAATGGGACACCCTGTACTTTTTTGCTTATTTTAATTGTTCATCTCATCCTGCGACCTTTTGACATATTTTTAATTGAAAAACAAAACACAATCTTGTTTTTTTGTAATTTTCATTTTGTATCTAAAAATTTAATAGCTGATTTTTGACGGCGTGTCAAAGTTAATAACAAAAGAGCGAAAACGAAATAATTATAATAAATGTTTAAAAATACCACCACTCTCAGGTGCCTACAAACGCCTGTCTCAAACAGTTCTCAAATTCTTGTTGGGTTCTAACAGGTGTTTGGTAAACCTCATTCTTTACACAGGAAGAAATCTAGTGGACTGAAATCTGGCATCTTATGGGGCCATTTGTACCTATTCATTTTTCGGGAAAAATTTCGTTGAGATACCTCCCTTATGTTGTGAGGAGGTGCACCATCTTGTTGAAATTATATTTCATTCACAACAGCTAATAGAAACTCGTCCAATTCATCTTATATTTGGGTCCTTAAAAATTTCAAATATCTCTCCCCTGTCAATGAACCTTCAAAAATTATGGGCCTTATTAAATATCTTCTCATCATTCCCATCCAGACATTTAACCAAAAACGTTCTTGAAAGTTTCCATCTTGATATCTGTGCTCATTTTGTTGCGACCAGTGTATTTTGCCTATTAAACATTCCGTTGTTCGTGAAACGTGATGCGTCACTGAATAAAATCTTTGTGGGATATTTATTATTATACTCTTCATAGTACTGGATTCGTCTAAACCTATCGTCAACATACAGGTGTTGGTGTAGTTGATATTTAAATGAGCGGTACTCTTCAGCAGGTTGCACCTCACGAAATTTTCGTTCAACTTTAAAGAAATAAGTTCTATTCGGATGGAGTCTTTCCGGATAACGTTCTCTGTATAATTATTCAGCTTGAACGCTATTTTTCCTGCACTTTCCATAAATAAGGAGCATATCGACATTTTCACTTTGGGTGTATTGATTTATACTCAAAATTGAATTCACTAATTCGCAATGCCGATAACTAACTACAATGGAATTTTGACATATTTATATGATCACAGAACATTTTAAGTATGAAAAAAATTTTGCATCGCCAACGTAATTAGTGCTAGTAGCGAATGGGGAAACTCTGCAAAAATTGCCTAGGTATTCTCCACTGGAACTCCGGAGCCGTTGAGAATAGAGTGACATGAGGTATAAAAAAAAACTGCTACTGTAATACCGGGTGACCCGATATGGTTGTCTCAGAAGAAAACCTACTTTTTGAGGAAAAACTGAAATTTAAAATTATGACAACCCTTAAAAATGAGCAATTAAGTTTTTAGGTACAATCTTGTATTTTCGCGATAGGAGATGTTGAGCTGAGCCAATTGTCACTGTTCATGGCCTTCTAGAATGAAAGATGAAAATTGCAAAAAAATATTGTTTTGTTTTTCTTTTAAAAATATGTCAAAAGGCCGTAGGATGAGATGAACAATTAAAATAAACAAAAAATACAGGGTGTCCTATTTGAAAATCGAAAGTTGATATAGTCAAACATATTAATGTTCAATAATCAAAAAGATTTTCTAGTAGCACCAAGATACAGATTGGCTAATTCAGAAAGGAATTCTCCCAATTTATTAATTTATCAACTGAGTAATCTACATTCTTTTTATTAATTCAACTAGGTAATTTCAATTGACTTATCATAAGCAATCAAAGATTGTAACCATGATGAATAAAGCATACATAATGTTATCAAATTCAAAATGTTGTCTTCTATCCGATTCCCAAATTTCATCAAAATATTTCAAATAGAAAAAGTTACAGGGGTGGCCCTAGTTTCAGTTACACCTGGTATGTGAATTATATTTAATTAATAATTATAGTTAGGTAGTATGTAAACTACCGCATCATATCTTAATGCTATTTTGGTACATTCAGAACACTAGCGCCCTCTTAAAATCCCAGTACGCTTGCAACACATGGAGTGTGTGCTCCTTATATAGTCTCCATGTTTTGAATAATCAACACCCGGTACTTTTACTGAACATTATCGATCTTAAAGCTCCGGCGACCAAAATCCTCAACCAGATCTCTTGAAGTAGTTATTACAACATAATACCAACTTGAAGCAAATAATTTTCAAGATTCTCTCACAAGAAATTCTGGTATTATCGAAATTAAATTAGTCTCTTCATTATATTCATAACCGTAATTTATTGTATCAGAATAATTTTCCCAAAATATATCAAGAAATATAGGAATAACGCTGTATTATTGAAAACATTACAACAATCGTTATAAATTGAGTATTTGAAAAGTTTTGATGAATTCATTTTTCAGACTCCTTTACAACAGAAACGAACCTGTCAGAATTAGCATTTGGACGCCAGCCATCTTCTTTAGAAGGCCATTTCGAGCTGTTCGGGAATGGTTTCGGTGACGCACTTGAGTTCCAAGATGAAGAAGTCCTTGAATCAAAACGTGGCACATCTGAAAATTAAAACATTTAATCATTTATTTTTATTCTTAATAATCGAATTTCATATTTTATTTTCTGTTAACAAAACAATTCTATGGATCACTGACCATAAAGCATTTTGAGGTTATTATAGTTAATGTTAGTTCAAATCAAATCATCATAGAATGATCAAACATTCGTGGCTATACATAGTGTCGAAAAAATACAGGGAAGAATCAGCTTGTAATGATTGTCAAAATTTTTGTTGTTCTTGATTTGGCACAACTGTTTTCTATACTGAAGGGGAGTTTGAACGCGATCTGTCCTTTAGTTTTTTCAGTGCTCGATTTTGTTTTTACGATGGATAAAAATACCGATCAAAGAATTTGTCGAAAATGTTTTATTCAAATGGAATTTCGTATGCCGAATCGCTGAAAATGTTACAGAAGGCCTATTGCGAATCAACATCTTCAACTGAAGTTAACATTGACAAAGTGAAGGAAATGGTAATTAAAAACGCCATCTACGTTTGAGAGATAGGCAATGGACCTTCTGTGTCTCACGAATCAATTCGTATGATTTTAAACGACTGTTTGGGCATGAAATGCGTTGCCGCTCGACCAATTTCCAAAACACCATAACCAATAAAACCACGTCAAAGTCGATGAAGGTAATATTTTCTTTGACTATCGTGGTGTGCACTCGAATTCTTGCCAGAAGGTTAGACGATAAATAAAGAATGTTACCTGAGCGGCGTTAGACAGAGCGAAAAAGGCCAGATTTGTGGAAAGAAAACACCACCATAATTCAGCATCTCACAAGGCTATTATTGTGAATAAATAATAAGACATACGGAGAGAACCTGACGGCCAAACAGTCAACAAACAATATTATTAAGGATTTATGCGTCGTTTACATGAGGCCAGATTTGTGGAAGAACAAAAATTGGCTTTTGCATACACTTCAATGCTTGTACGTGAGTGTTTGGCCAAAAATTGCACCAATAACGTTCCACAAGCACCGTATTGGCCCGGTTTGGCACCGTGTGACTTTTTCATGTTCCCACGGCTTCAGATTACCACTTCTTGGAACTCGTTTCGACACCATAGAACTAGGGTGCTCAAACGGTCGATCGCCAGTGCTTTTTGAGTAGATCTCGAGAAGAAAAATATTTTTAATAAGTAGGTATTCAAACTACAAAAATTTATCACGTAATAAAATAACAGTCTGCTAGCTGCAAAAGGCGGCTTCAACAAAAGAACGCGCGGTACTTGTCAAATAAAAGCCGCGTTTTTATTCTTGCCGCTTTTCTAGAAATTTCTTTCATTCACGCCGATATAAATGTTGCGCCTGCAGGAATTGGAGTCATTCTGAATTGTAACTCGAAGGCAATACTAAGTCGATGCAAAGTTTATTATTAAATGGTACAAGATGAGCGAAGCCAAGAAATCTAAAACGTATCATTTTAATAACCATTAGGAGGAGGAAGAATTTGTCTAATTTGTCCTGCGTCTGTTGAAATAGAGAATAGAGGTTCATAAAAACTATGAAAATGATTTTCCGCCTCAGATTGAATTAAGAAAACGAAAAGTATGTGATTTGATATCTTGTTTGAGTAAAGAACAAACCATGTTCACAAGAACAAACAATTAAAAGAAATCATTCTAAAATGGATCGGTTGTGAAGGAAGCATTTATTGAAGCGGGTGAGGCTTTATTTGGAGATTTTAAAAATAAAACAGAAATCATGTCTGCTATTAGAGAACTTCAATTATCTCGTCCGACTGCCACAAGGCGTATTGAAGTCATAAGTCAGGACATGGCAGATAAACTAAATTATGATATCATGAAATGTACATGCTTTTCTTCACAGTTCGACGAATCCACCGATATTACAGACACTGCCCAGCTCTGTATTTTTATTCGGATGGAATTCAATGACATGTTGGCTAAGGAAGAATTTTTGACAATCATACCTCTGAAGGAGAAGATCCGTGGCGAAGATATATATGACGTTTCCGTCAATTTAAAAAAAAACTACAATACACCAATATATGAATTAGTGTGCATTGCAACCGATGGAGCACCAGCAATGACTGGAAACAAAAACGGTTTTGTGGCATTGTGTCGAGCTAATAAAGATTTCTCTTCATTTTTTTCATTCCATTGCATTATACATCAACAAGTTTTGTGTTCAAAAGTTTTAAATACAGAGGAAATTATGGGTATTGCAACAAAAAATTGTGAATTCCGTCCGTGCATGTAGCTTGCAACGGCGGCTCTTTAAGTTGCAGTTGGAAGATAGGGAGTCAGCTGAACACATTGATTTAGTTCTTCACACGGACGTCAGGTGTTTGAGTCGCGGAAAATTCCTAGAAAGGTTTCAAGAATTATTGCCCGAAATAACAGCTTTTCCAGACCAAAGAGGTGATGACACTCAGATGTTGAAAAACGAAAAATGGTTGACTGATTTGGCATTTTTAACTGACATCAAAATGCACTCAACACTATTACCTTGGAGCTTCAAGGTGAAGGAAAAGCTATTATTGAGATAATTAGTGCAGTAAACGCTTTCAAGAGTAAATTGCAACTTACGATAGATCAACTGAAAAGAAATGATCTGAAACATTTTCCGTCTTTGAAAGCAAGAATTTCTCAGGTGAATTATGATACTTATGAGGCTGAATCATCAAATATTTTGGGACAATTCGAAATGCGTTTTTATGATTGCAGTAAATTGGCAAATATAGCATCATTTATGAGTTATCCTTTTTCATGTAAAAACATTGAGGAATTAGCTACTGAAATATCAAGTCAGTTCAATATGAACTCATGTTCTGTTGAAAATGAGTGGGTGCAGATTATATCAGATATACATCTGAAAGCTACAGCATTTGATACAAACTTCTGGTGCTTTATATCTGAAGATAAATATCCGAATCTAAGGCAAATGTTTGGGTCAACTTACTTGTGCGAGTCTGCATTTTCTGAAATTAAGAGCGTTTGAAGAGTGAAAAAACGTTGGCATATGTGTATCGCTTCTAATGGTGATTATTTTGGAGATAAAAATTTGGATAAAGAGTAAAGGTTTTGTGTCTTATTTAAAAGCAATAAAATCGTTGGACCGAAGGTATTCTCATATGTGGATTCAAATTCATCCAATAAAATTGTATTAAGTTACATCAACAAATGTTAATATCTGGTTATTCAATTATCTGAAGCCTTATTTATTCAAGAAGTTATCATGCATCATGTTAATTAGAGTGAAAAACAACCAGATCACACAATTTCAATTCATCCTCAGCTTACCGGTTAATGAACCTGTGAAAAGCCTAGGGGTACTTGTAGGAATTTTTGTCTTACCATCAACACGTCTATCTCCACCGCGATAATGCGGGCTACGTTCCCTCTCTCGTTCGAATCTATGGTCCTTAGTTATTCTAAAACAATCAAACAAAATCCATATAAAACTCAGTATATTTCAGGAAAACCCCTGTCAGTAAATAGACAAGGTATCTAGGAATGGATTTCTCTTTAAGGGATAATGCAAAATTTTCTTGAAGTTTCAAAATTATTTTGTTTATGCAATATAGGAGACTTTTTGTCAAAGGACAATAGTTCATGG
Organism: Cryptolaemus montrouzieri; assembly: GCA_013387265.2. Taxonomy (NCBI): domain Eukaryota; kingdom Metazoa; phylum Arthropoda; class Insecta; order Coleoptera; family Coccinellidae; genus Cryptolaemus; species Cryptolaemus montrouzieri. Next base: position 5,035,212 of record JABFTP020000186.1, read on the forward strand.
ACCCTCTTCTTTGATTGGGGCCCTTTTATGAGCCTTTTTGACTGTCGCAGTCCCGAGATGAATGCCCAATAGTTCCGGACTTTGGAGGAGTTACAGCTTTGAAAGAAGAATAGCATGAGGGTCCATGGGATAGTCAGAATAGGTTCTGGTCCCATCGGCCTTTTTGGCAAGGCTGTGTGCTATCTCATTCCCTTCGATACCCTGATGGGCTGGGCACCAAAGCAGAATAACTCTGTTTGTAGTACTGAGCTGTCGAAGTGTTTCATTGCATTCGTCAAATTGTTTGGGTGAAACCCTTAAATCTTTCAGATATCCCAGGGCGTTTTGGCTATCAGAGCATATGTAGATGTAAGCGTCTCTAGTTCCCATGTAGGTATTCCTGCATGCATCAGAGAATAGCGTATATTTCTGCGTGTGTATCGTAATGTTTGCCCTAGGGCCGTGGACGCGGATGCCTGCAGCCATCCCGGGGTTTTGGGCCTATCTGTAAACCAGGTGGAGCCTTGTGGGGGTGAGTAAGGCATGGGATGTAGACCAAATTTCTTTTGGTGGAATGAAGACCTTAAAGGGTTTCCACAACCTCAATGAACCTCCATGGACGTCTCCTCCGTCTCTTCTTGTTCAGTGCAGGCCACCATACGATGGTCGCTTAGATCAAGAGCGGTCTCATCACTGTCGTGTATAACCAATATATTATGTTTGATTTGAGTCCCCATCTGTGCCCAAATAATTTTGGCAAGCCCAGAGTGTGTTTTGCGCTTGCCTTTCGATGTGATTGTTCCAATTTAGTTTGGCGTCAAGCATCACACCTAGATATTTCACTTTTTTCACTAGCGTCAGTTCGTCGTTGAATAAAATAGAATTGGTGCTTTGAAAGGAGGTAATTTCCTTTTTCGAGTGAATAGAATCATGTCTGTTCTGTTTGGATTGACAGATAGGTTTTCTCTGCACCATTGTTCAGTCATTTGTAGAGCGTTCTGCGCAACTTCGCATATGGTGCTGAGGAGTACAAGATCGTCGGCATAACCGACCGCAAAGTGCCTAGCATCGGAGAGGCACGCCAGGAACCCGTCCTGCACAAGGTTCCAAAGAAGAGTAGATATTACTCCCCCCTGAGGATATCCCCTGCTGGCGGTCGACTCGTCCAGGGGAGCCTCCTTGCTATGGAGTGTAGTTCTGAGTCGACTGATATACCTTGCTTGTAGACATGTTGCCGTTTTCCTAAGATTGAAAACTGCTAACTGCGACGTAGATAATCCCATTTATTTATATTCATATTTGTACTATTGCAAGATATCCATCAACATTTTCTTTACTTTTGATGTATCTCCAGAAGAAAAAGGACGATTTGCTCATTTGATTTGTTGCACTTACAGCTTCAACATTGTCAGTAACAGAAGATGTTTATCTGTCCTTATTCACGATTTGTCTAAATTTTCAATTGATACGTCCTTCCCACGCCTAGCATAGAAGTATTTAATGACAATCAAAACCCAATAAGAACTTTTGATTTTAATATGTATTATACTTCAAAAACGACATGGAACTGCCGAGCTTACTTGAAGTGAACAATTAACTCCTTAGTCCTACAAGCTACTCAGGTGCCTTTTTCCCTCTGGCGGGACTAAACCATGCCTTCACAATGTTGAAGTGGATGAGTTTGAATTCCGAATGTGATAACTACACAGTCGGATATATAGCTATGAGAGATTGAATATTAAGGTTGATAACGTTGCTCATCAATCGAGAATTGAGGGGTCTTCTTTAATTCGGAATAGTGTTGGCCTGGATATGAGCGCAAATAGAAAAGAATCGGCAAAGATTGATTTTGAATCTTTGGGGATGGGCCAGCTTATTGGTTATAAGGACTGTCTTGAGTGGAAACAAGATTGAGGAATTGTACCACTTCTGTCTCCCTGGTAACATCAGGAGATCAATACGATGTTCAAATGAAGGGATCTCCTTGAAATTGAGCACAAAAAATTTTCCGTGAGACTATGTAAGAATCGTTGTTCTTGAAAATCATAAGTACTAATTATTCGCTTTTACTTCAACAACCCGCTATATTATACTGTTATTCAAGTTTAAAAAGAGAAATCCTTTCCTGGGCACCTTGCATGACAGTAGCGCCCTCTGGAAGTTGGTCAAGTATAACAAGATTATATTACCTGGAGCTTACACTAGGAGGTACCTCCCTGCTTCGATCATGCAGTTCTCTATCGCGAATGTTCTCGTACGTCGGCCTGGAGTCATATTTCATTGAAGAATTTGGTCGGTTCAGGGAACTAGATGGCCGACTTCGCTCAGAGTCAAAATCCCTGCCCCTTTTATCAGGAATATCACGTTTATCATAGGGAGACTTGTAATCTTTACTGGGGAACTTCTTCGAAGGACTGTCACGTAGTTTTGAACTGAAATTTGTAAATTACACACACTGATTCATAATTGCAATTGATATTGAACATACGTTTTATTAAAAAAGTACGGGGAATTGATTGTTTGAAAAATTTGCTCGAAACGATTGTCGGAATTTTTGTTGTTGCTAAGTTGGTACTCTTTAAGTTTGAGAGAGTTAGGCAATTAACTTTCTGTGTCTCATAAATCAATTACCATTTCAAACGAGTATGAAACGCCTTAACGCACGACTAGTTCCAAAAGACCTGAAATATCTTTGAATTTTAAATCGCTAAAAAGTCGCTAAAGACATTCTAGAACAAGTAAATTCCAACCTCACGTTCATAAAACGCATTGATTTGAATTTGATATGCAAATCAGACTATTTTCTTTGATTATGGCGGTATTTTGCACTCGGCATACTTGCCAGAAGGTCAGACGGTATACAAATAATAATACTTGAGCGTTATGCAGCGTTTGAGAGAGCATATTCGTCGAAAAACGGCTAGATTTATGGAAAGAACACATGGACTTTGCACCAACTCACAAGGCTATCATTGTGAATGAATGTCTCACCTGATATGGCTCCGGCCGACGTTTTTCTTTTTTAAAAGTCAATTTACCACTTCAAGGTTCCAGTTTTGTCGATTCCGGAAAAAGCGTTTGAAAAATATTTTAATGATAGGATTATTCGTTGGCGTAAATGTATTATTTCGTAAGGGGCCTACTTTGAAGGAGATACAATAAATTTTGATGAAAAACAGATATTTAGTGTTTCGTTGACCAATTCCCGATACTTTTCTTTCCTCATTTTAAATGAAGGAATTGTTCTGAAATGATTTCTTTCATATAAGCAGTTTGAAGATTACCTGCTTTCAAAATGGGGCGGCGGCGGAGGTTCATTGTAATGCCTTCCATCGGCAGACCTTTTTCTATCATCGAAAGAATCCTCCCGCCTATAGGGGGCGGGTCTTTTGACAGCTCTCCTATCTTCCTCCAATCGTATTCTGGTCCTTTGCAACTCCATTTTCTCCAACTCTATCCTTTCGCGTTCAATCTTTTGACGTTCGCGTTCGAGCCTAATCAATTCGTTCTTCTCCCTTTCGATTTTTTCCCTCTCGTGTCGTAGTTTTTCTCTTTCGCGCTCTAGTCTCTGTGCCTCTGAACGTTGTCTACGTTCGATTTCTCTTTGACGCAATGACTCCTCGTGCCTCCTGCGAGCTTCCTCCCTGAGAAGACGTTCCTTTTCGCGGAATCTCTGGCGTTCCCGAGCTTCCTGTTGAGATTATCATTACAATAGCAGGTTAATGAGTGGTGAAACGTGAGCTTACCCTTATCTTGTCGAATGTGAGAATTTCGTTATGTCTTTTCTCACGAGAAATTGATCTTATACCAGGACGATCTCGTGATGATGTTCTTTTACGATCCCGACTCTTTCTCTCGCTAGTTGAATGCTGGAAAATTAAATGATCCTCAATTCGTTATGAAATTTAATCTAAGTAAATAGGAAAATGTAAATTGTACAACTTAACATGAAACAACTTACCCTTTTCTTCTCTTCATCCTTTCCTTTACTACCTTCCTTGTCATTTTTGTCTCTTTTATCTTCTTTGTCATCAGTCTCCTCACTTTTATCAGCATCATTAACTGAAGTTCCATCGCTATTAAACTTCTTTTCTTTTTCATCACTTACTCCTTTCATCGATTTTGAATCGTCATCTTTGGTTTTGGATGCAGGGGATCTCTCATTCCTTAAAGAAGCTTTGGATCGTTCAGGACTCTTCTTGCCATTTTTCATTTGCTTGAGTTGTTCATTTCTTACTACGTCGAACTGAAAGGGGTAAACATATTTATTTTGGACAGCTTTCATGCATACATAATTGAATTCTGTCAAAATAACACCAGGAATTGTTTTGTTAAGAAGATTGTCAAAACTTTTGTTGTTGCTTAGTTGGTATAACTGCTTTCTATACTGACGTGGAGTTTGAACGCCACCTGTCATTTAGTTTGTTTACACTGCTCGAATTTGTCAACTTTCACAAGTGTTTGTTGCGATTCACTATCTGTAATTGTCTAATTTATATTGTTTGTTTTATCAATGTGTCGGTGTGTTTACTTTGTATATTTTATCGTACTGTCCAATCATAGAATAATTGTGTTTTTATATTTATTTGAATTATGCAAATGGATTGACATGTTGTGATCCAAAGAATTTCAATATATATCTATCTATCTATTATTTTGGTAAGGACATACTTTGAAGGCGATACAATAAATTTGTAAAAAAATGAATATTTTGTTTCATTAATCAATTCCCAGTACTTTTTGGATAGAATGTTCGAATTTAGTAGGATTCTCATCAGAAGCTAGGAACAAGACTCTATAATTAGTAGAGAATAAATGAAAACAACTAATTTGCGTGCCATCCTTGACTTGAAACATCCATTTGGTTTCATTACTAATTTTTTTTTAAAAGACCTGTACAAATAAATGATACCCAAGTGGCAATGATGAGGTATTGTAACATTTTTTTCACAAGGCTCTATTAGCACTTCAACACAAGAATTCTATGAAATTTCTAATACACACAACAAAAATATTCTGCTAAGAGAGATGAAGTCTTATGGATATTGATGTGAAAGACATCAACTTCTTTGTGGACTCTAGATTGTCAACTTGAGATGAAAAAATGTTATATTTCATTGTTACATGACAAAATATTTTGTAATATACCTTTTCAATTTTGATGATCTGTCCATTCAATTCAGTGTTGTTCAAATTTTCGATCACTTTATTAGCATCGTCTACAGAACCCATAGTGACATAACCAAAGCAACATGTTCCAGGATATTTGGCATTTACAACCACTTTAGCTCCTACAACTTTTCCATATTGGGATAAAGCCTGCTTTATGTCACATGCCCGTGTATTCATAGCTACATTACTAATCCATATGGCACGAGGATTAGCGTTACTCGGTACCTTTTTACCATCGGAAGCACTGTGAAAAAAAACAATACTACTCAAATATCGATCAAACGTACCATCATAAATTGAGGTCTGACAAACAATTCAACTTCAGAGTGAAGTAACGTGCACTTTGTCAATGCCCAAAATTAAAAATTAATATGATATCTATTCCAACTACTTCACATTATTGGAATTTGTATTTATGACAGTTACTTTCATTTAAAAGAAAAATAGCTTTATAACCATGAAAAAATTGATTGACTATTCTTTCTAGTAACCTGAAGTTTGCATGTATGCGATAGTACAATGAATTTGTTAATAGTAACAAAATATACACCATAAGTACATTTTCTGAATATTATTGATTCCTTCAGTCAATAAAACAGTCACTAATATACTTGTGGTTGTCATGGACACTCCCGTGTTTGAAGTGAATATATGTATACAGATACACACAGGGTAGCACAAAGAAAACTTTCCATCTGTAAACAAATAAATGAAAATTTGGTAGAACATAATAACTTTACTCCTAAACAGAATATTTTCGGTGTTTCCTCATCTCAAGCTGGAACGAGCTTGAACCCCTTTGCACCTTTATAATTGCACAGAGGTGGGAGGTGAACTTTTTCAACATTATTTTAATTGGCACAAGTGGTAATCAAATTTTCTCTGAAGTAGAGTCACTCTAAATTTAACAAGGGCGAAAATCATTCTTTCACAGGGCTTTCAGTTAGGGAAGTGTGACAATCGAAAAAAATTACCATTAGAATTAAGTTGATGTGTTTTTGCAAATATACATTCATTCATTTACAAGGTGGACAGTTTTTGATGTGCCACCTTCATAACAGGTGGGCTGATATATAGATGGCGTTACTAGGGTCAAATCCACATGATTTTTAGTTAGTATTGAACTTAACTACACACCGTTGGTACGCAGATATACGACCGTTGGTTCGCAGATACAGCTTTGAAAGTGAAAGTGTTGGAAAACTGGATAAAAGAGAATTCAGTGTATTTATAAAACATTGCTTTTTGATGAAAAAAATTCAGTTGAAGCCGAAGCATGGTTGATAAACATTATTCGGACTCTACGCTAGGAAAATCAACGGTGGAAAAGTGGTTTGCAAAGTTTAATTCTCAAATACATGGTTATGATACCAAGTCCAGCCAAAATCTTCACTTACACTTATGTCCAGTGAGGACCCAGGTTGGTCTGAACAATCCTATAAAAAAGTGCTCGCAAGCTAATAGTTTGCCAGTAGAGATTAAAGACAGTAAAACTCTCTAACAATTCATTAAAAAACTGAAGGAATTCTTGATGAACCACAGGCAACTTAATGCAGAATCCAACTCCTGAAACAGCATTGCTGAAATGGAGTATTTGCCGAGAAGGATTGTACGACTAGCTCAATAGTTAGTGATTTATTCCCTATTGAGTTACATTAGTTAAGGCATAAATATTCGTAGTTTGTACTTTTTCTATTTTGGGTAATAAATAATATAAACGATATGATATGAATATCCAAGATGATGCATGCAGTGGCTGTCATCGATGAAAACATTAAAAAAGTACACAAAATTGTTTTGAATAATCGAAAATTAAAATTGATCGAGATAGCTAAGACCCTGAAGATATCAAAGGAACGCGTGTAAAAACGCAGCAGTCATCTGGAGAGGTTATGGCATCTGGTTTCTGGGATGCCCGGGGTGTTATATTCATCGATTACCTCAAAAAGGACCAGACGATAAACAGCAACTACTACATTGAGTTATTGGATAAATTGAAGGACCAAATCATCAAAAGAAAGTACTGTTTCATTGAGACAATGCACCTTGCCACAAATCAATTAAAACAATGGCAAAATGGTACGAATTAGGGTTCAAATTACTTTCCCATCCACCTTATTCACCAGATCTTGCCCCCAGGACTAATGAACAGGTAATTACCGAAACTTGAGCCTATTCTGAAGTTAAAGAGAAATCTTATTATAAAACTGGTTTTACTATGCTAGCCTACGAAATTTTCAGCCCACCTGATAAGGTCTAAACAATTCGACTTTGATAAAGAAGTGATTATAGAATCCATTGAACGGGCTTGGCCGCCCCTGTTGCAGAAGTACTGTAATGTAAATTTGAAGAACTGCTTTTCCCTTTACTTATAAAGTAAAATGAAAAGCTGAACAAGAATTTCTTAGTCGTTTTTGATATACTTGACGAAGCTCACTGAATTTCGGAAAAGTTGTAAGTAATTTTTTAAATCTAGTATACACAAGTCTTAGGTTTGATTCTCCGTTTTATAACAATATTTTTGAGATAGAAAATTTATAAATTTGTCAGACCTCAAACTATCACTATCATCCATCCATCAATTCTCTCCTCCGCTGTACAAAGTTTGCTCTAAAAGTTATATCTACCGAATGTAACGTATAATATTATGAATTTCTTTTAACTCCACTTGCTTGCGACCACAGTAATTCCATGAGATTACCCTTGTTGAACAGTATCACTCAATATCCAAATAATGAAACATTCTTATGTATATTTTCTTTCAAATTTTTCTGCATTCAATCACTTTTTTCCTACAGATGAAGTTTTCTAGGAGTTTCTCATTAATCATCAACGCTCAACTTGAGATTCTTCAGCACAGAGATTTTGAGAGGGATATCCAGGCATGACAATTCCCATCGAAATTGCAAGGAAGTTATCATTCAAGGCGAAATAACTTTAACTATTAACTAATAATGTGTTCTGGCTCTAGCCATTCCAATATTCTCCTTTTTCATAGGAATTTGTAGTGTTTTGTAATGATGAAGAATAAAACCAACCTAGATGCCTCAGCTCCTTCCTTCTTCGAAGTATCAGCCTCCGATGTCGACTCGTTGGTATTATCCACCTTGGTTTCTTGATTAGTTGATTTCTTCTCATCTAGAGGAAGAAATGAAATCGTAGAGATTTAAATTCAAGCTCAAATATGATGCCCCGATTTCTGAGAACTTCACAATATCAACAATGTTATGTTACATGAAAAATAACAAATTATATATAATGTGACAATGATAACAAATTTTGAAGACTCAACTTTACTGCTCCATTTTCTTAGCACTTCACTTAGCAATTTTTTTTGACTAAAGCTCCAAGTTCACAAAACACATATATTTTTATGATGAGGAATTATGTGACATAAAAACTAACAACCGTATCTGAGAAAACCTCTTGATGTTATATTACAGATCAAGTAGTAAAACTAGCTGGTTGCAGGAAAATATCTTCTGAAACACTCTTGACATCGATCCAAAAAACAAGAGGAAACTTCATTTTGGTAGATGGCTCATCCAGGAATGATTATCTTCTAAGTTGATCTTCACCTCATAATGGGACGATAATTTTATTAAGAATATCTCTTGTAATTTCAAAACTGCTGTAATTTATGTTGCACACATGATGATCTTGATAGTTCCATGGTTGTGAAACTGTTGATGTCTTTTCTTCTTACTTGAACTTTCAGCTACTGCCATTGATGAAACTCCAACTCTAGACTGATCTTCTTTATAATTTGTTCCAATAGCATGTTAGTTTTTATGTCACATCATATTTTATAAGTATAAGATTGCTCTGAATTCTAATATGAAAAGTTAAAGAGTTAAATGAAAACATACCTGGCTCTGATTTATCCTTAGTTGTAATATCTGATGTGTTCTGGAAAAAATCAAAGAATAATGTATAAAAATATGTTGCTATAACATAATACTGTTTACGCGCATCCAGTACGGTGTCGAACAGCTGTTCCCCAAAACTATTCGAATTGTAGCCAGTGTTGCCACTTGCCACAATTTATCCCACATCGGAGATTTGATTACCTGTCGTTGAAAATGAAATCGTGAAAGATAAGATAAACTATTGAAGTGAAAATGAAAAGTGAGCTCAGGAACCCGCGCTTGATTATCTAAATAACAGATACATCAATCAATCGATCTATTTATTTGTTCCATATAAACATAAATTGTTGTAGAACACGTCATCATAAACATAAAATACATAAAAAAACAAACAGTGTAAACAGAATAAAGACCTAACAATAAGAGACGAAATCAGCTGAGACAAATATTGTCCTCAAAATACTCCTGGAGAGTGTAGTATGGTGTCCTCCTAAAGTAAGTATTTAATCTTCTTCTCAATTTATTTTGTGGCCACCCTCGTGCTTCCTGTGTAATGTGATTATAAATTTTTACCAAAGCATAAACAGAGTTGTTCTGAAGGTAAGTATGCTTGAATCTGGGTAGCCTCATATCGTTCTTAGCTCTTGTTCACGCTAAGTCTCCACAAACAGGTCTCTATTATTAACTATGAACATAATAACTTCATAAACATATAGACTCACAACAGTTAGCACTGATCTTTCCACGAAGTGAGCCCTGCATGATTGTGTTTTGCTCAGCTTAAGAATCCCACGAATATATCTCTTCTGCAACAAAAGGAGCCTCAAGATATCCGATGAATTCCCCCATATAACTATCCCGTATCTCAGACTACTATCAATGTTTGAATTGTATGCGGTAAATGCTGTGGAGACATTCACAAGTTCGGACAGTGTTCTTAGTGCATACACATATCTGGCCATATCATTTGCAAGTTGGTCTACATGATCCTCCCAATCCAGTCAATAGTCAACCGAAACACCCTGGAATTTAGGGCTATTAGATGAAACCATGGCAGTCTTATATCCATGAGATATGGGTATGTGTTCTCTTTCATATGCAAACCTGATAAGTTTGGTCTTTTTACTGTTCATTTTCAACTCATTTCGAGAAAACCAGGCATCAAGATCGACAAGCACATCGTCCACTATCGAATCGGCGAGCACCAGAGAAGTGTCTGAATTCAGTTGTACAACCAGGTAAGTCATTGGTATAAATCAGGTAAAGGAGGGGACCCAAAACCGACCCATGCGGCACCCCCTATCAATAGCCAACATCGTTGACTGCAGTGTCTTCCCAGTTGTAGGCTCTTTTTCAGCAACACATTGAGATCTTCCTGATAAATAAGACCGAAGCAGATCCAAAGGCCTGCCTCTATTTCCAACCGCATACATCTTTTCAACCAACTTGTAATGGTTGACGGAGTCGAAGGCTTTTCTAAGATCGATACACATCAGTGCTGTTATTTTACCACTGTTTAAGCAGGAGAGAATCTTTTTTATAGCCTGATATTGCTCTTGTCGTAGTCCTACCCTTTCTAAAGCCATTTTGGTATATTTCGATTTCTGTGGATGAGATTGATGTGACGCGCCGAATGCCCGATTGGTTCACCAAAACCAAACGAGCGATTTCACGAGAGATGTTGAGATCACGAGCTATCTCTCTTACACAGGCATGACGATTTTCGAGCACCGGAACGAGGCAAATCTTCGACGATCTCCCAACCACCTATGAGGGCTTTGTACCACTCGTACACTTGGGTTTTCGATAAAACAGAGTCTCCATAAGAATTTTCCAGCATTCGCAACGATTCAGACGGAATTTCGTTCAAAACACAAAATTTGAGACAAACTCTTCGTTCAATTTTTTTTTTCCATTGTAAAATTCACAGAGTACCACTGAGGTCGACTGGTTTCAATAGCTGTCGTAAAGAAACTAGTTGACAGATCGCAATCATGTTTGGTGTAGTAATTAAGGACTGTGCTACCAACATACAGAAATGAGGGGGCAATTTAAATGAGAATATCCGGATACTTTTTAGTCCCAGTGTATATAAAAATTACATTAGAGTCTGGATACATAACCGATTGGTTGAGTCCATAATCTCCGAAGGCCAGATAACTTCCTGATAGGTGGCAGTTATAATTGCACGGTTTAGGTGAGTGGTTTAGAGTCCACTATAAACTGTAAGTCCATAGAAAAAACAAACAACAAGGAGGAGGTTATCAATTGTTGGGGAAGAATTGAGCATCAACACCTCTGTCAGTATTGAAATAAAAAAAAGTAGTAGAATTCTCAATAAAATTTTCTGCATCAGCTCGGAAGATGTGTACCGCAGTCTGTCTGGACCTGTCAAAAGCTTTTGACAGAGTCAACCATGAGAAGTTACTGAATAAGCTGGAGAAATATGGTATAAGAGGGGTAGCATTACAGCTCATTGGATCATATCTATCCAAAAGAACCCAAAAGACAATAAGTAGAGGAAAAACGGAAATATAATACGATCTGATTCCAAACAAGTATTAAGCGGTGTACCGCAGGGTTCTATATTGGGACCTTTGCTCTACATAATATATACAAATGATCTAGTTCAGACTACCAACAACGATGTCATAATGTTTGCAGATGATGCATCAGTAATATGTAAAGCTGAAAATCAAAATGAATGTATGAAAAGTCTTGAGACTGACATGAAAAATAAGAATGAATGGTTCTTAATAACAACTTGATGCTAAATCTGGAAAAACAAAACTTTTGTTATTCAGGGAAAAGAAAGAACAACTTAATTTAAGATTCCAAGACTGTGAAGTTGAGTCAGTTGAAGACCTGTCTTTTCTAGGAGTGAATATTGATCGTAATCTCAACTGGTGTAGTCACGTTGAGAAGATTTCACCAATGATAGCACGCTATGGCTATGCATTGCGGACTATACGGATGATAGGGCTGGATGCTGCTCTGACTGCCTATCACGCCTCGTTCATTCTAGGATAAGATATGGAATCATCTTCTGGGGAAGATCTACAGAAGCGGAGCGAATTTTTCTTTACAAAAAAGATGCCTAAGAATCATCTTTGGCATGAATCAATATAAACGATGCAGGAACATATTCAAGAATTTCAACATCTTAACACTGTATGGTCTATATATCTATGAATCAGTGATGTTCATTTTAAATAACTATAATGATTTCAAAGATCTTCAACTCCAACATTCCTATAATACAAGAGGAAAAATATTCTTCAAGAGGATAAGCCCAACTATTCATATTTACAAAAAATGTAACTTATAGTTTACTGTCAGTGTGGAATAAGTTTCCAGAAAAATTTAAGTCATTATCAATTAAAGTGCAAAAACAAAAACTCAAATATTTTCTTATTGATAAAAGTTACTATAATATAGGAGAGTTCCTACAAGAAAATGATTTCAAGAAATTATTGTGATCTGAATTTTGTGTATTTTCTACATGTTTATTTGTATTTTTGACTGAATCTACACCTGTATGGTTTTGATTTATTAAAAGTATTATTATTATTATTAATTAGAGGCTAAATATCAAGTGAAAATCTTTCGAAATCACCGTGAACAAGTCCAAAACCAGAAATTCAATGACAAAAATTGAAATTACACTCTTAGTCTATGTCAAACAAATTAGAACGTGACTGAACAAAGTGAAAATAAGAAACTTCACTAATAATCGAGATATTGAATAATTCAAAATCCTTGAAGTTGAAAAAATCCACCAGGAAAAGGAATCTGGTAACACTGGCTGAAATTCAAATAGTTCGGGAAACATTTCCCGTCGACTCGGTACTGGATTAGCGAAAGAGGTCAGCGTGAACAGCAGGATTACCAAAATATGTTGTTATAATACAATAATCAAATCTTACCTCTTCATCTTGTATTTTTTCTTCCTCTTCAAGAGTTAATGTTATTGGAGATTCATGATCTTCATCTTTCTGGTTTTTTTCATTTGATTCGCCATTTTCAGCCTAGGAAACATCATTTTTTTAAGTATCCAAAAAAAAAAACAAAATTAATAACTACCTCCTTGTGTTCTATTTTGGATTCCTCAGACTTTTGTTCCACCAATTTTGCTGTAGTTTCCGTGTTTGTTTCCTCCACCTCTGTTTTCTCAGAATCGTTCCTACCTGAATATATTACCGATAAATACTTCGAAATAACTGAAAATACAATAGACTACCTGTAATAGACAATCGTTTTGACGGTTTCTCTGGACTTTTCTCTTCACTTGGCTTGAATAAAAATGTCTCAGGATTTTCTCCTTCTTCAACAAGAGCCTGAAATGAAATGCATTAGCTTTTATCTGGCTCAATATGTCCCAATGAAGGGGTGCTCAAACGGTCGATCGCCAGTGCTTCTTGAGTAGATCTCGAGAAGAAAAATTAAAATTTCAAATTAAAAAGTAAATAAATAAATACTTCATTAACGAAATAGACCTTTGAAAATACTAAAAAGAATAATAGTATACACCTAAATAACAGAATACCTAAAGAAATAACAAAACTCAATAGTATAATAATATAAAATTAATTAAGTAATATCCCAATAACATATTGACAACTAATTATTGAAAAGAGACAACTTGAGTGTAGTTTTAAAATTAGAAAGAGTCTATAAGCAAAAAGATCAATATCATCAACTACTGAATTCACCCTACTGCATATTCTCGTGAGAGCGGAGTATTGACCATAATTTGTTCGATGAAAGTCGACATGCAGCAAACTGCTGTGTCTCACAATACATGGAATGTGCAAAAAAAAAAGTTCAAGTATACCAGAACAATTTAAGAGTTCATTGTTGTTCAATATCTAAAGACAAATATCTGAATCTAAGGCAAATCGCCTTTCAACTGAATGAAATGTTTGGGTCAACTTACTTGTGCGAGTCTGCATTTTCTGAAATGAAGATAATTATGTCAAAATATCGCAATCGACGTCTTCAGGCTTGCGATTAGCACTCAGTGGTTACGTACCATCTTATGAAAAGTATGCTGAGGACATGCAGTGCCAAGCTTCAACATCCAAAGTCACTCCTTAGTCAAGTTTAACACCATATGTAACTCTTTTGTTTTGCAACAACCAATAAACTCGCAATTTTGAATAACTGAGTTTTTTCATTGATATTATAGAGAAGAACCTAACTAAACTTAACCCAAATCTTGACTAATATAATGTATATTGTGCGGAAATCTAATATCTATATATGCTACGGTACACCCTACCTAGCTAGGTAGGTAGTTAGGGTGTATCGTGTATGTACAACAACCCTGCATCACACAAGCTTGAGCACCCCTGTTGTAATGCCAATTGATAAAACGAACACTTAATGCTTATTGTCACACAATCAATTACATCAACTTTGTGCACAACCAGACTTAAATATATTCAACTAACTTTTTGCAGCCTATCTATCAGTACTTGCTTCACACCATTTTTATCGAGTCCCCTTTTTTCCAATTCACTCTTCAAATCAACAACTCGTAGTTCACTCAACTTTTTACTTTCAGAGTCCGACATAGTTGTTATGGGACTGAATTACTTGAATTATTTATATTCAGTACCTCAAATATGTTCCAAACTTATTATACGTTTATACTAAAGTATGATCCAGTAGTTTATAAATGATTATGATTACCACCTAAAACAAGCATATACTTTTTAACACATATCTATCATGGCGGTACTGAATCACATTATTTCCGATTCCGGTCATAACATACTCACTGAACATAGAATATCGAGAAATTTTTCTTAGTTTTTGAACAATGAGAAAATTTAATATTCATCGCTTTGTATAATTCATTAACTCAACTAGTTTGTAAAAGAATCCTATATATACCTGGAAATGGAAATTTAAATTAGCAATTCACCTTTTTCCATGAATTATCTAACGAAACAATAAAAGTAAAGAATCTCAAAATTATCAGTTATGAAAAAAATTTAAGATTTTTATCCGCATAGGTATCAAGTAGTTCGATAAATCGTTAATCTCTGCATTTCAGAGATATAACAATTTTACCTGAACTTTTAATGTTCCATGCAAAATAACATTTTAGTAAATTCAAATATATCCAACTTTCGTTCAAACGCATATAGGGTAGTTTTCGCCTACGCAACGTGTCGGCAAGACGTCACATATATCGTGGCGTAGTAGGCGCAGTTTCCCAAAGTTGTCAAAAACATATGTTGACATAGGTTGAAAATGGGAAATGGGATGAGGAATTTTCAGGGTATTCTCAATTTAAATAGATAAAAAGATTGGGAAGATTGGAATACACAAATATGTTACTAAATTTACCGTATTTCTAAACATTTTATGGAAAGTGGTTTTGATACAAAGGTAATGGTATATTCTATAAGATGTTTTGAATTCGGCGAAAATAACATTACTTTATAGGATTAGATAGATGGAGACCAATAATAAAAATTCGAATAGAGATATAGACTGGTCGAGATATGGTCTTGGCACTGAAACTGCACAAAGAGTACGGGCCAATACAAGCGGATTTGTCGACTTATCCAGCAATTTCGACTATAGTATTGGTGGTCATCAAGCTTCTGGAGCAAATGAATTGTTTGCTGAAGAACAGGTATCTCATCGAGATAACACTATTTTCCATATTTCATTTGATTCAAATTTTAGGGCGATGTACCTTGGTGGAAATCTAATTTCTTCATTTCACAACCAGTACTATTTGGCACATGGGATGGTGTATTCACTTCATGCTTAATTAACATTTTCGGTGTCATAGTGTTTTTGAGATCAGGATGGATTGTAGCAGAAGCTGGGGTCTTTAATGCTGTTCTAATAGTTTTGTCAACAGGTAATATCCGACATTACATCAATAAATTGAATATTGTGTTATGCAAAATTTTTCAATTTCATTATAGTTTTTATTGCGTTGATTTCTGTATTGTCTGCTGTCGGAATTTGTGAGAGATGCCGAATTGAGAGTGGTGGTGTTTATTTTGTCATTGCTCATGTACTGGGATCTAGGTTCGGTGGTTCTTTGGGACTACTGTATTGCTTTGGACAGGTGAGTTATTAATATACATCAATTTTGGACTTCATTCTTGTGAGTTGTATTCAACCATAGGTTATGTACCCAGTGTTGTCATTAATCGTTTTTCAGCCAGAATAAGGTATCAATCTCTGGGAATTTGGTTAACAGTGGTTAATGGCGAATATTTCTGCTTGAAAGACAGCCGCATGCCCACCAAGACAGATCGACTGTTCCTTGGTGGTACCTCGACGGTAGACACCAGCTCCAACACCTTTTGCAGTCTTTGAGCCATCCGTGTACCAACAGGGACCCTCAAGTAGACGGTCCTTGGAGCTGATCCATTCCTGTCTATCGGGAATGATGATCTGGAATGGCCTCTCCATGTTGGTTTCAGGTGTTGCTATGTCCGACCTCATACTCAGCACTTCATTGTCCTCAATTTCAGACTGTAGGGCGCCAGGCACAAAGCCGAAGTTACCCGCTTCATTACGGGAAAGATGATGGAATCTGTAGAAAGCGATTCTAGCCACTCCTCGTATCACAAGATGAAGAGGGGCATGGCCCAATATCAGTTCCATGGTCGCAGTGGGTGTAGAGCGAAAGGCTCCTGTAATCATCATGCAGGCTGTTATTAGAGAGCTTCAGTTGGCATTGCTTCTTAAGTTCCTGCTGAGATATTTACCCCTAAAGTTTGAAAAAATAAATTGTTTTCGTACGATAAAATCTTTGTCTTTCAACGGAATTTTCTGAAATTCAAGACATTTTTTGGAAAAAATAGTATTTTATAAAATGTTGTTTTTGGTTTTTTCATTTGTCCCCAAATGCGCTCTGAGTGAACTACCGCGAACACATTTTACTCTCTAAGTTGTTAGGGGATGAGTATTTTACAAATCTAATAAAATTTTTAGATTTTTTAAAGTTCATGTGAAAAAGCTACACTTGTTAGATCTCGAAAAAATTAACCAGTAACAAGTTGGCTCAAAAGCCAACGATATATTTAGTAAAAATATTTTTGTTTATTTAGTTTATAATTAATTTTAATTATTCAAACCTTAGTACATAGACACTATTTACATTATCTGTTTGAATGTAGATTTTTACTTAAAAAACTTTAAAAATCTGAAATTTTTAGATTTGTAAAAACTTAAAGGGTAAAAAGTGTTAGGGTAGTTCACCCTGAGCACATATTGGGCGAAAAAAACCGAAAACAACATCTTATAAAATACTACTCTCTTAAACAATGTCTTGAATTTCAGAAAATTCCGTTGAAAGATTTTATCGTGAAAAACAATTTATTTTTTCAAACTTTAGGGTAAATATATCAGCAGGGATGCATTTGAGGAAAAAATTTATATAAATGTGATATTATTTTGACGAGATCTATCAAATTCTAACCTTATTCTGGTACACCCTGTATATTATTTGTTTCTACTATGGACAAGTACAACTACATGTCAGGCATCAAAGAATGTTATTGATTTTTCAGATTGAATAAGTGTAAATATAAAGAAAGCTAGTAAGATCAAAATGAAAATAATTTTGAACAACTTGATAATCTATTGTGAGAATGCCATTGATTTTTGGGGTCTTAACTTTCAGGCTGTGGGTTGTGCACTTAATGTTCTTGGTTTTGGAGAATCGATGGCCGAATTAATCAATCTAGGTAACTCAATATGGGCCGTGAGATTAATAGCTGCTGCTGCAGTGCTTTTATTAGGAGTCATAAATGTAGCAGGTGTAAAATGGGTTATAAAGTTGCAATTTATTTTACTACTCATATTACTATTGGCTGGTCTCGATTTTATGGTTGGCAGTTTTGTTCATACAAATATAGGTAAATGAATTTTTGAAGGCATGCTACTGATGAGAGATATTTTGATAATGTTAAAAATGTTTATTTCAGAGCATGGAGTTGATGGTTGGCTATCAAGTAACTTAAAAGAGAATATGTGGCCAAATTTTAGTGCGGATAGTAGTTGGTTCATTGTTTTTGGCGTCTTTTTTCCGACCATAACAGGAATACTATCTGGTATAAATATGAGCGGTGACTTGAAAGCACCTTCGACCAATATTCCAAATGGGTCTCTGGCAGCAATAAGCACAGGCACATTTCTCTACCTCGTTTTTGTGATATTTTTGGGCTCAACATGCCGTAGGAGTTTTTTAATGACCGATTACATGATTGCAGCAAAAGTATCTGCCTTTAGTGTCTTATTATTAGCAGGACTTTATGTTTCTTCTATGTCCAGTTGCCTTGGAGCTATGTATGGTACGCCTAGAGTTTTACAATCAATAGCTTTAGAAAATGTTATACCAGGTATTGGTATTCTAGGCACTGGGGTGAGTTGATGGTTTTTAGTCTATTTCGTAGAGACGTAGAGTAATAAAAGCTCATAAAGTATGAGAATCCATTAGAAATGATCTACGCGGGCAAATTCAAAAATAAATGTAGTTTCTATGATTTTATCTAGGAAGAGGCACCTATTTATTGCCGGATTTTTGATAGAAACCCTCGTACAAATCTCCAGGAGGAACCCAACTACCTATTTCTTTTTCGTTGCTTGCGAATATTGCTATCCTCGTTTTAAATATTATATCCAGGTACCACGGACTATAAGATGTAAGAAGAATATAATTAATGGTACGCCTATGACCATCCTGTCACCTAAAGGTTTATTACTCTACGGCTTTACCAAATCGACTATAGTGACTTTAATTGAAATAATAAAAATATTTTGTTTTAGAGAGGTCCTAATAAAGTTCCATTGTATGCAATGAGTGTTGTAGCTTCTGTAACTGTGGCTTTCATATTAATGGGTGATATAAATGCATTAGCACCAATTGTAACAATGCCCTTTTTGCTGACTTACGCCAGTATAGATTACGCTTACTTCGCTTTAGCACAAACGTTTGATATTCAACACCAAAGAGAACAGAGATTTCATAAGCCCAGAATTCTCAGTTCTAGCATAGATTCTGAAGAAAGTGATTTAGATAGATTGTTTCCAGAAAGAACTAGACATAAAACATTAAGGGTAAGCAGAAGTTGATTGACAAAGCTTAGTATAAGTGACAGAAAAAAAAATGATACCTTTGTTGTTCAAATAGTAGGAGTAAATGGCAACCTTGCATGAAAACGTCAACGGAGGTTTTCATTGTACCAAAAGTTTGATTTTGTAAAGTATTCTTGGAATAAAGGAAGATAAGAATTAATTTTTTAGACCAGCAATAAGTAGTTTAGGAAGAAATGGAGGCATGTGAATGTTATTCGAAAATAAAATAGATTCAGTCGTTACTATGTGATATGTAATTGACATTATGAGGATTGCGAATATCACTACATAAAAATATCACTGTTTATATTAATAATAATAATAATAATAAGTTTATTTCAAAGACGAAATCACCTAATATACAAATGAAATGCGAAGGCAAAAATGTAAAAATAATAGATAATTAACAAATATAAATATATAAAAACCTTATAAATAAATATGAATAAAATATGATATTTGATTGATTGATAGGAATATGTAGTGATACAAAAAATTATAAAAATGAATAACCTTCAAACAAACAAAAACATACATAATAATTGTTTAATAATACCTCATTCAAAATGACTAGCAATAAGTCGAATTACGCAAGAGAAAAACAGATCAGAACCACATATAAAAACCACAAAATGAGAAAATCACATTTCACACATCTCTTTTAATGAATGAGCGTAGTTTCCATTTGAAAACCCTCAATGAGGAACTACATAGCCTTATATTCTTAGGAAGTCTATTAAATTCACAAAAGCCTCTAATTAGTGCTCATTGAACTAGAATATACTTTTTTATCGATGTTCGAATCATTCTTCTGTCTAGTTATAGATGCGAGTTTCAGTTTTCCGTAGAAAGATTTTGCCACTTTCATCAACCCATGCGAATTTATAGTTTTTTTTTCTTGAAATCCCTTATTTTTTTGTACAGTTCTTGAATGTATGGTGTGAGATCCTGATTAATAAAGATGTAGTTATTCCCAGTGAGGCCAATGTCTTCTGCCTTTATCTGTACATTCTTTTTTGTTTTCATCATTTGGTTTTTTATGGAAAATTCTTTGAAACAGACTTTCAGGCGTTCGCTATTCTTTCCTATTTTATATGCTTCAAAGTTCTCGTTTGAGAGTTGTACATTTAGTTTTGGACCATAAGCAATCACTACACCCTTAATTTGAGTATCGTTCATGTTTTTTACGTATATTCCACTGATGACTGCGTTATTCTTGGGATTTTTTTGTTGAGACTTCCTTTCAGGTGGACTATTTCTTCTTTCATCTGCTGCTGTTGAGTATCAAGTCGGTGAAAATCCTTCTTCAGATCTAGTATTTCTTCTTTTTGTTTTTCGAGTTTCTTCATTAGAGAATTGTTTTGTTTGATGAGTGTATTCAATTTCTCTCCTATATCATCATGAGTGAATTTGCTCTTTTTGTGTAGATTTGTTTTTTTCTATGAATGGCTTTTTCGTGCGATTAACTTCCTCGTTCTCATCCTCATCCTCCTCCGATTCATCGATATTATCGCACTCGTTGCACCGCCAGACAAGTATTTTAGCCAAGATAAGATTTAATTTGTTGCTGTCAATATTGGTTCATTTATCATGATACCAATCTAGACATTCGGTGCATTGTATTTTGTGTCCTTTTTTGCCCAGCTTGGCATCACAAACTCCACAGATGTTAGGCATATTGTTTGTTTGTTTGTTATTCCTTTAACGTGCTCTATTTCCACCTTTCGGCCAATGAATTCTGTCACCTAACTAACCCGGGAATTTTGCCGAACCCCTCTCGTTTCTTCAATGTCCAACACATCTCTGTTAGACAGGACCGACGGTTTTACATCTCCTCCGAAAAATGGATACTCAAGCGATTCCCAGAATCCGAAAAATCGCACCGACTTTGTGCAGAATGAACCCAGGTAACTCTGCGCAGGAGACAAGTATCATATCCCCTACGCCACCAATCCGGTGTTAGGCATATTAATTGTTGGCTGCCACGAATGTTGTTTTGTTTAGAAAAAATTATCAAGAAAATGCGGCGAAAAAATCCGAAGTTCAGATGGTAATTGGGAACTACTTAAAAATCCCAAGTATGAGGGATTAATATAAACCAGTTAGGTCGTTAAGTAACATTTGATTAGTGTCTGTATTGTGTTTGGCTTTGAATATTTCTGAGGATTCAAGATAATTGAGTTTTATACCTTTTTGTGTCTGGTATAGGATCTGTAGATTGCCTATAGATGGAAAAATATGGTTGTTTTTATGCAATGTTGTGCCAGAGTGAAATCTGTTTTGTTTTTGCAAAAATGTGAATGATGCTCCTTTTATCTAATTTAAAACGACCTGCCTGTTTAATGAACATAAATTCCGTTACGCTTGGGACATGTTTATACACTCCTGAATTATCTAATTTTTGAGTTTTATCTTTGGCATTGAAGAATATATTTGGTAGTTTGGTAGTGGATTTGTAGGCTAATTTTACATTGTTTACATTGAGGATTTGGATGTTATTTGAGATTTTTTTAGAAGTTGGGCTTAAACAGGTTAATGAGGAATATTGATGTGTGTGGCTGTCAGAACTATTTTGAGGATAACTACTGTTATAGGCTTTTTGCAAACGTTTTTTAGACACAAGTTCATCATTGAGGAAAATAGTCTTTATTTTTTGCGATAGTTTTAACTAATGAAATTTTTTTGTTGAGATTGATAATGAAGAGAGGTAATGCAAAAGCTCTGTTAATTATTGAATTGAAAGTAGTAAATTTACGTTGAATAGTATGAGAGGAATCTGAAGGATTGCATATGTCTGTGTTGGTAGGTAAGAAAATTGCTAACTCATACTTGTCTGATGATAAGAGAAATGTCTATAGCGTTGAATAAACTTTCTCATCTTAAACAGTGATATTTTTTAACCTCTTTGGTACTACTAGTTTGATAGATGACAATACCGCAACAGCAAGCCCACCGATTTGCAGACCTACGCCCATCAAATGACTTTATTTTTTTCCTAGGGTGAATCAAGTTCTGGCAGTCCAAGTAGCCCAGAAGAAAACACAGAAGCCACATCCATAATAATGAGAACTCACATTCATTCAAAACCAAAGAATTGGTATTCCAGTTTGTGCAATAGATGGTTATCATTATTTGGAGTAAGATCATAATTACGTTTTTACTGTGATGTATTGAATCTATATTTTCAGGCTGTGTTGAAAATTTTGATTATGATACTAGTAAATTGGGCGTATGCTGTAACTTGTATTATGGTTGTGTTCTTTGTATGGCTGTATATCGGAACAGCGAATCCAGCCGTTAAGCCTGGCCTGGCAGCTGAGTTTAGATTTTTGAAATGGATTAAAATTATTCTCTTAAGATGTTTAGGGTGAGTAGTTGAATTTGTTGTGGTTCGAACAAATAGTAATTTTAATTTTAAACTGAAAATGTATATTGCAACTCATACAAAAATTAATATAATATTTGTGATTTCATCTCTGGAGTTTTTAATTTTCTTACTATGTGAAAATACCGTTTCAGTCAAATATCATATTCCAAATTACATTTATCAGGATTTTTTCGTTCTAGAGGTAACTGGAAGCTGTCCTTCTAGACAAACTTTTTTTAATGATTTTGACATAAATTCAGAGTTATTACATTTTCCTTAGTACGCTTATCAAAATTAATGAAAAATTCTATAAATAAATTTGAATTTGATCTTCTTTATTTATTGCATAGTTTTTGTGTAAAAAATTGATCGATTTTATGTGTGAAAGCATAATGTAAAGGAAGCGATCATAGTGCTGAAAATGGCCTTCTTCAGTCTACACAGGAGTCTAGACGTCGTATCTGATTGAAGATCCCAGGAGGATCTAATGCGGTTTCTTAAGTTTTCTACGTCTTGTACAGGAGTTCTATAAATCAACGTATTCAAATATCCCCAAATAGAAGAGTCTATTGGATTCAGATCAGATGAATGGTCAAAATTTGGGTCCACCTTGGCCTATCCAGCGATCTGGATATGTTTCGTTCAAATATTGACGTGCTCTTCAAACAAAAATTGTTCCTGGTCATGGGAACTTTTCCCTTCCTGAGATTATTCACACTTATTCATTTATACCCTGTATTCTGAAGATTTACAGAAACATGTCCACTGTTTTAATTAGTGAATTAGAGAGATACGGTATATTATGTTTCGTATTTGTTTTCAGAAGGCGTGTGTACGATTATGAACAAATCATAGTTACTCCTGTTCATCCAGGCCTCCATGTTACATCATCTCAATTAAATGAAGACAATGAAGATTTTGCTAACAGAAGAAGATATCATCAATCAGCTACAGTCCATGGTCATATGGTTAATATTGATGATTAGTAATTTATATTTTCTTACTTTGATATAATTTGTACGAAAATGTATATATTTTTATAATTATTTCGTTTTAATAAATTAACATGCCTAATATAATCATAAATTGAAATATTTTCTGATAAAGAATCTTTTATTTCATGCCTTCAATATCTTAGTATATATAATCCCTTTAGAAATGTGAAATGCAAAAAATGTGATGTCACTATATTTATTAAAGAAATGATTAATGAAGATTAATTTTATTTATTTATTTACTTCAAATACAAAATTGTATACATCAATTTGTATAAGAGTGTACGGAAATCCTTTAAACAAAATTACAAGAAATATATCGATAAGAAAGATAGTAACCATAAAATAAAAACTACTACGAAACGAATACATATTCACAATTACCTTATTATGAAACCTACTTTTGCTTTAAAACTATCAAAAGAGACAGAAAATTAGTCGAGATCTCTACCAATATTCCTCATGAGATCGAAACAACGATTGAGAAAAAATTTTGAGATTCGATTGTATTTGCACAATCTAGATCGAAACAGAGGAATGTAACGAGTGAGTCTACCAGGTAAATTAAAATCGATCATTCTAAACAAATCGAAACAGTCTACATGCCCGTTCAGAACCTTAAAAAAGAAACATAAATCCAAAACCCCTCGTCTAGTCATCAAGGTATCCAATTTTAGCTGTTCTCGCAGAACATCAATACCAATGGCAGTAATATTAAAATGGGGCCTATATGATATCAATCGTAAGAACTTTCTTTGGACCTTTTCTAGACTATTTATATGATAAAAGTAATAGGGCGACCAAATGCATGAGTTACGACAAATGAAGCCAAGCATTTGGTACGCCTTAGCCGTTATGCAACGAATATGTTCTTTGTAATCGAGCCCAGAGTCAAGGGTGATACCGAGATCGCGCACCGTAGACTCGCTGTTCATTCGATCATTCAATTTGTAATTCCCTATGAGTGGAGAACTCAATCTATGAAAGGTGACTACTCGACACTTCTCCACGTTCAGACCCAAAGAATTCGAACTAGCCCACTGGGAGAAGCACTCGATCTGGCCCTGTAAATATGCTTTATCTGAATCATCCCGAATGACCGAATATATCTTCATGTCGTCGGCAAAGAGTAAAAATTTCTTAGTCAGTACGCTACTGACATCATTGATGAACAGATTGAATAGAAGAGGTCCCAAGTGCGAACCCTGGGAACACCAGACGGCACGGTGAACTCTAATTTTAAATAAGATTTTAAATTATAGAACGAAAATCGCAAGCTAGGTAGCGTTTTGAGACATATCTGAACAGTTTGCTTCGACTTTGACTTCGCTCACGAGTAGTCCCCACTATAATATGATATAATAATATATTTATTCATCCTTTAGGACTTCATGTAATTTATAGGACAACTCAGAGGTACATATTAACAAAATATGATATAATATACAACTCTTATATATAACAAACTGTAATATACAACTCACAAAATTTAAACAATACAAGAAGAAAAATTTTGAGCTAATGGAAAACTACATGTCATTTGAATATTCCCAAATGGTTAGCCTTGCGTAAAAGTGTGGTCTTAATGGTTTTTTCAAACGCCGACCTATGTAACCGCCCCACTGGACGAGAAAGATGATTGAACAGTAAAATCCCTTGGTGATAGGGAGAAAGTTATGTTTCCTGGTTTTATGTATAGGTATGCATAAAGTGGTTGTACTTCGAGTGGAGCAATCATGAAAGCTAGATAGTGTAACATATTGATGTTCGTTGTCTCTTATGTGAAAAAGACTTATGGAAATGCAGGGAAGATCGAGAATGTTGTGCGAAATAAAAAACTGATTTACATGATTCACTTGGGTTAAGTTTGAAGATCAGCAAATTTTCAAAACACCAAGTGTTGAAAGCGTTTATAATCTTCCCACAAGTCTCGGAGAGATTCCCAGGAGTCTGCGATGTGACCACTATGGAAGTATCATTAGCAAATATTGCAATTTTATCTGCATTTGTATAATCAGGCAAACCATTAATAAAGAGGTGAAACAGTAGTGGTCCCAGCACGGAGTCCTGATCTAAGTTAACTCCTAATTCCTAACGTGACCTAAGTTAATTCCAAATTTCTCAGACCAAACCTCCGAATCTTGACAAAGTACGGCTCGAAATGAAACTACTTAACCAATCAAGGAATACCATCTAAAACCTAAATTATAGATTTCACTTTCCATAAGACCTATGACTAGGTAGTCTAACGACCGCTACAAGTCGAAAAAAGTTCAGTCACAAGAAGAACTCCATCCAAGCTCTTATAGACAAATTCAATAAAATCAACGACAGCTGTTTGAATCATACACCCGACCCTAAAACCATGTTGACTATTAGTGATGATTCCAAATCTATTCAAAAAGTCAGCCATACGATTAAACACTACCTTCTCAATGATCTTGGAGAAGACACTCAAAATTGAATTTGGATGATAATTAGCTATGTTAGCAGTATCATTCTTTTTATGCACAGGTATTACTTTTGCTATTTTTAGAAGAGAAAAAAATATCCTTGATGGACATAAAGGTTAATGAGATAAGCAAAATGATTAACAATTGAAGGTGCAATTGCTTTCAAAACTGTAGTTCAAAAGTAGTCGACCCCAGTTCCCCATTAGTGACATTATTGCACTGAAAATCTCTTCCCCGATTACAGGAAAGAAGACATTTGATAGATCAGATACAGTGCAAGATTGAGATATGACATTACCATAGCGTCCGCGTAGATCTTCTCTGGCAATATCAGTGATCCGCAAAAGCTCTGAAGCCACTCTAGTTGGTTCAGAGCAGAGGGTCCCTCCAAGTTAAGAGTGATAGATTGACGTGGCTTGATTTTCCTGCCCGTTTCCCGGTTAACTATGTTCCATACACTTTTGTGTTTATTCATGGAAAATGCTAAGAGGTCCTCGTAATATTTAAGTTTAGCTTCCCTGAGTATATACCAATAGTTGAGCTTAGCTCTACTATACACTTCCGTAGGATTTACCATTTTTAAGTTTGTTTTTAGCCAGTATAATTTTTTTAAGTTAATCACTAGCCTGGTTAACCTCCCCTGATATCCAATTCTTTGCTAGATTACTGGTAAATTTTGCAGGACAGGAATCCGTTATTGATTCTTTTATATCAATGAAACTTTGAAAACTTAAATCGACGTCAGTACTTTTATGAATGTCTACAAACGAGGCACTTATACAGAATCGACGAGTCGGTCAAGGAGGAGTAATATTTCTAGTTTTCATCAACTTTACCTCAGGGGAATTTTTGTTTATGAGGTAATAAACAAGGGAAAGCGCTTTATGATTACCAATATGAGCCTCAAACCCTTCAGTTTCATAACTATCGATATCAGCATTTGTCAATAGTCAATCAAAACAAGAAGCATGACTTTCATATCAAAACTGTTTAAGAGGGTCATCAAATAGTTGCCTTTGCATGCAGTTTCTACCAAACAAATTAATATTCAAATCACCACACAGAAATATGACTCTTGCATTTTGATTCAATATAACTTATCTAAAAATACCTAAAAGGCACTAACAATTATTTCAGCACTGCTTAAAATAAATTTCACTGCAGCAAGCTCGTATTCCATCTCCTTGGAAAGTTCAGAAAACCCAATAACATCGACCTGAAGATTGGACCTAACATAAATTACCACACCTCCGTGTTCACGAGAAAGGCGGTGGGAAGAGACAATACTCTAAGGTTATCTACACTACTGTATGTCTTGTCTTATACGGAGGGAGTGTGTTAATGAACGCAACAATTCATTGGTATATTTTTTATTTTAATACTACCCTCGATGTAAAGAGAACGCTAACGGTGTATAATGTATTGGAATTTACCAACTTTTGACTTGATGGGGCACTACTAACGAGACTTTAGATTTAGATTGTAGTAAAACTATAGAAGTATATTAGTAACATTTTATTACAAAAATACATTTACACTCAAATACTGACATTTAATAATAGAACTCACAAAGGAACACATGTCTATTGAAAATATATAAGAAATAACTGAAGTTTACTCTTAACTACGAACACATTTGCATTAGAAAAATACATTAATTTTCAAATATTAATAATAATGAAGTCACAAAGAAAGGCATACCTATTCAAAAATGCAAAAAAATATCACAGTTCGGTAATATAGTCACTTTTATAATATTAATAATTAATATAACTATTTAAGGACACTTCAAAAATATCTATTAGACTCGTGAAAGTGCTTGTTGCGATTGCAGTGTTTGTATTTCTTCGTATCTAATCCGACACAACTGCTTAAGTTTTTCATATTTCACCTTGAGTGTCTCCAAATCGGATGACCTGGCAGATTCATCTTTCTACAAACAGAAAAGAAATACGAACGATAATTAATTAACCATCGAATGAATTGTTATTTTTAATTCTAAAATCTTCATTTTCATGAGAACCTCCTTTAAAACTTATGTTACCTTTATTTGGGATATTTCAGACTTCATCTTCTGTAGCTGGTGTTTCATAGATTCGCAATCTCTGCAAGTTTCCACTGAAATTAAATGCATGTTTTATGTAGCTTACAACAATATTTTCTAGAAAAGAATTGTGATTTTACTAGGATTATCGTAATTTTGAAAGGGTATATAAAAGAAAAAATCTGGAAGTTTTTCGTAAATACGTTCACATACGTCATTTTTGAGCACTTCGGATTATGTTTTATTTGTGAAGCTACATTTTCCTTTCTGAGGGCCACTTATTAACATCGATTTTGGCTTCCTCAAGATAATTTGTCACCATACACTTCAGAAAGAAAGTCTACTCATTACTGAAGCGCATATTTTTAATGAAATTTGGATTGATTATATTTGTGATTCGCTAATAATGTATTATATAGGGATGGAACTTGTGAAGCTTAGTCACCCATGTCATAAAGTGGTGAGTGTCCTGACACTTCAAGTTATGCCATTTCATCTACAACTCTATTGTCTCGGTTTTTCTATTCGATATTGAGCTATAGGCTTCAAATTTTTGAACAAATAATGTATCCATGTTTCACATATTTGTTTGAATTTTTCATTCTTGATCGAAAATTCAGTCTGTAGCACGTGCACATCCGCCTTGACCACCATTATTACAAATAATTTCTACACTTTCTTGAATTTTACGAAAAAATTACAAATGAAACTAAACCATTCAACTAAAAACTGTAAATAACACGATCATTCAAGAAAGACGTGTTACATTTTTTGTAGTTATGTTTATTTATTGATTTAAGACCATTTGACTTTCAATATATCAATTTCTTTCCAGTGATGTAGTCACTTTTTTTAACCTAAATACAGATAACTGTGACTCTTTTTGACCATCAGGTGAAAAAAGAAATCGAGAAAGTGTAACATGTAAAAAGAAAATATAATAATAAAAAAATATAACATACCAGTACTTTCCGAGCATATTGTATTCAAATCTATACTTCGTCTGCTGTCGTAAGCTCTAGTTCTTTGCTGCTTCCACTTGTCTTCTTTTTTACCAAGAACTTCCATTTCCGGATTTTCTTCATGACTGAGGTGATGGCTTCTTTTAGATCTTGAAGATTCAATATCTTTTGTTTTCACAGTTTCGTAATAATTACGGTTTTCTGAAACTAGAGGAGAATTTTCTTTCATATTCTCTTTGGCTTTCAAGGCCTCCCTTTCTTGGTGTCTTTTCTTCTCCAAATTATACAATTCCTTCGACAAATTTTGATGTTCAAATGTCAAATTTTCTAATTTTTGTTTAGTTCCTTCGTGTTCCATTAACAGTTTCGATAATTTGGTTTTGAGGTTTTCTACTTCGTTTTTATAAATTTCATTTTGGTCAGTTACCTTTTTGTAGTTCTTTTTGAGAGTTTCATGGGTTTCCTCGAGGACTTCATGGTCGGAACATAAGAATTTATGCTGTGCAGTTTTCATGCTGAGCTCTATTTCTAATTTTTTATTGAGCTGTTTAATGTTTTTATATTCCACTTCGTTTTCCTTCTTAAGCACATCACGTTCTTGTACTAATAAGGATACTTGGTTGACCCAGAATTTCAATTTTTCAACGGCAATGTCCATAGATTCCTCTTTAGCTTTTCCTTTACATTTCAATATGAGATTCTGAAATTCATGTAGATTGATATTTTCATTCGCTAACAAATGTTCGAGTTCCGATATGTGATTCATAAGCGTTATCAACATTCCATTGGAATTAATTCTTGGATTATTCATTTTATTCAAGCGGCTGAGTTCTTTATTCATGACTTCGATATGATGATTCAATAGTTTCTTTTCGTTCATCAAATCTGCTATATTCTGAATCTGTTTCAAGCAAGTAGTTTTTTCACTTTCCAATTCTCTGATTAATTTGAAAATTTGACTTTCTTTTTCTGCAAGCAATTTTTTCATATCGGCATTATTTTTTTCATATTTGCTTCTTCAATGCTGTTGTCAGTTTTTTCAAAATTTCCTTCAATTCAGTATTTTCGGTTTTCATTTTTGAATTAAAATCATATTGTTATTATTTTCTTCTTCGATGCGGTTGTTAGTTTTCTTCAAAATTTCTTTCAATTCACTTTTTTCCATTTTAATTTTTTGAATTAATATCATATTGTTATTATTTTCTTCGATAATATTTTCTAGTTTACTTTTCAGGTCTCTAATTTGTTCCTCTTTTTCAATAATATTTTCCATCACTCCCAAATTATTCTCAAAATTTCCAATTTTTAGTTTCTGGCTTTTAATAATTGTGGTTTGTTCTTGAAGTTTATTATCTAAATTACGGATTGTTGTTTCTAAATCATCTTTCTTCCTCTCAAGTTCTTCATTATTCACTTGTAACGCTTGCAACTTTCTTTCCTTATCTTTTAACTCACATTTAAATATTGTGATGAAATCTTTCACTTCTTCCAACATTGTTTGGTTTATTTTTTAATATCTTTAGCTTCCGGGTTTTCACTGAATAAATATTTGAGTACATCTGCTTTTTCTATATGCATAACTTCATTTTTTCCTTTAGTATTTCATATTCCACTCGCGACACTTGCAAGGATTTTTCATATTTTCTAATTTTATTCTCCAATTTGGCAGAACGTAAAGATTGTTTTCTTAGATCAGCAAGAATATTTGTGTTTTCATCTTCAAGTTTCTGAATTTGATATAACAGGTTTAAATTGTTTTCTTCTGAATCTTTTAAATTTTTTTTCGTTGTATTGGCATCGATATTCAATTGAGCATAATCTAGCTGTTGTTTTCCAGAACATGCAAGAGTTTCTATCTTCTCCCTTTCAAATTCTTCTATTTTTTTAATCAACTGAGATTTTTCCTCCTGCGATTTTTCTAACAATTTATTTGTTGTACTTAGGTTTTCAATTAACTGCTTAGAATGACTTAGTTCCTCTTTCAGTTGCTCAAGGCTATTTTCCTTTTGCTTTTCTACACTTTGTAGTTTTTGGGTTAATGAAGAATTATCATTTTGTATTTCTTCTAACCTTTTCTTAGTTTCGTTCATTTTAACCTTTAACTGTTCTGAATCCTCAACACTTACTTTCAATTTTTCACGAAGTTCAGCCTTATCTACCTCAAGTTTCTCTATTTCCTGCAAAATTCTCGAATTCTCATTTTGCGAAGCTGTTAACATTCTTTTGGTTTCAATAATTTCGAGTTTCAATTGTTCAAAATCTTTTAATTTGTTATTCACATGTTCTATTTCTCTCGCATGAATCATTTGGTTTTCCTTAATATAATCTGCCTTCTGTTTCTCAAATTCCTGCAGGTTGAAGCTCAACTTAGAATTTTCATCTTGTATTTCTTCTAACTTTTTGGTGGCTTCGTTCATTTTAATTTTTGATAGTTCAAGTTCTTCTAGATTTACTTTCAAATTTTGATGAAATTGAGCTTTTTCTACCTCATGTTTCTGGATTTCAAGAGAAAGTCTTGAAATTTTCTCTTGTGATGCATGTAACATATCTTTGGTTTGAATAATTTCAATTTTTAACTGTTCAAAATTGATTAATTCGCTGTTCAAATGATCGATTTCTTTCTCAAATATTTTCAGTTTTTCTTTCTGCTGTTCGAAAAGATTTTTGTTAGAAATAATTTCATTTTTCAACGTATTCAGTTCTGTAACAGTTTCAGCATATTCCTGTTCTTTTTGAGAATTTCATTTTGTAATTGTTGCTTTTCCATTAATAACTTTTCGATTTCATGTGAGAAATTTGTTTTGTCAATTTTTAGTATTTCAATCTCTTGTTGTTGTTTATTGAAATTCAGCTCAAGATTTCGAGATGTTTCCTTTTCCTGATGGAGAAGTAATTCAATCTCTTTTATTTTCTTTTGTAAATCCTGTTTCTCTTCTTCAATATCTTCTAGTAGTTTATGTTTTTCCTTCAGTTTTATATTTTCATCTGTTATTGAAGTTATCAAATTTGTATGCTCCTTTCTTAAATCCTCTATTTTATCTGAAAGAGTTCTGTTTTCCACTTCCAATAAATTATTTTTATGTTTTAATTCTTCATTAATGAATGAACATTTTTCATTCTTTTCTTTAGTGAATTTGAGTACTATTTCACGTTGGGACTCCAATTCCTCCTTTGTGATTCTAATTGACTTCTTAAAGAGTCAATAGATTCAGAAAGACAATTGCTTTCTAACGGAGATATAATCTCATCCTGTTCTTCTAAACTAATTCTGAGATATTTTTAGCATCTAGTTCTTTCTCAAGTTCAGTAATTATTTGTGTTTGATCATTGATTTGATTTTTCTGACACAATATTTCTTTTTTAAACGTTTCTATTTGATATTGTAATTTTTTATTTTCAATGATCAACTGATTTAAGTGAATTTTTCTTCCGCCATAGAACTAGTTTTAGATAATTCATGGATTGTATTCTTTTCTTTATCATCATCTTCTCCATTGATATTTTTATATGATTTCATATTGGTTTTTCCAATTTTTTCCGAGTCACTTAAATTTTTGTTTGAATGGTCTTTTAATTGTTCTTGCAATTGCATAATTGTAGTCTTATCACATTCTTGTTCTTTTTTAATTGGCTTATTTCAATTTTCAATTGTGCTAATTCATGTGAGAGATCTGTTTCTGGTTTGTTTGATTTGTTGTTATCTGTTTCTCCTGTTGCTTCCTGGATAGAGAGATATGATCTTTGACTAATGAAAGAACTGATGAAGTCCATATACCTTTCAGATTTATCACAATCTTGAAAATAGTCTGTAGAGAAGGATTCAATTTTTTCTAAATCGACATCAAGCATGTCTTCACTAGTTTCATGGGGATAAGTTGAATCTAAACATTCATCTGTCTTTGTTATTTCTTCGGATGATTTGGCTTCTGAAGAAATTGCTGGTTCATTTTGTTTCGGTTTCATCTCTAAAATATATTTGAGCTTATGAAGCATTTGCAAAACTTCGCCATCTAAAGATTTACATTGCTGATTTATTGATGAATCACTTGAGAATCTCCTGAATAAATGCGGTGACTGTTTCGATTCTTCTAATTTTCTTTCAGTTTCTTCTCGAAGTTTCTTTTCTTCATCCAGTTCTTGTTTGAGCTTCAACGATTTCTTTTCTTCCAAATCTAGGTCTTGAACTGTTTGTATAAGCTTATCTTGTGAATCGAAAAGCTCTTTCTGAACTTCGGTTAATTCAGACTGAATTTTAAGGATATTGCTTTGTAATTCGGATATTTCCTTCTTCAATGGATCAACCAGAGTTGTATCATATTTCGATTCGACAAGAACAATCTTTGATTCAAGATCAGAGCATTTGGTTTCCAAGGCTTTGTTTTCAATTTGACTTTGAACATGCTTTTCTTCTAATGAACTGATTTTACTGTTCAAATCTTCATTCTCTAATTCAAAACTTTCACAAGCCATGTTTAATTTTTCATTTTGTGATTTGAGTTTTTCAATTGTTTTATGTAACTCTTCATTCTGTTTTTCCAAGGATTGTATTTTTTCTGTTAATTCTTCAAATTCGAATGTGCTCACTTGAAATGTGGGAGTCTTCTTTGATGATCTGTTCAATTCCTCTATCAGTTCCTTTTCTCGTTTCTCAAATTTTTTCTTTTGTGTTTCGATAATAAAATCATAATCATTCTTCATCTGTTCCACCTCTTGCTGAAAATCAAATCATTCATTTAGTAAACATAGCTTCAATCACACGGCAAAGACTAGTCATAAAAACGTATGAAAGATAACAACTATATTTTTGTTTCATTCTGAATTAATCAAGTAATTTTTTCCATTAACGCAATCTTATTTATTGACAATGTCGAACATTTTTCTTACCATAATTTTTCTATTTTTAAAATCTATATGTCCTGGTTTTCAATAACACCTTTCTCAATTCAGATTTATGAAATATTATACGGTTTTTCTTCTACAACTTTCTGTCGCTCGTAGTTAAATGAAGCACAAAGAAAAATATGAGCATAAATAAAACACACATACTCAAAATCAAGAAATATGAAAGAATTTTCATATCATCATGTTTTTTAAATTTTCTTAAATAGTTTTCGGACGATCGTTTCGAGAAAAAAGCCTCAATGGCCTCCTATGATCAGAATAAAGGCCAGATCTTTTAGGGGATGGTTCTGATCCAGCATTGTTGAAACTCCTGGAATAACTGATTTCTGTTTTTGAAATGATTGTGATCCCGGAGAACTATTTGCTGAAATCATGTCCCTATAATGCTCATTGGAATTCAGATAGAGGATTAAGTAGGTTAGTCAAAACTTACAGGAAATTTCCTGTAAT
This sequence comes from Cryptolaemus montrouzieri, assembly GCA_013387265.2. Classification (NCBI taxonomy): domain Eukaryota; kingdom Metazoa; phylum Arthropoda; class Insecta; order Coleoptera; family Coccinellidae; genus Cryptolaemus; species Cryptolaemus montrouzieri. Next base: position 5,069,521 of record JABFTP020000186.1, read on the forward strand.
TCCCTGTGTGTATGTAGATACATTTGTGAATGAAATAACTACGGGTTCAGAACATTTTAAATATTCATTACTGTTTAATGACGAAAATGTAAAAAAAGAGAGAAGGCCAAGTAAAATTCCAGACTACAACATGATTGCTCCCACATAGTTGTTCTGTCTCTGTAGTTGTCGATTTTTGGTTCCTATCTGCTCAAAGACCTATCCCACACCTCATTTTATAACTCAAAAAGACCTCAATGACTTGATACGTGATTTGAATCTCAGTAAAAGACAGGCAGAACTGTTGGCGTCCCGACTTCATGACTGGAATTTACTGGAAAAAAAAATACCAGAATATCCGTATACAGAACTCGACATACGCACTTCTCAAGATGGCAAAATAGTGTTTTGCAGTGACATTTTCTCAGTGATGACAAAGTTGACGTTTGAATATAAAACATCTGACTGGCTGTTGTTTATAGATTCCTTAAAGGTTAGTTTAAAAGCTGTACTGTTACATAATGGTAATAAATACCCTTCCGTACCGGTCACTCATGCTACTGAAATGAAAGAATCATATAAATATTAAATCACTGCTAGAACATATTAAATATAACCAATATTCCTGGAAATATGTGGAGATTTGAAAGTTATTATAATTATTATATCACTGAGGGAGATCGAAATTTTCTAAAAATGCAGATTAGTTACAGACTAGTTGTGGATACAAAATAACCCATTCAATTCCAACTTTCATTAAAGCCATTTTGTCTATCATTGTAATTAAAATCGTTTCAACTACTTACTGTTAATTTCCTATTTTCAGTTTTTACGCGTTCCCGATATATTCTCAGATCTTTACATTCTTCAGTGAGATCCTTGATTTTAGAAGTCATTTCCTGTAACAAAACAATTATATAACAACATAATAAATTTTCGACTGAGCTATTAGAGAATGTTGCGAATAACTGTCAAATTTCTCTTTCTTAATTACAATGAATGGTTCTCAGGTACCCACCTTTTCCACTGACAATTTATTAGCTTCTTCCAATCTCAAGAACTCAAGGAGTTCTTCATATTCACGAGTAGTGCATATAAGACGCTGTCGTAGATTTTTCTCCGGTGTATCCTCAGGCAGTCTGAATCTGCTGGTTTCTAGAGTGCCTAAACTGCAAGTTGTACACATTGATTTTCAGAATATGAATAGATAAGGCAAATTTCATACTTGCTGTTGTTCGACTGTCCAGTATCTATCAAAATGACGGAATCATCTTCAAGGGCGAATCTAGAAGAATCACAGGTGAAATCTTCTAATCCCCTCAGAGATTCAGTATCCCTTTCCTCAGAAATTGTGTTTAAAGTCGCACAGAACGTATGACGTCGTTTGGGTAGTTTCTTCACAACACCTTTTCTGACAAACATTTCTTCCAAACTCTGAATACGGCTACATAAATCAGTGATTTTTTTCGAACTCATTTCCCTTTCATCCTAAAAAAAAAGATTTATCAATTTGTGTTATAGGTAAACTCATTTCTTGTACACAAACGTTTAATTGATAATATAACGACAGTCAAGGGTTGAATCTTGTTTTCTGATTTCAAATAATTAGCAATATTCACAGTACTTATCCGCCAATATGGTTACCACATTAAAAGAAAAATATCATAGTCATCATAACTTCATGTTGAATATGCAATAAAATTTACTCTTTGAATAAACAAATCCTAAATGTTTAGACATTTGCATCAGATGTAAATATAATGAATGAAAACTTAGAAAGTGTTAGCTTTAGGGTAATTAATAGATAAAAATGATATTAGTGATTGTAAAAGGTTGAAGATAAAAATAATAGTGAGTGAAATTTATCTGTACTAATGATAAGCTTAATTACTGTAAAATCCATGTTGTAAAATACTTCCCTCATTTATCTAATGGAATGATAGAAAAATAAAACTAAAGCTGCAACATTTTCATTTTCTACAATGAACCTTATTCTGATATTACCTCTAGTTGTTTATTTTTTTCCAATTCTGTTTTAAGTAATTTGTTGATTTCAGAACATTCTCTGGCGTATTTTTTAGTCAGGGATGTTTCAGTTAGTATTTCATTAACTTTTGGTTTATTTTTGATGGCTTTAGCCCGTTGGGCGAACCTAAAAAAAATACTAGATTCATTCATCATCCTTTGCAAAACAAAAAGACACTTACATGAGGGTTGAAATAGTATCTTCTATTGATTCCATGTTGATATTGCAAATTATAATAGTTTTTGCATTTCCTCCTAATGAATTTGATAAAATTCTAGTCAGTTTAGAGTCCCTATAACTGATATGATCCTTTTTATCTACTAGCTGCCGAATTACTAGTCCTAAGACTGTAAGAGACCTGATTGGAAAGATATGAATATGTTAAAATAACTGGATAAAATTTTTTTCTAAGACGAGAACAAGAATGCATACACATGTGGGGAAATTGTTCCACAGTATAAAGCTAGTAAGGAAGAATTGACAGGTAACTAGACATGGAGACAAAACAGAACAAAATAAACAAGATCCAGGGGCCAGCATGTCTAGCAGTCACGGGAGCCTTGAGATCCACACTCACGGCCTCTATGGAGTGTCTGCTGCGTCCCTTCACTACACATAGTTGTGGAGGAAGCGGTCATGAGGGTCTCTTTGAGGCTGTGGAAAGGAGGGATGTGGAAAGACAGAAATCCAACTTCTGGACAGACTACATCCCTCAACAAATTAGAGAACTCCGACCTGACCTTTTCACAAGAGAGAGATCACCAGCTATCACTTTGACGAACACTTCAAGGTCTTCATTCCACAAAAAGAAATTTGGTCCACACCCCACAGGGATGGGTGCAAGTATCGGCGTCCACGGCCAGAGGGCAAACATTACGATTGCTCTAGGAGACCACGTCACCGTGACACACGCAGAAATATTTGCCATTCTCCAATGTGTACAGGAAAACCTACACAGGATTTACAGAGACGCATACATCTACATATGCTCGACAGCCAAAACGCTCTTGGATATCTGAAAGATACGAAGGTTATATCCAAACTAGTTGACGAAGTTAAGCAACACTTCAACTCAGTGCTATACACAGAGTTACTCTGCTTTGGTGTCCAGCCCATCAGGGTATCGAAGAGAATGAGATAGCACACAGCCTTGCCAAAAAGGCCGATGGGACTAGAACCTATTCTGGCTATCCTGGGGCCCAACATACTCTCCTTCTTTCAAAACTGGAACACTACTGAGGCCCTGAACTATTGGGCAGGCATCTCGGGACCAAGTTAGTCAAAAAGGCTCATAAAGAGGGCGCAATCAAAGAAGAAGGTACATGAACTATTGTCCCTTGATGAAAAGTCTATTGGGATGGTAGTTGGCCTATTGACGGAACACCAACACGTCATGAGACTACACAGTGCCATGGTTGCCTAGGAAACGACGAAACAACGGAACACATACCCATCGAATCTCCCGCTCGTAAGGTGACCAGACCACACCTTGGCACTGCAAGACTTAGTGCCTGGATGATCCAGGAGGCCCCATTCAACAGTCCTGCAAACTTCATCAAAAAGTTTCTGCTAGACTGATAACTGCTGAGTGCCCATAAGGACGCCATGCAGGAAGAAGAAAGAAGATCATTATCTGATTGTGTTTTTTTTTAATTCATCAGATACCATAGCGAATTTTCTAACCCTCATACTTACTGGAAATAAGGAAAATTAAAAAAATTCACATAAAACTTACTTATTAATGTGAGCACCTTCTTTGAATCTTTGGCCTGTAGCACCCGTTTGAGAAACTCTCTCTGAACCAGCTAAGTCAATTAAATTTAGATGAGATACTTGCACCGGATTATCTACATCATCTGAATTTATAGTTGATTCAATGACCTATGAAAATTCAAGTATTACAAAACCCTACAGATAAAATGTTTATATGCCTATTCTTTGAGATTATATTCAAATTAAATATGAAACATTAATAAATACATAGTGGTTTCCACATCCTTCAACCAGCCATTATAGACAAAAATTGTTTACAATATGCTTGTATAAATACCAGGTTAGATGAAAAATTTGTAGGCTAACACAGCCATTTTTTTTTGGTAAAATTCAATTTTTTATTCAATATAGTCACCTTCGAGAGAGGCACAGCGATTGTAGTGATCAATAATTTTTTCGATGCCATTTTTATAAGATTTTGAATTTTTTCCAGCGAGCATTCTTTTTAAGTCTGAAAACAAAAACAAGTCGCTGGGCGCAAGATCTGGTGAATAAGGTGGATAGGGAAGTAATTCGAAGACTAATTAGTATAATGTTGCCATTGTTTTGATTGATTTGTGGCCAGTTGCATTGTCTTGATGAAACAGCACTTTCTTTTTTTCAAAAGGGGCCATTTCTTCGTCATTTACTCCTTCAATTGATCCAATAACTCCATGTAGTAGTCACTGTTTATTGTATACCCCTTTTTTAAGGTAATTGATTAATATAATACCCTGCGCATCCCAGAAAACAGACGCCTTAACCGTGTCAGATGACTGATTGATTTTTGGAGTGTTGTAATGAATCTATGTTTAATCCATTGTGATGTATCGACGAAAAACCTCGGCTTTAATATGGTTAATTATCCTCACACATTGCTCAGAATCATCGACTCGTTGTTTTTGATCAAGAATCAATAAGCCATTTCGCATTTCCAAACATTCTTACAAACACGTTCCTTTGATATCTTCAGGGTCTCAGCTATCTCGATCATCTTAATTTTCAATTATTCAAAACAATTTTGTGTAATTTTTTAATGTTTTCATCGGTGACAGACTCTTTGGGACGTCCACTGCGTTCATCGTCTTGGATGATGATATCACATTGTTTAAACTTTGGATACCACTTTTCCACCGTTGAATTTCCTGGCACAAAGTCCAAATAATGTTTATCAACCCATGCTGTATTTTTTCAACAAGAAGCAATGTTCAATCAACATACGGAATTCTGTTTTATCCATTTTTCCAACAATAACAAAAATTGATTCACTTTCAATGGTATATCTCGCGAAATGACGGCAGAACAGCTGAAAACTTTTTCTTATGTGAACTTAAGGTTACTACTAATTGTAATTGAGTGGCTTTGATCCTAGTAACGCCACCTGCATATCAGCCTACGAACTTTTCAGACCACCTTGTAAGTTGAGAAATATTAGAAAGTATATAAGGTATGAAAACGATACTGAAATGTACTCTCTACTTAAAGTGGCACCATAGTATGTGTAACACTTTTATTGAAAAAATTAGAAAACTATATCATGTCTCCTTTTGAACAGACATCTTAAAAGAAGAAGGTCAACATATTCTGAAACATTCTTTTTTAATAATAAAAAACAAACAAGTACTGTGTTTTAAGGAATTTTACTTAATAATTGCGATTCGTAACGCGTTTCACTACACCGTAGCTTCTTCAGACGAATGAATGTACAGAAAATAAATGAGAATATAAATATAAATGTTCTCGAGTAATTACTTATTGGGTTGCTTCTTCTTAAGTGGTTATTTATGACAGGTATATCCAATAAAATTAAGGAATAGATTGCTCCCCGAAGAGATTCAATAGAAGTGAAGGGCTTAAATCGACTTGTTCATTGATGAGTTTACCTGAGTGTTTGTATTTATTTATTTCTAAAGTTTCCCAAAATCTACCTTCCAATATTTATTATCTGTATGCAAAATTTCAAACTATGGGTCGAAAGAGTGATTATTTTCTAAGAGATGATTCGCGTAATTTGAATCTGATTTTTATTTGAAAACTGCGTTTATGTTCCGATATTCTAATATTAAAATTTCTGTGTTGTATCAATGTAGAAATTATCACAGTCATTGCAATTCAATCTATAAACACCTGATTTATTGTTTTTACCTGATTTGGTTTTATTATTTTTATATATTTGCCTAAATTATTATTAGTTTGGAAAGATAAGTTGAAATTATTGCTACTCAAGAATGATTTCAGTTTCTCACTTGTAATGCCAACGTAGATTAAGGTGTTTTATTTATATTTATATTCTCATTTATTCGTCTGAAGAAGCTGCGGTGTAGTGAAACGCGTTACGAATCGCAATTATTAAGTAAAATTCCTTAAAACACAGTACTTGTTTGTTTTTTATTATTGATAATGGAATTTTACCAAGTAAAAGCCTCCCAAATTCAAACATTCTTTTTTAATCAATGAATAATACCAATTACTCACAATTCTAAAGATTGAATGAGACCTGCTGCTGGATATATTCATTTGCGTTTCACCTGTTGTTCTGTTTGCTGTACCCATCTTCATGATATTTAAGCATTCTTCACTATTTTTTATTATTTTTCTGTTGGATTATAGTTGACACAGTTGTTAAAATCTTCACGAATTTTTAAGTCTTTGTTATTCTTGTCTAATAGATCATTTATGACTTCACTATAAATTTCTACATAGGATACCCTGAAACGAACCATATATCAAGAAATTTTCGTAACAGTTTCAGTGTCGTAATGTTGACATATGAAGGTTTATTGTAATTAAGTAAGACTTCAGTCTTAGGGAGAACGACCAGTCCAAAGAAAACAGGCATGATTCTATTCATATTAGGGAATTACCGTCTTTCAAGGCACCAATTCTATTTAACAAGGAACTAACACTAGTGAAACAAGTGAAATATCTAGGTGTTATGCTTGACGCCAGACTAATTTGGGACAATCACATCGAAGATAAGCGCAAAACACACTCTGTGCTTTCCGGAACTTATTTGGGCTCACATGGGGACTCAAACCAAACATAATATATTGGATATACACGACAGTGATAAGACCGCTCTTGATCTATGCTGCTGGACAGAAAGACAAAACGGAATAAAATAAGCAAGAGCCAAAGGCAAGCGTGTTTAGCAGTCACAGTAGCCTTGAGATCCACACCCACAGCCTCCATGGAGAGTCTGCTTGGCATCCCTCCTCTACACATAATCGTTGAGGAGTCGGCCATGAGAGCCCCATTGACACTGTGGGAAGGAGGCATTCAGATTAAATTATTATCTGATGTTATCTGTCCTAGTGAAGATATTCAATTCAATTTCCTGAAGTAAGAATCTACCCTAAGTCAGGTATTCAAGCATAACAAGTTTTATTGAATTGTTTTTGACCATGGATAACCTGCATGAGGGGTTTTCCATCATACATAATTTATTTGAGCAGTTTCTGCAGTGAGATGGCCACTTAATGTTGTAGTTAAAAACTCTTAACACTTTCAGATTCATCCACTGATGTTTCTCAATCTCGAGTCTCCAGAGGAATATCAAGCCAGGCTTGAGTCAATTTTCTCATACTCCCTTTTGACCGGGGCTTGGGATCCAGAGCAGCTGAAGCCTGTTGCCCTCCTTCAGCAGATTACCATATTGGCAATGGTCAATATTTCCGCTATCACGAGTTCATAATGTACAAATTTCCAACCAAACTGTGAGAAATCGACTGCACGAAGGTCAACTCCACTCCAGACGTCCTTTAAGAGTTCCACAACTGACCCATGGAAATCGCGCTGCTCGTTTAGCTTGGTGCCAAGAACACGTAAACTGGGATCAAAAGAGGTGGGCCACAGTCCTCTTCAGTGATGAATCTAAATTTAGTTATTATCCCGATACAGAACAACCTCACGGGAAATTCTTACGCAAATGAGATAGTTTTACCTGTAGTGGTACCGTATCTCTAAACAATGGGTCAAAATCCACTCTTCCAACAAGATAATGCCCCTCCTCATCATGCAAGAGTTGTCTTGAACGTTCTTGAAGAGAATGATATCGATCTTCTACCGTGGCCATCCTGCTCCCCAGATCTGAATCCCATCGAGCATGTGAGCAAAACGTCTTCCATCATGAAAAGGAGCTTCGATTAGCAGTTCAGGGGGCTTGGAATGACTTAGGCCAAAATGTAATAGACAATTTAATATTGAGCATGCCGCGACGATGCCAAAGTGTCATTAATAACAGAGGTGGACCTTCTGGGTACTGAAAAATATAAGTGCTTCCATATCGTTTCGAAAATATTAGTTCAGGATTGTTTTTTGTTTTACCAAATTTCGTCATTTTCAAATTACAATTTTTTTTTATAATAGTTGCTTTGGAGAAGTCAAATGTTATTTTGTTTTCTTGAGAATACATTATATACAATACATCCTAACAAAAACCGAAAGATTTCTATAAATTCGAATCATCAAATTCATATTTTAAAGATATTGGTAAGTGTTCCTAGACTTTTTGAGGTGTTTACTAATGAAAATCACCAATTTCAAGAAGAAAAAACTACATCCCCACATTCATTAAAAAATTGAAAAGGTGATTTTATACGTCCCACGTATATTTCCATATATTCAGAAACTATTTATGGAATCTAATAAAATACTTTGGAATTGTCTCCTTTTCTCTATATTTAGTTAATAATTTATCCCATAAACTTTGTTTTTATGGTATTGGCAATATGACATAAGTAGTTTATTATTTATTGACTAAAAACTAGAAAGGAAAGATCTACCAGAGTAAAGAGCGTTCAATTATTGTGTTCGCAAACCGATGAACCAGTGCGTCCAAATATCCTTTTGTTCATAATCTGACAACACTGTATAAAATTCAAATGAAAACAACTGATTGACTCGTTTTGGGTGCGCAGAACTCGTCATCATACTAGACAGGATTACTATTTGGCTGAAATTAGACGAAATCAAAACCGAAGCGTGAGTTGGTAATTAAATCATTCGATAGAATTCAGAGGTTGAACAAAATTATATTAAAATATATCAATTACCTGAGAAGAAATTTCCTCTGATTACACATTTGAATTTGGTTGAAAATATCTTCTATTATTCTTGGCATTACGCCAGGGTCTCTCCGTGTTCCATTCATGGTATATGTTTTTCCTGAGGATGTAGCACCATAAGCAAAAACTGTTAAATTGATACCTTCAATGGCTGAACGTACCATTGGAGCAATGGTAGTATTATAAATGTCCTCATTTTTCTTGTTGACATCAAAGATTTCATCTGAAATATACATTCTTTGTTAAGTTAAAATACAATAAATTTTACACAAGTTTTGAGTTATATATATATATATATATATATATATATATATATATATATATATATATATATATATATATATATATATATATATCACCATGCATGACTATATAGTTGAAAATCAATACAAAGATTCTGTAAACAAAAATACTCCTACCATAGACGTAGGTTTCCCCAATGAGCACCTTATCTTCGTCAATTTGTTGAATACTGTTATTCTCTATAACCCAAGGAATGAACTTGGATTCAGATGTCAAAAGGGGGCGTGCCCTCACAGCAACTGTTATATTATCCAAAGACATGACTATATGACATTATAAACCTGCAACTAATTCGACATTTAGAAAATACAAAATGAAATACATAGTGCTTTTCTTAATTTTATTACCAAATATTGTGTTTTGAAGGTAATATTGTAACTATTACTACAAAATTTGGAGATCCTAGACTCTAGTTAATCTTCATCTAGATGAATAGTATTAGTGTACCACCAACTATTGTCAAAAAATCTCCAGCAGTTGGTAATTACTAAGAACCAGTAGTATTCTAACATAGCAGAGCTTGCGTTATAGTTGTTCTTCAAAATTAATCATTATAAAGCATGTATTTCAATAATCCTACATGGATTCTTGAATCTTGAATTCAATTCCATGTTTTGAAGGACCAAACTCATGTCATTCTGTATTTATTGGATGTATATTGAAATTCATACTCAAAGCCGGTATAATAAATCAACTATATTTAAACGACAAGTAAATGCCAAACAATGTTGGTACTATAATAAATGAAAAAATTACAATTTTCGAAAACTTATTGCGGTATCAGAACAACGAAAGAGAAAAGGAAGAATCGTAGGATGAACTCACCTAAGTAAATGAAATCAGACATTCGACAAACGTGAAGCGTCTCAGAAAAATCCTCATCAACGCTTATATATAAAGTAAATTTTTTTCTACTATTCTATTGAAAAATCTTTACTAAACATAAAACTTTGGAGTACAACAATTCATCGTTGAGATTTAAAAATTCAAGGTTAACTACAGAATATTGACACAATCACTAACTTTTTCTTTGCACAATGGCATAGAACAGCGATGTTCGTGAGACTAAATGTTCTTTTTCATTACAGCGTTTCGACGCTGATTCGGATGGTCACATGATTTTCAGCGTTGACACTAGAAAGTTGGGATTTCTGAACATTATAGCGGCAGACGCTAGAAGAGACAAGTGACCAATTTAAATTTTCCGTCTTTAAGGGTTGCCAATAAAGAACCCAAGGCAATCAGTTTTTTTGGATACAAAATGGCTAAGTCTCCCTTTAGAGTTGTCCAGTTATAGCTTTCGATACTCAAATAACATAGTTATTCGACAATACTATAAAGAATCCAGAAATGACACCAAATCAATAAAAATTGACTTCATATTTATCAATTGAGTGTTTTAACCTCAAGTAAGTGACAAATTACTTATTTTGACACTGAAAGCGTCATGATTTCATAGAAAAATAGATCACATGATCATTTTGACGCTCGTTTCGCTTCAATGAAAAGGCACCTTAAGAGGAGGAAAATCTTCGAAAAGATGTCGTATTTTTACGGACTAAAAAACTCTTCTTAGAGTTCCAGCCTGTAGGCTATAGTCTCCAAGTATATAGAAAAATGGCAGAAGATGAAGTGGATTGACCTAAGTTAAATACGCTTTCGCAACCAAGGGCAAGACCCATAGCACATATCGATACTTAATTCTTCACAAATAATTGCTCACGTTTTATGACCCAGAACAGAAAAATTTTTGAAAATGTGCAATCTGTCTTCAGTTTTTCATCCCATTGGCTAAAGTCCCCATATTAGAAGAATTTAATTGAAGTTTCTTAGGAATGTTGAACTCAGTATGCTGTCACTGAGATAAGATATGAAAAATTACAAAGTGGGGTAGAGGGGCGATATTTTAAAGATGCGAACTTCCTTACTCGAGAAGAAATCAAGAAAATAGCTGAGGAATTGCGAAGAATCAGAGCGGCAAATTTTAGATATTTCACCATAGAAAACAAGTGACTTATATTTTTCTGTCCAATTATAGTAATAATAGTAGTATATTATGCATTACAAATAAGGAAGAAACAACCGGGGACACAGGACCGATTCTTCAGGCCTTTTCATGAAACCAATCCCCTCATAACCTATATCTAGACCTAATCCTTCACAGATGACTGCTTATTTTGTCATTTCAATTTTAGGAATTAACTAAATAATTTGGGAAGGTGAAATTAAGATGACGCAAAAAATCGTCTAGGTATAGGCATCGAAAAATAATGTATGTATGTATATTTTTGGATCGAGTAAAAGATCAGTACGAATTTGAGGTTATTATTTAAGATATTACGGAGAAGCAAGCTAAGCCAAGCTACGCTGAACTGGAAATCTAAGCCATGCTGAAAGGAATCCGCTAACGCTGGTGGACGGTCTTCTCAGGACAGCTTCCAACAGAGTGCACTTGATTTGAAAAAATCTTCGAAAATATGCATCATGTTGGAAGGACTCGATATGAATAATAAACTCAAAAGCTGTCACTGAGATTAGGGATGATCCTGGTAGAGGGGTGATATCTCGAAGTTTACTATTGTGATCTGAACTTCCTGACTCGTGAAGAAAGATTGAGCGGGATTTGAGGTATTACTTGAAGCATTGCAAAGAATCATAGCGTGAAATATCAAATATATTGTAACGGAAAATATCAATCTTCAGAATTCTAGCAAGTAGGCTTAAGCTCAATATGCTTTCACTGAGATTAGAGGTGAGAACTTAGAAAGGGATCCCTGTTCAGGAGTGATATCTTAAAATATGTGACTTGATGTAAACTTCCTGATGATTCGGAAACATAAATTGAGGGGAATTCGAGATATTATCTGAGGCATTGCAAAGAATCAGAGCGGAAACGGTAAGATATTTTGCCACAGAAAACTTCTGGCTTATAATTTTCTGTCCAATTATAGCAATAAACATAGTATAGAATGTATTACAAATAAGGAAGAACAAGGCATCAGACCTATTCATGCAACCATCCCCCCATAACCCACATCTATACCTAATCCTCCACAGATGACTGCTCATGTTTCAGATGAGTCTTACAAACACCCTCAGACTGCTACTACACCCTCGTAAGAGTATTGCAGTGAGCTATAAAGGATATTCGTTGCATGACTAGGAAGGGAAAAATCTTCGAAAAGATAAAACCTGTCTTTAGAGTTTCCAGCCCGTAGGCAGTAGTCTCCATATTGGAAGGATTGACGTTAGAGGAAAGATTGAGCTCAATATGCTCTCAGTGATATAAACCTGCCGTTGGCCCGGGAAGAAATATTGAGAGAAATTCGATATATTATCTGAGGAATTGTGAAGAATCAGAGCGGAAAATTGAAGATATTTCGCCATTGAAAACATCTGAATAGTATTTTTCTGTCCAATTATAGTAGTGAGATTAATGTTTCATACATTACAAGTAGCGGAAAAATAACAAAGGACGATCAGGAATAGTTTGAGCCCATTTAAGCTACGATTACTTGACTACCCCACATATATAGTTAATCCTTCAAAAGATCCTCTTTCGATTCAGATGAAACTTACAGAAAACCTAAGACCAACCCGTTGCTGAAGTATTCTAATTTACTATCAGGATTTCTTGTCATGACTAAGATCTTCATATCTTTGGACTGGCACTACACTCTCAGAAGAGTAATCTACTGTGCAATAATGGATTTTTGTTTCATGAATGGGTGTAGAAAAATCTTGAAGAGACACAACCTGTATTCAGAGTTTCAAGCCTGTAGGCAATACTCTCCATATCGAAAGAATCAATGTTAAATAGGAAGATTGAGCTCGATATGTTTTCACTGAGATTAGAGGTGAGAACTTTGAAAAGGATCCCTGTTCAGGAATGATACCTTGAAAGATGTGACTTGATGTGGAGTGCCTGATCGCTCGGTAAGATGGATTGACAGGAATTCAAGATATTATATGAGACATTGTGAAGGAGCAGAGTGGAAAAGTTCAGATATTCTGCATCAGAAAACTCCTGGCTCATATTTTTCTGTCCAATTATAGCAATAAGCATAGTATATTATGCATAACAAATAAGCAAGAAATAACTAGGGCCAACTGAGCGAATCATCAGGCCTATTCATGCAACCATCCCCCCATAACCCACATCTATACCTAATCCTCCACAGATGACTGCTCATGTTTCAGATGAGTCTTACAAACACCCTCAGACTGGTACTACACCCTCGTAAGAGTATTCCAGTGAGCTATAAAGGATATTCGTTGCATGACTAGGAAGGGAAAAATCTTCGAAAAGATAAAACCTGTCTTTAGAGTTTCCAGCCCGTAGGCAGTAGTCTCCATATTGGAAGGATTGACGTTAGAGGGAAAGATTGAGCTCAATATGCTCTCAGTGATATAAACCTGCCGTTGGCCCGGGAAGAAATATTGAGAGAAATTCGATATATTATCTGAGGAATTGTGAAGAATCAGAGCGGAAAATTGAAGATATTTCGCCATTGAAAACATCTGAATAGTATTTTTCTGTCCAATTATAGTAGTGAGATTAATGTTTCATACATTACAAGTAGCGGAAAAATAACAAAGGACGATCAGGAATAGTTTGAGCCCATTTAAGCTACGATTACTTGACTACCCCACATATATAGTTAATCCTTCAAAAAGATCCTCTTTCGATTCAGATGAAACTTACAGAAAACCTAAGACCAACCCGTTGCTGAAGTATTCTAATTTACTATCGGGATTTCTTGTCATGACTAAGATCTTCATATCTTTGGACTGGCACTACACTCTCAGAAGAGTAATCTACTGTGCAATAATGGATTTTTGTTTCATGAATGGGTGTAGAAAAATCTTGAAGAGACACAACCTGTATTCAGAGTTTCAAGCCTGTAGGCAATACTCTCCATATCGAAAGAATCAATGTTAAATAGGAAGATTGAGCTCGATATGTTTTCACTGAGATTAGAGGTGAGAACTTTGAAAAGGATCCCTGTTCAGGAATGATACCTTGAAAGATGTGACTTGATGTGGAGTGCCTGATCGCTCGGTAAGATGGATTGACAGGAATTCAAGATATTATATGAGACATTGTGAAGGAGCAGAGTGGAAAAGTTCAGATATTCTGCATCAGAAAACTCCTGGCTCATATTTTTCTGTCCAATTATAGCAATAAGCATAGTATATTATGCATAACAAATAAGCAAGAAATAACTAGGGCCAACTGAGCGAATCATCAGGCCTATTCATGCAACCATCCCCCCATAACCCACATCTATACCTAATCCTCCACAGATGACTGCTCATGTTTCAGATGAGTCTTACAAACACCCTCAGACTGGTACTACACCCTCGTAAGAGTATTGCAGTGAGCTATAAAGGATATTCGTTGCATGACTAGGAAGGGAAAAATCTTCGAAAAGATAAAACCTGTCTTTAGAGTTTCCAGCCCGTAGGCAGTAGTCTCCATATTGGAAGGATTGACGTTAGAGGGAAAGATTGAGCTCAATATGGTCTCAGTGATATAAACCTGCCGTTGGCCCGGGAAGAAATATTGAGAGAAATTCGATATATTATCTGAGGAATTGTGAAGAATCAGAGCGGAAAATTGAAGATATTTCGCCATTGAAAACATCTGGATAGTATTTTTCTGTCCAATTATAGTAGTGAGATTAATGTTTCATACATTACAAGTAGCGGAAAAATAACAAAGGACGATCAGGAATAGTTTGAGCCCATTTAAGCAACGATTACTTGACAACCCCACGTATATAGTTAATCCTTCAAAAAAATCCTCTTTCGATTCAGATGAAACTTACAGAAAACCTAAGACCAACCCGTTGCTGAAGTATTCTAATTTACTATCGGGATTTCTTGTCATGACTAAGATCTTCATATCTTTGGACTGGCACTACACTCTCAGAAGAGTAATCTACTGTGCAATAATGGATTTTTGTTTCATGAATGGGTGTAGAAAAATCTTGAAGAGACACAACCTGTATTCAGAGTTTCAAGCCTGTAGGCAATACTCTCCATATCGAAAGAATCAATGTTAAATAGGAAGATTGAGCTCGATATGTTTTCACTGAGATTAGAGGTGAGAACTTTGAAAGGGATCCCTGTTCAGGAATGATACCTTGAAAGATGTGACTTGATGTGAAGTGCCTGATCGCTCGGGAAGATGGATTGACAGGAATTCAAGATATTATCTGAGACATTGTGAAGGAGCAGAGTGGAAAAGTTCAGATATTCTGCATCAGAAAACTCCTGGCTCATATTTTTCTGTCCAATTATAGCAATAAGCATAGTATATTATGCATAACAAATAAGCAAGAAATAACTAGGGCCAACTGAGCGAATCATCAGGCCTATTCATGCAACCATCCCCCCATAACCCACATCTATACCTAATCCTCCACAGATGACTGCTCATGTTTCAGATGAGTCTTACAAACACCCTCAGACTGGTACTACACCCTCGTAAGAGTATTGCAGTGAGCTATAAAGGATATTCGTTGCATGACTAGGAAGGGAAAAATCTTCGAAAAGATAAAACCTGTCTTTAGAGTTTCCAGCCCGTAGGCAGTAGTCTCCATATTGGAAGGATTGACGTTAGAGGGAAAGATTGAGCTCAATATGCTCTCAGTGATATAAACCTGCCGTTGGCCCGGGAAGAAATATTGAGCGAAATTCGATATATTATCTGAGGAATTGTGAAGAATCAGAGCGGAAAATTGAAGATATTTCGCCATTGAAAACATCTGGATAGTATTTTTCTGTCCAATTATAGTAGTGAGATTAATGTTTCATACATTACAAGTAGCGGAAAAATAACAAAGGACGATCAGGAATAGTTTGAGCCCATTTAAGCAACGATTACTTGACAACCCCACGTATATAGTTAATCCTTCAAAAAATCCTCTTTCGATTCAGATGAAACTTACAGAAAACCTAAGACCAACCCGTTGCTGAAGTATTCTAATTTACTATCGGGATTTCTTGTCATGACTAAGATCTTCATATCTTTGGACTGGCACTACACTCTCAGAAGAGTAATCTACTGTGCAATAATGGATTTTTGTTTCATGAATGGGTGTAGAAAAATCTTGAAGAGACACAACCTGTATTCAGAGTTTCAAGCCTGTAGGCAATACTCTCCATATCGAAAGAATCAATGTTAAATAGGAAGATTGAGCTCGATATGTTTTCACTGAGATTAGAGGTGAGAACTTTGAAAAGGATCCCTGTTCAGGAATGATACCTTGAAAGATGTGACTTGATGTGAAGTGCCTGATCGCTCGGTAAGATGGATTGACAGGAATTCAAGATATTATCTGGGACATTGTGAAGGAGCAGAGTGGAAACGTTCAGATATTCTGCATCAGAAAACTCCTGGCTCATATTTTTCTGTCCAATTATAGCAATAAGCATAGTATATTATGCATAACAAATAAGCAAGAAATAAGTAGGGCCAACTGAGCGAATCATCAGGGCTATTCATGCAACCATCCCCCATAACCCACATCTATACCTAATCCTCCACAGATGACTGCTCATGTTTCAAATGAGTCTTACAAACACCCTCAGACTGGTACTACACCCTCGTAAGAGTATTCCAGTGAGCTATAAAGGATATTCGTTGCTGACTAGGAAGGGAAAAATCTTCGAAAAGATAAAACCTGTCTTTAGAGTTTCCAGCCCGTAGGCAGTAGTCTCCATATTGGAAGGATTGACGTTAGAGGGAAAGATTGAGCTCAATATGCTCTCAGTGATATAAACCTGCCGTTGGCCCGGGAAGAAATATTGAGCGAAATTCGATATATTATCTGAGGAATTGTGAAGAATCAGAGCGGAAAATTGAAGATATTTCGCCATTGAAAACATCTGGATAGTATTTTTCTGTCCAATTATAGTAGTGAGATTAATGTTTCATACATTACAAGTAGCGGAAAAATAACAAAGGACGATCAGGAATAGTTTGAGCCCATTTAAGCAACGATTACTTGACAACCCCACGTATATAGTTAATCCTTCAAAAAAATCCTCTTTCGATTCAGATGAAACTTACAGAAAACCTAAGACCAACCCGTTGCTGAAGTATTCTAATTTACTATCGGGATTTCTTTTCATAACTAAGATCTTCATATCTTTGGACTGGCACTACACTCTCAGAAGAGTAATCTACTGTGCAATAATGGATTTTTGTTTCATGAATGGGTGTAGAAGAATCTTGAAGAGATACAACCTGTATTCAGAGTTTCAAGCCTGTAGGCAATACTCTCCATATCGAAAGAATCAATGTTAAATAGGAAGATTGAGCTCGATATGTTTTCACTGAGATTAGAGGTGAGAACTTTGAAAGGGATCCCTGTTCAGGAATGATACCTTGAAAGATGTGACTTGATGTGAAGTGCCTGATCGCTCGGGAAGATGGATTGACAGGAATTCAAGATATTATCTGAGACATTGTGAAGGAGCAGAGTGGAAAAGTTCAGATATTCTGCATCAGAAAACTCCTGGCTCATATTTTTCTGTCCAATTATAGCAATAAGCATAGTATATTATGCATAACAAATAAGCAAGAAATAACTAGGGCCAACTGAGCGAATCATCAGGCCTATTCATGCAACCATCCCCCCATAACCCACATCTATACCTAATCCTCCACAGATGACTGCTCATGTTTCAGATGAGTCTTACAAACACCCTCAGACTGGCACTACACCCTCGTAAGAGTATTCCAGTGAGCTATAAAGGATATTCGTTGCATGACTAGGAAGGGAAAAATCTTCGAAAAGATACAACCTGTCTTTAGAGTTTCTAGCCCGTAGGCAATATTCTCCATATTGAAGATTGACGTTAGAGGGAAATATTGAGCTCACTATGGTCTCAGTGATATAAACCTGCCGTTGGCCCGGGAAGAAATATTGCGAGAAATTCGATATATTATCTGAGGAATTGTGAAGAATCAGAGCGGAAAATTGAAGATATTTAGCCATAGAAAACATCTGGCTGATATTTTTCGTTGCAATTATAGCAATAAGATTAGTAAATTATACATTACAAGTAATGAGAAAGCAATCAAGGAGGACTGGAAGTTCTTTGAGTCTTGATGCAAAGATTTTTTGAACAGCCCAGCTATATATCTAATCTCGCAAAGATGAATTAACTCGATTCAGATGAGGCACATAATAAACCTTTACTAGAGTATTCTAGTTCACTATCAGGACTTCATATCTTCGAAGAGATACACCCTGTCTTTTTACAGTCAACCTGTGAGATATAGTCCCAATAATATGACGTTAGATGGGTTAGATTGAAATCGCGGACGAACGCACACTAATAAATGGTAATAAATATAGCATTAATATCGATGAAACTTCTATCCAATCTTTAATAAATGTATAGATAAGTTAATCCACAAAATATTTAATATTTTAATGTATCAATCTTCTTTGATTATAAATTCTGTGGTGTGGATGAATTAACAAAACATTCTATGTCGCATATGTATTTCTTGAGGAGGATATGGAAATAAACAAGCTATTAAAAAATACTCACTCAAATTCCCATCGAAAAGCTCATTACAATATGAAATAATAGAACTTACTCAGTTATATTGTAGCAGATTTTTTTATAGTCACCCAAAACTTCATAAGCGGTAGTTTCTTGCTGTACTGATTCTGCTTCTACTCCATCATAGGCAATTCGTAGATCTTCACCTTAAAATATCTCTCTTGTAATAATATTTAAAATAAATAGTAATTAATATATTTACCAAAGTCATCTTCCTCCTAAATCTTTCCGTAAGCATTTATAAACTCATTAGTGACTTTCATTTTCGGCCATATTGTACACTTTGCGCACCTCTGTCAAAAATTTCTTCAAAGCTGTATCCCCAGCCTTCCTACTTCTATGCACTCATTGGGTTTTGTTATTTTTCACGTATAAGTCTCTCTCATGTACATAATTTGAGATCGTGTAAATCTGTCTCTGAAACGTTTCTTGAACTAAGCAAATTTGGAAAGTATTGTTCTATGCACCGAGCACATAATTTCTTCTGCAGATGTCAAATTTATCTTCATCAGATCCATTGAACCGAAAATGTTTCTATTCTCAATTGAAAAATCCATTTTATTGCTTGATAACAAATTGATCCAAATTTTCCGCAGTTTCCTTCACGTCGAGTAAAATTCCCAAAAGTCTTGAAGTAATCATATGCATGGTACTTTGATTTCGACTTACGCAGAGGTACTCTTTGGTGATTTAGTCAAGATCATATATATTTAAGATTTTAAATGTACTAATCTTCTTTTATTACAAATTCTATGGTGTTTATAAACGTATTATTTTGTATTGGAAATGTATTTTTTGAAGATAACATGAAAATAAATCAAATTGTGATTAAAAATTATTTACTCACTTTGTCTCAACTCAAACCTATAACAAAGCTTGGAACTCACTTTGTTTCATAGTAGAAAATACTAAGAGAGTATCGTTTTATGAACTCGGCACATAATTTTTTCTGCAGATCTCAAATTTGCCTTTATTTGATTCACTGAACCAAATGCTTTCAATTTCAACTGAAATATTTAATTCCTTGCTCAAAAACAACTGATTGCAAAATCATATTCACTGATTTCTTTTGTAATTTCGTTTTCGTAAAGTGAAATTCGAGGAACACGTCAAGCATCTGTACTAGGAGCATTCTAATTTTGACTTGCGCAGAAACTCTTGATTTTCTCTAGATCACTGCTTCCATGGCAAGCGATTTAAACATTGATGTTTCGGAAAAATGAATTTTCAAGAAAATGCTTTTTGATCTATATTATGTTGCTTTCTTTCTTGACTTACGCCCTGTCTTGAAATTATTTATTTAGTGTAATATTCCAAGCAAAAGTAATCAAACGTTTCATTATATTTTGACTTGAAATCAATTTCGAAAAAATTTCAGGTTGCTTGACTTGATGAAACCCTAGTGAAAACATTCATAAGACCAATAAATCATGGCTTGAATGTTCAACCTACTGATGCACAAAAAAATTGAACGAAAAAGAACGAATATCTATGGATAAAACATCGCATATCACGCATACCTGAAATAAATGCAGATTTTGGCGATTTGCGCCAACAATTCGTTTAGAGATGGGTTGAAACAAGAATATCCGATATCGAATACACTTGATACTGTTACAGATTTTCCTCACAGTCAACACAGGCCAGTTATTATTTCGTTAGGTTTTCAATTTACATTTGCAGATTCATTAGAAAAACCAAGATGGAATTTCAAAAAAGCTCTTTGGAATGATTTCACTAAACAGGTAGATAGTGATTTGAGATGGGTTCCCCACTTGGGTAGAAATTATTTCCGGTTTATAGGAGTTGTCAAAAATGCTGTTAAAAACATATTCCCAGAGGCTTTCGAAAGGATTATATACCTGGGTGGTCAGAGGAATGAAAGGATTTTTATAAGGATAATCAGCAAAATCCTTTCAGAGAGAAAGCCGATGCGCTCCTTAGTTCTTTGAATGATAGATATGTTATGTGATAGAAGACTTCGAGTTGAGAAAAGCAGTATATTTTACACTCTCAATGATGGCCTACCTAAGGAATCTGTTCTTGCACCTCTTCTCTTCAATTTATATATGTCTGACATCCCTGAAATTTCCTCTAGAAAGTTTATTTATGCTCATGTAAGATATTCTGAGCATTCTACGGTAGCACCAAAGTTCGAACGAATCTATTCTTTTTTGTGTTGTTTCCGTCATTGTCCATGCTTCAACGCCATATAGCACGGTGGAGAAAACGTAGCATTTCAGTATTCGAACCTTAATGCGATATTTAGTTGGCAGTTGCATAGTATTTATTGCATTTTATAAAATATAGCTCGTGCTTTTTCCAGGCGTGTTTTTATCTTTAGTGAGTGATCCTAAGTTTCATCAAGGCTACTTCCTAGGTATGTTATTTTTGTTACTTGTTCTAATTCTGTTCCGTTGACTCTAATTCCGACCTTTCTGTTTTGGTGTTTGCTGATAGCCATCGTTTTTGTTTTCTTTGTATTTAGTTTCATTCCAAATTCTTTACATGTTATCATCACTCGGTTCATTAGGTGTTGTAGTGCTTCAACACTATCTGCTAGAATAACCGTGTCATCTGCGTATCGCAAGTTGTTAATGCATTGTCCATTTATTATTATGCCATCCGAGGTATCCTGTAGTGCCTTCCTAAATAACTCTTCCGAAAAAACGTTAAACAACAACGGGGAAAGAACACATCCTTGCCTTACTCCTTTCTCGATGTTAATGTCTTCAGATGTCTCTCCATTGATTCTAATTTTAGCCTTTTGGTCTTGGTAAAGGTTTGATATGATTCTCAAGTCTTTGTCGTCTATGTTACAAGACCTGAGAATTTCTATTAGTTTATCGTGTTTCACCAGGTCGAAAGCCTTTTGAAAGTCTATGAAACACAGATATACATCAGAGTCTACATCCCTACATCTTTCAACAAGCACACGTATTGAAAAAAGTGCCTCTCTTGTTCCAAAGCCATTCTTGAAGCCAAATTGTGTTCGTCCCGTGTGTTCGTCCAATTTGTTATAAATTCTATTGTGTATTATTCGGAGGAACAATTTCAGTATATGATTCATTAGACTAATGATCCTATATTCTTCACATTTCCTGGAGTTCTTCTTCTTTGGTAGTGGTATAAACACCGATGTCAGCCAGTCTTTTGGTATTATTCCAGTTTCGTATATTTTATGAAATAAGTTCTCCATAACATCGATGTGTTCGTCTGAAATTATCCTTATAATTTCAATTGGGATATTATCTTCTCCAACAGCTTTTTTGTTTTTTAGTTGTTTTGTTGCTTTAATAATTTCCTCCTTTGTGATGTAGGGTCCAGACGCTACTTTCTGTACATCTATGCTTTGTCTCTCCTGGTCTTGAAACATGTCTTCTATGTATTCTTTCCACCTGTTTATTTGATCTTTTATATTCAGTAGGGGTTTCCCATGTTTATCTTCGACGAAAGATGAAGAGGATTGCTTTCACATTCCAGCTCCTCCTTTTATTTTTTTGTGTAAGTTGAAAGTATCATGTTTTTGTTCTAGTTTCTCAATTTCTTCACATCTTTCGTTTAGCCAGGTAACCTTAGCTTCTTTGATATTTTTATGTATTTGTTTATATCTTGTTTCGTTTTTATTTCTGAATTTTCTTCTCTCTTCCATCATGTCCAAGATTTCTTCTGTTATCCAAGATTGATTCTTTTTCCTGGTCTCCTGCTTAAGGTGCTTCTCTGTAACATTTTTAGCATTGTTTTAATCTTTTGCCAGTCTTCTTCAGAAGTTTGCGTCGGCTTTAATGGTTTTTCGTTTATATATCTATGTATTTCTTCCTTTATTTTATTGTACGTAGATTCCTCTTTCAATTTATCGGTGTTAATAGTAGTTGCTTTCTTATTTCCTTTGGTTCTTTTAAATTCTACCTTTATCCTTACTAGAATAAGATTGTGATCAGAGGGAATGTCAGCTCCGTGGTATGTCTTGCATGATTTTACTGCATTTTTGTACCTTCTGTTAACAATTATGTAATCAATTTGGTTTCTTGTGATGCGTCCGTCTACTCCATCTGCTGGTGACTTCCATGTATATAATCTTCGTGGTGGTAACTTGAAAAAACTGTTCATTATACTATATTGGTTTTCTTTACAAAATTGTATTAATCTGTCTCCCCTGTCATTTCTTATACCGAGGCCAAACTCACCCATCGTGTCATCTTCTCTTCCCTTTCCAATCTTGGCGTTGAAGTCTCCGAGAATTATGTTGGTTTCATGTTTTTTTGTTTGGAGTAAAGCTTTACTTAAGTCTTCGTAGAATTGTTCTACTTCCTCCTCTGTACTTTGACTTGTTGGGGCATATATCTGTATAATATTCATATTGACTGGTCTGCTGTCTATCTTTATTAGCATTATTCTATCTGACACTGGAAGAAACCCAGTAACTGACTTCGCAGTTTCATTGGATGTAAGTATAGCAACACCATTCTTGTTTTGTGTCGTTTCATCTCTGGAGTAGTACAGTGTATAGTTACCTATCGTATAAGTACCTGCATGTGGCCACCTTACCTCGCTGCAACCAAGAACATCTATTTTAAGCCTTTCCATCTCCTTGATCAAATTTGCAGCCTTACCTGCTTCGTACATGCTTCTCACATTCCATGTTCCAATTCTTTTAGTTTTTAACCGGGGGATTCTTCGCACCCTCTCCTCATTTAAGAGGTGCCCGGGACTGAGGGCCATTGTTTTTTGTTCCATGAGCATATGTAATTTTCCTGGGGATATCTTATGATTTTTAATACAGTGGTTTCCCGTTGCCTTCTGTATTCTTATGCCGCTGATTACTTATTGGTAATTCCTCCGCCTTCGAGGCCGATTTCTCAACCTCAGGACAAAAGAGTGCCCTTTCCTCCACTTGTTCATCCGCGCGTAGCCGTTGACAAGCTGGAGGTGGATCGCTTATTCCGGCGATCATTCGGTCGTCAGAGCCTCGTTAGTTATCTAGCAGGGTGCACCGGATAACGTTTGTTATCACACGAGCAGGTGAGGTTGACATTTGGGCTGGCATTGCTGAATATATATTCTTTACCTTCGCCCCTTACACCCCTACATAAACTAGCTGGATCTAATTGGGGTGCTGGAGTCTCTACTTTGCGAACTACTGCTTTAGCTTTAGTATATTCAGCAGCAGAATATTGCTGTCAAGTGTGGATGAATAGTGCTCATGTCAATAAGATTGATTTTCAGTTGAACTGTTCTATAAGAGTTATAAGTGGATGTGTCAGTTCAACTGCTACCCCATGGCTTCCGGTTATTTGTAATATAGTTCCTTCCCATATTCGCAGGAAATTAAATCGTCTTGGGATAAGTATCCAGAAGTTTTTCCGATAATACACGATCTTCAAAATCCATCTAACCTGAAATTGAAATCTAGGAAACCTATTTGGTCGACTGACTTTTTGCGTTCACGGGTAAAGGCTGTTGACCTTTGGTAAACTGAATGGCAGGAAGTTGATGTTTTTAATAAAGTTCTCATAGAGGATCCTTCCAAAAGGGTTGCAGGTTTCGATATAAGTAGGAAAAATTGGTGTACATTAAATCGTCTCAGGACAGGACATGGTCGTAATAATAGTATGTTGTTCAAATGGAATACTGTAGAAAGTCCGGCATGTGAATGTGGCGCAGCTGAAGAAACAATAAGACATTTAGTCCTCGATTGTCCTATTTACCATTTTACGGGTGGTTTTCAAGAAATTCATTCTGTTTCAGATAATTTCATAAACTGGGTAGAGACCTTTGAGTCTATTTAGGAGATTAGTTTTTGCTCTCCCTTAGTGTTTTTTTCCCATGGTGTATGTTGATAAGGCAAGGGCTACATCCATGTAGGGCTTCATTCCCAAAAGGTGTATGAGATGTTCCTGTTGAAAAACAGAGGAGCATTAGTTAAGTTCTTAGATTCAAGTGAGTTTAGACATATAAGAGTAAGGTATGTTTTGATGAATTTTTTTCTGCTGGTTTTCTTTTCCCATTGTTACAGATTTTTCCAGTCCCAAATTCCCTTCCTTTTCACCCTCGTCTTCGTGAAGAAGTCCTGGACATCATGGAGTGCAAGATGACAATGAGAGAATGAAGCTGCTAAGCAGAAAAATTTTTGGTACTCTTTTTGTACACACGACACTAACACAACATAAATAGACAAGCTATTGCTAGTGCAATAGCGACAGGGAAACGAGTTTTTCCCCAGGTTTTTTCACTCGTTTACTGAAGTAAGATAGTATGGTTCCCCTGTTACATTTCCTGTGCTCACACTTTTAGGGGCAATCGTAGGTGTCATGATGCGAGTTTAGATGCCTGATTAAGGAACGGGAATGGTCTGTTTTTTCTCCTGGTATTCCATTTATTCGCTTGTTTTTTTACGATTGTGTTTTTCTGACACACCAAAATTATAGCTATATGCATTTATTGTAAATACAATTATTCAAATTTTTGTAAATCCTCTCTTTTCATGTTGTTAGGTCGCTAAAAAATAGTAAGCCTAGAGATTTTTATGGCCTATTTTCTATGCTTCTTAAAAATAATATTAATTCGATTATATATCCACTTACAAAATTAATCAACAAATGTCTTGTTTCTGCAGGGTTTCTTAAGTGTCTGAAAATCGCAAAAAATCATTCCACTTTTCAAAAGAGGTGATGCAAATAGCGTTGAAAATTATCGACCCATTTCCTTAGTGCCCATATTTTCGAAAGTGATAGAGAAAATTATGTCCTATCAGGTTTTAAAATATTTTGAAGCAAACTGTCTTTTCTTCTCTAATCAATATGGATTCAGGAAACAGCGTAGCACTATTGATGCAGTGGTTGAATTTGTGAACAACACATTGAAATGTTTTGAGGCAGTTCTTTTTTCGCTTTCATTGTTTTTGGACCTTACAAAGGACTTCAACCTTCTCACGCGGTTCTCCTGGGTAAGCTGCAGAAGTACAGGTTTGATGCAAGCAGTAGGAAACTAATCCAATCTTTTTTAACTGATCGGCATCAGGTGGTGTGTACAGATGGTGGCTAGTCGGATAAAAAGGAAGGTTATCTTTAGTTTGAGACGTGTTGAGATATCGTCCGTACATTTTCTTGGGGTTCACATAGATACCCGACTCACTTGCTCTGTTCATATAGATCACTTAGCTGCCAAATTGAGTAAATATATTTTTGTTTTAAGAAATCTATCTCACTCAGTATCACCAAATGTCCTGAAAGTGGATTATCATTCTCTATGTGAGTCGCATATGAAGTATGGTATTCTGGTAACTGTGATGAATTTGATAGAATGTAGGGGTGCTTATAGGACTCTGATGATTTTGACCCTTTCCAGTTTATTTATCATGGAATGTCTGATCTATGCACATAATTATATTGAAAGTGCAATATTACATAGAGGTAGGCACGCTCATAACACAAGATTTCGCGATGATGTGTGTGTTCCATACTGCAGGTTGAGTAAGTCACCGAATGGCCCAGATTGTATTTCTTTTAAGTTTTATAATAAATCACCTGCAAGTGTCAGAAATTCGTCTGGTAAAGATTTTAAACTATGCCTGAAAAATTTTTTCAAACGTCTTTTTAGCACAAAAGATTTCCTAGATTTTAATATGTCCGTAGTCAAATTTTATAATTTTTAAATGTGCTGGTTGAATCTTAATTTATTTTTATGATAACTCGTTCTCACTGTTGCCAAACCCTCTCTTACTGATCGTTTTACTAAGTAAGATGTTTGCGAATTCTTTTTTCCCTATTGATAATGTTTGTAGGCAAGTTTTAAGTAAGGTTTCAAGTTGTTTACTCATCTCAATAATTTAGTTAATTTTTATATATACCACTAATTAAATGACGACTGCAAATACACATGTATAAAGGCATAAATAAAGATTTTTATTTCTATTTCTATTCTATTCCTATCCAATAAGGCTTAAAGATGCTCTATTGGAGAATTGTAGAAAACCGAGTTCTAGTGAGATGCTTCACTTCATCAACATTGTTTCTTCATCCTCCCCCCAAGAAGAAGATTATATCAGGTAGAACTAATTTACCACCATTTTAAGGAGGTTGAATTTTTATGGACGTGGGCGACGGTACACTTGAATAAAGTTAGACATGGTAATTACTACAAGTTTTGTTTTCCGATATGTTTATATTGGTTTTTAGTGAAGCCTCATATCATTTAATAAAAGTGGCTACAACAAAAACTGCCTTTTCAACCCATAACCGTATCATCAATCTCCCAATTCATTGATGTATTCATTATTAATAATTTGGGGCATCCGACATCGAAGCTTCTACGTAAAAACTGGCTGTTCTGGCCCAGGAATGTTCACTAATTTATATTAATGGAAGTAGGGTAGTAGGGAGTACGTAATATCTACACGTTCAGCTATTATCGAACTAGCTGTTACCAGCTGACAGGGAATCAAATCACCCCAAAACTCTTTCATGGTTTCAGGATATGCCACATGCCTCATTTAGTTTTTATTTTGACCCTTTGTCAACGCTTTCTTTTCGGATTAAAACGGTGTAATATAGGATGTTCGAAATTATAGCCGATCATACAGGCAACATAGTTTAGTGGGGTCGTTTTTGAGGTTGATTTAATGTGAAACCAACCCCATACCCTCAATATCCTCAGCGGCGCTTCGTGGAAAGAGTCTTTAACTTCTCCACTCGAATATTCTATTTTTGATATGTCGAATTTTTATTACTATTATTATTACGACATTTGTCATATTTCTAAACGACTGTCAAAATCTGTTTTTCCAACTTTTTCTTTAAATTAAACAAGAACCACGAAGAAATAATATATGGGAGATGTCAACCCAAATTATTGGGTTCATAATGATTCTAGAACATCTAAAGATCATAATGGGCATCACTTAGATGACCGAACCTGGCCATCGGTGCTCTCTCGGTCAAACAGAGAGGGAATTGTTTTGTTGAGTTTGAATATGGAAGGGTTTTCGCGATTATACTTCAAAATTGGCAAGCAAAAACGGGTAAGTGATTATGTTTCCGGAGACTCACACTGCGACGGAAGAACATCTCCGCGAAAGAAGAAATATCGCAGGTTAAGTACTTTTTGATTATCTCCTTAGAATTTTTATGGCCTTGCTTGCTATGTAAAATATTTTCTTAAATTCAAGTGTGTTTAGACATATAAGAGTCAGGTATGATTGTTGAAATAATTTTCTGCTGGTTTTCTTTTTCCATTGTTACAGATTCCTGTCCCAAACCCTCTTCCTTTCACCCTTGTCTTCGTCTGGAAATCATGGAGTGCAAGATGAGAATTGAAGTGTGAGCTCAGGAAATGTAACAGGGGAACCATACTATCTTGTATATGATTCAATAAACGAGTGAAAAAACCTGAGGAAAAAACTCGTTTCCCTATCGCTATTGCACTAGCAATAGCTTGTCTGTTTATGTTGTGTTAGTGTCGTGTGTATAAAAAGAGTACCAAAGATTTTTCTGCTTAGTCGCTTCATTCTCTCTTGCATTCCATGATTTCCAAACGAAGACAAGGGTGAAAGAAAGGGGGTTTGGGACAGGAATCTGTAACAATGGAAAAAGAAAACCAGCAGAAAAATATTTCAACAGTTATACTTCCTATATGTCGAAATAAATCTGAGAAAAGATTTTACATAGCAATCAAGGTCATGAAAAGGACTGAGATAATAAAAAAATGCATAAACTGCGATATTTCCTCAAAATTCCATCTCTGTTTGACCGAGAGGGCCCCGATGGAAAGGTTCAGTCTTCCAAGTGATGCCGACTATGATCTATAGATATTTTAGAATTGATTTTGATTTTGGTAAAACATCAGGATGGAGTCATCCCGTCGTTCTATGTGTATCTGGCTTGAAAATCATATGACTCAAAGAAGATTGACTTGCACCTCATTTAAAAGATAAGTTCAATTCTCTGAACGATTATACTGGCAGACAAAAAAATTTGTTGTGGATATAACATAAAGCTGAATAGCATATCATACTAGAATAGACGTATCCAAATAGAAAAATTAGAAAAAATAATTGTAAAACAAGTAAGGTTTTCTCGTTACATTTATAGAACTTTATTTAATGTTACAATATCTGATGTGTATAGAAAAAAATATAATTTGGTTTCTTCACAGTATACCGGGTGACACAGGATCATGGTACACCCCTCTCATTTCTATATTTCTGCAGGTAATTTATTGAAACTTTGTGATTCGATCAAACTTATGACAGGCCACCTTCTGACATTTGAAACAATTTTTTCCACTTCCGGTGTCACCAGAAATGACCTTTAATGAAGATTTTTGAATGGAATACACTGTATATTTTTGCATAGTTGGCTTGAAAATAATTTTCCAAATTCAGCCATACCTCACAATTGATATTTTGGGCGCCAAATTTATTTTTGGTTCGGTTTTTATTTTTCAATTTTCAATTTTCGCACCAACCCATTTTAAAGGGGGCCGGGGCTAGGGACATTCATCGATTTTTAGCCATGGTGATGTAGATTTATCCTTGAAAAATAATAGTACAGTAGGTAGTCGTTGCTTTCACTATACAAACACCGCTTCTGTAATTGTCTATTATCTGATTTATAGCTAATTTAACTTCCATAATCTGAGCAGATAGTCAGTTGTCATCAACATGCTGCCATTGTTCACTGCTAGTTTTGATCCGCCCCGGGTATTTCATTTGCCCGGTATCACCCATATCTGGGAGGCATTCCCCGCCACCTAGGGAGGCACCCGATTGGGTCCTAGCAACCCCTCACGGGTTATTTGAATCCATCGCCATCTTTATTCATAACCTTCACAAAGTTTTTCACCAGCCCAAGTTTTCTGTGAAGAGGAGGCAGGACATTTTTGAGGTCTACAAAAGGTCTAAACTCAATTTCTTTCTGGTCAAATTTTTGTTATATAATGCTGTTTTATTGCACGAGGGCCCCATAGACAAAGAAAGCAGCAATATTCTGTAAATCCTTCTGTAAATAAGAGTGCAGTGCACTTCATTAATCACCAGAAAATGACGCGTGATCTCCAGTTTTTCGCTCAAAGCGGCAGGTTGCTGATCTTTCTTTTTTCAACAGATACTTCTATGGTATATGCTCTGAAGAACTGAAAGGTTTGGTGCCTGAAAGAATTCAGTTCCAGAAAAAACCAGGCTCGCGAAAAACTGTCATCAGCAGAAGCTCCAACGTACTCAATGAAAATTCTTTCATTTACAAGGCTAGTGTGCTGTGGAACTCGCTTCTATCGATAACTTATTATTTGGCCTTCTTCAAGAAGCGAGTGAACACACACATTAAATCATCTTGGGTGGCCAAAGAGTTAAGAATAATGAAAAGAAATTTGAAGTTGAATTACGATATTCTTAAAAGCACTTGTTTTTGTCTGCCACTCTGTAGAAGCTCATTCGTGACGAACCCCGATCGAAAGAAACATTCGAACTTTTCAAAATTTATTATTGGTACATTGTGGTTCAAGCTGACAAGATAAAGATATAGGGGGAGATCTGGGATGGCAACTCGAGTACGAAATTGAATGGCCGAAAAAAGAGCAAGTAATTTCGTTGTCGAAGAACTCATCAGTGTAAATCCAATTTCATCGATAAACTGATTAGGACGTTGTAATCTTAATATAAAGGCTCTAATGTATTACATCGGAGATTGATTAGTCTCCGCGATCAGATTTTGTGATTTAAATGTAACTAAGAAGAAAATTATAGAGAATTAAGTGTTTTTTTTTCTTGCCACATGCTTATGTCTCAGAAATTATTAGTAAGGATTTCTGCTTCTCTCAAAAACAGCATGCAGGCAAGTAGGCATCTTTGACAAGAACATCTACACCTTACTTACCGAAGAGTAAGATCGTGATTCTTACAGGGTGTGAAACTCAAACAAACATCTTTTGAGATATCAGTTTCTGAGGGAATGTCCGTATAAGAATCTACTTTTATAAGCTTATGTCAATGTGATCATTGTGGGTAAGATGTTCTTTAAAATTGCATTTTAACGTTTTCAAAGGTTTGAGAATATTTAATCTTTTCTTTTAGAGGGAGGAATATTATTGTAAGTTTTCTTAGTTTTTGAAATTATTGGTGGGTTCAAATTATAATTAATTTATATAACAGAATCGATACTGCTTAATTTATTTCTCACACTTTGCCCACTTATTCGCGCTCTTTATTCAAACTAAAGTCCTTGCGCTTCGCGCTCTCTTTTTATATACAAGCACGGCGGTTCGATTATCTTCCGTTTTGTTCCACATCTTCGTTGAAGAGCCTTCTCTGAACAGTAACCTGGTTTCTCAGTATTTCGGCGCGTAGTTTTCAGATCTTTCCCGATTTCTCTCGAAAGTTCGAGGCAATTCGGCATTCCGCCGGGCGGTGACAGGGTCGGCTTCAGGGACGATTGGATATCGTTATATTATTTATGCTCGGAAAGTCATTGTTCAAATACAATGAAAAGGAGCATGAAAAGTATGAATAATTGTGGCGAATAAAAGCTTATCTCAATTTTGTCAACAGTTTCGAAGATTCTTGAAATGGTGCTTGAAACCAATCTGGTCGAGTACAACACGTTTTAATCCCACGACTACTGAGTGTATTTCAGACGCTTCAGATAAACATCATTGTACTGCTACTGGCCAGCAATCTAAGAAAAGCGATCAATAATGTCGTCAAGAATCTTATCCTGAATAAGACATGACAGATAGCAAACAGAGTTTTATAGAAATGCCTATATTCATCTGACAGAAATATACTAGATGGAGCCCTGAGGGGCTCCATATAAGGTCCGATCTTGCTTGTTATATAAAGAGTGTAAATTAATAAGTTCGAGTAATTTCACAAGGTAATTCCTCAAGCCATTTCATGATGAAATATTTCCATGAACATATTTCGTTCGTTTCCGAAATACAAGGTGTTGTAATCATCAGATTTTTATCAGTGTTTTCTTATGAAGTTTTTTAGATAGTCATAGGTCATAGAAACAAGTATGAAAATGTACAGGGAGGTACTTTTTTCAGAAGCCACATGCCTTTCGACACATTTTTTTTCAATGCGCCATGAGCAATTTGAAAATAATTTTATAAAATTTCAATTAATTTTTGATCTTGTACATATCGTGCACTTTTTTCGTATCTGCCACAGTTTCGGTGTAAAAAATTGATCAATTTTATGTGTTTGATGAAAATATAATGTAAAGGAAGCGATCATAGTAAGTGTTGAAAATAGCCACCTTTAGCCATTACATGGGAGTCTAGACGTCGATATAGATATCTTCGTATCTAATTGAAATTCAGGGGTGTCTTGAATGATTCTACAAGAAATGATAGTCTTCTATGACTTTTAGAAGAGTCCTGTACACCACCGTTTTCAAAGTAGAATGAAAGAATTATAATTATTAGCAAAGAAGAAAAACGATGAAGATATATGAAACCAGCACTGATAAATCCCCAAAAAATAACATACCACAAAGAGACATTTAGGGAAACTACAAAAAAAATAGGACTCGGAGAACAGACGAAACCAACCGCAGCAACAGTGAAATTAATGAACGTCTGAAGAAGCAACTTATAGAAGCAGTTGAAAAAGTTGGTAGAACAGAGAAAAACAAGAAAGATAAGCTTAATATCAGAACGAACCAAAGCCTTAGAAAGACTCTTGAGCGAGGGGAAACATAGAACGATCGAATATGTGGAACTCAATATAACAATAAGGAAAGTGATTGAAGAAGATCTGAGGAATCACCAAGCAGAGGAAGTCGAGAAGATCCTGGAGAGAAGTAGAGTAGAGTAGTTCATTTCCATAGACTTAATTACAAGGATATTGTCAAAAACGTACATACTAATTGAGCTAAAAACAAACAAAATAAAGGAAGAATAAACATTTCCTCCATATACATACTCAATAATACATTTATCATAGGAAATCACTTACAGAGTATAAGGCTCTTTTAATAAATAGTTCATTCCTGAAATGTTCGCGACACGATGTTCTTCCTGACAGCCCGAGCATAGTCCTTACCATCTTTTTTGCTTAATGAATACTCTCTTAACGTGAACAGAGTTTCCCCAGCATATTGTGCCATATGATAGTAATGACTTGACACAGACGTAGTCGAACATCTTGCTGGGAAAGAACACATCCCCCGAAGGCTTCGCATCTGAAAAAATCTAGTGGACAGTTGTTTACAGATCTACAATATCGATGTGAGATAGCCAGGACATTGAACCATCTAGCCACAACCTAAGAAATTTCAAATCATTTTTTTGTCTCCAAATTTTAGAGTTTGCAAGAACCAAAAGACTGAAATCAGGCTTTCTTGGTGAAAAATACATACGCTCTGTCTTGGAACCACTTCATTCTTCGAACACCAGTCTGAAATCTCCTCTA
This sequence comes from Cryptolaemus montrouzieri, assembly GCA_013387265.2. Classification (NCBI taxonomy): domain Eukaryota; kingdom Metazoa; phylum Arthropoda; class Insecta; order Coleoptera; family Coccinellidae; genus Cryptolaemus; species Cryptolaemus montrouzieri. The sequence continues at coordinate 5,102,645 of JABFTP020000186.1, forward strand.
TACATGCATTTGTCGACTTAGATAACTCGGAAACCGAGCTTCCACTCAGCATTGCCGATGAATCATCTGCATATAAAGTACGGACTGGTTTCTCAATCTTCGAATCGACAATCTCATTAATGAATAAATTGAATAGAATTGGGCCGAGGATAGTTCCCTGTGGCACTCCATATGAAACAGCCAAGAAGCTTGAAGTAGAAATTTTTTTATCTACCTCCACCTTTACCGGCTGGATTCTACCTCTTAGGTATGTTTGTAACCAGGACCAGGAGTGGCCACTTATACCATGTTTAAAAAGTTTTTCTAGTAAGAGTTTATGATTAATGGTGTCGAAAGCGCGAGACATGTCAAAGAACAGACCCGCGGACTTCTCATTTTGATCTATAGCATCAACAATCTTGTTGTAGACTGAGAGAACTGCATCAACTCTACAGCGTCCCTTGCGAAAACCGAATTGATTTCCTTCCAGAATACCTCGTTTTGGTATGAAAGGAACAAGTCTACTGCAAAAAGCTTTTTCAGAAATTTTTGAGAAAACCGTGAATAGGGAAGGGGCGATAATTTTTGACCGAATGACGGTCGTTCTTTCAAAAACTATGGCGGCCTTCTGTAAAGTCAGAAAGAGTCCTGTCTCGAAAGACTTATCTATCAAATACTTGAGTGGACTAACCAGATTCTTGGCGACATGTTTTACTATAAAACATGAAATACCGTACGACCCGCCCGATCTTTTATTTTTCATAGAATTAATAATGCCGAAAACTGGATATCCTCGAGAAACATGGAAACCTGATTCCAGAAAAACGGAAACGAAAGGTTCAGCTGTACCAGAAGAGTCAGTCACCTGTTTTCCCAATTCTGAAATCAAACAAGATACATATTAAAAAAATAAAGGACTAATGTGGTTGATCACATCCGTCATACGGAGAACTCGTCATAATCACACCCTGTATATAAACGCTTTATTTATGTGACATGTCATAAAACAAGTTTATTCATGAAAATAAATTAATTTTGAAATTTGGAATTCCATGAGCATCCGATATTATGTCTACAATTTTGAAAGATAGTATTGATTTCTATTTATTGATGAGGACCACATTAATTTCATTCACAATTACGAATATTAGGTTAATATTATGTTAAAACATACACGGAATAGAAACGAATATTCAATAAAATGCAAATTACATCGATAAATTGATCTATGAAAATTACTTTATAATAAGGTAAATATAATAATCAATTTAATTATTTTTAAAATATTCGTTCCCATGTTTCAAATTTTCCTATATACACTTTCTGAGTTTTTAAATTATCTGAAGTGTCTTACAAACAACCGCTAAATCTCCGAGAAAGAGCCTTATCTCGATGACTTCCAGAGAACAAGGAATCTTCTACCTGACTTTGTGTTACCTAATTTGCATTGTTATGGGGCAACCAAACACAAGGAGTTCTGGAATAATGTTGACTTTGCACAACACAAAAGTTATTTTATTTCGACAATTTGCTGAAATGAAAATCGTCTGGATGAAGTTTGAGAGCTAAAATATCATCAGAAAATGGATTAAAGATATGACTACAAGGGTTTCAAAAAGAAATTGATACAAACAAACGCACTCTAATTGTGATACTTTTAGCCCATTTAGGTCACTGAAAATAATTTTGTAATTTCAGTTTAGTATTAAAAAGACCTGGGCAATATTATTTAGAATAGAATTATACCATGAAAGCAAAATAATATAAGTACTGTTTTCTGTGGATCGACATAGATGAAATATGATATTAAAAGATATTTCATATATGAACAATATTGTTGATATATCGAATTTTCATGAAATATTGTAGACCCTACACCATTTAGGGTGAAATATATCAATCTACCAGAATATATACATACTATAGCATCATCAGACAATGATATCAATGTACCAACGAGTAGTGTCAGAGGCTTTCTGGAAAAATGTTGACCTTAGTCAAGTAACACTGAATGTTACTCATTAATAGTTTCCTTTGTGTGAAGTGGTGAACGATCGAATAGAATACTGCTCTGAATATAAATATGACAAAATTGTCAGTTAATTATATTACATTTATATAAACAAATAAATAAAATATGAAATGAGATTCTGAGCAGTATAAACTAAAGAAAACCTATGACTCTACCTCATTATTATTTTCGGAAAGAAACCTACGAAGAATATTACAAGATTTGATGACTGTTATCTTTTGTAACTGTTCAAACAAATTTTCTTCAGACCCAAAATCTCAATACTTTTGTGAAGATTTCTAGAATAACGCCTGTTGTAGAAATAATAATCAGTAGAATAAATATTTTCTTCATTTTCACATTTTTAATCTCGTCGAAGCATCATATATTTAGAAATTTTTCATTGTATTTATTTTGTATTTTATATATATATATATATATATATATATATATATATATATATATATATATATATATATATATATATATATATATATATATATATATATATATATATATATATATATATATATATATATATATATATATATATATATATATATATATATATATATATATATATATATATATATATATGCAGTTTGTATACATCATTCAGTTCATTTAGTCAATGATGTTTATATTTTAATTCAAATGGAGCTACAACTACTATAAGCAATTTTGTATAGTATTTATGTTATGATTTTATAGGAACAAGGTCTAAGCAAATATAAAGCTTGATCATTCTCGGTAATTCTATGCAATACAACAGGCTATGTATATGATTTTAGATATTCTTATTTGTTTTAGTACCTCAAAAAGGATAATATGGTTCTTAAAACAAACACTTGCATCAATTCTTTATTAAGTAATAATTCATATTTTTGAGAAATTTTTCAGTGATGTTATATTTATATGGAAATAGAAGAATTACTCTTCCAAATTCATGGTTTACACTTAAAAGACATTTATATTGTAAGTCAACAGCCATTCAAGAAAAAATTAATACATCCCTGCATTCTATTCAAAAAGGAGAATGTCAAAATAGTTTTCATCCAACTTTGATAGGTAGATATTGGATATGTCAAAATCCTGGAAAATCGGAAAATTCGAATGAATTAGAATACAAAATAAGATAGTAGGTGGAAGGCGGTACCACTCCCGTCGTCTGGTGTAATAACACCACACCATGCTAAAGGGTCTATGAACTCGTCATTTGTGACTAAGCTTCGGAGGTTTGGCAGATGGCTGGGTCCACAGAGTGGGCTAAAATTGTCAAATTAAACAACCGAAGCCGGCATAAATAATGCCTAGCCGCATGTAAACAATACCCCTTTCCTTGGAATTGCGCGCACACACAATAGACATCTGGCAAGCTCTCTAGGTACAGAGGTATTCAGAGGTAAACTCGTTCACCAGTCGTTGCTCCTGGGAGAGTTTTTGAAAATAAAAAGGTCGATTTTCACCAATGAATTTTCTTCGAAAATAGAGGATGGAGATAGAAGGGGGTCATTTTTCACTGATTGCAGCATTTCACATAGCGGCCATACTAACACAACGAAAATGGGACACCCTGTAAAGATAGGATTACCATCTTATGCAGGGATACTCTATATACAATTCATGATTAGAATAATTTCACTGAAGACCGTTCCTTGGTTAATTTATTCATATTGGTACTACCTGCTACTGGAGTAGATAATATCCGTATTTAACGAATTATTTTTTTCATGAAAAACAATGAAAAATGAATCCTCATGCTAAATGAAGATAATTCAAAATTGAACATATAAACGGACAAAGTTTATCCTGTTCACTCTAACTACTTCAACTGTATATCCTAAAAATCACTAGAAGTAATCTCTTCCTTTCAATGAGAAATATATTGGAATGTTCTGTCGATAATATCTTTTAGATTCAAACGTCATACAGACTTGGTTTTTTAACGACGCTGACTTCAAAGATTCGTTTTCTACGAGGAAAACGGTCAGGAAATGGGAGAATATGAATCAGGCAGAAATCCTTATTTTATTGGGTTATGTCGGGGACGCTTTACAAATCAGCCAGCATTCAAGAAGTTATCTGAACGACCTATCTTTGACAACAATCAATTCTCAATGGGACATCTATAGAGTTGACCAAAAGTGCTGAAACATTTGGATATATACGACGAGTTTACATTGAGCATGTAGGTCAATTATGCAGTTTCAAAGCAATTTGAAATTAAGAGAAGTCGTATTTTTTCATATCAACTTTTCAGGTTTACGCAGAGACGACGAACTGGCCCTAAAGCCAAAATGATGTAGACCCTGAGTGGATCCTTTGTTAGGGTGTGTGTGTCAGATGCTTCATCATTTGCCTACAGGATCATCTCTGCTGTTTCCTTTCTCTGTACTAGGCGGGCGTAGATAATAGAATGCCTCACTCACATAGGAACTGTTGCTTTCATCTCATTTCATTTGTTGATCCATATAACGCTGACCTTCTCTCTAAACTTTTGTACATTTACCAGAATAATATAAACAAATTTTTTATGTATCTTTAAGGAGGAAGGCCACCAATTTATTCGAAAACCAGATTGGAATGTTAGGTTAGATTTCTACACGGTGCTGCATATGTAACTGTGGATGCTTGAGTTATCTTATAACTCTCAATCCAATACATACAACCTTCTTCACTGTTTGATTAGAAGTGATTATACCAGTTGTAGTTTCAAAAGCGCTTTTGATGAGAGATGCCAAATATGATTTCTCCTTGCCTTCATCTGCAAATACTGGTATCGGGGGGTGTTACTTCTTTGTCGCACTTTAGCGTGTATGTGTATTGTTGCTGAATTTGCTAGATAACTAACTGACATCATTCCAAAATGGTTGCAAAAACTGCTATAACAATATTTGTTTCACCTGCTAAAATACATTCAATTATTTTTTATATTCATCCCACAATTAATGTATAATTCTTATTAATTCTTGTAAACTGTATCTTCTTGAGCAATGGTACATATATCAGTCAGGTAGATAGTGCAGTGTGTGGGCCTGAATTTTTGTTTAGGGGCTTTTCTGATGTATATCACATCTTCTTCAAGCTGTACTTACCTGGAAAGGAAATTCTGGTACCATTCAGATATAATGTTCGCTAAGCAGAGCTGATTCTGGATTATCTTGGCTGTAGGAGTGATATTAAGTCTTGGGAAGAGGCGAAGCATGTAATGCCACAGCTGTGGCCGCTCAAGATGATTTAATGTGTGTGTTCACTCGTTTCTTGAAGTGGGCCAACTAGGAAGTTATCTGAAGGATGTTAAACGGAAGAGAGTTCTACACCACTCTACATGGCGTTTCAAGTTTCACCGTCTGCTGATGGGAGTTCTCCGTGAGCTTGGTTCTTATTTGAAACTCTATCCTTTCTGGAACAAGGCCTTTAACTTCTTTAGAGAATTTTTCCGCTACGTAGAAATGATGATTAATTAAACGAGAAGGTGTTCATGGCGTGTCTTCTTGTGATGAGAAGTTCCTACCAGAACTTCTGCACTAGTAATAAAGCCCTAGTCACCGAAAATATAGACTCGACAGATGAGGAAAATAGCAAAGAGATAGGGACGAGAACTTCTCTAAAGCCTTCGATAGGGTTTGGCATGCAGCCTTGTTGAATAAACTTGCTGCATATGGGCTTTCCGAAAAATTGCGGGGTTGGATAAGTAGCTTTTTTTCAAATAGATCAATTCAACTTGTGGTCGATGGTTTAACATCTGATTGTTTCCAGTTGCAAACAGGAGTACCTCAGGGAACTATTCTTTTGCCAACCTTGTTTCTGTTACAGATAAACGATCTTCTGTCATCCACAGAGAACAAAATTTTTGGTTTTGCAGATGAGTGTACCCTGGCTTCGTCTTTCAGTAGTCTGCGGTCAGAGATGTCAACAAATTAATAACTTACACTCTGACTTACAGAAAATGGTGGGGTCAGTTGAACCTGGTGAGCTTTAACGCGAGCAAGATGCAAGCAACTACGTTTTCTAGAAAGGTTCCCGCTGGAGAACCTCCTCTGATAATACAAGCCCAACAAATTGTATTCAAAGATTCGATGCACCTTCTCGGAATAACGGTCAACTCCAAGTTTTACCGGCATGAACATGTATCAGCAATAGCTAAGTTGGCATCAGCTAAACTCAGTTATCTTTTCAGAGCCAAGCGAAACTTCACGTCATTTCAGCTGTTGCTTTTATATAAGGCGCAGATTCGACCTGATTTGGAATATTGTTCCCATGTATGGGGATCTGCGCCCAAAAATTCGTTGCGGATGTTGGATAGTATGCAAAAACGGGCTGTGCGCCTCATCGACCACCCGGAGATCATCCGCGATCTCCAACCACTGTCTCTCAGAAGACAAGTGGCTGACCTTTCTCTGTTTTACTGATACTTCCACGGAAGATGCTCCAAGGAGCTGATAGACCTTGTTCCAGGAAAACTCATGTTTTGCTGCAACACTAGGCTGGCAAGGAGTTCTCATCATATGGCGGTACATTTAACCACCCCTCGAACCTCTCTCTATAAGAATTCCTTCGTTTACCGGGCCAGTGAGCTGTGGAAGTCGCTTCCGTCCAACATCTTCCCAACATCCTATAATTTGGCCCTCTTCAAGAAGCGAGTAAACAGACACCTCAATTCTTCCCAGGTCCCAGAGTTATGGAGACTTGTTGTTTGTGTAATCAAAGAACTGCTACCGCTCCACAGTAAATCAAAGTGTGAATTTTCTCCAAGGCGTTCTGGTCAGTGTATTCTTCAAACATTGAGTTTATGCTTGCTAGGATGATATTGGTGTTCTTGTTCGTCTTGAGTTTGGGCAGTTAAGGTCGTTGGGTTACTACCACTGAGTTCAGTAATTGCTCTGTTGAGTTCTGATCGTGCTAAATACATAATATTATGATTATTATCGACTAAAAACGGGTACCTCGAAGAGGTAATTTGAGTTTAAAAAAAAAGTCGGTTGGAATCAAATCAGGTGTATACGGTGGCTGTTCGATGGTATTTGCTGAGTTTTTAATCAGAAATTCATTCACCATGATAGCTTCCTAGATGGTGCATTATCGTAGTGCAAATTTAATGAGTTTTTTTCCATAAATCTAGCTTTTCTCGACGAATTGCAATCTAAAATTTTCGGTGTTGATTCTGTTGGAAAGCGCCATTCCGTATCTTGTTGACTGGTTTGCATGTCAAACTCATAAACCAATGTCTTAACAACAATGCGTTTCATGAATCCTAGGCCGGAATTGACCTTTACGCTAGTCGAGCGGAAATGCCTCTCATTCCTAAACAATCGTTCAAAATGGTACGAATTGATACGTGAGATACAGAAAGCTCATTGCCTATCTCTCTCAATTTTTAATGACGATTTTCAATTACCATTTCCTTCACATTATCGATGTTCAATTGAAGATGTTGATGGCCGATCCGCCACATCTCAGCCGCCGTTGAATGCACTGTACCACTCATATGCACGTGTTTTTGATATAGTCGATTCACTGTAAGCCTTCTGTAACATTTTCAGCGATTCGGCACACGAAATTCTATTTGAGATACATAATGATGATACAAAATTTGAGAGTCTTTGTTGCAAAACACACAAAATTGAGCACTGTAAACAAACTAAATGCTTATCAACAACAAAAATTTTGACAATCGTTTCAAGCAGATTTTTTCAATAATTAATGTCCGGTACTTCTTTGACAGAATGTATTTACCATACGTAAGGCCAAAAAAAAATTGAAGAAGCTGTGAAAAACACCTCATAGCAAAACAATAGTATTAAGAAGTAGGATCATTTGATCCTACTGATTTTTTCTTTGTCGTCCTTCTTCTATATGTTCAAATAATGAGGTTAGCAGCTGTCACATTAATTCGTAAACAATCAGTAACAATATAGATTTTGAAGCATTTTTGTTTTTAAAAGCGTACAGTGAAGTTTTTCGCGATGTTTACAATTTTAAAACCAAGATGAAAGAAATGGGCCATGAAGATTCTGACATAAAAAAGGCAAGAATATGGAACAATCCATATGATTTTAATATAATCAGTTCTTTTAACATGTATTTTACAATTCTAATTGTAGATTTAACATGCTCGAAGCCCTCCCATGTCGTCTTTTCATTTTCCTATTGGTTTAGCAGATGTGCTCTCTTGTTCTATTGGTTGAAAACTAGAGTAACAAGAAGACCGCGCATCGCGTAGTATCAACATCTGGCGAGGAAAACTCCGACAGTCAGTATTTTCCCGTTTCTTGTAAGAGTTGGTTATAATTCTCGTGAAAATTCAGTTGCGCGTTTCGCGTCTAACATCGCCGGTTTCGGAAAAGTTACAAGAGCCACTATGTCTATTTTTACGCAGATTTTCTTGGTAATCCTTATCGGTTTTGTAAAATTTTCACATATCTCAGCTGCAGGAGGTGGAACGTCCACAAATGGTGAGTTTTTAAAGTTTTAACTTAAACTATCTAACCTCGACTACAAATTTTAACTTGGCGTAGAAGAGGAAACATTAAAATTTTATATCCGAAACATAAAGTGAATTTTGATTGAATTAAGTGTCCATTGGTGGAAAAATCGGATTATTTTAGCTCTTAGAATGTTGCGAAATATATTTCTGATCGAAAGATCTGATTTTGATTTCTTTATTAAAAGCTCAACACTACGAGCATATTCTTTTTTCAATCTCCCCAATGATTGAGTTTCAATAGAGATATTGTTGTTTCCTTTTTCATGAATTTTTTTTTTCGAAATGCCAGAAAGCAGTTGTCGTCTGAGAAAAATTTAATTAATATTCTTCAATACCAAATCGTATCGTAAACAGCTTAGAAAATGATGAAGAATAAAACCCTTATTTTATTTATAGGTATATTGGATCTAGCACCATATCACTCAGTATATTATTTCATATTCTTATGTCTTCAGCTATTTTAGAACTGTTATGTATTATTGAAAGTGCAGTTCAGTTCCACTTCTTAATTGACAGAAATTCTAAAATCCCAATTGAGAAAATAAGTCGAAATGAAAACTATCTTTTATAACTCAACAAAAATTTTTTCTGTGTGCCAACCGGCATTGTTAAAACGACGAAATAATTTTCTTGTGCAGATTTCTTCAATTATGTTCTTTTGTGATGAAGTTGCATGCCTTCCTTATCCTGTTTTTCAAATCTTGGTTGTGTAGAAAAGACCGTGTTTTCAACATTTTCTCTTCACTATTTCGGTAATATTACCATTCTTCGTGCCACCACTTCTTTTGACGTTCATCGGTGGGTATATCTTCTAGTAACTAGAAAAGATTTTTGCAGACTGTAGCTTAACCTAGTTAAGGCAAACCATACATTAACGCATCAAGCCGTTTGAAAATTGCTCGAACCCAGTGGCAATTTTCTCAAGACCAAAAATGACAGTTGTTACTATTAACGATATCGCTCTGAAATCTTGACTCGTCGCTCCACGAAATATGATTTCACATAACATGATAGATAGATATAATGAGTGAGGGCTACATCCTTCTTGTGAAGGATATAAGCTTTGTGCGTGAGAGCTTGATAAGCTTAGTCAGCTTCAGTTTGTTAGATCCAAAATCTCCAGCTGTGACTCTCTACCTCTTCTTTACGTAGGCTATATGAAGAGTCTTCAATAAACCTTAACTTATTCAGGTGATTTCTGAAGCAACAGTGCCCCGGTTGATATGGCTGTTAGAACTCTCAGGTCTAACATGAAGAGTTCAAGCCAAGTCTTGGCTTTCGCTGTAGAAGGTCCACTGATGGCAAGTAGAGAGTGTCAGAGACCTGAGATGCTCTCATACTTTCAGGTCCAATAACAGGTAATTTTCCATCCTTGCAGTCTCCAGGGGAATTCCGAGCCTAGACTGGTATAAAAAACAAGGGCTGTTCGTTCAGTCGGCACCGCAGAGCTAGATTAGATTTTGCGAGTGGTAACTGTACTATGAAGCAATGAAAGAACTTTCAGTTCTCAGATGAAAGAAGACCCAAGTGGAGCGCGTCTGCGTGAAAGTGAAAGGTTTGTTTCTTATACTAACATTATAACGGTGAATCTCAATGATGATTAAGAGGGTTTATTCATGAAACTCGATCCAATATTTTCGACTTTGGCACAATGTAAATGCTCATAGATATGTGGATGTTTGATAGATCCAAGATCCTCCAGCCTAACTCTGTCTCCAGCTGGGCACTCCCTATCTCTTCTTCACATCTTCTACATGAAGTGTGCTCAATAAACCTTACCTTATTCAGGTGATTTCTGAGGCGACAACGCTCAGTTGATATGGCTGTTAGAACTCTCAAGTCCAGCCTGGAGTGTTTAAGCCGAGTCTTGACTCTCGCTGTGAAAGGTTCACTGATGAAAAGTAGAGAGTGTCTGAGACCTGAGAGGCTTCACTAGTGCCATCGTACCTTCAGGTCCAACCACAAGTTATTTTCAATCCTTGCAGTCTCCAGGCAATTCCGAGTCTGAGCTTATTTCCGATGAATCCCAAGCCTGTTCACCGAGCGGCCAATGAGCCCGCCTTTTCTTCTTTATCTCTTCGCACAGCAAGATGCTAGTACAGTGGTTAATGGTGATTATTTCTGCTTGAAAAACAACCGCGAGTTCTCCAAGACATATAGACTGTTCCTTGGTAGCACCACCACTATATACACCAGCTCTAACACCTTTTGCAGTTTTGGAGCCTTCTGTGTACCAACAGGGACCCTCATGTATACGGTACTTGGAGCTGGACCATTCCTGTCTGCTAGGCAGGATGGTTTGGAATGTTAACTCATGATTATCCATAAGCATTATATTCATGAAACCTTGGAAGTCCGTAGCCATAATTCATTAATTTATCAACACTGAATACCATTTCTCATGCCAATTTCCTCACTAAAATACGAGGGTCAATGTAATCACGCGCCAGTACATTAATTTACGTATCCTCATCTTTGATTGGTGGCACGTGATGTATATGTGAAATTTCTGAGCTTAGATTTCACGCGAAAAAAAGCAATTTGTGAATGAGTTTATCGGAGAAGCTCCTCGATAAATGTACATTACTTTTTGACAATTTTTTGGCATCTACCGAAAATGAAAAGCATGTCAGCAAAATATGAAAAGGCCATTTCTGTGTGAATCGAGCTTTCAGCCTATTCCATACTTTCGACCATCGCTTGTCTTTTTTCTCCTTTGGTGTCTTACAATAACAACGCCCATGGCTTGTTCTCAAATAATTCAAGGCACACCAGATCTATCAACTGAGGGCAAAACCAGGAACATTATGAGTAGGATATTGTGTGAGCAACTCGATTAAAACAAACTTCATTCCATTCTCTTCACCAAAGGCCTAGAAAATCGAAAGAGTGAGAGGAAAACAATCGAACAAATCGGTTTCCGAGATTTCAATCTCAAAATAGGCAGATGGTTGAAAAAAGTTCTAGAAATGTGTGGTAGTGATACCAACTGCTTTTCAATGATGATTGTTTGCGGATATGTGGAGCAATTATATCGTAGAGAACATGTCAGATATGTTGGAAATCCATTCGATTCACATGAAAACTATTCAGCCAGAACCTAGTGGACCCAGCTAGTTTTTGTAGAATGTTGTTCATTGTTTTCAGTTCATTGATTTGTAATCTGAGGAGCAACTGGTTATATTACGCTGATATTTGTATCATCTAGATTCTCATTTTTCCATCATTAAGCACTCACAAGAAAAAATTATAAAATACATTCGGTGATTTTTAACTATACACTGGATTTTCTAGGGAGAAGGCCTCAGGCACTATTCGTTAGTTAATTGATTTATTTGGTTGATAATATTACTGTTGGTTCATATTCTGATGAATTGGTATCATTGTAATCATTAATTTCCATTTGTATAATCATTTTAGGCTATATTGTGACTGCAATGGTATCAATTGCTGGCCGAGTGAAGAATTGATATTATTTCATGTAATCTTTTTGGTTGTAGCGAATCCCCTTCTTCATATACCTCCCTGTATCTTCCTAGACAACTACCCATACGGAATAAGGGTTGAAAACAAAGGTTAAATATGTAATTTTATTTGAGGCTTTTATTTTGAATCGATTCGTTTTCGTATTTTTGAGGAATAAGCTATTATACGGTATACCCCAAACATTCGAACACGGAGTTTTCCACTGAGAGTCAAGAGTGGGGTTTGTTGTATACGCGAAACGAAAAGCATGAATTTCACAACGGGTTTTGTTTGATCGCTCACCATCACCACAAAGCTGCATGGAAAATATGAACTGTTTTATAATTCATGAAGCAACTTCTAACACTTGAGTTAACTACTTGGTATGCATTAGCTTACATTCATTTCGTGTGTTCTTAGCTGAAAAGGCCCTTGCATTTTTCATTATATATAATTGGACTCGAAGTGTCTACTTGTCAGGCATTCAAATGCCACCGAGCACTTTTTCAATTACAACTTAATGATGTTTTATGTTGTTTGTATTATGTGCATTTATGCAGTGTCTTGCATCACGAACTATTCCAGAGGAAAAAATGGGAACGTTTAAGATATTCATCTACCTCAATTATTTTAGGGATTTAGAACAATTTGAGTTTAATTCTGGAAACATTGCTCACGAGTTTCAGAATAGAGTATGTCCGTTAAATACAGGAGTCAGAGCTAGCAACACACACTTAGATATATAGATTATGAGTTAGGGTTGCCCAGCAGCTTGGCCACTACGACCGAGTGGTGTATTGTGGCACAATCTGCCCTAAATTTCACCCACAAGCTCTATCCTTGTAGTAAAGGATATGAGCTCAGTGGGCGAGAGCCTTATGAGCTCAGCCAGCTTCAGTTTATTAGATCCAAGTTCCTCCATCATGACTCTGTCCCCAGCTGGGCCCTCACACATAACATGTTCCATTCATCCTATCACTTCTTCTAATTGTCCAGTCTCGAAAGAACCATCTTGGTAAAGGTGATGGAATCTATAGGAATCTATTCTAGCTGCTCCTCTAATCACCAGTTGAACAGCGGCAAGGTCCATTATTAGTTCCATGGACGCAGTGGGTGTAAAGCGAAAAGCTCCAGTAGTCATCATGCAGGCCGTTTTCTCAATTTAGAGAGCTTGAGTTGGGATTGCTTCTTAAGGTTGCACTTCCACCAAGTAATGCAGCCGAATGTGATACGTGGTCTCACCACCATCACATATAGCCACTTGAGTTGCTTTGGGACAAGACCCTATTACTTTCCGAAAGTCATTTGACATGCCCATAAGGAATGTCTAGCCTTATGTATTGTGTTTTTCAGGTGCTAATTTCACGTGAGCTTACTATTCAAGGTAACACTTGCTTCCTCCGCAACTGGAATAAACACTCCACCAAGGATCGGGGGAGAAACAAATATCCTCCTCTTCCTGGTTAATGGTACCATAAGGGTGTTGTGGGAGTTTATGCTAAGTTTTTCACCCATACACCACCCCTTAATAGCGCTGACATAGCCTTCTGAAGCTGACGGGACATCGTTGTCATCTCCGACAGCCAGAATGCCTCAGAGTCAGCTTGTACATAAACATCCAGTGCGCCGATTATTGCCAGAAGGTCATCAACCAGTAGGGATCGCAACAGAAGGAATAATACTCTTCCCTGAGGGCAGCCCATGCCAATCAAAAAAATGAATCCCCTTTCAGGAAAGTGCTGATCACTCTGGCATTTAGCATATTACTAATTCATTCCGCAATAATATTTGGTACTCATATGGCTCTCTCACATTAAATTCAACCTCAATCTCCATGAAAGCTGCAACTGCAGAGACGGAGTGATCCTTTCAACGAGGTTGGTAAGTGCCAAAACAGTTGATTTACCTTTTTGTGGAACGTTATGTCGAATTCGTCAGCGCGATTGCGTGTCGCAAAGGTTGATTCATCCCATCTCTTCTATAGAATGAGGGCTTCTGCCATGAAGTTTCACCTCTTGCGTTGACATCCGAGCTGCTCCACACCGAGCGGTGTGGACAAAGACAAGTTGGCGATTTTTCCTCCTGCAATGACTCACCTCATCTCAAGAGGGCATTCAACAGAATCTCCCGGGAAATATGCTGAGCCGACCACTAAATCAAGTCTGGCACGCTCTCCAGGGACACTCACAAGTACAGAGATAGTGTCTGTGTCACAGAATTCAGTGAGTAGAAGATTATCGATTTTGTTATTGATGAAGATACACATCCGGGGGCTGTTCCCAGGACAGTAGTACAGTCTCTGGCCTGGTAGATTTCCGAGTCTGCAAACTGATCCTCGGTTAGCCAACCAGAGTTCCTGAATGAAAGCTAATTTAAGGCTCTCATTCAAGATGCACCTACAAAGGAGGAAGGTACTTCCTTAGAATGCTGAATGTTAGCCTCAACACGCCTGATCCCCTTCTTCATCATTTAGATGTCAAAGGACGACCAGTCTTGCATGGAGGGCTTCTTTCACTCCCTTCCGTGGCAATGAACAATTACCAGAGGAGTTTGTTTGTTTGGTTTGAATTGTAGACATTACAGTCCGAGGGATTTTCCCGGTAGATTCTTGCCAATCAACTTGATTTCAACAAGATAGAGCATCTCCACACTATGAATTAAATATTCGCTGATGCTTGGCTGATATTTTTGCTAATTAGTGGACTGGAAGAAGAGGACCACTTGAGCGGCAACCCAGATCTTCAGATCTTAACCTATTAAGCTTTTTTCTATAGGCGTATTTGAAGTCAAGGGTTATGACCAGAGATATCAGGAAATTTAGAAGAAGATTGGCATAACAAACAAGCGATTTTCGTCCAGGTTGCACACCACAACTTTATCCAAAGCACCACAGAGGTAGATTTGATTTCGCGAGAGCTGATTGTGCTATGAACCATAAAAGATCGTACAGTTCTCAGATGCAAACAGAATAGCCTCAAGAGTTCCAAATGCACTTGAGCGGGTCTACAGAACTGAAAGTGAGAGGTTTGTTTCCTATACTTCACAGAAAAAGTAGGTTACCAGGGTGGATCTATATGATTTGGAGTGTAATTTATGAAATTCGATCCAATCTTATTGAATTTGGGATAATGTGAACGCTCGTAGATACGTTGATGAAGTTGATGGAACGCTCGTAGATACGTTGATGGAGAAAATTTAAATCTAATACGTGATAATGCTCGTTGCCATATCGGTAGAGGAATCACGAATACCTTGATGAGATCGGTATTCGAACGTTGCCATAGCCACTTCGTAGTCCTGACCTTGATCCCATCGAAAACATTTGGGACAATCTAAAATGACGGGTTCAGACCAGAGACTAGTACTTATAGTAGGGGAGCCCACTGAATCGGGATTAATTCAAGCATCATAAAGACTTATTGGGCTGGGAAGCTCAGATGATAACAAGAAAAAAGTCATATAATATATACCTTTTCATCGGTGGGGGAAGAGTCTACTGATTTTCAAAATTGTAAAAAACTGTTGCATGGACACAAATATTGATACCATCCATGTCCTACGTATTTTATAAAATGAACGTATGTTAATCTGATTGTTTCCATGTTGGGGTGGTCGTACGTAAGGTTGAAAATGGAAAAAAAATTTAATCGAGCACGTCAGATTTTCTAAGGAGATGTTAAATGATCGTTAAAAAATGGTTTTGTTAAATAATCTGACGATTTGGAAGTGACACAAACTCGTGACCATTATTAGAATTTTCAAGAAAAATCCGTCATTTTGAAATAGTCAAGCGCGTCAGATTAAGATATATTTGGTTCATCTCTATGCCTCAGACGTGCTGTTTCATAATCTGACGATTATTTCTCTGGCGAGGTGCCCACCGTGTGAATTTCACTTTTATGCAAGATAATGCTCCTCCGTATACCAGCAACCTCACCCCGCGCGACATTATCTTGAAACAGAGGGAGTCGCTATTTTGGACTGGCCAGCTTGCTCTCCAGACCTAAATCCTATTGAACATTTATGGGATAATCTCAAAAGGAAAATAGATCGCGCCAGGAAAACCCAAGAACCCCACAACAGCTCATCCAAGCCGCCACAATAGAGTGGCATAATATCACCCCAGAGAAGGTAGAAAACCTAATCCAAAGCATGCTTAGAAGCATTCAGGCTTGTATCAGGGCAAGAGTAGGTAATTCAAGCTACTGAGGTTAGAGAATTTTCAATTTTTACTACATGCGGAAAGAGTCTCTTATTTTGTTTCATTTGTTTCTTTCTTAAAATAAACCTCAATTTATTTCTTTTTTCAACTGAAATATTTCAAAAAGGACCAATTCTAACAATCCTTTGAAACTTCCAAAATCCCTTAGGTAGTATTCAAAATATCGGGTAATTCCATATAAATTTAGTTGTGTGTAGATCAGGATCATATTGGGTGGAAGTTCTCAACCGGGTACAAGGTATCCCCCTGTATATTAATCTGCCGCGCTATAATAAACCCCGAAATCCCCTCTGATAGTAAGGGAGGCCTTACTATCAGAACTCAAGATAGCTAAGGATCATCATGGTGAAGAAGTGGCACTATATCACTCGCCGAAACTTGGGTTCACAATTAATCAAGAATGAATATTTGTTATGCAGTGTTATGGGAAAAACTTAAAAGAATTATAATTCCTACAACAAAATATCTAGTTTTTATTTATCAAAGTTATCAAATTCGCATTAACATGGTTGGCGGTTATTTGGTGGAGTTTCATTTTAATATTATTTCACTACATTTTGGAAGGAGTTGAATATATTTTCCGCTGGATTTTCGATTTCGAAATTAATAAAATTTGTGTTAACCTGAGTCATTTTCAACACAATATTAAAAGATTGAAAACAAAGCATCAGGATAATCGCCATGATCCGGGAGGGGGCACTAATTAAATACAAAATGGCCTGGCCCTGTTAGAAGGCCTGCAAATAATACATGTGCCATTCATAACGGTCGCTGTCACGCTACAAATGTGTAGATAATGTATTTTTGGGGAACCATTAGTGAAATCATTTGTGTGTGTGGTTGTACATGAGTAGAATAAACAGTAATCAACGTAGGGATAATATACAATGTGAACCAAGCTAATGAAAAAAGTTTTTTAGTTAACAGAAACATTATTCGAATAACATTTCGACAAATTAAATAATGAGGTAACTTCGTACTAGAAAATGCTGTAATAAAAAGTAAATAGAACATAAAGTTTCATTGATTTACACAATACGCAGTTTTGAAGCATGGTAGTTTTATCAGATAAACTCTTTCAAGGAAGTAGGGGATATACCTTAAATTTACGATCAAGATAAAACCTAAAGTCATCGCAAAAATGTAAGGAAAATTCTCTCTTATTTTCAAACCCACTTGAAACTGGAACCCCTATATTAAGGTTCATAAGATTATGGACACCCAACCCCTTTTAATTAAGTTTTTTTCAAAGTTAAATATCTTCATCACATGTTTCATGAATGTTGGAAAGTTACTGGAATACAATCGATTCCCAAAAAGAGAACACCTAATCAGGGCCCCCGTGGGGGCTACTGGCGCTTGTGTGCAAAAAAGGCATTTGGCGCCCTTTAAGGTATTTTGGATCATATTTTTTCATTTTTTTTAAGGTAGGAGGTAGGTAGGTAGGTGCTTGAAGTAAAGCAAAAAACAGAAGTCATATTTATTTGTGGACTAAAATATCAAAATAAAACGAACATATATATATATATATATATATATATATATATATATATATATATATATATATATATATATATATATATATATATATATATAGGTGCTTCAACGAAAACTAAACAGATGCTATATCTACCAAGATATTCATTTATGATCAAAACGCAAAAACATGTTAATTTTTGTTTCAAGGGGACATCTTATGGGGTACAAAATTTGCCTGAAATATCAACTCCCTAAGCGGGGGTTGCAATCCTTGAACATTTTGAATAAGGAAGATGGGTCGAGTGATGACTTAAAGGAAAGGTGGTATCTTTGTCTACATCGCCTTGAACGAATTTCCATTTTTCATTGAAAACTGTAAAATATACAGGGTGAGCAACTGAAAGATAGGGAAGACTATTTTCCCTGAGACTATTCAAGTTTCAGTAAAGTAAAATGGAACAGATCCATGCTGATCAATGGCAGTCATAATCAAGTACCATTCTCATCTCGAATTAACCCTAGAGCAGGGGTGACTACCCTTGAAAATTTGGAAGATAGAAGGCGAAAATTAACGAGTAGAAGTTGTACTTTATTACCCGATAAAATGAACGGAACTGAAGTCACTAAAACTCAACGTAAATGTTCGAATTGTTGGCCACCAACCTCCATGCACATAAACAAATTTTGGGTGAAACGTTCACGGACATTCTGTAAAATTTCAGGTGATATTTGGTTACACTCATTGACGAAGCGCTGTCTCAGGTCATTCAAACAAGCAGGTTCATTTTTATTATAGATTATACTTTTGAGGTGGCCCAATAGGAAAAAGTCTAATGGACTGAGATCCGGAGATCGTAGGGGCCATCCCGTTGGGCCTCTCCTTCCAATCCAACGACCAGGAAAATGATAATCCAAAAATACTCGAACTTGTTGTGCAAAATGCGGGGGCGCTCCATCCTGCTGAAATACAACCTCGTTCTCCGAATGGCGGGAGTCATTCTCAATGATGTCCGTTATTGCTGGGTCGATAAATTCTTCCAATAGTGGATAATACAACTCTCCGGTAAGATTTCCAGGAACATTTAGTTTTTGAGGCTGCTGAGTGTGAATTTTCACAACTAATGTGGAATAAATTTGGGACGATTAAATTGAATGCAAAAAGTACGAAAACATTGAGAATCAATTTTTTTGTTGAAGAAATCTGATCATTGCGTTCCTGCTTCGTAGTGTTGATTCGTATCGTCAAATAAGAGTCATTTCACATGAGGACGATGATCATACAGTATCACCTGTGGAAAAAAAAAAGTTTCCTTTCAGTCAACTGATAAAAACGCATGTACATGTGAACCCAACTCTAGATGCATTGCTCGCATATCGTACAACGAATGTTCAAAGATCAATGGAGTTACTATGACTGATAGTTTTACCGTTTTCTTTCAAGATTCATAATCTTTCATAATCATTCCAATGTTTCAGCTGCTCACCCAGTAATTTTGATGGGGAACGAAAACTTGCACACCATTGTGGAGACAAACAAAAATCCTTTCTCAGAAGGTTATAACTGGACCTATCTTCTGCTTTAGAAATTACACAGGGTGGTCACCCCTGCTCTAGGGGTTGAAATTTGAGATGTGAATGGTGTTTCGGAAGATGACAGCCTTTGATTTGGAATGAATCTGTTCCATTTTACTTCACTGAAACTTGAATAGTCTCAGGGAAATAGTCTTCCCTATCTTTCAGTTGCTCACCCTGTATCTTTTACAGTTTTCAATTAAAAATAGAAATTCGTTCAAGGCGATGCAGACAAAGATACCACCTTTCCTTTGAGTCATCACTCGACCCATCTTCCCTATTCAAAATGTTCAAGGATTGCAACCCCCGCTTAGGGGGTTGATATTTCAGACAAATTAGTTTTGTACCCCAAAAGATGTCCCCCTTGAAACAAAAATTGACCTGTTTTTCGTTTTGATCAGAAATGAATATCTTGGTAGATATAGCCTCTGTTTAGTTTTCGTTGAAGCACCCTGTATATAGCTGATTGCAAATTCGAGGCACTGAATTTATTGCATTCCATTTCGGGAATAAAACTATGAAAAATTGAAGAAATAGTAAAAATTTATTACGGGATTGTAGGAAGGAAGTCTTAAGCTTCCTTCCTGTATGAACTGTTTATACGAAAACCCAAAAAAAACAAAAATGGCAAACTTTTTTTTGTTGCTTGGGGTCAGAATGACCCCGTGTGACCGTTACGTGATTATTTGGAGGTGTGACCGATACGGGTTAACCAGAATGAAGATATTCCGATTCGTTTGCTTAATGATATTAAATCGTGATCCAATAAATAAGGATACCAATAATCTAGAAATATTGAAAGTTCAGAATTCTGAAAACACAATTAAATCTCGACTAACCACTCCATAACTAAATCTTTTAATTATCTCAGAACAAAGTTCTTTTTGTCCAACTGCCTCGGTTTCTTTTATGGATGTCAATGGAGTGAGCTGAGAGTTACAAGAATATCTCATAATTCCGTCTCGTATCTTCTCATTCAGATTCCAGTTCGGCGAATTCAACAAAGGATCTGTTCTCCAATAAATTTAAATGAGTCGATGCTGTCCTTCGGGCGAATATTTCCTCAACTCCTTCCTTATTGCCCCACTACGTAGAGGAGTTTTCTGTCGAACAGGTGGGATAATCTTTCCCAGCAATTATCGCACAAAAGGAATGGAATATTTGAATTATAATCGATCTTCTAGATTTCGATATACAAGGTGCGTTTTGAGGTAAACAGGACTTGTGTCATATTGTTAGATAGCTACAGTCAGGAGCCCCGTGAGGGCTACTGGCGCTTGTGTGCAAAAAAGGATTTTGGCACCCCTTAAGGCTTTTTCATTTTTTTTGGAAGGTAGAAGGTAGGTAGGTAGGTGCTTGTAGTAAAGCAAAAAAATGAACTTTAGAAGTCATGTTTATTTGTAGACTAAAATATCAAAATGAAACAAACAGAACAAAATGAATTCTTGTTCACACCCATTTTAAAACATTTACTTAAGTAATGAGATACAGACACGTTGACTCGTTGTTTATAAATACTAGAAAATAACCTAAAACTAAAAATCACATTTCTTTTGGAACAAATAACAGAAATATTGCCTTATGTCTACATAAATATATAAGTACTACTTTCTACTTATACTTAGATATTTTAAAAAATTTGCAGATATTTCTAATAACAAATACCTAGGGAACTGCGTTTTAAAATCAAAAATGATAGCTAGGTCTAGGTACAATAGAAAAATAAAAGATAGCTATTGTAGTAGCGATATTTTCCGAGATTTTGCTGTTGCAAATTCATTGATTACATCACTAAAATTTATACCGTCGAGAATTTTTTGTTCAATTGCTAATATTGTTAGCCCAGACAATCTCTCTTGAATCATTATCGATCTTCAATAATTTTTGATGATTTTTAACTTCGAAAAAGATCGCTCGCCAGAAGCTACAGATACAAGCAATGTCAAAACAATTCTTAATGAAATGCTTAAGGGGTCAGTATCATCAGGTAATGAAAACAATTTTAACGCTTTAATTTCGTTAGTCGATCTGTCAGTCGCTCTTCAAGAATAAAACAATGTTTTAAAAGATCGCTTTTTCTCCATTTGCAAGATGTCTTTCAAAGTATTTACACGAAAACTTTTTTTTCTTCATTACTAGGAAAGCTAAAACTGATGTCTAAAATAAAAAACCGATAAATAAATAGTACTCATGGGACTTAGGAATTAACTTCTAAAGGAACCACAATAATAAGCACTTTGTAGGTAGGGTAGGAAATATTCTGGAAGAGTTAACTAAGTAGCCAATAGTTTTCAACCCTTTATGGGGCAGATTATTATTAAGTAATATATGGCCGATTAAAGTTTGCATATTTGGGTAAAAAGCAATTTGTTTGAGCTTAAATCCTTTGAAAAATGAAGGCAAAAAAGATATTAAACTAATTTAATCTTATAGCCCTGAAAAAACCCTACAAAATGGTTTTTAAAAATATCAATAGTATAAAAAGCTAAGCGAATATGGATAAAACCAGTTACTTTTTAAAACTTGTACATGACATTTCAATTAATGCAAAAAATTAATTATAAGATATAAAGGGTTGTTGATAGTATAAAATAGGGAACACTTACTATTTTATAGAAAATCAAGCCGTTGAAATTGCAGTCAGCAGGTATTCGGCACTTAATTTAAAAAAAAAGTAGTAAACAAAATATTACACAAGACAACACCACACTTGACAAAATAAAAATAACTTTATATGTAAAAATTAATAGGATTACTTGTTTTTATTCACTTTTTGCACGGTCCAGTGAACTAACTGGAAACGCCTGTGGCGATGCATCGCTTTTATAGCGCTCCAGGCGTTATTCATGTCTGAACAGGAAAAATCAAGAAACTGCCGCCTGACATGTTCTCGCAACATAGAAATCGGCAGTAATTGGACGATATACTGATAAAATTTGGTGTGTACTTATACCTAACCTATTTTCAACTTTTATTTTGATATTTTTTTTGGACCCTGGGTTTTGGCGTCCATGTGCATTGCACACTTTGCACATATGTTTGCGGGGACCCTGGCTACAGTTGTTATTCACTACCATAAAAATATCAGAAGCGTCTGTCTTTTCGAGAAATGGCAGCTTAAAATGAAGACAGCATGTGGTTTTCAATTTTTTTCGTAAAAAGCAGCTACCTTGAAATTCTCCAGAAATCCTTCACGATATTAATTTTTCAATCATCCAACGTTTTTGAGAATGGATGAAATTTGCAATAAGTCACTTGTGTTCGCCTAAAAGAAATGCATATTTTTTGAGTAAAATATATCACCTGATCTGAAGAATTATTTTCTCTAGGTTATATTTTTCATACTTTAGAACCACCATTTTCGACTCAACCTTCTCAAATATGAAGCTGAAGGAGTCAATATATTTTGTGGAACAGGAAAACGAGCCATAACTCACAAAGAATCAGGAATATAAATTCCTCTTGTCTTAATAGTAAACTATTATTTTTCCGAACTCTTCTTCTATTCCTCTCTACGAATTCTTCCATTCAAGTTTCCGTTTCTAATTATTGCTCTATCAGTTTCCTGCTATAAAAGACTTTTCATTCGACATGGCATTCATAAGAAACGATTCGAATAAAAATCCCTAGAACATTAAATTCTGGATTTCAAACCAAAGTTATACGTATCAAACTATAAAGAGTTTCTATTTTCATTGCTCTACACTGCAATTAGAAAAATTTCTAGCTGGGATTACTGTTATGAAACAGCTACGAGAACTTTTATGAAAACTTGTTTCAATTTTTATGCTCGCATGGTTTTACGTGTATGAATGTTGCCATTTATGTATTCGCTCTACAAAAAAGAAAATTTCTTGATTAATTACACTGGTCGATAAGAATTTCGTAACACAAAGCAGATTCTTATTTTTAAATGGAAATACTCTTCTGATAATAGGAAGAATATTACTAAAGCCCTAACACGTACCACTTTTCAATAACTCAATAAGATCTTTTTACTTTTTACATGAGGGAATGGTTACCTGGAAGAAATTTTATACCTGAACCATGTTTTTTAAAATAGTATACATAAAAATAAGACTATAAATCAGTTTTTTGTTGACTTTCGAAGTGAAACGTTCTCTGTCTGTAGTGAAGAAAGTGTTTTAAATACGGAAATATCGGGACAAACGCCGCAGTTGCAGAATCTCCCCTGACAAATTTCGTTTTATTTGTAAAGAATTTATGGTGGATTCCCAAACTCGTGTGACATTATCTTGAAATAGAGGGAATCGCTATTTTGGACTGGCTAGCCGACTCTCCAGACCTAAATCCTATTGAACATTTATGGGATAATCTCAAAAGAAAAATTAGATAGTTCTGGGATAATCCAAGAACCCCACAAGTGCTCATCCAAGCCGCCACAGAAGAGTGGCAGAATATCACACCAGAGGAGGTCGAAAACCTAATCCAAGGCTTGAATCAGGGCAAGAGGAGGTAATACAAGCTACTGAGGTCGAGAAAAAAACACCTACTCCGTCAGAAAACAATTTTCAATTTTTCTACTGCATGCGGAAAGAGTCTCTTATTTCTTTCTTTCTTAAAATAAACCTTAATTCATTTCTTTTTTCAATTGAAATATCTCAAAAAGGATCAATTCTAACAATCCTTCGAAATTTCCAAAATCCATAAGGTAATATTCAAAATATCGGGCGATTCCTTATAAATTTGTTTGTGGGTATGTCTGGATATATCCAAGAAAATTATCTTGATTTCCTCTTTTGTCTAATTACCATAATTAATTCTCTGGCTCCTCTAGGACACAATCTCCATATTTGGCAACGTCTCATTCTTCAATTTCCAATTTGATTTCCTTTCAATTTTCATGATTTCGACCAACACTGTATGGTATGAAAATGAAAAATTGTGATCTATTTGGTTTCCTAGCCGAAAGCGTGAAATGGAGAAAAGAAAAAAGGAGACTAACCCAATTCATTAAACGGCGAAGATGAAGACGACACTTCTCTGAAGCGTAACTAGTAAGATCTTATCAGCGTCCAATAAATCAAGTCGAGTCTAGAGACGAAGCTCTGATAAAACCACAGTTTCTCGCGTGAATCACCTAAGGCCATTTTCGAGGAAGCCACGTCGCCGATTTGTCCCAGCTGTACAAGATTTTATTTATGTTCCCGCTTCTGCCATAAGCCGTCTACAATATTTGTTCGTTAAATTAACTTGATGCCATGTTTTTACCTTGATCCTCGATTTTATGGTTCGCTTGTAACTTTCAACAATATTTCAACAATTTTTCATCGAGATACGGCGTATTTTATCTGATGCTGCCCGATTTCAGCCAACTGAAATTATGCTGCTACTCTCTTTTCTTTAAAGTTTTGGGTTATATTTTTTTGTATATTTTTTTCCTCCAGAACAGAATCGTGAAAAAGTTAACAATCTCAAATCTCAGGGGAATTTATTCAGATGATTCTGATTGTACACAATTCTGGCAGATTTGATATAAAAAAAGATAGTTCTATTAAAATGTAAAGGAATAGGTCTAAAGATTAGATCACAATTTTTGAGAGCAACTCAACGTTCATTGCATCATGCAAATTACACTGGTCGACAAGATTTTCGTAACACAAAGTAGATCATAATTTCTTGAATGTAATATATATATATATATATATATATATATATATATATATATATATATATATATATATATATATATATATATATATATATATATATATATATATATATATATATAGGGGTTTTACCCCGACGAGTTGCCCATATATTTGTTCATGCAATCAAACTGATTTCATGAAAAATATAAATCCACCACCCGGTAATTAATACCATTGCCAGGCAATGATTATAATCAAAACATATCCTGGAGTAATTATATATTAGGATAACGTTAAATGTTATGAGAATATATCAATCTACCAGAATATATACATACTATAGCATCATCAGACAATGATATCAATGTACCAACGAGTAGTGTCAGAGGCTTTCTCCCCGGAAAAATCGAGTGTACGGACCTTAGTCAAGTAACACTGAATATTACTCATTAATAGTTTCCTTTGTGTGAAGTTGTGAACGATCGAATAGAATACTGCTCTGAATATAAATATGACAAAATTGTCAGTTAATTATATTACATTTATATAAACAAATAAACAAAATATGAAATGAGATTCTGAGCAGTATAAACTAAAGAGAAACCTATGACTCTACCTCATTATTATTTTCGGAAAGAAACCTACGAAGAATATTACAAGATTTGATGACTGTTATCTTTTGTAACTGTTCAAACAAATTTTTCTTCAGACCCAAAATCTCAATACTTTTGTGAAGATTTCTAGGAATAACGCCTGTTGTAGAAATAATAATCGGTAGAATAAATATTTTCTTCATTTTCCACATTTTTTAATCTCGTCGCCAAGCATCATATATTTAGAAATTTTTTCATTGTATTTATTTTGTATATTATGTGTGTCGGGTATAGCAATATCAATTATATATGTTATTTGATTCTGTTTATCAATAAGAACGATATCTGGTCTATTGTGTTTTACAGCTCTGTAGCACAGAATTGTTTTATCAAAATAAAGTTTATATTTGTCATTTTCACAAATAATCTCAGGTTCATATTTTTGAAATTTTTTTCTTTTGGGAATTAGGTCATGTTTAATTCCTAGATTGAAGTGAATAATATTAGCGACGGCATTATGTCTTTCTAAATAATCTGTTGAAGCAAGGACTGAGCAAGATGATAATATATGAAAAACTGTTTCTTATATATATATATATATATATATATATATATATATATATATATATATATATATATATATATGATATAAGACGAATTATTCAAAAATCCGTAGATCAATGAATAATCCCTCCTGACAAGAGCTATTTTCCAAATCTGCCCGTCATGCACGCAGCCCCTAAGCGCCACAATAGTGCAACCAAGCAGGATGCCGAGAAACGAAGCGGCAGACTGCAGTTTCGCCCTCATTCGGAGCTCATCAGTGTCGCATGTCGCTTCTCAGCATCCTACCAAGCTACATCGGGGTACCCTATCAATTCAAGAATTCGCACGTTTTCTACCGTTGATGTGATTCACGGAACGGCGAAAGATGTCTCCCAAATGTTTGGAATTTTTAACGTTTCCACATCTGTTTGTTACTGTTCGTAAAGTCCGGTAGCGGGTTCGCCGTGTCGGTCCATAGAGGGCGACTCTCGTACGTATGTACGAGGTGCGTCCTTTCTGGAATTGATAGGGTACCCCGATGTAGCTTGGTAGGATGCTGAGAAGCGATATGCGACACTGATGAGCTCCTTATAAGGGCGAAACTGCAGTCTACCGCTTCGTTTCTCGGCATCCTGCTTGGTTGCACTATTGTGGCGCTTGGGGACTGCGTGCATGGCGGGCAGATTTGGAAACTAGCTCTTGTCAGGAGGGATTATTCATTGATCTACGGATTTTTGAATTATTCGTCTTGTCTCAGATTTACATGAATAGACTCCACGCGAAGTTTATCGCGGAAGATATTTGACCATATATATATATATATATATATATAGTACCAAAGATTTTTCTGCTTAGCCCCTTCATTCTCTTGCATTCCATGATTTCCAAACGAAGACAAGGGTGAAGGGAAGGGGATTCGGGACAGGAATCTGTAACAATGGAAAAAGAAAACCAGCAGAAAAATAGTTCAACAATCATACTTCTTATATGTCTAAACAAATCTAAGAAAAGATTTTACATAGCAACCAAGGTGATGAAAAAAACTAGGGAGATAATAAAAAAATACATAACCTGCGATATTTCCTCAAATTCTCTCTTTGTTTGACCGAGAGAGCACCGATGTCCAGGTTCAGTCTTCCAAGTGATGCCGATTATGACCTATAGATGTTTTAGAATCAATATGGACCCAATAATCTGGGTTGACATCGCCCATATATTATTCCTTCGTGGAACTTGTTTAATTTAAAGAAGAATTTGTGAAAAAATTTTGACAGTCGTTCGAAAAATATGACAAATGTCATAGATGTAATGAAATCTAACCTAAATCGTGTTATTTATAATAATATACGTAAGAATAAGGTTATATATCAGACTTCTGTTGAGTTTCGAAGTGAAAGGTTCTCTGTGTATAAAGAAGCAAGTGTTTCAACTACGGATATGTCGGGACAAACGCCACAGTGGTAAAATCTCTCCTGACAAATTTTGTTATATTTGTGGAGAGTTTATGGTGAAATCACAAGCTAGGCCATATTCTGAAAATGTTAAGGAAGCCTACTTCCTATATTTTGGCGTTTCAATTGGAGATCAAGGCAAGCAGAAGGGTGTGTGAGTTCTTGCAGGCTCTATGGTATGGCCAGAAAACAAATCTTTTAAACGATTGTTATTTCTGCCTAACAAAGACTGAAGGGTATTCCAAAAGAGCAAAGCGCAGGATCGACCATCCAATTTTGCCGTTTGCCATGTGACCTGTTCGTCATAAGGTAGATTTGCAAGTGCTGATCGTATCTTTAAATCCACAAAATGTTGTTTGGAAGATACTGGAGGCAATGCATCATTATGCAGCTCTGAAGACCCTTTTTTCACTCCAGTTAACAGTTCCGGTGAGCCACTTCTGTTTTTTCAAAGCGGTTTAAATGATTTAGTACGTGGGTTATCAAAGCAACAGTCAGGTCTTCTTGGTTCCCGTCTTAACGAATGGAACTTATTAGCCAATGAAACGAAAATTGCGAATTTCAGATTCCATGCTTGGTTTTCTGCATTCTACAGTATGGAAAAAACGTTGTGTTCATGTTATGATATTAATGATTTAATGCAGTAACTAGATACTGAGCATTCCCCCTCTGAGTGGTGTTTATTTATAGATTCGTCTAGATACAGTTTAAAAGCATAATTGCATAATGGAAATTAAAAACTCTCTATACCAGTTGCCTATTCAGTGAAGATGAAAGAAGGTTATGAAAATGTGAGCAGTGTTTTGGATGAAATAAACTACAACAAGTATAAATGGCAAATATGTGGGGACGTAAAAGTTATAGGAATTCGAAGGAGGATTTTCAAAATATTGCTGATTTCTTTGCCTATGGGACAGTAGTGAAGTAAATCAGTATTATATATCAAAAATTCGGTCAAAAAGAAATGAATTTGAACCAAGATCCCAAAATGTTAGGTCTAGACCTCTTGTAGACCCCAAAAATGTCATTCTACTTCCTCTTTACATCAAACTTGGGCTGATGAAAAACTTTGTGAAGCCTTTTTCAGCATTCGCAACACGAAATTTCGTTCAAAACACAAAATTTGAGACAAACTCTTTGTTTAATTTTTTTGTATTGTAAAATTCGCAGAGTACCACTGAGGTTGACTGGTTTCAACAGCTGTCGTAAACAAACTAGCTGGCAGATCGCGCTCATGTTTGCCATAGCTATTATGGACAGTCCTATGAACATACAAAAACTTAAAATACCAGACATAGTAACATATTTCCCTTCTTTATTCCTAGAACATACTCAGCTTATTTTTCGATTCAATTAAAAAACTAAGGCTCATGTGGGTCACCCTATATATACACATTCCTCTAGTTGTTTTCAATATGTCCATAGCAGTAGCAAAGGAAATTCAATATTTCCACCATGAATAGAACAAAGGAGGGGTTAATCATCTCATTATTGAATAATTAACTAATAAATATTACAATTACGAGCAAAGGTGTAGTTTCTGTTTCCACCATTGTTCATAATTCAATATAACGAAACCGCAAATTGGAGGTTTCCGATATCCTGTATAAACGAACTGTTCTATTGTTTGTTGTATGGTGTGGTTATATGAGCGGTTACAACGTTGCTGCTAGCGAACGTTTTTGAGGTTTTCAAATGCATATGAGCAGCTACACGATGGTCACCAAAAATTATGAACTGATGTAACAAATCGAAATGTTGAAACCGCATTATTACAATATTATAATCGAATTGAGGTTGTGAGGGAATTTGTTTTTGAAGGGAATGTAGTAGATGAAAAATTTCATCCGACATAAATAAATTGAGCGTATATCGTATTCAATATTATATGTCATATTTGCTATTTGTTAGTTCGTTATTCAATAACTGGTACTGAGTCTTGTAAAATTACTGTATAAATAAATCGAGGTATTGTATACAGGGTGTTACAACTTGAGAGGGTAAATCTACGTGCAATTTTACGAGAAAAAGTTTATATAAACATAGGTCCGCAAAAGCTTTGTCACGGAGCTACAGGGTGTTGAAATTTCTGGAAAAATTGATTTTTTTTTCAAAACTACTGCAGTTTTTGAGATATTCAACCCCAATTTGGAATGCAAGCTATTTTTACAGCCTCCATCATTACACGTCCTAGATTTTAACTGAAATTCACAAGGTGTCTTTTCTTTCCGAGGCCATATCTCCTTTTGTCCTTTCAAACTTCTTTGCAGTACGCCACTGATCACCGTACAATCAATTTTCGTCATCTTCGTTCAATTTAGAAAGTTTTTGACACTTGTAATTTTTTCGTACCTCCAACCGTTTCCGAATGAAAAAATATTGAATTTGAATTATTTGAATTGTATGTTATTCACTAAATGAAAAAAATAATAGAAATACTCGATAGGTAAGCGCAAAATTTGCTTTTATTTTGATAGCTCGTCTTCTGAGATTCGATTAAAAACTAAATAAATTGCTGGAAGTGTCCTCCACCTGCAAGAATACATGCCTCTGTCCTTCTTCGCATATTATCACGAACTCTTTAAAATCTTCCGGGGGTATTTCTTATCGTGTCACAAGAGGTTATTATTCGATTTCTCAATTCTTCAACAGTGTTCACTGGATTGGTATAAACTAAACTTTTGAGATACGCCCATAAGATAAAGTCTAAACTATTCAAGTCTGGGGACCTAGGAGGCCATGGTTCTGGCCCACCCCGACCTATCCATCGGTTGTTGAATGTATTATTCAAGAATTTCCTAGCTTCTTCAGTAAAATGTTCTGGTGCCGCGCCATGCATGAACCAGATTATGTTTCTCACCAAAAGTGGCACATCCTCGAGCAATAAACGTAACTCCTCCACAAGAAATTGCCGATAAGCGGGACTGTTTAGTCTGTTAGACAGAAAAAATGGCCCAGAAATGTAGTGATAATTTCTTCCTCAGCCCTATAATGATTTTATCTAAGAACAATCGGCAGAAATTCAGTCCTGAAGGAAAATCTCGAGAAAGTAGAGTTTGGACGCGTTGAATATGAAACGGGTGCAATGAAAAGTCGTTTGGAGAATCATCTAAACCAGAACATGTAATATAATAAATAAATCAATATATTTCAAAACTACTTCTTCAATATCTGGAGTTCTCATAGTTTGAGTTGCACCTTTTAAATGATTATTTGCCAAAAAAGTACCAGTTTCCCTCAACCTTCTGTGGATATTTGAAAATATTCGCCTGTCTGGTGTTACTCGATTTGGAAAGCGCACCTGATATAATCGCCTAGCTTCTGTTGTGTCTTAAAACTAATCGTAAATTTAATAAACAATTAGAGCAGACACTGGTTCAACTGTAGCAACTGTCAAAATAAATAAATAAATGAAAAAAATCAAAGCCAACTAGTCATTTTCTTTATTAGTGTGCTTTCAATTCAGCGAATGCATATAATCGTTTAATAATTTTCTGCTCGAGAACGGTTGGAGATACGAAAAAATTATAAGTGTTAAAAAAGTTTCTAAATTAAACGAAGACGACGAAAATTGATTGTACGCTGATCAGTGGAGTACTGCAAAAAAGTTTGAGAGGGCAAAAGAAGACATGGCTCCGGAAAAGAAAACACATTGTAGATTCTAGTTGAAATTTAGGACGTATAATGATGGAGGCTGTGAAAAATAGCATGCATTCCAAATTTGGGCTGAATTTCCCAAAAACTGAAGGAGTTTTGAAGAAAAAACCAATTCTAAAATCTAACCTAACCTAACGAAAATTTTACTTCATCTTCGTTGAAAATGAATTTCCATAAAATAAATAAAGCATCAATATTACACATTAAGCCACACAGCATTGGCACAGCCACCTCAATAAGCTGTGTTCCAAAAAACTATATATCCTAAATATCCTAAATTTTTCAGACACTTATTATCTCTTGCATTCTGACCACTTATTTGTATGTCTTGTACTTTGTAGGTACTGAATCTTCAGCTAATAACCTTCAGTATGACTTGTAGAAGTTTTTGATTACTTGTCTTCGCCATAGACCAGAACTGACACTGGTCTGCTCCAAGAGTTTATTCTCAACTCTTTCATTGAATATGATACGAAACATGTTACAGAAAATCCCCCGTTTCAGAAAATTCACAGAAGAAGCCCAGTTATTCAGAGTATCAATAGGATTAATTCCTGACAGTGTTGCTATTGAATTTCGAAAGGTTCTACTTTCTTATTTAAAGCAAAATTAATTAATTGAATTAATTTTCATTTGAATATGAAGCTTCTGTTCAATTAAATTCAAATCAACATGACTAATTTAATCGAAACAACACAATGTTCCATGTGTATAATGATTTTAAGCGGTAATACATCATGTGGGCATTCATTATTTTCTAGATTGCAGTGTCGATTGGCAAGAATTTGGGGAGAGCGCGGTTCTCATTCAGCGGCAGGTCATCCATAAGTGCTTTATTAATTCGGGATAGTCATAACGGTAATATCTGTCATCCCGCATAGCATAATATTAACATTCGTAGTTATAAGCGTCTGCATTGTTGCAAAGTTAATTGATTATTCCACTAATTATAACAAAGGAATGGGACCACATCTATCTTCTTATCAACTCGTTATTACACAGATTAAAAAACAATCGATACCACTCTCAATAGACTGTGCGCCAAGTATTATAGGAAGGACCTTCTTTTTGATATTATTATTATTATCGTTGACTGAATATAATTTACCTTACCCAGATTCAACAATCAAAGGGAATAGGCTCGATTACAATATACTTGACATTTTCTTACTATCCTACATGTATTGAGAATACACCTTTTTGCATTTCTATATAGGTATTCTTATGCAATTTAAATTTCTTAAGCCTATCATGCAAACTTTTGGGTATTAACTCAGTCGAAGGAATGATGACAGGAACGATATCCATATTATTTAGGTGCCACATGTGCTTGATCTCAATAGCAAGGTCTGTGTATTTGGACTTTTTCTCCTGGAACTTGTTCAGCTCGTTGTTATTATTCGGTATGGCGACATCCACCAGCATTGCTGTTTTGGCTCTCCTATCATACACTACTATTTCCGGCCTATTATTCGTCACCATTCTGTCAGTGATAACAGGCCTATCGTAGTATAATCTGATAGAGTCATTTTCCAATACGGACGCCGGTTGATATTTGTAATATGGCTGGAAAGCATTCAGAAGTCCGTACTTGTGTGTAAGTTTCTGATGGATGATGTTGCACACTTGACTATGCCTTTGAAGATAGTCCGTATTGGCCAGCTGTTCGCAGCTAGACGTAATATGCTGTATAGTCTCCGATCTCATATGGCATTTCCTGCACTTATCTTAATTATAAATTTTTTGTAGTTGTTCGTAGCGATGACTTGGTCTTGAATGGCCATAAGGAATCCTTTTGTTCCCGCGAATAATTCTCCTTTCTTCAGCCATTTGTTGGAGGCTTTTTTGTCGATGTGTGGTTGATTAATCTCATGGTTATGTCGTCCATGCAATTTCTTTCTTGACCATTGCTCTTGTTTTTCAGTATCTGATAGGCACGGTAGATTCAGCAGGTCATCTCTGGTAGCAAAATTTAAAAGTGTATACCCTTCATCAGCCAAGGATATCACTCTATGGAGTTCAGAAGTGGGAGCTTTTGTAGAGGAGAATTATCTAAGATTTTTAATCTGTTCGTTGTGTAAGTTGACAACATCCATTAATACGCGTCCTCCTTCTTTCCGCTTCAAACTTGTTCTTATCACAGACGATTTTGGATGGTGATTGTTGTACTTTGTCAGCATCTTGAATACCATCCAGTTCTGTCTTAGTCCATCTGATTATTCAAAATGAGTAAGGCAACACTGGAATGGCGTAGATGTTAATTGAACGCCTGCCTAGAACTTACTGACAGTTTTCAGAAGATCATACAATTGCTTCTTGTTCGAAGCATATAATTTGATGTGATCCATATACAGCAGGTGAGAGATTGTGTGATAGTTCCTATCTGCTTTTATCCTAAATCGTATCCTGTTCTATTGAGCATTGAAGACAATGGGTTCATAGCCAAACAGAACCATAGTAGACTCAAAGAGTCTCCTTGAAAAATTCCATGACGTATGAGTATCTCGTCGGTTTTAATTGACTTATTGTTCATGTTAACCTGCAGAGACGTGCGCCAGTGTGTCATTGTTGTCTTCAAGAATTCTACCAGGACTGGATGAATTTTGTATATCTGTAATACTTCCAAGGATAGGCGGTACTATAGAATGCCTTCAGATGATCGAGAAAAGCTGAATGAACATTCCGATGCCCCCCGTATACCTGTTTCATTATCACAGAATCAATGATGAGAAATTCCTTGCACCCATGGTGTTTCCTTCTGCTCCTCTGCTAATATTCTGTTGTCATCAAGGTGTTGGTATATTCGATTGGATAGTCATGAGGCGAGCGTTGGGAGACAAGTGATTGGTCTATACCTTTTCCAACTTTAGGTAGGTACGTAAAATTCGTGTTTTCCCATAACTTGAAAACTTGAAATCTCAGGTACAGGATATGTATGAGGATCTTCATTTATTCATTTAGCTTACAATTTGAAAAAACTTAGTTTTCGATGTTTCTTCCTTTCGAAATGTAAGGCAGAAAAAGAAGCACTCTGTATACTGACAGATTCAGTCCAATATGAGTTATGTCCCGCATGGTTTCTTATTTGCAAAACACTTTTCATTATTCTGGTAGCTCACGTCGTTCTCGAGATATATCAATTTTTTCAAAAAGCAAAAAATCGATAATCAAGTAATGGATGAAATAAGCTAGACTTGTGGTAGGTTCGTTGAGGGCTTTCCTAGACGTGAAGGTTTGACTATTGACTTGCTCGCAATGGGATCGATCAGAATTTCACTACAAGTGTAAGTAAAAGTTACACACTAAGTGTTCCATAGAAGCTTGTGCAAGTGTGAAGTATTGAATAATTTTCAAAATTTCTTTCACTTAAGTTTTTGTAGTTTTGCAACAACGATTGGCCAGTCTCTTGAATGGGAGCATCTCAGGGTTCATTTAACATCTCCTTTGAATAACTGACACGCTCTAAAAACTTTCTATTTACTTTACAGCCCTCATTTACACAGGAAAGGAAACAATCACATTATGAAGACTTCTTTGAAATTTTCTAAATTTGAACTAACAGTAATTCGTCATAATTGTAACTACAGATTAATGATGGCAGAGCGATTAAGAGAGAGTAATTGTCAATTTGGTGTTCTCTTTACATTGTTTAATTTTTGCCTCACAATTGAATTAAAAATTAAATGGAATTCGCCTTCTTCAAACAGCTTTCTAAAGTAAGGAATCCAGCAGTGCGTTAATGTAAATACATTTCGTTGTAGGCTTGTTGGAAATTGTGTTTTTCAAGAGAATAGTGAGAGGCGTATACAAAAGTATAATCGCTGCTCAGAAAAGTGGGAATAAATGAATTGAAATATTTACAACATTGAGTTTTAATATTTCGTCGTTGAAGAACCATTATGACTCAACCCAGCTCTGGTAGGTTTTCAGAGGAGCATAAAACATCGTATATTCACTATAATAACAATCTTTCATGTTTTGGCATCAATATGTCTCATACATTTTCTCAACAAGATGAATTGATGGGAAAATATCTTATGTCATGATTATAAATGGTACACTTAGTTATATCACTATTTCCTAGCCTCTACCATCTGGATATTTTGGGTAACTCATTGCAGACAGAGTTTAACTTTTAATTTTTCTAAGGGAACTGCAATACAAAAATGGCCACTCGTCGTTGGGTGTGTTGACTACGCTATCCATATTCTATGTGGGAGTCTGGGCAACAACATCAGAGGAGAGAAGCTAGTCGAATATCTCTACAGCACAAATCTTAAACTTCTCAACGAAGAAAATGAACCAACTTTCGTCACATCGAATTGAAAAGAAGTCTTGGACCTGACTTCATGCAGTGAACAATTCACACCCAAAATTCGGAACTGGAGAGTGGCCACAGCAGTACTATCCCTCTTCGACCATCGAGATATCTGTTTCGACATCATAAATGAATCGAGACAACGACCAGTACCTTAAAAGAACCCAAAAAAATCGATTGGAACAGTTACCACGAACAACTATCGGAAATGGTGGAACCGATAGCTAAGACACCGAAAACCAACAAGGATCTGGAACCTGCCGTTGGAAAACTGCAAACCAGTATCACCTTGGCGTATAATAACAATTGCCCTATACAAAACGAGGCAGGAAGAAAACCCTATGGTGGACAGTAGAACTCATTGCCCCAAGAATGAAAAGCAGACTCTTCCTAAATAAAGCTATGCGAAGTAGCACAAAAAGCGATAGGGATAACTACAAGGGGGTCTAAAGAGCATACAGAGAATTCATAAAAAAATCCAAAAAAGAAGCATGGAAATCTTTCTGCGAGGAAATAGAGGGTGTATCAGAGGCTAACCGTCTATGACGCATTCTCTCTGCAGCAGGACCGACTGACATTCAGAGGCTTGATACACCGGAAGGAGTAAGAACACAGACGAAGGATGAAATACTCTAACCTTCTTCATACTGAAGACTATGGAGAGACTAATAGGGAGATATCTTAGAGAGAACACACTAGCGGAGCGCCCCCCTACATATCGCTCAACAGTTAGATTGGTCGACTCAGCTCTACACTCTGTAGTAGGATATATTGAGAAAGGACTGGAATAAGGCGAAGTCACTCTAGGAAAATTCCAAGACATAGAGGGAGTTTTCCACAACACACTTTATAGGTCGATAGACGAAGCTTACGTAAATAGAGGAGCAGACAACACCATAGCAGCTGGGTGCGACTCTGCTGTTGACCAGGTGCATCGAGGCTCACCTCGGCGAGTCGACCATCTGGGAGATCGCCAGAAGGGGATGTCCTCAGGGGGAGTACTTTTTTTCTCTCGAACCGCGTTCTGGACGGTTCCTGGCGAGCTTCGCCGATGCTGGGCATTTCCCAGTGGGATATACCTACGATCGTGTACTGCTTGTTCCTGGAAGAAACCTCAGCAATACCTAGTGGCCTGATGATCTAGGAGGCCCCTTACAACAGTCTTGCAAAATTCATCAAAAACTTTTTGATGCTTCAAAAAGCCTCTTGAAGCAGAACCGTTCTGAAAAGTTTGGGCAAGAATAGGCAAAGTATTCTGACAATTACCTGCTGTTTCTGATTGTTGAAAAGGGTTAGTTCCTTTATCTATTAGCTTCTGATGAAACTTTTCATTTGAGTTTTAAAAACTTAAACTTCAGACAGTTTAGAAACTAATAAGTACGTGATAAAATATAATCTGACACTTTTTCCCCTCGTAGCTGTTATTCAGGAGGAAATAAACAGTTTAAAAAGACACGAAGCATTCGATGAGTTACTCTCATTTTCGTTTTCGCAAAGATATGCGAGATACTGGCTCCGAAAAAGGCAGAAATGATATTTTCAGTTTAATAACTCTCAAAAGTTACAACTTTAATAACACCCGAAAAGTTTTTATTGATTCGAAACTTCAGCAATTCCTTTGCTAATAGATAAAAAAGAAAACATGGGAATTTTCAGCAAACATTCGTTTGAGTTGTACTAAAGCAGCAAATTTAACTTCTTCGCTTCGAGTCCTGAAAGAGATGGCGAAGTATTTTCTGTAAGTCCAATTATTTCTTCAGAAGTTTGGGACATCATAAAAAGATGCAATTTATGAAACCAACGTATAATATTATCTTGATGAAAGGTACGGGATATTTATAATTTTTAGGAGAGTTATGAGGATGAAGTTGAGATCCAAAATGAACCTTTTCAATTCGATTATTTGACTTGTGTTGAGATCAACGGGAAAAGTTTGAATGTAGTTATAAATTATTGTATCTTTCGCGTTTAAGCTTCTGTGTACAAGCAATGTTCATGAAAGCTGAGAAAGGAAATCAATTAACCCAGTTGAATTAGGCAAATCGCTAGAAAAAAAATCATGGAGTTTTGGAAATTATCTAAAACTTCTTTTACACTTGGGTTAATGAGTACTAAATATCCGGAGAGCGGGGGGGAGGTTCCAAGCTTTCATATACTGTTTACTCTTTAGATATTTTAAAAATTATGATTTTCAAAGGAAAATATTGCATATGCAAAATTAAAACTGGAAAAATTTACCACAAGAATTGTCCTATTCATATCTGTCTTTGGAAATGGGTTCTTGAACTACGACCTTTAATTTTTGGATCCTAAATCGAATTGCATGGTTCAGCATCCAAAATTCTCTACACATGATATCAGTCATAGTGTAATATACGTACAGCACACGCTCAACTCATTGCTATCACAACTGAGTGCAATCGCCGTGTACCAAGTACCAAACGGTGTTATTATACAGTGCATGAGAGATGGCGAAACATACAAATATCTAGGATACCAACAAGCCAGATTGCTAGACCAGAAACGACCAAAGGAGAAGATTCGTTCAGAATGCAGTCAGCGTTTGAAGACAGTGCTGAAGTCAATGTTGAACTCGGGGAATCTAGTCAAGGCAATTAACACCTACGCCATTTCAGTATTGCTTTACTCATTTGGAATAATCAGATGGACTAAGACAGAACTGGATGATATTCAAAGGCAGACCCAAACGATGCTGACAAAGTACAACAATCATCATCCAAAATCGTCTGTGATACGAACAACTTTGAAGCGGAAAGGAGGAGGACGCGGATTATTAGATGTTGTCAATTTACACAGCGAACAGATAAAAAATCTCAGAGAATTCTTTTCTGCAAAAGCTCCCACTTCTGACCTCCGTAGAGTGGTATCGTTGGCTGATAAGAGATATACACCTCTAAATCTTGCTACCAGGATGACCTGCTGAATCTACCGTTCCTATCAGATACTGAAAAATAAGAGCAATGGCCAAGAAAGGAATTGCATGGACGACATCACAATGAGGTTAATCAACCACACATCGACAAAGAAGCCTCTAACAAATGGTTGATGAAAGGAGAATTATTCGCGGAAACAGAAGGATTCCTTATGGCTATTCAAGACCAAATGATGGCTACAAATAACTACAAAAAATTTATTATTAAAGACGGAGCATTACAAACGGATAAGTGCAGAAAATGCCATATAAGATCGAAGACCATACAGCATATTACGTCCGGCTGCGAACAACAGGCCAATACAGACTATCTTCACAGGCATAATCAATTGTGCAAAGTTATCCATCAGAAACTTGCACAAAAGTACGGACTTCTGAATACCTTCCAGCCATATTACAAGTATTAACCGGCGTCCGTATTGGGAAATGACTGTATCAGATTATACTACGATAGGCCTGTTATCATAGACAGAATGGTGACGAATAATAGGCCGGACATAGTGGTGTGTGATAGGAGAGCCAAAACAGCAATGCTGGTGGATGTCGCCATACCGAATAATAACAACGAGCTGAACAAGTTCCAGGAGGAAAAGTCCAAATACACAGACCTTGCTATTGAGATCAAGCAGATGTGGCACCTCGATAAAATAGATATTGTTCCTGTCATCGTATCTTCGACTGGGTTAATACCCAAAACTTTGCAAGTATATTGTAATCGAGCCTATTCCCTTTGATTGCTTAATCTGGGAAAGGTAAATTGAATCCAGCTAACAGCTGAGATAGTGCATAAGTCCACGATAATAAATAATAATACATTATTTATCCACAAAACCTGCGATCAAAGATAAAATTGCTTGTATAGAATTTCGCAAAATGTGTATTTCAACGCAACAATTTTTTTTACATAGTGTAGTTTTGTGTTCCAATTAAATCGGAATTCTTTTTCGACATTCTGTGAGAAATGCAAAGATCCCATTTTCCATAGCCGAAGCAGGTGAGTTTTTATATTTGGTTTACACAGACACATCTGGTAACAGATTTGAGGAATACATAATGCAAACAGGAGTCGAAATCACAATAGTGTAAAAGTGCGAACATCTCAGCATCTTGGATTACGAAAGCCTGAACGGCTTCCCTCGATCTTTCGACTTGAATGCATAACAAATAACTGAGGGATGTGCTACAACTGGCATACTATCGTATTTATGCGGTGTGCCACTTCAAACACGCCCAAATGTCAAATTCACATTGTTAGAAATAACGACATCTCTTCAATTTCCTTGAGAAAAAGTCTGCGAATGTATGCCTGGAACTTGAACAATTAAAATAGACGAAAGAGACTTCGCGAGAATCGTTCAATGCACAGTTCGTGTCAGCAAGACTGCGAAAGAATGAAGCGTTTATTTTTTTGACCATAATTGCAGACCTCATTATATTATGCGATGCTCCGAGCGGTTACGAGGTATTCATTATTTTCGCGAATTTACATATTTCTGATGTAAAGTCAAGTTTGAAATTAGATCAACTAAGATCAGACGGTAAAACCTGAATTCGTTTGTGTTATCAGCCATAATTTTCAGACAAAAGTATGAAGAGTTTTCCCTTAACTATATCTAGAATCTTAAATAAACAAATAATTTCCCCAGCTCCAGATTCATAGCTAAGATCATATGAAAAAGATTCAATTTGAGATTACACTAAACTATAAAGAATGCTTTTGAAATATAGATAAATTTCAATATTTTAGTTTTTTCTTCGGAATGTCTGACTTTGTAGTCAGTTGGAATTGATAGTTATTTATGGTTGTTTATTTCAAGTGAATGCCTGCATTTTCACTTTTTGTTACGATTCGGCAAAGCGCCAGGTATAGAGTCCCTAAAATGCTTCAATTTGGCAGAAAACAGCAAGAAATGCGCGTTTGTTAAATGCTTCTCAAAGTATCATTTCTAGGCTTTTTACGCAAGAAACTAGGAATTCTGAAGAATGATGCAGAACCAGTTGACCAAAGAAGTGTCACGAAAACCGAAACCTACTCCACGTAAAACTAAATTTTCTGACCATCAATTTTTTGATAGATTCGTTAACCTTTCTGATACTAATTTCACAACTGATGAAACAAATCTCTTGGAGAAAGGTTTCAAACACAATATTAAATCAAACAAGATAAAATCTGATTTAGAGGAACTTGGCATAGATACTGAAATTTCTCTGAAAAATATTCCTAATAACACTCACCTTAAATATTTAGCATCTAACATTATAAAAATGAATCATTAGCTGACTTTAAACCGAGTAAATAACAAAATATTTTAAAGGCCTTCAAACAAAAATCTCAACTAAATGAAGTTATTTTCACAAAAGCAGATAAGGGTAATACTGTTATTGCGTTAAATAAAAATGACTACCTATTTAAAACTCTAAATTTCATTTCGTCCGGAAACTATACAATTTTAAACAAAGATCCAACTATTAAATTCCAGAAAAATATTAAAATTGCAATAAATGACGCAAAATCTTTAATTAAAGCAATAGATAAATACAAATTAATTTTACCAAACCCTCAACCACCTCAACTGTATTCACTCATTAAATTGCATAAAGTAAATAACCCCGTTAGACCAGTCGTATCTTACGTTACAGCCCCAGCTGTGAAATTGTCGCACTACCTTATAGATATCATTAAAATTATTGTTCATTCAAATCAAAATTTTCTATAAAAATTCTTTCGAATTGATAAATAACATAGAAAACGTTAACCTACCACCTAACGCAAAACTTATTTCTATTGATGTTGAGAATTTATACCCAAGTGTTCCTCCAGGTGATGTCAAAATATTAATTGAAAACATGTTGAATTCAAATCATGTTAACCACATAATTAAATCAGAAATATTGAATCTGTTGGACGTTTGCATTGAACAAAATTATTTTTCTTTCAACAACATCTATTACAGTAGTGAAAATGGTTTGATCATGGGAAATCCTTTGAGTCCACTTTTAGCAGAGATTTTTATGAATAATATTGAACAGAAAATTCATACACATCCACTCATTTCCAAATTTCTTTATTGGTATAGATATGTTGACGACATCTCAGTATGTTTCATTGGAACTACTCGTCAATTAGACTTATTTCTTAATTTCATTAATTCCATCCATTTGAACATTAAATTCACGATAGAAATTGAACAGAACGATTCTATTAATTTTTGGACTTAAAATCACTAAACAAAATAATAATCATGTTTTTCGGTCTTTCGTAAACCAACACATACTGATACAATTATACATAACTACTCATTACATCCAATTCAACACAAAGTTGCAGCTTTAAACAGCATGGTACATCGGTTACTCAATTTACCTTTATCAGTAGAAGATTATAATAAAGAATTAAACATCATCAAACAGATAGCCATTAATAATTCATATAATCCGGATATGATAGATCTAATCATTCGTAAAAAACTGTATCAGAAAGCAATAAATGAAGTATATCCTATTCATAAAGACTATAAAATATTCAACAGTTTAACATTCTGCGGTTCTGCAAGTACAAATATTAAATCCTTTCTCGTCAAACAAAATCTTAATATAACTTTCAAAACTTCTAATAACTTAGGTAAACATATTAAAAATAATAAATCTCGTGTTGAAAAATCAAGTAAATCAGGAATCTATAAACACAATTGCGGTTCTTGTGATAAAATTTATATCGGTAGGACCTATAGGAGTTTTGGCATAAGAACATCTGAACATAAACGTAGCTTCGATAAAAATAAATCTGATTCAAATTATTCAAACCACTTAATAAAAGAAAACCATTCATTCAATAAAAACTTTGACATATTACATATAAAATCAAAAAGTTCAAAATTAGATCTCCTAGAAGCATTAGAAATAAATAGATACAAACATTCGGACAAGCTTTTGAATGAACAGGTAGATGTGAATTACTCACCCCTACTTAACTTGTTTAATTAGTTTTTATTACCTTTCATACTAACTGTACAATGGCTCGGTGTAGAATCTCCTGTTATTCATCCAACTTGTTCTACGATTTGTTTATAATACCATACTCTTCATTCTGTTTTTCATTCTTGATAAAGCTGCTGTGTCAGCGAAACGTCGTCGAATTTTTTCGAATAAAGTGTAGATCTAAGTTAAACCTTGTGTTTTTATCTCATTTATATCATGGATCTACATCAAGTAACGGCCTCCACAATTCAAATAAAGAACAATGATTTAAACCCCAAAAAATATTGAGGAATCCTTGAAATCAAATGGATATCACTGTCGAGACAGACAAGCAATATACAGGTGAGGATATTTAACGGCCACAGAGTTCTCTGTGAGAGAATGAGCTGAGAAATAAAAACTAAGAAAAAGTATTCATCATTTAATTGACAGGACGGAATTTAGGTATTATTAGTAACAAACCAGGACGTAATTTTGACATATGAGATAATAACATAAATAGTGTATCATAATGCAAAGTTTCTAGACATCTTCACCAATCTGAAATTCTTCATCTAACTCACGCAGATTTTCCGGATCCCAATGAGTTTTCTGTATGATATCAAGTCCATTTTGGTAAAGTAATAGTTTCTCAAAAGCAAGCGCTACAAATCCTAAGTTCTCCAATAGTTGTACGAAGAGAGCAGGGTATTCCTTGACAATGAATTCAAGGCAGGTAATAAATTCTTCCTCAACGTTTTCCTTGTTACCACTAATGAGCAGATTTCTTCTATTACCAATCTTTTCGTCACTTTCAAAGAGTTCAACAAAAATATCTTCTTCCTTAAGGACTCTTTTACAAGCTCTGATGAAATTGAGCTTGCTCTTGGTGTGCCTCATTTTATAATCGTTGGTGATATGATCTGGATGTTTTAAGATGTAATGTTGATAATAGTTTGGGTAGTTTACCTTGAAAAAATTTCTGGCAGATCTT
This sequence comes from Cryptolaemus montrouzieri, assembly GCA_013387265.2. Lineage (NCBI taxonomy): Eukaryota > Metazoa > Arthropoda > Insecta > Coleoptera > Coccinellidae > Cryptolaemus > Cryptolaemus montrouzieri. The sequence goes on from JABFTP020000186.1 coordinate 5,145,941, forward strand.
AATTTGTGTTGATCCCCGAAGTTTTCCATCAAGACTAGTAAGACTGTATCGGCTTCATAAAAGAATTCTAGCTTTTCATGATCAATGTGCTTGAGACAAGGGTTGTTAAAATAGCACTGGCATTCAACAAGTGAACCATATTTGATGTGAACTGCTGTACGTAAAATATTGCCTCCGTTTACTGAAAAGAAATATTTGAAAATTTTTAAGAATTCGAAATCTGGAATTTTCAACGAAATGAAGGCATATTTACAAATATTTTGGATTTACTTGTTTTACCTATGCTTTTCGCCAATCAATGTCTATTTGCGTTTATTCTCTTCAGAAAGAACAATGGTAACCTTATAATATATTGAGCCTATCACGCATTTCTTCTATTTCACGGGATCTTTGGTTTTAATGACGTTGATATGTTCAGAACCTCCATCTGGTTGTAGCCACCAGTCTGATTGTTCCTTCTCTACACATAGGCTTAGTCGGATATGTGGATGTACTCCAATTCTTTGTGAATTGGAGGAAAGGTGTCCAACAGTCCGCATTTCCTTTGTACCCAGTGAAAGCACATTCAAAGTGAGCTACTTGGAAGGACTGATTTCCAGTTATTTTCAGGCTACTATTTTCTTGCGATGGTTGCCAAATTTAAAGTTTAATTTTTGTCAACCATTAATCACCTCTGTACTTACGCTACCACAAGAAATACAGGTAAGATTTAAGCGCCTTAACTGCAGCTTGATTTTCAGGGTATATCAAAATAGAGCAGAAATCTCAGCGTAGTAGAAGTGCAGGTTCATAATGATGGATTCTTTAAAAGCAACTGTTCAATCTTTCTCTGGAAGAAATGATTGTTTGGTGTGGACGCTTGGAGTTAAACTCTGATACCATTTGGTCAGAGCAAAAGTAGTGATAAATACTTAGACAGCAAGATCAAGAATGATAAATAAGACAAACCACATGAAATAGACATCTCCTAACGATATCAACAAATTCCAAAAGCTGATAGAAACAAACCTGGAAAACCTAGAATACGAAACATATAAAACTGTTGACGAACAAAACCAACAACTAACTGAGATCATTAAAAGTGCCGAAAAAGGTTGTAGTTCCAAAACATCGAGAGACAAGGGAAAATTAAGTCAGACAACAAAGTCACTTATGGAAAGGAGAATACAACTTAAAAATAAACAAACAACAAATACAGGCGAATTAAAACAACTGAACAAAGATATTTCGAAAGCTATCAGAAGAGACACACGAAACAACAATACAGAGATGATTACGAGAGTGATTGAGGGGAACAGGAGTTTGAAAGTACTAAGACGAAGATTGGGTCCAGGAAAGAAAAATATTTGGCAGTTGGCGGACAAGGAAGGGAACGTAACAACGAATAAAGATGAAATCTTTGAAATTACCAAAGGTTTCTACCAAGAGCTCTATCGACTAAGAGAAAACCAAACAGAAGAAAACCTTTCACCTAAAATACTAAACGTTGGGTCAGAAGATATACCAGATATAACAATAGATGAGATATCAACGGCATTAGCAGAGATGAAAAATAATAAAGCACCTGGTGATGATGAGGTTGTGGTAGAATCTCTGAAAGCAGGAGGAGGGACTCTGCTGCGAGAGATCCAGAAGTTGTTCAATGCATGCCTAACGGAGGATGTAACTCAAACCCAATGGAACAACGCCGTGGTGGTGATAATGCACAAAAAGGGAAACATCACTGACCTTAACAACTATAGACCCATCACCCTTTTATTGCACATATACAAACTCTATATGAAAATTATTACAAAAAGGATGACAGTCAAGCTTGACTTCTACCAGCCCTACGAGCAGGCTGGTTTCCGGAGCGGATTTGGTACGAATGATCATCTACTAACTATTAAAACCTTAATAGAAAAATGCCTTGAATACAATAAACCCTTGGTTCCCATCTCTGTAGATTATGAAAAGGCATTCGATACCATAAACTAACGTAAAATGTTAGAGGCTCTAGCTGAGTGTCGCATAGACCATCGATACATGGCACAGATAAAGTACATATATGATCATGCCACAGCTTGTGTGAAACTTCACGCAAAAACAGAAACATTCAAAATACAGAGGGGCGTGCGACAGGGAGATCCGATTTCGCCAAAACTCTTTATAACCCTACTCGAGTATATGTGCAAAAGGATAGACTGGGAAAATATGGGTATAAATATTAATGGGGAATACTTGAACCACCTTAGGTTTGCCGACGACATCGTTTTCATATCCGACAACATAGGAGATGCAAAAGAAATGCTTGAAAGGCTCAAACAAGCTTCTGAAAGGGTTGGACTAAAGCTGAACGCGTCTAAAACACAATATATGACCAATCTCGTTACAAGTGGAAATATTCAGATAGGTGATGCTGAAATTGAACATGTCCAAGCCTACAAATATCCTGGACATGAAATCAAAACAAGTCGAGACAGCCAAACCTGTGAAATCTTTAGAAGAATTGGCCTTACTTGGGCAGCGTTTGGTAAACTGAGCAATATCTTAGAATCAGATATCCCAATTTGTTTGAAATGAAAAGTTTGCAACCAGTGTGTGTTGCCTGTCATGACTTACGGCGCGGAAACTTTAACTCTGACCAAGAAATCGGCCAATAAAGTTCGAGTGGCCCAGCGTGCCATGGAGAGATGCATGCTCGGATTATACCTTAGAGACCGAATATCAAATGACATAATCAGGCAAAGAAGTGGGGTTGAGGATGCTATTAGTAGGATCGCCACACATAAGTGGAAATGGGCCGGACATCTGGCAAGAACCACCGACGGAAGATGGACCAAGAAAATTCTAGAATGGCGACCAAGACACGAAGCAAAAAGAAGTATAGGACGTCCCCCAACAAGGTGGTCTGACGATATAAAACGCATCCAGACGAATTGGATACAGACGGCACAGAACAGAAGGATGTGGCATAGTTTACGGGAGGCTTATGTCCAGCAGTGGACAGAACGAGCTGCTTGATGATGATGATGATGATGACCATTTAGTCAGATGACATAAGCATGCAAGTCACCTATATAACAGAGCTGATATTGGAGAGATCCCGTTGGAGATGCTTTTAGTGTCCTATTTGCTCTAATCTGTATGTATTGTGGATTGTCTTGCAATTAATACTTTTAAAACTAAACAATCGAGCAATGAATAAAGGGCATCGTAAGTCTCTGCACACTATCTAGCCGACACACCAGCATATGACATAATAGGCCTAACAGAAGCATAATAAGCCAGATGGACATCTTTGGTATTGATCCCCATGTTTTTCCTACTACTCTCCTGTACTTCCTCTTTAGAAGATCGTTCCATTTGAGGGTGCTATAAAGAATGATACGAAAAATACATTCTGCAGCCACTCCTGTAGCAATCCAACACCAGGCATAATTTTTCATTTTGTTGAAAACAAATGGTGCTAGGGCTTCCCTAGCTCAGGTTTTACCTCATATGTATAATATATAATAAATGTGAAGCATCCACTTTCCCAATCGATTTGGGAACGAAAAAAATATAACGAAGTATGAGAGAGAGGCCAATTAAATTGAAACTGCCCGCTTAAACTTTTGATGCTCTTCAAAAACAATTGTGAATGGACCATCAAATTTCACTCACGGAGAACTAGATAAATTTTCACAAGTAAAATCTCACCTTGGTAGGATTCTTTCATGAGCTCGTAGGAAAGCAAAGTCTTCGGACGATTGATAGGAGAAAACGTTGAATAATCCACTTCTTCGTTGAAATCACTCAGAATCATGGGCGAATCATCTTCTGAGGTAGTAGTAGAAGAATCAGCCTCAATTACTGAAAAGAAGGTTAGTCACAAATAGGGTTTGATATACCTTTGTATAAGCTACATTTTTTTTTAAAAGTTTCGTACCAAGTTCTGCAAAGGAATCCTCTTCAGATCTCCAGGATAATTCTTCAGGTCTTCCTGAATCTCGTGAAGAAAGGTCATATGATGTGATGGTAGACTCAATTCCTGTAAATTATTTAATCATTTTTTGTGTTTTCATGAGGGAAAGTAGTGTTGTCTTGTCGATTCAATATGCTGATAAATGACGAAGTAGTTTATTGATATTCAGGATTAAAATTTCGGTATCTCGACTGACAGCTATTTCTCTAATAGTTGACACTTGCCTGAACATATTTTTTCGGATAATGGCAGAGAGAAAACCCTAATTAATGAATTAAACTCAGCGTATTTATGAGATTTTGGATGTGTTGAGTCAAAAGTGAATCTATGTTTAATAAGACTTGAGTATTGACTGGAGTATTATGACAATTTATCATAGAGTTTTCGAGGTCGCTTAACTGGAATACGAGGTCGGCGAGAGCCTGCGGAATACGTGGTACCCGCAGCGGGTGTTTTAACGTCTTCCTCTGGAGTACTATAACAATTTATCATAGAATTGGCCCAAACTTGATACTCGACGGTTTTCGACGTCGCTGAATATAAATATTGTCAAGAGTAAACCCCCAAGTAACAAGTATGAGCGGATTTTATGCTAACTGGTCTTAATACTCCATAGGAAGACGCTAGAACACCCGCTGCGGGCACTAGATTTAGATTCATCTTCATTATTAACGGATTTTCAAATTTTTCATAATTGCATACTTCAAAACTTCTGGGATGCATTTTCTTGTGCACAAATGCAATTTGGAATTCTTCATGATTACATTAGTTCAGAGACAAATCCAACCCATCAAACTGCATTAAATTCATTTTACTGCACAAAGAATAGATAGTCCATTACTTTGATGCCTCAACTATTAGATGTCGCATAATTGATGAGTACTACATCGCCATTAACACTATTTGACAGATCACGACTCATGAGAGATTATTTCAAAATTTGTGATTAATCAGTATTATAAAATTAATTACCTTCAATGTCAAGAGCTGGAAGTGTTTCGAGCCCATGAGCAATTAGCACTTCAGATGATATTTCGTGCTCACCGTAAGATCTATGCAGTTCTATCGAGGACCCATTGGATGTTTCTGAAATTTATTCGAATTTTATTCTCGCTTAATAAAATGCATTTATTCGAGAATAATTACTCACCACTTATAAGCTGGTCAGAGATGTTGTTGGTACTGAAATTCTCTGGGTCTGCAACTGAGAGAGATTTTCCTGAAGTACCTGGAAGAAACGAACGGTGATTGTCGTAAGGTTGAAATAGATCTATTATTGATTTTGAAAGCTGTAGCATCCCCAGAATAATTTTTTCGCCGGGAAGAATGCCTCTGTCCTTCTCTATTCTGTTTTGATAAAATTGGTTAGAATAGAATAGATTAATTGTGTGCTTGCACTGATTTTAGTAGTTTGCACATAAGCTACAAATGATTAGTGTAAAAATAAAAAAAGTATAGACAACACAAATACAATTAAAAATTACAACTCAAAAAAGTTTACTGTAAGCGGACAATTTGAAAATTCAACAATGGAGTGAAAGGGGTTCACAAGCAAAAATTTTCTTCAGGTTTTCTTGAAATTATCGAATGTGTGATCTTATAGTCACCGGTAACTTGTTAAGAAATATCTTATTATAACAGTGTCTACTAAACCTACTCGATTCCAGGCGTAGAAAGTCTCCACGTATGTCACAGCCTCTAGTGGTAGGATAATCATGAAAATCTCTTTTTAATGAATAGCTATTATCTCTTTTTTCCTCCAATAAACATTGTAATATATACAATGAAATAAATGTCATGATTTTGAGAAAGACAAAGGTGTCTCTAACATCCTCCCGGTATTGTTTATTCGAAATAATTCGAATGACTGCGTTGTGAAACAAAAATTCTACTAGCATGTGTTGAATGGCCCCAGCTTGTCAAAACATAACATATGTGGGATAGGCAGAACGAATCACATCTCCCGAGAGCATCTTAATCAGGTTTCGAAGCAGGAAAATGTCTCCAGAAATCTGAGCCGCTTGGCAATCGACATGCTCCTCCCAGATTAATTTAGAATCGAGGAACTTTACGCTTGGTGGACTAATAAAATCGACTTTCCTGTGGGTAAATATAATCTTAGAGGTCTTATCAATGAGGACACTTAGTTCGTTAGCACAAAACCAATCAAGGCGGCTTGAGTGGCATTTTAGATCTCACTAGAGTCTTCCTCGATCACGGTAGAGTCATCCGCGAACAACAGAAGATCTGCAACGTCCACAGATTCTACTAAGTCATTAAAAAATAATGAATAAAGAGGGACCCAATACAGATCCCTGTGGGACACCGTTGACGACCTCATCGAGCTCGGATGCGACCCCATTAACCAACGTGTACTGTACTCTATTAGTGAGAAAAGAATAAATTAGATCGGATCTGGATGTCCTAAAATTGTAGTGACCTAGTTTTTTGGTAAGAATGGATGTGCCCATTAGATCAAAGGACTTCTCAGGTCATAGAAGTAACTACCCACAACAACCCTTCTCCATGCCACGTACTATGTACTCAAGTAGATTTAGACTTCCGAAAACCAAACTGATTCACAAAGTTATTCATATCGGTTGTTGGGCCCCTTTTGTGAATCGGAATGATCCTCGAAAACTTTAAGGAATCAGGAAACACTCCTTCGCCAATGCAATAATTAATCAACTTTGTAAGCGGATACATGATGAAAATCAGAACAAGTTTGATCAAACCTATATACAAGTTGTAATGATCTGTGCTACTCTAATTTTTATTTGATTAATAATATCTCTAACCTGAATATACGAAACGTGATTGAATGAGAATTGAGGTCCATCGGGAATGTGGAAGTCACCCAAATAATCTGTGAAGTCCTTACCGCAAGTTGGAATTTCTTTCCTAATTTTTGTGGGAATTTCGAGAAAGAAAGAATTGATCGAATTAGGGTCAAGTTCGGATTTAAACGACTTTTTATTTTTTCTATTCGCGTTGAGTATGTCCAACAAGCCTTATTGTTGTTTATAATGTGTCGTTCAAAAGCAAGAGACTTTGCCTTGTGCAGATCATTCTTATATGAAACTTAATGATGGGCTAGTGGCATCTTAATTTTGTTGATACAATATGATACCATAATATGGTTGATACAATAGAAAAATCACTTACAAGTCTCATTTTCTTCATTGATCGGAATAAGATCTGAAGAAGATTCTTTTCCATAACATTTCGTTAGATGTTGAATAACAGGTAGCTTGGATGGAACATTTGACTTCTTTTGAGTTTTACTCATTGCCATATCAGGCTTCTTGGTGAATTCTGGAAATTATTTCAGTGAAATTCTACGAAAAAATGAATTAATTCATCATTGAGACAAAAATAAACTTACTGTTTCCACTTTGTAAGTTGACATATTGGGAAATCGAAGATTCAGTGCTTTGCTGTTTGGAAGGTTCTGAAAATTCAAAAAAATCGAATACAGAATTTTTTTATTTGGAATGCATCGTTGGATCAATTATAAAGGGTGCTTCAACGATATTTATTTCTGATCAAAACGCAAAAACGGGTCAATTTTTGTTTTAAAGGGGAAATCTTTTGGGGTACAAAACTTGCCTGAAATATCAACCCCTAAGCGGGGGTTGCAATCCTGGAACATTTTGAATAGGGAAGATGGGTCGAATGATGACTCCAAAGAAAGGTGGTATCTTTGTCTACATTGCCTTGAACGAATTTCTATTTTTAATTGAAAACTGTGAAAGATACAGGGTGAGCAACTGAAAGATAGGGAAGACTATTTCCCTGAGACTATTCAGGTTTCAGTGAGGTAAAATGAAACAGATCCTTGCTGATCAATGGGAGTCATCATTAAGTATCATCCTCATCTCGAATTTCAACCCCTGGAGCAGGGGTGACAAACCTTGAAAATTTGGAGGAGCGTAGATGGGTCGAGTGATAACTCGAAAGAAAGGTATTATCTTTGTTCGCATTCCCGTGAGAGAATTTTCATTTTCAATTGAAAACTGTAGAAGATACAGAGTGAGCCACTGAAAAATAGAGAAGACTATCGCCCCAAGACTATTGGAGTATTAGTGCCAAAAACTAGAATAGATTCATTTACATCAAAGATGACAACCTTTGATCTGGAATGAATATGTTCCATTTTTTTGCACCAATAGTTGATAGCTCAGGGCGATAGATAGTCTCTATCTATATCTAATATCCATATGATTTGAGATTTTTCTTCAATAGTAAACACTTTTTTGCGAAATGGTAACGCATAAATACAGTCTTATCAAAGGTAAAACTTATAAATCAAGCTGTCACTCAAGCAGTCAGTTAGCGCACTAAACAATAAATATGCAAGGTCAAATGGCCGAGAAGAGGTTCGAATGAGGTGGGAGAAAGGGCGTAGGTAATAATACGCCTGAATATTACTTCAATGCTCTATAATAAGATCTAAGATCGTTCTTATTGTTTTGTTTTGGTGGGACTAAATGCGGTTGGTCGTTATAGTCGATGAATATCAATAAAGTTTCGCATTATAAGCGATATGTCGCTATATCCGATGTTGTTATAGGCGGTATGTTTACTGAATAGTTTACTAAAGATTCGGCCAGGACCTTACAATCTGGTCGTAATAACCGATCGGTCATTGTAAACGATGTCGTTTTAACGACATCGACAGTTTGGATGTAACAAATGAAACATACTTATTATGGGGAGTGCAACACAAAGTTGACGGCTAGAAACTACTTTTGGTAGGGAAGGTCCTAGGTTTTCTTCCTTGATAACAGGGAGGCTCTTCGATAGTAGTGAAGGCGTTCCTTTACCCTTCATTCCTTTGATGGAAACGTTCGGAGGTAGTCCTGGAAGGAATGGAAAATATTTAGTACAAATATTGATTAGAAGGATTTTTCTGAAAGATGTTTTTACCATACAAAATACTCGTTACATCTAACTTGTTTATTTAAAATAGAACACCTGCATATGTCGAATATACATGACACTAAAATATACCGTTTTGAGAGATTCAACTGTTTCTAGAAGAAAATTCCAAAAACACCGCCATATCTTTCTTTGACTTGCCTGTAAACCATGAAGGTTAAAGGCGTGATGTCTGGATAGTCTGTTTCATTATGTTAGATTATTGTCTGTATTGGGTTTAATCACTAATGTTTTCAATCGATTGATTAGTTGTTTGACTAGATAGATGTTTTAGTTACTATCAAATTTTTATCATCAACTTCAATGCTGGTTAAACTCAAAAAGAGTATCTTACAATTTGCTCCCCATCAGGAAACGAGGGTACATACACATTAAATCATTGGGCTACCAAAGCTGTGGCATAACAAGTATCGCCTCCTCTCCGATGGGAATAAAATAAATGAGGATCAAAAAGGTAGACAAAGAATCTGATGAACTGAAGCCGCCACCGTCTCGTAACATGAACGAATTCCGACTTGAAATGGAAAATTCATTATTTTCAATTTTAAACTACAACAAGCTGAGCAATATTTGAGAATTGAAGGTGCAAAATATGGTTATCATATAACATGAAAAGTCAACAACAATAAATTTGTCCCAATCATTCTGTCGAAGTTTTATTAATTTATGTTAATGCAAAATTAAAAATTTAAAAGAGTTTTTTTAGTGACTTTAGTGATACTTCTTTTGGCATGCTTCTCACTAAGCTTTCATGAATTTCTGAGAAATGTTAGTTCTTCCAAAAGCACTTCAGCTGTCCTATATAGTATCTCAATGAGGTTACCTCTTTTATGCAAGAGCAACATATTCTATACTATTCAGTGATTTTTCGAGAGCATTGATTCTAAATAACACTGATAAACAGTAAATTTATTAAACGAAATCAAGTCATATTTTCAAACATTTCTACCTACCCGCATATAAACCTCATACTTAGTTTTATTCAATCACCCCCAGTTTTCATAAAATATCAATAAAAACTGTTATTTCAATTATTTTTGTTTTCGGTGCAAAACCTGGACTTCTAGTGTTTGCTATGCACAGTGTGTGCATATATTAACAACATGGGCTAAAGGATCTCATCATATACCATTCGCAGTTCCAATGATATGCGCCGAACCGAAAAACCATGTATCAGATTGTTATTTTTGCCAAACTTCTAGAAAATGTATTAATCGCAAATTTAGGCACTCTGTGAACTATCCAAATCTACAATCTGCTCAAAGACCTATCCCACACAGTGATGATTTACCTTGTTCTCAGCCGTGACGTGACCCAAGGAAATGTATCCGACAGTTCAGATTTCGATCCGACTTTTGAGCCCAGTACTTCAAACAGAGAACCTCATTTTATAACTAAAAATGATCTCAATGACTTGGTACCTGATTTGAATCTGAGTAAAAACAGGCAGAACTGTTGGCGTCCCGACTTCATGACTGGAATTTACTGGAAAAAAATACCAGAATATCCGTATACAGAACTCGACATACGCACTTCTCAAGTTTTTTTTCTCAAGTTGGCAATATAGTGTTTTGCAGTGACATTCTCAGATGAAACATTTGACTGGCGGTTGGTTATAGATTCCTCAAAGGTTAGTTTAGAAGCAGTACCGTTACATAATGGTAATAAATACCCTTCCGTACCGGTAGCTCATGCTATTGAAATGAAATGATCATAAAAATATAGAAAAACACTGCTAGAGCATATTAAATATAACCAATATTCCTGGAAAATATGTGAAGATTTGAAAGTAATTGCTATTTGGCTAGGTCTAAAGCTTCGATATACGAAGTTTTGTTGTTTACTCTGTGACAATAAAAATCATTATGTCAAAAAAGAGTGGCCTAAGCGAGACGCACTCAGACCAGGTGAACGAAATGTTCTTCACACTCCTGAAGATATATTGCTACCTTCATTGCATATCAAATTCGGACTTATGAAAACTTTTGTCGAAGATATTGATAGAAATGAAGATGGTTTTTGTTACTTGAAACAAAAATTCCCAAAAATTAGTGATGCCAAATGAAAAAGGAATATTTGTAGGGCCACAAATAAGAGACCTACTGGCTGATGAAGAGTTTGAACAAAAACTTATTCGATCGAAAAATCCACATGGACATGTTTTTGAAATATTTTTCGTAATTTTCTTGGAAACCACAGGGCCGAAAACTATGAAAAGTTAGTCAACAACCTCTCAACGGCTGACAAGGACATGGGATGCAATATTGCTCAAGATTCGCCTTTTACACACGGTGAGTGGTTCCATCCGGACATATCGAACATGGAAAAAAGGTAAAAAGGCAAGCGGAGTCCGAATATGTTAGACGACTCCTGCTGGATGCTCAAAAGGCATGACTTGGCGCTGAATATTCTCGAAATCCTGAATAAAAATGAATATAAGTTAATTTTTCTTGTTCTGAAACATTTTTTTAATGCTTTTACTCAAAAAAAGATTAATTGTTGTTGCAAAAACTGAGGGGTGATCGAAATTTTCTAAAAATGCAGATTAGTTACAGACTAGTTGTAGATACAAAATAACCCATTCACTTCCATTTAACTTTCATCAGGGTCATTTTTAACTATTAGTGTAATTCATGAAATGAATTACTCGTTTACCTATTTTGGGCAAGCTTCTAGTAGTTTGATGTTTCAGCGTTGTATTTGGTGTTGCAGCTTTAGATTTTCCTCCAATAGCAGGAAGGCTGTTTGATGAAAATGGTGCCTTATCCGCGGTCTTAATTTGCTTGATGCAGAGGTTCAAAGGTAATCCTGAAAAAAATGTATCGATCTCAGTTTCTTCAGATCTATGAACTTCTATCTTGGCTTCACCTATTGCTAACTTTGCAGACAGATTTGAATACAATTCAAATCCGAAAAATGCTTAACAGTTTGAAACTTCACCCAGTTATAAGGCATAGCTTTTGGATATAATCAATATATAAGGGGTTTGAAAAAGACACAGTAATATTTAAGGAGGTGCTTGCTGAACTTATTTCATGAAAAAATTTCATGTAAACATAAGCCGCAAATACTCCACAGGGTGTTAAGTTTAAATGAAAAATGCAGGTAAATTTGATTTTTTCGTAAACCGCTTGAGATATTGAGGTTAAATTTTGGAGGTGTCGAAAATATTCGAAGTCGCATAATTTCCAATACGAAACAGTATTTTGGATTCATTGCGTATGGGCGCAAAGCAGGTTATTTCCGAAGAAAAAACTAGGACGCTACTGATTTTTCAAAAATTAAAAATATTTATGAGTTTTCCAGTTATTTTTCAAGAAATTGAAAAATTTTAACGTTAAAAAATGATTAACGTCAGTGTCAATTGTGTATTTCTGTCATGGAGATTACATAAGAGGGACTCAAATGTGGCATTTGCCAGAGTACGTCGATAATTTTCTTTTTGTACCGGTATGAATATGGAAAAATAAATTGACGTGAAGTAAGCGTAATAATAATTAAACCAATTGTTAAATGTGAAAACTTTTGTGAATTATAATTAATTAATAAATATAATTAGGTATTATATCGTATTATATTATTTATATCTGAAAAATCGAAATAATTTTTCGTTAAGTTTAGATGAATAAATTTTGAAATAATTGAAATTGTTTATTTATTATTTTTTCATTTATTAAATACCCAGTACGCTTGCAACAGATGGGATGCGTGCTCCTTATATAGTCTACAGGGTTTCTGTTTTGCAATAATTTTGAATCTATTGAATTTGAATTTCAAATCGGCCATCATGAATCGTTATGCGAATGCTAAGATGACCGACATGCACTTCATGTAAGGACGTGCTGACGGAAATGTATTAGAAACTCAGCGGTTGTACATTGAAAGATTTCCGAACCGTATTGCTCCCAATAGAAAAAAAAATTGAAAGCATTCATTTACGCTTATATGCAAAAGACACATTGAGACGATATGAAGGAGTAGGAAGGCCAAAGGAAGTAAAAACGGTAGAGCTGGAAAATGAGGTTCTTGCAACAATTCAAGACGATCCTTGTACCTTCACTCGAAAAATTGCTGACCTGACAAATACACAAACCCTGTCACAAACAATCTACTATATTAAAGTCTTTTAGGCTTCTCAATAAAAGTATTCCTTATTATTATATTCTAATGCCAATAATATAATTTATGAACAAGTAATGTGTATTTTATTAGAAAAGAATCATGTCAATACTATCATTAAAGCAGATAATCTTTCATTATTACAAATTTGTTTAGATCAAAATTATTTCCATTTCAATAACAAATATTATACTATTGAAGACCGCTTGATTATGGGCAATCCGTTAAGTCCTTTGTTAGCAGAAATATTCATGAATACCTTAGAGAAATTAATTCATAATCATCCACTCAGTAAATATTGTTTATACTGGTATCGCTATGTCGACGATATCATTATTTGCTTCACAGGAACAGATAGACAGTTGAAAATTTTCGAAAATCATATAAATTCATTACATCCAATAATTGCATTCATAACCGAAATAGAAAGCAATAATTCGATAAATTTCTTAGACGTAACAATTTCGAATGAATGGAAAAATGTTTTCGCAATTTACCATAAGCCGTCACATACAGATATTATAATACATAACTCGTCGTGTCATCCATATCAACATAAAATGTCAGCATTCAATAGTTTAATTCATAGATTGATTAACATTCCGTTATCACCAGAAAATTTCAACAAAGAATTAAATTTGATTAAACAAATAGCCAAAAATAATGGTTACAATCCCAAACTTATCAATATTTTAAATAAAAACAAAGCAGAATCGCATTGAATGAAGTTTACTCTGTCGATAAATTGAAACAAAAATTCAACACCTACGTTGGCATTACAAGTGAGAAACTGAAATCATTCTTGAGTAGCAATAATTTCAACATAGCTTTCCAAACTAATAATAATTTAGACAAATATATAAAAAATAATAAAACCAAATCAGGTAAAAACAATAAATCGGGTGTTTATAGATTGAATTGCAACGACTGGATAGTTTCTACATTGGTAGAACACATAGAAATTTTAATATCGGAACATAAACGCAGTTTTTCAAATAAAAAATCAGATTCAAATTACGCGAATCACCTCTTAGAAAATGATCACTCTTTCGACCCACAGTTTGAAATTTTGCATACAGATAATAAATATTGGAAGGTAGATCTTTGGGAAACTTTAGAGATCAACAAATACAAACAATCACGTAGACTCATCAATGTACAAGTCGATTTAAGCCCTTCACCTCTATTGAATCTCTTCGGGGAGCAATCTATTCCTTAATTTTATTGGATGTACCTGTCATAATTAACCATTTGAGAAGAATCAACCTAATAAGCTTTTAATTATTTAAGAACATTTATATTTATATTCTCATTCCTATTTTCTGTCCATTCATTCGTCTGAAGAAGCTACGGTTTAGTGAAACGCGTTACGTATCATAATTATTAAGTAAAATTCCAAAAAAACACATTACTTGTTTTTATTATTGATAATGGAATTTTATCAAGTAAAAGCCCCAAAATTCAAAATATAATTTATGAATATTATTCATTCAAATATAATTTTGCTGATAGCTGTTTCAAATTAGCGACAGATGGCAGTTAAATTTCAGATTTCTAGAAAAAACATTCTCAAAAAGTGCGATGGGTAAAATAACGTTGGAAAGCATGGACCTAGGGGATATATGATTTCAAGGATTCTGTTTATACCATATTTTTAGGTTCATGAAGTATACAGCATCCGATCATAAATTAAATTATACTTGCTACATTAATCTGAGAAATGAAATCTTCATATAACTTACTGCCAATTTCTGGTCTGGGCAATGCTGCTAACCCAGGAATTCCCTTTCCACACCCTGCGGCAATGAATGGTTTCGGTTTGTTCATTGGAATTGGACGATATGTTCTGGTTGTTCTGGAACTAGTGACACTCTTGATGTTCGGGAGCTCTGGCACTTTGCGTTTGCTTCTTTCGTTGTAATTCTCAGATTTTTCGATGGTTTTTTCCTCAGAGTGCATTGATCTTCTATTTGGAATCGAAGCAGTAATATTCTTGCTGATGATGATGGATGTTCTGGATGATAGTAGGTTGCTGTTCCCAAGAGATTTCTTCGGAACTGGCGCATAGATATCTCGAACGCTTGGTCTTGTCAGTGTTTTTGATGGAAAGAATGTTCTTGTTTTCGAGTCGAGTTTTCCGAGATCAGTTCTTACTGAAGGTGCTGAGAGAAAAGAGTATAAGATTGAAGATATCAAAAAGTTGATTCATTTTCATATCGAAAAAGAATTCTTGTTTCTGTTACAATATTCACTTTTGACATGGGTAACTCACCATGAGGTGATGTCATAAAACCATCGTCTTGTTCAGTTGAGTAAAGTTGTCTTCTTTGGAATGTTCTACGGCGTGAATTAGATTGCCCTGTGGATGAAAAATCCAGCTGGAGAGGGGGCACATGTAATTCTTCAGTTGGTGAAGTTACACCACGAGTGGTGGTTTCTATAAAATGAAAAAACTGTGAATTCCTTATGGGAATTAATCTTTCAGTGCAAGGTTAAAATATAGCTCATGGGAACTACCTATATAAGTATTTATTTGAAACGAGTTTCATTGAAACTTTTCCGAAGAAAGGCTTCTGGAAATTCAATTAGAAATAATAGAGGCGGCTACGAGTTAAAATTCGGAATAGTTTTGTTTTCACTCGAATAAAATTTTGAATTTCTGGTGGAAAAAGTTGACATTTTTCTCAAGGATACTTCGAATTCTGTTTTTTCGTCTGTTATTATCATTGATGAACATGGTAGGGTTTTTAAGTCTTTCGTATTATCCTCAGTGGGTAACTCCTCGATGCCGTTTGAAGTAACTTAACCTTGCCATAGGGCTAGGTATGTACAGATTCTTTGTCCTGTCAACAGAATCACTAGTAACCATCAACCTGTACATCCATCTTGATGTCACATCGTTAAGCCCAGAGATTCGACCTCTCTCATACTTCTCAATACTCCGTTACCGATTTACAGGGTGTTAATCGAAAGATGCAGGTAAATTTGAATTATAAGCAGCTTGAGATATTGAGGTAAATTTTGAGGGTGTCGAAATTTTCAAAATGGCAAGACGAAACAATATTTTGGACTCACCAGTGGGGCGCGTATGGCCATAACACAGGTTGTTCTCCAGAAAAAAACTAGGACGCTAATTTTTTCGAAAATGAAAAATATTTTTGAATTTTCCAATTATTCTTCAAGGAAAAAGCTCTCTTGTATTTTTTTGTATGACACCAAGTTTTTGATGAAAAAAATACTGAAAGGAATAAGAAAACAAAGTTCATTCATCACGACTTGCGTTGTGCTGAAAGTCGTCGAAAGTTTGCTCATAATTTAAGGGGATTCATCAGGAATTAGCACAGATTTGAACTTGTGAACATGGCTATGATTCATATTCGAAAATATATTGCTATTACATCTTACCTCTATTTCCTTTTGTCTACGCCTATGTACCAGATGAATTTTTCTAAAATATTTGAACTTGAAGTCTTTAAAGACTCAAACATAACTTGAAGAAGAGTCGCTAAAAAGCTACAATCATAATTTTTTAAAGTTTTTTTGGCAACAAAGTTGCAGCATTCTGGTGAAAGGATGAGAGTTAAGGAAAATAAGCGATGTTCTGCTCGTTTCTTGAAACTCTGAACACAAACGAACTCTTTTAATTCCTTGAGAACTAAAAATAACACCGAAACATATTTTTACTGAATAGTCATAAGAAATGACAATAATTTCCAGAACGTCCACTACTGATGTGGAATCAGTGTGTCAATTGAGGACGGAAAATATTTCTTTCATCAGATAATCTCCTGATGGAAGAAATAAAAAGATGGAATGTTTATGTGTATTTATATATAGGGTTGCGGGAAAGTTGTTAATGAATTATAATTAATTTTTAATAACAAAAGAACTCGCACAGGTCCATTTTCGATTTTTAATGCCTTTCTTTGATAAATTGAAGAGTTGCACAGTTATCTAGAAGCTTTATAGAGCTTTGAAAAGAGCAATCACTAGCTAGGGCTTGTAATGATGGAGGCTGTGAAAAATAGCTTGCATTCCAAATTCGGGCTGAATATCACAAAAACTGCAGGAGTTTTGAAGAAAAAACTATGTTTATTGACATACTATTATGTAACATCCTGTATATATTGAACTTTGAATTTGAACGTACAAACGAGCCCATTTCCCTTCTCATAACTAATAATATTACTTAAAAATTACGAATGTCAAAAAAGTTTCTAAATTGAACGAAGATGGTGAATATTGATTGTACACTGACCAGTGGCGTACTGCAAAAAAGTTCGAAAGGGCAAAAGAAGACATGGCTCCGGAAAAGAAAATACCTTGTAGATTCTAGTTAATATTCAGGACATGTAATGATGGAGGCTGTGAAAAATAGCTGGCATTCCAAATTTGGGCTGAATATCTCAAAAAATGCAGGAGTTTTGAAGAAAAAACCAATTTTTTTCCGGAAATTTCAACACCCTGTAGCTCCGTAACGAAGCTTTTGCGAACCTATGTTTATATAACTTTTTCCTTAAAATTGCACGTAGATTTATCCCCTAAAGTTGTGACATACTATTATGTAACACCCTGTATAACAGATATATTCTATACAAAATGAGAAATACTTTACCGCGAGTAACATTATCAGGACGTGGGATGTAGCTTTTCGGTTCCCTATGCGATGATAGCTCCCTTACTCGAGAAGTAGGAGAATCCTTAAAAATACGTCCTGTAACAAAAAGTATTTTGAACAATCCGAAGATTTAATTCTAATATCAATATTGCTCACAGTATCTTTCAACTTAATTTTAAAACTTCAAGAACTAACCTTGAGATTTCAGCATAGTGAGGTCAGCCATTCTAGGTTTTCGACCAATAGTAGCAGACTCTTGCTTCTCCATGTTAACTCTGAAAGCATTAAAAATGACATTGAAACTAATTTTCGTGTATTCTCATCATAGTCTAATTTCTTCCAAAGAAATGAAAGGCTCAAATATACACTGTATGCGAAAAAAACTAAAATCCCTTACCTAGTAACACTAACACTTTTCGTTGGTTACTCCTGGAGTTATAGGTAGGCTGTTCAAGGAGTCTAAATTCCCTAGAAATATGTAAGGTTCAGTTAAAATGATTAATCTAATACAATGACATAGTTTGTAATGTCTAATATAATCCTGACTGAATTAAATAAGTAGATATGAATACCGAGATTCTCTTTTCGATATGTTGTTCAAATTTGTAGAACTTAATAGAACAGTAATGAACCGCCTAAGATGGCGTCCTGTATTATAATCCAAATTACGAGATATCAAAGATACTTGCTATTATTTGACATCAAAATGTTTTCGTAATATCCAATAATCAATTAATAAACGAAATACAATTAAATGAATCAACTTACCACTCTTATAATGAAAATAAAATTAACCCTGTCTACTGGCAGTTGCTTGAGGAACCGCCAGATTAGTAAAGGACGTTTGCGCTTGCGTTAATGACTGCTTGACCGATTATCCCCACCTGTGGATCAACACTCGGGCATGCGCATATAATATTTCCGATGTTTCTTTTGCTGAATTTCAAATTTGAACCATAGGAATTGATTTGCGAATTTTTCTAAATTATATCAGTTTGAGATAAAAGGAATTATATATTGAAAATATGAAAAAATGATATTATTTGGACATATATATTACTGAACTAGTATATAAATATAACACAAAGAATGAGAGAAGCATGACGTCTATGATACCTCTGAGAAGGAAAGAAGTTTATTTTTATTTCTTCAAAGTTTTATGAAATGGGACGAAAGTCATATTCATGTATTCATCGATCTTTGTAATTATAGATCTCTTACAATCTTTCTCAAATAATAATTATAAAGAAAATAATTCTTTAGTAGATAGCAAAGATCTAACTCATGAAATTTTAATTCATGGTAAGTGGGTTATATTGGTATTACATAATGAAAGTGGGCAACTACATAAAAGGTATCAAGAGGAACAATATCAATAGAATAATTTTCCAAAATAACTCCAGGTAATTCCTCTATAGTAAAGAGGAATGAAAATCCTAAAACTCATAAAATTGAAGGTCTGAATGAAAGTTGTATTCCATGAAGAGTTGCCAAGATTTTGATTCCAGTAGGGACAACAATAATTATAGTAGATAATTTAAAATAAGATCTTGTGTCTTTGTCTATATCTACTGTGAATATTTAATGGGCTCAGATTACAAATCCTCATATTTCGAAAGTAAAAACTTGTTTTCTCCTAACCAATCTGTTTTTAGAAAAAATAGAAGCATAATTGATGCAATAATTGAATTTGTCTCAGCTACATTGAGATGTTTTGAACTAGGGATGTATTCGCTTTGCCTTTTTTTGGACTTGACGAAGGCCTTCGACTGTGTCTCTCATTCAGCTCTCTTGGTGAAGCTTGGTCGTTATGGGTTTGGTGAGACGAGTATCTGCCTCATAAAATCCTTCGTTGCAAATAGGTGTGAATACGTTTATGCTCAGGGTGATAGGTCAGATATAAAAACAGTCGATGTGTGAGTTCCACAGGGCTCAATTATGGGCCCATTGCTATTTTTAATATTCATAAATAATTTATCCGACCATATGACTAGTTATCGAAGCATATTGTTCGCTGATGATACCACGGTTTTCATAGACTTTGACGATATTGAGGGGGCTGATGAACTGTTTGAGAGAGCTCAGGCCTTGAGGGGGTTTTCGGGGAATCGGTTGGGTATGAATGCGGAAAAAACAGAGAAAATGATTTCTCGGCATTTATCTTGATACAAAGCTTACCTGGAGAGTGCAGAGGGATCATATTGCCAAAAAATTGATCTTTGTCTTGAGGAGTCTTAAATATGCGGTTTTTTCTAACGTTCCAAAGACTGCATATTTTGCGCTCTGCGAATCACATCTATGGTATAGCTTTCTAGCATGGGATTTGGGGAGTGAAATGGAGTGGGTTTTACTATGCAGCGATGGGTTGTAAGAATAATTGCCGGTATTGGGTATAGGGATTGTTGTATACAGTATTTCAGAAGACTTAGGATTATGACTTTACCAAATCTCTTCATTTTCCAATGCTTTGTGTATGCACATAATCACCTTAACGAGATTGAAATTCGTAGCAGTATTCATGATCACGATACTAGTAACAAGGAAGCCCTGTGTGCCGTTTTTTCGTTTACATAAAACGCAGAATGGTCCCGATTTTCTCTTTTTCAAGTTTTATAATAAATTACCTTCTTCAGTTAGAACACTTACGGAATCTATGTTCAAAAAGAAAATTAAAAATCTGTATAACGTTGATGATTTTGTGGTTTTAAGCTCAAATTGTTTCCGTGAACTTTGACTTTGTACCCTCCTATTACAGGTACTTACTGTGATATATTGTACATTCAGATGCTTTCTTTTATGTATATATACACAGGATGGTCCAACGAAAACTCAACACCTCGATTTTACGGTTTTAAAATGAAAATATGGAGAATCGAATAAACCTGTCGACTTCAGATTCGAGGGGGAACAATTTTTCAGATTTTTTCATCCCCTTAACTTCAGTACCCTACTGGGGGTGTATACAACCCTCTGATTTTGAATAGGGATCAAGTGTATTGCGATACTTCATTTTGCAGATCTAATCGAGTACTATCTGACCCTGAATTCTCACTTCAAAATTTTCATCGTCAATGGCAGCTGAGAAAATGGAAGACTATTTACTTTGTGATTAGTTTATTAAGTGCTGAAAACGGGCACCATTCACTTCCATGTAGTAAAATAAGTTTTACTCAAATCGTTCATGTACATAACTCAACATTTCTGGTTCAATTTGATGGCATTCATTAATGATCCGAATTCGCAAATCATCCAGTGACTCAGGTTGGATAGTGTAATCCTTAGATTTCAGGTGACTTCATAGAAAAAACTCCAGTGCTGCCAGATAAGGTGATCTAGGTGGCCACTCACTATGTACCCTTTTCCTAATCCAGGCCTGAGGAAAATTTTCCTCTAAGAACTGACGCACAGGTTGAAGGATATGAGGTGGTGCGTCATCTTGTTGAAAAATGATCGTTTCATAGTCTTATTTTTTCTCCAGTACTTGTACGAGGGTTGGATAAATAGCGTTCTGTCATAATTCGAAATAAATTTAGCCAGTGATATTACCGGGTATAGAAAAAGGGCCGATGATATGATTTCCATAAATACCCGCCCAAACATTTAATGTTTGGGGATACTGAGTATGCTCTTTTCGAAATAACCTTGGATTTTCATCTGACCAGTATCGACAGTTGTTTACAGTACCGTAAAGGTTAAGTGAACACATCCGAAAAACAGATATTGAACATGTAGTTTGTTTGTTAATAATTTCACTGACCACTTCACAGAACATGAGTCTTCGATCAAAATCATCCTCATTCAGTTCCTGAACCAATCGTATCATAAAAGGATGAAACTTATGTTTTCTTGAAATTCTCATGATTGTTGTGCGTAAAACACCAGACACATTGGACAATTTCCAAGTACTAAGGGTCGGATCCATCGCTGTGTGACCCAAGATAGCCATTTCACTCGCTTCATCTCCTTCATACACTGTCTCTTTATTGCCAACTGAAGCAGGAACGTCAAATTTAGCAACGAGTTGCACAACGTAAGCAGCTAAAATATAATTTTATCATTTCTACCCTTTATTCTACGGAATACACCATTTTAATTTTACTACAAATTTACAATCGCTTTGGCACACTTTCAACGTTCCTGAAAATTCACAATAGACTAACGAGAGACTAAGGTAAATCTAACACAGGTTCTGTCTACTTTTCCGTACAAAAAATTAACAAATCAATAAAAACATTGCATACCTCGAGGTGAATTCAACATAAGCTAGCCGTACACCAGCGTTCTTTACTGCATTGAAGTGAATGGTGCCATTTTCAGCACTTAATAAACTAATCACAAAAGTAAGTAGTATTCCACTTTTTTAACTGCTATTTTGCTAACGATAAAAATTTTGAAGCGAAAATTTGGGATCAGATAGTACTTGATATAATCTTCGAAATGAGGTGTCGCAACACCCCTCATCACTATTCAAAATCAGGGGGGTTGTTTGCTTGTTTCTATAAAACATCCGACTTTTCTTTCAAAGTAACCTCCAATTAGTTTTCTGGAATCTCTAATTCTGTTTCCAGAACAAAAACTTCTTGTATTTTAATCCTTATCATACCTACATACATTATTCACCCTGCCTTTCCTCGTTGAAATCAAATAAAATTAAATGAATGTGTTGGTATTTTCTCTCCTCGGATAAAATATTTTCCATGTCTGATTTTATGTCAACGGGATGTGGAACACACGTGAATGGATTTTCGGAGATTAAGTAAGAAAGGTTTGACGAGTGAGTATACTTTTACGTTTTGAACTCTGAAGATATTAGTGTCAAAATATAATTTCATTGAAAATGTCTTTACATAAATATGACATTTGCGGCTGTGATTTTGAAAGTGTCGTTTCCCTAATGAAAGTATGATTTTTATACCGTTCGTGGAGACAAGTATAAGATGTATTTTATTTTCGTTTCATCTGTATTTTCTGATAAGAGTACCTGTCATGTTGAAGATATGTTCAGTTCGTGAAGTTGGCTTTCAAAGGGATGATAGAAAATGAAGAAAATATTTTTGATAGAAGCATGTTTGAACCGGGAACAAATGTTATTGGAGAACGGATGAAACAAACAGAAATCCAAAATTTTGTATTATTCAAGAAGTATTTCTATTATCAAGAAGAATCAGCCTTGAATCCGTAGTGCAGCTTCTGTATATCCCTTCAATCTTAACTTTCATTATCCAAAAAGCTTTCATCCAGAAAGATAAGTGCTCACGAATTTCTTTATCCATGAATTGGAAACAAAAGATGAAGAACAGGTGCTATCCCTGGAGCACTGCTTTCTTACATTTCGGTTCTTACCGTACACACTCTGCATTTTACTCCAGATATATTCGATTGAACATGTGGGATGCTTGGTGGAAATGCGTTTGATATATTCAAAACAGAATTTCGTGAGAACATTCTTGCAAATATTTGCTTTAGGTGATGCAATAGAACCGTTATCTCTAATCTAAGGTGAGAAAAAAGAGAAAAATTGTTGCTGACTGCTTGCGCCATAGACCAGATACGAATTCAGAGCAGGCTTCCTCTTGGTTCGTGTAACTATGGTACTCAGCATCTTCGCCTGTATTACTAAGGTATAGGGTGACAATTGTTTTCTTCCTCCTCTACATCCATATACCTAGTATCGCATAATCGCCTCCTCGAAATTCTTCAGGATAGATCTACATATCACCCTACATCTCTTTAGTTTTATTAAAACAGTGCTAGTAGTCTACCCTGCGAGTGGCCCAAAGTCATCTCTCTTTAGCAGACATGACTGTTCATTCTGTTTTAGATGTTATCACCAGAGGACCTATCATAGCTTCTCTTGCTCTTTGCAACAGGGCAGGGTATATGGCCTATGGTGATGGGGACTTGTGGGAACCAAATGCACTAATTACACTTAAATCTCTTGCCTTGAATCCAAGAAAGCAGAATAGTTTTTTGTCTAACCTCGCGCTCCTTTCCTATCTCACTGCAAAAGGACAGAAGCTCCTTAAAATGTCACATTTGGTCCTAATTTTTTCTCTCTCATAAGTCTTTACAGAAATAATTTGAAAATTGAAAGGAAAGATGCGTTGTAAATCACTTCAGTCCTGATAGGCTCAATTACTCTTTTTGAACCAAGATCTTCTTCGTGAAATGGTATATAGAGAACGATATTTCATTTGGTCATAAGATGACCGAAGTGTTATAATTTCACAAAAACTTAATGAATAATTATTAAAAAACAGAGTCTTCAAAATATAAAATTAGATATTCTAAACAAATCAATTCGTGGTATTGGAAAAAGGTGGAGAAATAAAGAAAAATATGTGCAAATATCTTCCTTTTATCAATGAATGATTGTGTTTGTATTCGACATATATCAAAATAATACAAAAATTAGTGTAATTCATCATTTATTTTATAGAACAAAATTTGGAGTAGCAATAGTAAACACCAGGACGTAATTTTGGTAGATTCGTTTGTTATAATTATATAATATAGTGTATAAGTCACATGATATCTTCCGTTGGGTCTTCTTCAATTTTATATTCTTCATCCAATTCACGAAGTACGTTAGACGACCATGTAGCTTTTTCAATAAGAGCAAGTCTGTTTTGTATCATTTTTAATTTCTCGAAGGCAAGTGCTATAAACTCATATTTTTCAATCAGTTGAACGAAGAGGGAAGGATATTCCTTCACTATGAATTTAAAACTAATTTTAAACTCTTTTTCAACATCTTTCACGCCCCCTCCGATTATCAAATTTCTTTTGATACCCATAATATCTTCATTCTTGAAAAATCCAACATAAAGGTCTTCTTCTTTTAGAACCCTCTTGGAAGCCTTAATGAAATCATGCTTGCTCATTGCGCATTTTATTAGATATTCCTTGGTGATACGATGTGGATATTTGAGGATGTAGTTTTGGTAATAATTAGGATAGTTTTCTTTAAAGAAATTTTCAGCAGCATTGTATTCGGTATTACTACTCAGTCGTTCTGAGAAAACTTCGATCACTTTACATGCTTCCGCATAGAACTGTACGTTATGTCGATCAAGATGTTTCAAACATGGATAGTATTCTTTGTCTGGACCTTCATATGAACACATGCATTCAGTAACTGTTCCATATTTGATATGAACGACTGCGCGTTCAAGTCTGTTCTGGAACACTGAAAGGACAAAGATTTCAATGAAATCTTCCAATTTTACTTAGACGTGTGAATACTCACCTTCGAGAAAGTCGTTTGCAAAATTGTAAGGAATTGAAACGTCTGGTGGGTCTTCGGGTGTGAATATTTCGTAAGATACTTCATCAATATCATTCAAGTTGAAATGCGGGGGTTCTTTAGATTCCACTGGACTCTTGGAAGGACCAGCTTCACATTCTACAAGAGATTATTCCATAAAATGAAGTTTGATTCTGTTGAAATTTTTCAAGAATACTTATTAACCCAACAACGCTACTCAGAATTATTGGAGTTGTAAAATAGGTTGAATATACAACCATATAGTCCTTACCAGGTTCAGGGTATCCTTCGCGCACTGTACTCAGCTCTGTAGATGAATCATCTTCAGACTGGTTAGATAAATCTTCTTCAGATTCTGCCAACTTCAGTGAAGGAGTCTTGGGTGTGATTGTTTCAGTTTCAGTTATAGTTGATTCAACTCCTAAATATTTTTCGTTTTATCATTCTAAACTAGATGGCATTAAGTTCAACTTACTTTTCCTTTGTTGGACGTTGGTATTCTGCGTTGTTAAGTTGGTTGAGCTGTTAGAATGCATTGCTTTTCTGGTAACATCTGAAAGTAAAAAAATTCATTCTGTTGAAATGATTCGAAACCTCATGTAAGAAAGTATTACAGTTGTAAAATAGATAAACATGCATCTATAAGACGTCATAATCAACAACGGAATATGCTGCCATGATCATGTATAAGCCATTGCCAAACTAGTTTATTTTAGGGGCTAAGCAGTATCTACTGCATCATAGCAGATGCTTCTGTATAAAGCACAGGTTCCCCCTGGTCTGGAATACTCTGCTCCAAAACATTTAATAAATCTATTGGATAATGTCCAGAAGGCATCAGTTCGCTTCATCGACCGCCTGGAAAGCATACTCCGGTCCTCTCAATCAAAGGCTTCCAATGTAAATGCTCTGAAAAACTGAAAGGCTCGTTTCCGAAAAAAAAACAGGTTCCGGAAAAATCTCACCAGTCGACGACCCAACTACCTTTCGCTATAAAAATTCATTTGTTCACAGGACTTTTCGAAAACCCATGATTTTGCCTTCTTCAAGAAGCGAGTGAACATTGAATTTTCTCTTGCGGCTACAGCTGTAGCATTACAGACATCCTCTCCTCCCAAAAGAACGAAAAAAAAGGAGATGAAATATACAACGCAATCTTTCTTACCAGGTTCAGGTGCTGTGATTTGCTCTGTAGATAAATTAGTGTCAGATGCTGCCACTTTTGGTGAAGGGGAAACCTTGGGTTCAATTGTTTTAGTCACAGCAATAGTTGATCCAACTTCTGAAAATATTTCGTTTTTCTCATTCAACTTAATTATGCATTGAGTTCAACTTACTATTCGTTTGTTGGACGTTCGTGTTATGAGATCTGGAGTCTGTATGGCGGGAACGTATTGTCCTCTTGACATCATCTGAAAGTATGGAAAGTAGTTTCAATTCGATCTGTGAGAACAGAAGATAGAATATGCGTTGAATCGTCCTTACCAGGTTCAGGATATATTTCGGGTGCTGTGCTTTGTCTTACAGATGCTTCTAACTTGGTCTTCTGATGGACAGTTTTTGTTTGAGTTATAGTTGATCCAGATTCTGAAAATATTTCATGTGGTTCTCATTCAACAGAATAATGCAGGAGAGCAACTTACTTTTCATTTGTGGGTTGCTAGTATTCTGACGTACCAAGCTGCTTGTCCTACGAGAACGTATGGTTTTGTTGGCAGCATCTAGAAGTAGAGGAATGTGTTATGAACTTTGATGTATTAGCTGAAATAGCTCTAGAGAACCTGTAGATACGGATAGAACCAAAGTTTTGTGAAGTTTACAAACATGAAGGTATTCTTTTTCTGATCTCTCCTCCACATATCTTCAGAGAAAATGGGTTGGGTCACTTTGCACGCCATCTTTAGTAGGTATATATTTTTTTGAACGTGGAGGTGAGGTCAATGTATGGACGTAAGGGTATTAAAATGGCAGCTGTTAGACGAAACAATTATTCATAAGAATGCTAGTGATAGAATTCAATTTTTGAATTTTGTAATTCATTTAGTTTTTGTATTATATCAGTTTTTTGGATGATTATTTGGTGATTGATCTAATGAACTTCAATTTTGTTCAAACTATTCGAAAATGCTACTGAAGCCAAACAGAGCACTAAGAGTTTTTGGGGTTGTAATAAAGGTAGAAAATAAAATTGAATCGTCCTTACCAGGTTCAGGATTTCTTCCATGTGATGCGCTTTGCCCTGCAGATGAATCATTCTCAGAAGCGTCAGATAATTCTTCAGATTCTACCAATTTGGGTGAAGAAGTAACCTTGTTATCGATTTTGTTTGTGGAGTTAGTTGATCTGACTACTGAAATAATTCATGTATTTCTAATTTAGCTGGATAACGCTTAAACCTACTTACTTTTTATATTTTGGTTGTTAGTATTTAAAGGTGCCAAACTGCTTGTCCTTCGAGAACGTGCTGTTTTGGTGGCTACATCTGTTGAAATAAATTGTTCGAATTCTCATATTTTATCATTCAATGAAGCTGACTGATTTGTTGAAGCTTAGTAAATAATCTTAAATATTCAAGCCCCAGTGGGCAATTACGATATACAGACAGATAACTCAACTTGTGTCTTCGGTAAAAATGTACAACCAATGCAACTGCTAGAAGGTAGCTAACAGAAATTTGTTGACACCTTCTAGTTTGCCATTAGCACAAGCAAAACTGAATTTCACAGAAGTTGGGAACTGTCAGGCTTCAAGCAGACTAAAATATTTAATCATAACAATGCTAGTGAATTTTATACACCATTACAGCAACTCCGAATATTCCATTAGAATTTCTTTATCAGTTAATTTAGTGAATAGTTACCTTGCTGATTACGATTTTTAATTTGTGAAGATCGAACTTCAGGGGACTTTCTTTCAACATTACGTGGGAATTCTGAGGCAACTTTAGATGGCAGATCGTGTTCACCATAAGATCTGATCAACTCCACTGTGGATGCAGTAGAAGATCCTGAAAAATTATACTTTCAAATTCTTTTTCATGCCTTATAATATGAAGAATTTATTCAAATTTTCACTTACTGGCCGTATGTTCACTGTAATTGGTTGAAACAACATTGGCGTCGTTTGGAGGTCTAATCGTTTCAGTTGGATCCACTAAAAATAGACAAATGAAGAATTTTGTTTGGTATTTCTGATACCAATATGAGGAAAACTTACCAGATATAGTTTCTCCATGGATTTCATCTATTTGCGCCGAAGAATTTCTGCTTGGTGTTCTTAGAATACCAGAGGATCTATTTGGAACATTAGGCCTTCTAGAAGGCTTCACCAAAGAAGCTGCAGATCCACTTGAGAATTCTTAAAACGATTTGTGAATATATATTATTAGTCCAAAAACTCCGATGGTGAACTTACTATGCGTTTGGGAATCTGTGGTATTTTTGGGAATGATATTGCATGTGCTTTGTGACTTCGTGGATATCTCTGATAGAAAAAAAAATTTAATGGTATAAAATATGAAAACATTTTTGATAATGAGAATACAACACAAATTAAAACAAAGACGAATCAAAACCACTTGATTTTTGCGAGAGCAAATGGGAAAGTAATTGGTTATTGTATATTAGAAGCTAACTGAATTTTGTTCATATTTTTCAGAAATTTAGATAATGGAAAATGATGATATCTATTGAGTTCAATGAATTACTGATTTTGCAGCTCTTAGGAGCTTGGTGTATCAAAGCTGCCTTCGGTATTGCCGGCGTAATTTCTTGACTCAAACAAGGTAGGCTCTTTGAAGTCAACGGCGTCCTGTCTCCTAGATTCTTCTGCTTTGTGTAGATATTCGGAGGTAATCCTGGAAAGGAAACTGATTTTATACCAGAACTTCTGAGTTTTGCTCATCATAGAATTTGTCCAATTTGTGATTGATTCATCATGGTTGAAAATATGGGACCAAAATGGTTCCTTGTGGAACCCCACTGGGATATGAGCTCAATCAACATGTTTTCATCAAGCTGAATAAGTGTTGTAGTTGAATGCAAAGAGATCATAAAACAAAAATGTTGATATTTAAGTTCAGAAACAGCAAGTGAACTACATTCATGGAAAGATTGATGTACCAGTTGAAATGAAGCCATACCTCTCATGGTTTTTTAGGGATTGAGTTGGTTGGTCATTTAGTCTATATGTAATGGGTTAGAATAGATCATGAATGTGTCATTACAAAAGTCAATATACATTGCTTGAAGATATCAACTCTCAAAATGTAATATTCAAATTTATTCGAAAGAAGTTTAGATATGCTGAATGATTATCTTTCCAGTAACTCAACAGCACTAAGGAGCGATGAGAATGATCGAAATGAAAATAGTAGTTAAACTTATGATGAAAAATATAAAACCGCATGACAGCAACAATTCATAATCAAAATCAATGACATTATAGCACTGATCCATTTCATTCTAACTTCTGATCAGTCTATTCCGAATATCATTCGGCAAGTTTACTGGCTTTTCAATCTTCTATTGAGATTTTCCCATACATATCTGGGTGGAGAGTTGATGAAATCAACAAATCATTATATAGATATCAGATATAAGCAAAAGAAAAAATATGATACGAGTGTACGAATTTCTAGCTTGCTGGAGATCAATGCAAATTGAGGGGTTTCTTACTCCTACTTTGTCTAGACTGAATAGTATGAAGTAAATTGTCGTGCTGGTATAACTTACTTCCAATTTGTGGTATAGGAAGATCGGATAATCCAGGGATTCCTTTTCCACATCCTGCAGCTACGAAGGGTTTCGGTTTGTCTGATGGTACTGGGCGATTCTTCCTCATCATCTTCGAATTAGTAATATTTTTGTTTATTAGCGGTTCTAGTATTTTTGGTCCATTTTCTCCTTCGATATTAATGACTGACATCTTGGTCATATGCGACGATTTCTTTTCAGGGTCAGAAGCCATCATTTGTTCATTCTTGAAGAGAAAAGTTGTTCCGGCAGATAGTAAGTCGCTGGTACTTCGACGAAATCGGTGTAGTGTTCTAGAAGTAGGCGCATAAATCTCCTCAACGCTGAGTCTGGTTAAATTTTTCGATGGAAAGAATACCCTAGTCTTCGAGTCGACTTTTTTCAATTGTTGTTTCATTGGAGACACTGAAGATATAACATATGAGGACGAATCAGAATTGTTGTCTCACTTTAATCCATAAAATTCTGTTGATGTATATTACTCACCATGGGGCTTTGAAAAATCATAACATTCTTTATGTTCAATGGCAATAACATCCCCTTGTCGACGTGAGTGAGAAGTCTCCGCAATTATACTTTCCAAATGAAGATGAGGCACAACTGTTCCTTCAGGAGGGATAGCAGTCATACTAGCGGTTTCTAAGCAAAATACAATAAAAAAATAATTGAATGAGTTCCGAAAATAGTGCGTATAAATCTTGTTTTAAGAAAGAGTTATTCAATATTACGCTACGCCACTGGTTGAATTCTTGAAGGTTGCTCTAGTGTTTAACATTTCTTCAGATGTCTAAAAACGAGTGAATATTTCACTTATGATTTAGGTAATCGAACTTATAGGAATTTTTCCATCAAAAAATTTCAACTTGAACACCCTGTATCCCGGAAACTAAGTCTGTTATTTTATATACTGGGTGATTCACCAGTGGCGTGGTGCTCTGTAGCTCGTACACTTTTGAAGATATCATTTTTGTTCGAACGGTATTGTATTTAGAAAGTAAGAATCTACTTCAGCAATTTATTTTGGAGTACACAGGGTGCCAATTTTCTATTAAAAAATTTTGGGAGGTTTTTTCAGATTGGAAGACAACATTTTTTTGTTGGAGATTCAAGAGCGTCCTAAACTCTGCTATAATGTCTTTAAGTAATAAGTTTTTTTGGTGAGTAGTTTCGTAACAATATTTTTTTTCCGTAAAAATTCATGAAAACAGGCTCTCACATCATCGCATGCTCCTTCGGCCAGAGAGGATGAATACTTTTTTACTTTCGTTTTCTTATTGCCCAATGATAGCTTTATTGATGAATTGAAATAGATTATCCTCATTTTATACAGGAGGGACTCAAAAAAATATTGAATATCGTAATTTTAAAAATATCATATCTTGATTTTTTCAAATAGAACATCCTGTATTTTATAATTCATGTCAACGCATGAAATATTGTTCCATAGTTTTGCAGAAGTAACCTTATCTTCATCTTAGACCATTTTCGAAATAAAAAAATTAACTGAAATAAAAATCAGAGGTTGCGAAAGAAGAGTTTATAAGTACATATCATTATACTTGATCAGAGAAATGGAGATATTTTAAGGTAGTCATGTATGAAATACGTAATAGATTGGTTTTTGGTGAGATGATCTACAAGGTGTTGAACTATTTCAATAGGTGTTCGAAGTCGAGAATGGTCGAAGATAGAGATAAGGTTACTTCTGCAAAAATATGGCACAATATTTTATGCGTTGACATGCATAATAAAATACAGGATGTTCCATTTGAAAAAATGAAGATATGATATTTTTAAAATTACAATATTCAATAATATTTTTGAGTCACTCCTGTATAAAATGAGATTAATCTATTTCAATTCATCAATAAAGCTATCCTTGGGCAAAAAGAAAACGAAAGGAAAAAAGTATTCATCCTCTCTCGCCGAAGAAGCATGCGATGATGTGAGAGCCTATTTTCATGAATTTTAACGGAAAAAAATATTGTGATGAAACTACTCACCAAAAAAACTTATTACTTAAAGACATCATAGCAGAGTTTAGGACGCTCTTGAATCTTCAACAAAAAAATGTTGCCTTCCAATCTGAAAAACCTCCCAAGATTTTTTTATAGAAAATTGGCACACCCTGTTTACTTCAAAATAAATTGCTGAAGTAGATTTCTACCTTCTAAACACAATACCGTTCGAACAAAAATGAAATCTTCAAGAGTGTACGAGCAAAAGAGCACCGCGCCACTGGTGAATCACCCAGTATATTGTTCTCACTAAATGTTCCAAAAATAGATCAGGTAATCAAACTCTGAAGTTTTGAGCTGTACTTAATAACCAGCCTATACAGTATATAATTGAATATTAATATATAACCATCAAGTGAATGAATATGATAAATATTAAATATTTGAAAAAATAATTACTTGAATTGATATGGTGGAAAACATTGTAAACGTAAACGTATCAATGTTTAAGTTTGTTTCGTTGTCCTGTAGCGTTCTGGTAGATCTCTTCGTTATTACCCCATGAACCATTTTTACAAAATCATAATTGGTTATGCGTTTTGTTTTTTCATTAAATACAATCTTTTTCTCGAATGTATCATAAAAATTGATATAAGTAATTAAAACAATTTTGTTCAATCAATTTTTGAAAACATTCTTCATGCAGTCCATGTAAAATGATATTTTTATTCATTATTTTGCGATGGAAATTACATGGACATCGTCTCTTAAATTTTGACGACTAAGGGCTTCAAATTAAAAAATTAACACACGACCATTACATGTTTTAAATACTGCAGTTGTAGCACAATGCACTTTGGTAACGTTGTAATTTATAAAAATTAACAGGACAACTCTTTATTAAAAAAACATCGTAGAATTTTTTCAAATAAAGAAACATGCTGTTGATCAAACTAAAATGAGATTGATCGAAGATAATTGTTTGAAAATGCCTCCTTTCAGTTTCAATACGAGCATTACCCCTCATGAACATTATAGGCTGAACCCATTTTTGATGATAGATAGAAAGAATATGAGAGACAAAGGAGTTTAATTTTAGTTTCTAAATAATCATCTTTATCATGAATATAGGTGAGAATCTTGATGTTTAAATGAGCGTATTTGAAGAACACCCTGTATATATGTTTCTAAGTGCCCTCCTCTCTTTCTCTACTACCCCAATTGAGAACATTCATCTTCAGATCGAAGCTTTTATGTTTATACATGATGTTGAAATCATTCAAAGAATTAACTCCTCGAAATACTACAGTGTGTTTCAGGCACCATTCGAACGTTATTATTTCACTTAGTCTCAAAGTGCAACAGCTTGAGGAAGAGTTTCAACTGAACAATAATTCATAGACTGTCAAAAAATTTGAACAGTTAAATTTAGGTACTATTAGATCTTGAAAGTCATATTACTCTAGCGTGAGTAATTGATAGATACGAAATATAGGGCATTACTGTTGAAAAACATAATTTATTAAAATTTCAGTAATGAAACGCTCTGTATAGAAAAAATCTATCGTTGAGGAGATATAGACTGAGGCGTTTAAAGTGACACCTTTTTATAAAGGAATAACTTCGATGAAAATCTCAATAATGAAACACCCTGTATAGACAACATTTCTGATTTGTAGAGGTTTGTACTCCTTATTAAAGCTGTGAAGAAACCATATCGAAAAAATTATTAGTTTAGAAACTATAGTCTATGTTGTTGTTGTCTATGTTGAATCACCCTGTAAATATATAGTATATATATTTATATATATGAATATAAAAATATATAGGAAATAAATATCCATTCAGTTCCTGTACAAACATTTCAAAAAAATTTATAAAATTTAATTTTTTAGATCCCCCCCATATACTCTTTCCCTGCTACGCCAATGGGAAACACTTTACATTTTATTCATAAGTGATGTATGTCATATAAAAATGGATATTACCATGAAAGTTTCGTAGGGAGCCTTTCTGAGGACGCGGGGTACTGCAGCTTTGACCTCTACACATCACTGATGACTTCTTCAAGGAGTTGGAGGGATTATTATGAGCAGAACCTGTAATAGAACGACACGTTGAGGGAGAAAGACGATATATATTTCGAATTTTCTATTATTTTATAATTTTTCGATAGAATATTCTATAAATGTCATATCTGACATTTCTAGAAGAGTCATTCTTTTTCCGAGAAAATTCGGAAAAAAACTATTCTTGATGTAGAGGATTACCAATCAAAGGTTCTAGGTGGTTTTTCTTTCTTAGTAGACGATTTTCCTGCTCTTCCATGTCGAACCTGAAACTAGAAGATCACTTTCATGAAAATTTCGTTAGAAATGTAGAATTGAAATCTTACTTGCTTGTACTTCTGTAAAGAACTTGTTCTTTGATGAATGTAGAATAAAATTGAAAATATTTTGGTAGTTTTTAGGTGAAAACACCACAATAAACAGAGCGATAGATAAAAATGCGTGTGACACTTGTAAAATACTTTGACAGTATGAATATTTAATTTAATTTTTTCTTAGTTACCAGATCATAGACTTGAACAGCGTCTTAGTTACTACCATCACAAAGCGCTCATAGATTTCATGGCTATCTTTAGTTCGAGGCTAGCTATTTGATGCGTTTTCTCAAGAAAACAACCTATTTTGAGTAAGTTTGAATACAATAATGAAAAAACAATGTTTTTGTGATGGAGGATAAATGCTTTCATGCACACAAGAGGGTTTGGGATGGTTTTGCTTCTGGGACTCAGGAATGACTATGCAATACCCACTAAAAAACCTCTTCGTGGACTGAAAATTTGGAATTGCCTTCGTTTTCGCTTTGAAATCACGTTGCTCAACAAAATCTTACTTAATCCTAGTATTTTTGAAGTATATTTGATGGTTAAATATGGACGGAATTATGAAAAAATTTATAATATATTCATGACTGTATATACTCACATTTACTAGGTATCTTGTTATTTCTGCATAAATTACTATCACAAATTCATTCCCAAACTAAATAATTGCTTATAATAATGAGTGTTATCGCCGGAGGAACAAACGGAGAATTGCCTCAACTATGATCAATAAAAAAATAATAATAAGTGGTATAAAGTTATATACAGGAACATAATAAATATTATCCATGCTAGACTACAAAGTTCACCATGCGACTACTGCGCATGCCTAGTCATGGCTGCCTAGTCTTATTCAGGAAAGAACCACATCACACGCGCAGAAGCGTATAGGTCAAGAACAAATTGAGGTAGATATTATGTGTATATAAGTAGAAGCATATGAAATAAAGTGGTGGATTAGTTTGGAACAGTTTGTCATTCATCTCCAACTTGGAAGCAGACGAAAGGACGAAGGCGCACGCGCTGAAGCTGGATTTCATCGTGTTACAATGAAGGTCTAGCAAGTTAGGTTAGATGGTCACTCATTAAATAATGAATTTCTGCATCATTTATACTGGGTAGCCATTTGTATTCAAGTTAATTCATAAAAGCGACGTTACCAAGTCGTTCAAATTCTACAAGAATTTAGGACTGCAGTATTTCCTATCAATTTAATTTCATTGTTTTCTTTATGCAGTTTTCTTATTTTTTTACGATTCTTGAAGTTTCCGATGATGAAGATTACTTACCAGTTTTTCCATGGCGTTTACCATGATGAAATTTATCGTTATGAATTTTTAATCATATGAACTAGGTCGCCATTTGCATTTCTATTTAATCATTTTTGCGACGTTGCCAATTCATTCTGATTTTCTAAGTCTTTAGGTTTTAAGTGGATTACAAGAGAACTTCATTGTTTTGTTTCAAGCAGTCTTTTTATTATTTTTGATTCTTGAAATGTTCAAGAATGAATATTACTTACATGATTTCAACGAGCCGGTTTTGAACGAATATTTTCGGCTTTAAATGGTAACCTGTAAATTTCTGCATCATTTAAAGACGGTAGTTATTTTTATTTGTCAATTTGCTGTTGCGACGTTGCCAATTCGTTCAAATATTCTGAGAATTCAGTGTTTAAGCAGATTTCCAATGGATTCCGAGTACATAATTTTGTTTTAAGCAGTTTTTCGAATCTCGAAATACGAATGATGAAAATTACACTCATGATTTCAATAAACTGGATCTGAATTGATATTTTGGTATCTGAAGCAGTGAAGTAAAATGAGGTACTCTTAGTCGACTAAATGAATCTTTTATGTCAAACAACGCGTGCGAATGGATTTGGAGCGGTGCTCTTATTTTTTAAGTTGGAAGGACTGTCTTTGCTATCTGTGCCAAAGTTCACATCAAAATATTCTTTTGTGTTTAGTTGCTTCGTTTTGTAATTCTGTTTGCGGAATGAGTTTTCTGCTGCCGTATCATTAGGATGATGCAAAAAACTGTTGGTGATGAGGCTATGTTGGGAAAAAATGTTTATAAGTGGTTTAAAGAGTCCCAAAAAGGACGAGAACGTGTAGAAGACGGAGAGCGTCCCAGTCGACCATCAACCTTGACTGACAAACCTCACGTCCAAAAAATCAAACGTTCAGTGCTTATAAGTCGTCGATTAGTAATTAGAGATCTCACTGATCATGTCGACATTTAAAAAGGATCAGTCAATACTACTTTGAGGGATGTTATGGGCGTCAGACGCGTCAGACGATTGGTATCGAGACGATTTTCGGTTTTTGTACCACGATAATGCACTGTCTCATACTCCATTGTTCTTCGTGACCATTTTTCCAAAAACTCGATCTAAATCATTCCACAACCGCCGTATTCACCTGATTTAGCACCATGTGATTTCTGGTTATTCAGAAAACACAAAAGACCGTTCCGGGGGTACTGTTTTGTGTCAATAGAAGAGATACAGGGCGATGCAATTGATTTGGAAGAGAAATAAAGATTTTGCACAATCAATGCTGAATTACCTCTCTTTTCGGACACAGTATTTATGAAAAGGGTTTACTTTATTGGAGCCGCTAGACGAAATAGAAAATCGCATCTAAAAGTAACAATTTTTAATTGTTGAATAATAATTCCGAGAGCTGCCATGGCTGATCTCCAAAAGTTTTTCTCAAAAATGCTGTGACGACTATTCTGGATTGAATCTTAGATAGAAAACAAAAGAAATTTCGTTATATAATGTACAGGATGTTGCATTTTCGATGTTTTAGAACGGCAGTTATGTGAATTACAACAAATAGACAAAAAGAACCCCCACTTCTTCCTCGACGTTCGGGGAAAATTCGTGGGTGAGAACAGATCGCAGATGTCTTCTTTTGTTTTTCAAGTGTTTTGGGTTTCTCGATTTTCCAAGATTTCGATATACGCCAATATCTAGATTGCTATTAAAATTAAGGGAAACAATTTCGACATTCCACCGTCATTTTTTTTCAGTGAAATTCAGGAACGTATTCAAAAATTTTTCATGTGGCATAGTTTTTGAATTATAATAGAAACTTGCATTTCTTTAAATGTAAGCCATGAGTGAATTCCGATAAAATGGAAAGAGTATTTTTTTTATTTCAAATTTGCATTTCGTCAAGTACTAGGAATTGATTATCCAAAAAATCTGCTTACATTGCCCAAATTCGACAGTTCTCAAAAGTGTATTTGCGATTTCTAAGATGGATAAAAATATGGAACAAAGAAGTTGTCTCAAATTTTGTATTGTAAATGGAATTTCGTTTGCCGAATCTCTGAAAATATTACAGAAGGCTTACAGTGAATCGACCTTATCAAAAATACGTTAATATGAGTGGTACAGTGCATTCAACAGCGGTCGAGATGTGGTGAGAGAGAAAGGTTTGCCTTGCTCTGGTCGACCATCAACAAAAGCGAAGGAAATGGTAATTGAAAACAGTCATTTAAGTTTGGGAGAAATAGGCAATGAACTTTTTGCGTCTCACAAATCATTTCGTACGATTTTAAACGATTGTTTGGGCATGAAACGCATTGCCGCTCGACTAGTTCAAAAACACCTGAATTTTCTTCGAAAATTCTATCACATAGAACGAGTCAATTCAGACCCCACATTCATAAAGTGCATTGTAACTGGTGATGGGACATGGCTCATGAGTTTGACATGAAAACCAGTCAACAAGCTTTGGAATGGCGGTTCAAACTGAACCGAAACCGAAAAAACCACATCAAAGTCGATCAAATGTCAAGGTAATGATAAAGTTGACTGTTTTCCTTGATTATCGCAATGAAAAATAGATATATTGTGTTTCATTGACCAATTTCTGGTACTTTTCTTATAGTACGTATATAACATGCCTGAAAATTTTGCTAAAAAACGTGAATTTTAAAGAAATTGAAATTCTTCGGATTTTCTCTGGTATGCTGGAGTGAATATACTCAAAACATTCCAAATTGCCCAGAACAAACAAAATTCTTTTATGAATAGCAGAAAACAAAAATAAACACTATCTTATTAACTGAAAAGTATTTCCATGTGCATCCATTTCTAATAAAGAACAATAATAGACAGTATCACCTGTGTTTATTTGTTACAAAAGATTTAAATTTTATTTAACAATATAGAATATTCCAGAAATTCTCACATAAATTTATAATGTAATTTTTATAAATATAGAAAAGTAGTATAGGATATAGGGTGTCACGCAGGCTTGAACATGTTGTCAAATTCTCGCAATTTCTTTGAATCTAGTTTGGATATTTCAAGGAGATTATTTCTATTCTGTTCAACCACTTCTTTCTCTAGTGCAAGACTTGGGAAATCGTATTTCTCCATCAACTGTACGTACAATGAAGGATAGTTTTCTTTCATAACTGTACACGCCTTTTCAAAATCATTGTCAAGATCCTTGACTTTGCCACTAAAGTTGACGTTTCTGTTCAACTCAATTCTCTTCTGATCATTTATTTCATTGGAGAGGAATTCTTCTTCTGTCAAAAGTTTCCTGCAGGATGTAACAACATCCAGTTTACTTCTTCTCTGTCTTGCATAGTAATCTTTGGGTAAATTGCGAGAAAATTTTTGAATGAAATTCTGGTAATAGTTGGGATATTTCCGAGATAAATTTTGTTCAATAGTTTCAACCTTTTTTTCTAACTCTAGATTCATTGGTTTGTTTAGGATTTCTTGAACCTTAGTAGCCTCTAAATAAAACTGTAAATTTTTTGGTTCAATGTGTCTTACGCAAGGTTGATCTGGCTCCGTTTTTGCATGTTTAGGTACACATGTACAGTTTACAACATTTCCATGTTTGACGGTTACAGCTGCTCTCTCAATGTTCCCACCGAATTCTGGAAAAGATTATGTGTCATAGATTTTTCAGGAATAACTAATTTCAATGATCACTGTTAAATGAGAAATATTAAATACGAACATAGTTTATTTTGAAATTAATTATTTGCTCGTTCAGTTTTTCCAATAGAATTGCTTCGATTTTACCAAAATGATAGTTTGTAGGTTTGGATGCTCATCATTCAATCAAATAAAATTGGCTGAACAGATTTCTATGAAATTTGGCACATATATTCTACTACCATGATTAACACATGAGGTTTTCTATTTTATGTGTGAGAGACAGTCTATTACACTTTCGCCGCTAAACCGCTTAACGGACTTTGTTAAAATTTGATACGGTATTCTGCAAAAAACAATAAATATACAATCCACTATGGCAAA
The DNA here is from genome assembly GCA_013387265.2 of Cryptolaemus montrouzieri. Lineage (NCBI taxonomy): Eukaryota > Metazoa > Arthropoda > Insecta > Coleoptera > Coccinellidae > Cryptolaemus > Cryptolaemus montrouzieri. Next base: position 5,185,232 of record JABFTP020000186.1, read on the forward strand.
CTTTCTTCTCGATTCTTTAACGAAGATACGAGGAATCTTCGATCAATATTTTAGCTCTTCGTCAATTAAGTCCAGAAATTTTTTGTTGAAAATATTAAAAGAATGGTTTACTCCTAATTTCTTATGCAGAGAATGAAGAACACAAATTGTCAGCTCACAAACACCAACTTGTTCTATCAGCTGGACTCTGTTGATGCTGAACATCATTGGAGTTCTTCGATTGGTATTGTAATTTTTAAGAATAAATAGGACATAATTGGCAGTTTTGGAGTCAAGAAAATCAATATATTCTTTCCTCAAAGAACAATAAAAATATCTTGTTGGATGACCGTCGCGATCTCCAGAGCTTTCAGCTTTTTTGGTGTTATTTCAAAAATATATTCATGAAAGGTGAAAACATGCAAGGCTATAGAAAGGCTCTTGAACGATTATAACGATAATTGAATGGGGGCTCTGCACTATCATTTACCATAGTAAAAGTTTGGGTATTGAATTTATAAGTGGCCGTAGAAGCTTGGGAGACGATGAACGTTTCGGATGTCGAAAAACTACAACAACTGACGATATACATCGCAAAAGTTCATCAAATGGTTCTAGACGACCACCGAATTGAAGTAAGAGAGATAGCAGAGGTTATAAACATGTAAAAGAACGCGTTTGTGACATATTAAATCAACCATTATACATGAGAAAGTCTGTGTGTTGGATATCGAGTTTGCTCACGTTAGACCAAAAACGTGTTCGAATGAACACTCACAAAGCTCTGTTGGCGGAATAAATTCGAGTTTTGGTGCCGACTAATTACTGTAGATGAAGTTATGATACACCATGATACTAAAAACTAAAAATACAGTCCAAATAGTGGTCTCCAGGGGGGGAATTTACAGAGGGAGAAATTTTGTTTCATCAACACCATTGTCATTGCTAAAATCCGCGGTTTACGGTTTCATCTACTTAGACCATCTGCCTTACTCACTAGATCAAGCCCCAAACGATTTCTTGTTGTTTCCTCATCTAGAAATTACTTTTGGTGGACAGAGATTTTCATCAATCACCTTCGTGAATCACTATTTTGCAGAGATAAACGCCGTGTACTCTTTGGGCGGGTTGCAGACAATGTTGAAGAAAAATATTCAGAAAAAATTTCTTGTATCTTTGCTAGGTCAGAAACTCTACAGACCACCCTCGTATGTGGGAGACCTAATGGCTAGTAAAAAATATCACCATAATCAAGATAATGATTTTTTCATAGCGTTACCCTAACCTAGCTGAATAGAAAAAAAAATATGTTAATAATTTGTGGTTCCATTTAAATATAAGCAAATTAGGTCAGCATTTCAAAGACTGCAACTGCTGGAAAAAGTAAAGCGTACCACTGGACTCTGCATATCTACAAACGCTATTTCAACAGAATAATTCTCTATACAACAAATTCACTAAATTTTATTTTGGTATATTCAGCTATTTTTAGTTACCTGGTGCAAATTGATCGAGAAAATTGTACGGAACCATTACATCTTTAGGTGGCAGCTCTGATGAGAAGCTTGATAAGTTAACGGTACTTTCTTCGGGTTGGGGAATATTACTTCCAACTAAAATCAAGAGAAACCATAATATACAGTATTATTCGCGGGGTATATGTTCCGTAAATATGCCGTAAATACAGAAACCATGCTTTCCATAGCAATAAAATCCTCGAGAGAAGTTTCCAGGGTCATTCTAGATAAAAACGGTACCATCTTTTTCATAGAGGGTATTGTTTATATCTTTAATCACCCCGTAAACTTCTCTCGAGGGTTTTAGTGCTATGGTGAAGGTAAATATACCAGAAGCCCATTCTGAATTGATGAAGTCGAAGTACCCAGACTCGTGCTCATCATTTAAAGTGTCTTTTAATGAGGCAAATTTCAATAAAGCCAAAGAAGTGAAGATGTAACCTCAAAAAGCCATTAAAACGAAGTTTTTTTTGGAAGAAACCATTCATAACAATATCCAATTAAATCCCCTGAGAAGTGTAAGTAAGGTTGCAAAAAAAATTCAATTTTGTATCTAAACATTCAAGGTATTAGGCATTGAGTGATAAAGTCACTTTACTAAAACATATTGTTTGATTACATTCTCAAAAACACCAACCGCGGCGAACGCGTCTTATGTCAAAGGAAAGGCCGAACCAATGCAGCGGCGATATCATTTTACATATTTTAGACGTAGTAGTGATAAGATCTATTTTATTTTCATTAGTCTATTGACGAGGCGTTTACAGATAATACCGAATCCTATTTATTGAAACATCTATATTTTCTGATGTACCAATTAGATCCGCGAAGAAAGAAATCTTCAGCCGCGATTATAGAAATTGGCTATCATTATTTTTATCCGAATGTAGAAAGTGCAAATAAGGAGCTTGTAGTTTATCATAAAGAGAATACTGAAAGCATCAACTGATTGAATATTTACCATATATATCTTCGTTGAGTTCGGGTAGACTTCTTGGAATTTCTATGGTTTCTCTCTTTGTTTTTTCTGTCATAGACTTATTAATCTCTCCTGTTAATGATACATGTAATTGTAAGGAATTCACAAAATGTTATTGTAGGCTCACCAGTTCTGGATAAGGGAGTTTTTCCAAGACTAATGGTTTTTTTCACATTAGAAACTGGTTTTCGTGGTACATCCCCATATATAAGGTTTTTCATACTGTCACCGCCCATACCTGCCCTACGATTAGAACGTAATTCTTTGAACTGATTTCGGTCGAATCCGTCATTAGAATTTTCTGTAAGAAATGGATAAATATTCTTACATGTGGATTCGAAGAAATTTAAGTCATTAGCAACAATAAGAAACGGTTATATGGAAATCAATGTATCGACTGATATAATGAATTCAAAAATTCACCCCTCACAAGACTTGTAGACTATGGACTTTGAGCGACGAATTCATTGCTTTTAAGAATATAACGGTCGATGATAATCCTAATATGGACAATCCATATTTCGTGGTGCGACGAGTCAAGATTTAAAAAAGGTAATTTAGTCGTCAAAACTGTAATTTTGTTCTGCAATCTGTGCAGATCTACCTGAGATATCTAAAAAAATAACTGCTGAAAATAAAAGAACACAAGAACTTCAGTTTTTTGGCAGCCAGATGATTTGAAAATGAAAGTGTCTCAACTCATCTGGCTGGTTTAACGTTCTTCTAAATGATCTATTGAGAATGTTGCAGACATGGACGATGGGATTGAGGTCTGGATTTTGTGTAGGCCTTATTAATTTCGTGATCTTGAAGGTAATTCTTAAATATATGAGTTTGGTGATGTCTGACGTTATTATGCATAAACTCAAAATTTCCACCCATGTTTGTCGCAAGAGGTACAATATATTCTTTAAGATGTCTAAAACGTACCTCTGATTATTCAAAGAAATTCGTCCCCAAGCCATCATTGAACCTCCACCAAAACCATACCTGTTGTAACTGAAACTAGGGCGACCCCTGTAACTTTTTTTATTGGGAATATTTGGATGAAATTTGGGAATCGGATAGAAGACAACATTTTGAATTTGATAACAATATGTTTGACATTACGTTTCCGGTTATGCCGGAAACAATACCAACTTTCGATTTCTAAATGGGACACCCTGTATTTTTGCTCATTTTAATTCATCTCATCCTACGACCTTTTGACATATTTTTGAAAGAAAAACAAAACACAATTTTTTTTGCAATTTTCATCTTTCGATCTAGAAGGCCATGAACAGTGACAATTGGCTTAGCTCAACATCTCATATTACGTAAATACGAGATTGTATCTAAAAATTTAATTGCTCTTTTTCTACGGGGTGTCAAAGTTTCAAATTTCAGTTTTTCCTCAAAAAGTAGGTTTTCTTCTGAGACACCATATCGGGCCACCCGGTATTACAGAAGCAGTATTCTTTTATTTTTTTTTATACCTCTCACGTCACTCTATTCTTAACGGTTTCGGAGTTCCAGTGGAAAATACCTAGGCAATTTTTGCAGTTTCCCCATTTGCTACTAACAATAACTACGTTGGCGATGCAAAACTTCATACAAATCCTATAATTTAGCTTAGCTCATCTATGTTAATATTCGTTTTTTCTCTATACAAGAAATACGTTTTGATTGTTAAAAATCGATTTGGACACTTCAATTGTTTAAAACAAATTTAATTTGTGAATAATTTTTCCTTTCAAAAATTTTGTTATCAAAGCTCGTTCTTTTTCCTTCGAAATGAAAAGAAAGAAACCTTTATTTCAAATAGTACCAGAGTTATGAATTTCTTGAAATTATATTACAAGCCAAAAATCACAAAAATTTTCAATCCTTCCTACTTTCCAATGAAAAGAAAAGAAGAAAAATCCTCGAATAGGCATAAATTCTTTAGTCATATAAAACCAAAAAAAAAAGTTTCCCTAGATCGAAATTGTGCCTACCACGAAGGTGTTCGGTTGTAAAAGAATGTCCATTTATTTGGAAAGAATTATCTTGTCTTTTGATTTCAAAATCCAGTAAAAATCGTACTTGAAAAGATACAAATTTGCTCACAATATAACCCCTCTGCAAATTACCCAAAAAACAGCCTGTAGAATGTGAAGATATTTTTTGCCTAACAATACGATTCGAGATATCAAGAGCTCGAAAGAGGAGATCATTTTCCTCTATTTACAATATTTCACATAGCAGCCGTACTTGATCCACCCTGTACACTAAAGAACTTCGATTGCAAGGGGAAATATTGTGTTGCAAAAAAAAACAAATAAACTATGACTCACTCTTTTTGATAGCATCCATTCGTGTATTTTTTTTTTCAAATCTAGTATCTTGCGATTTGTCTCCATAAATAAGGTTCTTCATTCCTTCACCTTCAAGGTAAGAAGCACGATTTGCAGGAAGTCTTCTATAACTGATGTCTTCATTTGTATCAGTATTTCCTGATGAAATTTAAAGCATACATTTCATAATCAAAGTTAGTCTTCATTCAGATTTAATTAATATGACAGAGATGAATGAGCAAAATTGATTTGTAGAATTTATGGCAATAAAAAAAATTGGTTATCATAACTGAACAATTGGGAAACTGCCGTATGAATTTAACGACATCTTCCAGTTCGAATAAGAACCAAAAATAATTCTTGTATGGATACTCACCATGTTTCGAAAAATCCACGGAATCTCTTTTTCTCACAGCTCTATTTGTCTCTTGAGACGTAGATCGTCCATGAATTAGATCCTTCATATTTCCTCCTTCAATAGAAGATGAGCGATTGGCCAAAAGCTCTCTTGTATTATTTTTCTTACTTTCTTCAAATCCTTGAAACATAAAATTATTTAAACTTGTCTCAGGTTACTTGCAGTATTAGTCGTTCTTACCACTCTTCGAAAAATCTATCCAATTATCGTTTTTTTCAACTCTGATAGGTTCCGGTGAAGTTCCTCCATAAATAAGACTTTTCATTCCTTCGCCGCTAATGGAAGAAATACGATTGGCTCGAAGACTTTCATAGCTGTTATCTTCATTTACATAATCAGTTATTTCTAAATTAAAAAAAGTTATTAGTCTGGTTTTCACAATTTTTAACATATTTTAGAGTTTTTTTGAATTGTGAAGGCCGTTACTTGATGTTATAAATGAGATAAAAAACACAAGGTTTAACTTTAATCTACACTTTATTTGAAAAAATTCGACGACGTTTCGCTGACACAGCAGCTTTATCAAGAATGACAAACAGAATGAAGAGTATGGTATTATAAACAAATCGTAGAACAAGTTGGATGAATAACAGGAAAATCCACACCGAGCCATTGTACAGTTAGTATGGAAGGTAATAAAAACTAATTAAACAAGTTAAGTAGGGGTGAATAATTCACATCTACCTGCTCATTCAAAAGCTTGTCCGAATGTTTGTATCTATTTATTTCTAATGCTTCTAGGAGATCTAATTTTAAACTTTTGATTTTATATGGAATATGTCAAAGTTTTTATTGAATGAATGGTTTTCTTTTATTAAGTGGTTTGAATAATTTGAATCAGATTTATTTTTATCGAAGCTACGTTTATGTTCAGATGTTCTTATGCCAAAACTCCTATAGGTCCTACCGATATAAATTTTATCACAAGAACCGCAATTGAGTTTATAGATTCCTGATTTACTTGATTTTTCAACACGAGATTTATTATTTTTAATATGTTTACCTAAGTTATTAGAAGTTTTGAAAGTTATATTAAGATTTTGTTTGACGAGAAAGGATTTAATATTTGTACTTGCAGAACCGCAGAATGTTAAACTGTTGAATATTTTATAGTCTTTATGAATAGGATATACTTCATTGATTGCTTTCTGATACAGTTTTTACGAATGATTAGATCTATCATATCCGGATTATATGAATTATTAATGGCTATCTGTTTGATGATGTTTAACTCTTTATTATAATCTTCTACTGATAAAGGTAAATTGAGTAACTGATGTACCATGCAGTTCAAAGCTGCAACTTTGTGTTGAATTGGATGTAATGAGTAGTTAGTATAATTGTATAAGTATGTGTTGGTTTACGAAGGACCGAAAAACATGATTATTATTTCGTTTAGTGATTTTCAAGTCCGATAAAATTAATGGAATCGTTCTGTTCAATTTCTATCGTGAATTTAATGTTCAAATGGATGGAATTCCATCCATGTTTTTTCGGTCTTTCGTAAACCAACACATACTTATACAATTATACATAACTACTCATTACATCCAATTCAACACAAAGTTGCAGCTTTAAACAGCATGGTACATCGGTTACTCAATTTACCTTTATCAGTAGAAGATTATAATAAAGAGTTAAACATCATCAAACAGATAGCCATTAATAATTCATATAATCCGGATATGATAGATCTAATCATTCGTAAAAACTGTATCAGAAAGCAATAAATGAAGTATATCCTATTCATAAAGACTATAAAATATTCAACAGTTTAACATTCTGCGGTTCTGCAAGTACAAATATTAAATCCTTTCTCGTCAAACAAAATCTTAATATAACTTTCAAAACTTCTAATAACTTAGGTAAACATATTAAAAATATTAAACCTCGTGTTGAAAAATCAAGTAAATCAGGAATCTATAAACTCAATTGCGGTTCTTGTGATAAAATTTATATCGGTAGGACCTATAGGAGTTTTGGCATAAGAACATCTGAACATAAACGTAGCTTCGATAAAATAAATCTGATTCAAATTATTCAAACCACTTAATAAAAGAAAACTATTCATTCAATAAAAACTTTGACATTTTACATATAACATCAAAAAGTTTAAAATTAGATCTCCTAGAAGCATTAGAAATAAATAGATACAAACATTCGGACAAGCTTTTGAATGAGCAGGTAGATGTGAATTATTCACCCCTACTTAACTTGTTTAATTAGTTTTTATTACCTTTCATACTAACTGTACAATGGCTCGGTGTGGATTTTCCTGTTATTCATCCAACTTGTTCTACGATTTGTTTATAATACCATACTCTTCATTCTGTTTGTCATTTTTGAAAAAGCTGCTGTGTCAGCGAGACGTCGTCGAATTTTTTCAAATAAAATGTAGATTAAAGTTAAACCTTGTGTTTTTTATCTCATATTTTAGAGTTATAGATTTAATAGTCAAAACCAAATATGTACGAGGTGTGACTATTAAATAACGAGACTGCTGCCGAATAAGTGTGTATGTGCTAGCCGCCAGTTATTAATCGACAGCTATCTAGTGTGATGCCTTTCTCTTCTCATATCCATCTGGCGGCAAGATAAGTTTTGTTATTATTCAGGGTCTCAGGCATAAGAATCCCATGGTTGCCATCACTCGGGTTTTGCATACTCACTTACCTCTGGCGTCTGCACTACTAGCTGACTGAGCTTATTAAGCTCTCACCCACGAAATTCGTATCCTTTACGAGAAGGATGGAGCTCGTGGATGAAATTTAGGACAGAATGTACGTTGAAAATAAATAGTTCATTAGATTTTGAAAAACAATGTGTCTTTTAACAGAAGAAAGATATAGTGTATCATGGCTGCGATATATTTCTAGGAATGTTGTTAAATATAGGATATTTCTCACTACTTCGTGATAAATCCATTGGGTTCTTCTTTTTGGTGGTTCTGTTTTTTTCTGAGGGGGTTTCATCGTACATAAGACTTTTCACATCTTCACCTGCAAGGCAATATATCAGTATAGATGAATTAGTTCATTAGTATTAGAATATAGATTCTTACTTTTCTCAGGGAAATCAGTATGATTATTTTTTTGTACGTCTGAAAAATCTTCTCCATACATTAGATTTCTCAGTCCTTTTCCTCTACAGAAAGTAGCATTAGGATTTGCTTTAATATCAGTTTTTCGAACTTCTGAAATATAAAAAGACAAAAGAAAATATTGAACAAAGAAGTATCAACAAGTAGAATTCATTATTACTATTCTTCTCGACTTTGCATGTCTTTAATTGATTTCCACCATACATAAGATTTTTCATTTCTTCACCTCCAAGGCAAGATGTACGGTTGGTTCGAAGTTTGTCATATTTATCTTCGTCAATTTGTACTTCTCCCTTGCCTGGAGGGAAAATGTTATCAGATGAATTGAAAACTGAAAGAGACGACTCACTATTCTTTGAGAACTTAGTATTATTTTTTTCTATTCTGGAAATTTCTGAAGGATTGCCTCCATACATAAGACTTTTCATTCCTTCTCCTCCAAGACATGAAACTCGATTGGCACGAAGTGTCTCATACTTATCCTCTTCAACGTCATTATTTTCCAATCCTGAAATGGATTAATTCAATTGTATCAAATAGATGAAAATGCAGGGAAATAATCAAAATAACTCACTATTTTTTGATGGATCAACATTGTTTCTCTCAACTTTGTTGTTTTTTGGAGGAGTTCCACCATATATAAGACTCCTTATCCCTTCACCTCCGAGGCAGGAGCTACGGTTGGCACGAAGACTCTCAAATTGATCTTCTTTGATTTGAGTTTCTTGGATTTCTAGAAGGAAGAAAGTGTTATTAGATAGATTGGAATCTGAAACGAACGACTCACTATTTTTGGAAATTTTATCATCATGTTTCTCTACTCTGGAAGCTTCTGTAGTGCTTCCATACATAAGACTCCTCATTCCTTCTCCTCCAAGACATGAAGTACGGTTAGCACGGAGTCTCTCATATTGATCTTCTTTGATTTGAGTTTCTTGGATTTCTAGAAGGAAGAAAGTGGTATTAGATAGATTGGAATCTGAAACGAACCACTCACTAGTTTTGGAGATTTTATCATCATGTTTCTCTACTCTGGAAGCTTCTGTAGTGCTTCCATACATAAGACTCCTCATTCCTTCTCCTCCAAGACATGAAGTACGGTTAGTACGGAGTCTCTCATATTGATCTTCTTTGATTTGCGTTTCTTCGATTTCTAGAAGGAAGGAAGTGGTATTATATAGATTGGAATCTGAAGCGAACGACTCACTATTTTTGGAGATTTTATCATCATGTTTCTCTACTCTGGAAGCTTCTGTAGTGCTTCCATACATAAGACTCCTCATTCCTTCTCCCCCAAGACATGAAGTACGGTTAGCACGGAGTCTCTCATATTGATCTTCTTTGATTTGCGATTCTTCGATTTCTAGAAGGAAGGAAGTGGTATTAGATAGATTGGAATCTGAAACGAACAACTCACTATTTTTGGAGATTTTATCATCATGTTTCTCTACTCTGGAAGCTTCTGTAGTGCTTCCATACATAAGACTTCTCATTCCTTCTCCTCCAAGACATGAAGTACGGTTAGCACGGAGTCTTTCATATTTATCTTCCTCAATGTCAGTATTTTCTGAATAGAAATAATAAGATATATAGAAATAAATGAAATGGCATGTATCGAAATAACTTACTATGTTTGGAAGAATCAACATGACTTTCCTCTTCTAGAGTTTCTTCAAACATTAGATTTTTCATTGTTTCACCTCCAAGGCAAGAGCTACGGTTAGCACGAAGTTTGTCATGGTTATTCTGTTCGACTTCAGTATGGTCGAGTTCTTGAAGAGATTAAACATTGTGTTAGATATGTCAGATACAACTAAAATTCTTACCTTGTTTCGAACATTCAGTGGAAGCATATTTTTTTTCCTTTCTACTCGATTCTGAAGATGGTGCTCCATACATGAGACTTCTAATTCCTTCTCCTCCAAGACTAGAAGTACGGTTGGCACGGAGTTTTTCGAACTTATCCTCTTCAATCTCATTGCTTTCAATTCCTGGAAAGAGAAATATTAATAGATAAATTCACAAGGCGATGAAAATTCCTCACCTTTTTTGGAACACTCATCGACAGTATATCTTTTACTCTTTTCAGGTGTTTCTGAAAGAGGTTCCCCATACAAGAGATTCCGCATTCCTTGACCTCTAGCGCAACTAGGTCGATTGACAGGAATTATGTTACATTTAGTTTGTTCGATTTTATTTCTCTTATATCCTAGAAAAATTGATTGTGATAGAGTTATGTGAAAGTAAAAATAGTTGAAGACTTTTAGTTATGAACTGACCTTGAAGTTTAAGTTGATTTTCATTATTTTCAGTATTTGTGTCTGAATATCCGCCATAAAGAAGATCTTTTGCGTTTGAGCCACCAAAACTATTGGTTCTTCTGAAGCGAGCATACTCCAAATCATACCCTGTTTTATCAGGATCTGGCACAACGTCTGAAAGTTTATAAATATTGTAGGTTTTAAACTATCCAAACAGCTTTTGAATTGCCTACCGTGGTGGGAAGTCTTACTGTTGTTTTTAGGAAAAAAGTTCATTTCATCAGTTGGTTCTTGTGCCATGTTCCCGAAAATTAGAGTTTTGGTGTTGATTCCTCCAAAACTATCAGTTCTTCTAGAACGTGCATATTCGGGATCATACCCCATGTTATCAGGATCTGTTGTAGTTTCTGAAAATTAAAATTCATTGGAATTTTCAAAATACTTGATTTTCTGAATTAGAATGAATGAAAATATTCATTTTGAGTGAAGAAAGCTATAAAGTTGAGGTAGTGAAGGGTTTTTTTTGTTTGGATTATTTACCATGTTTGAAATCCTTAGAATTCTTTTTAGGAACAGAGTTTACTTCACAGTTTGGTTCTTGTGTCATGTCCCCGAAGATTAGGGTTTTGGTGTTGATACCTCCAAAACTATCAGTTCTCCTGGAGCGTGCATATTCTGGATCATATCCTGTGTTATCAGCATCTGGTGTAGTTTCTGAAAATTAAGAAATCGAACCTGTCTTTGTACACCAGAATGAATAGTAATATCTAGTTTGAATAGAAGAGGAAGTACTATGGATTTGTGGTAGTTTTTTGTTGAACTAACCATCTTTGTAACTCTTAGAATCCTTCTTAGGAGGAGAGTTTATTTCATCATCTGGTTTTTGTGAAATGTCCCCAAAGATTAGAGTCTTAGTATTGATACCTCCAAAACTATCAGTTCTTCTAGAGCGTGCATATTCTGGATCATATCCCTTGTTATCAAAATCTGCTGCAATTTCTAAAAATGAAGGATTATACAAGAATTCAAACTTCTGGTCATTTTGAACCAGAATTAGTAAGAATATTCAGTTTGAATAGAGGAGAAAGTTCTATGGAGTTGTGGTAGTGGAAAAAAATTTTTTGGTGCTTCTTACCATCTTTACAATTCTTAGAATCCTTTTTAGGAAGACAGTTCACTTCATCATTTGATTTTTGTGACATGTCTCCAAAAATAAGAGTCTTAGTGCTCATACCTCCAAAACTATCATTTCTTCTAGAGCGTGCATATTCTGGATCATATCCCTTGTTGTCAGAATCTGATGTAATTTCTGAAAATTGAACCAGGATTAACAAGAATGTCTATTCTGAGTGGAGAAAGAGGTATTTGTGGGTCTTGGAATCACTAACCATATTTACAATCCCCAGAATTCATTTTAGGGACAGAATTCATTTCATCGTTTGGTTCTTGTGACATATTTCCGAAAATTAGAGTTTCAGTGATAACATCTCCAAAACTATCAGTTCTTCTAGAACGTGTATGTTCTGGATCATACCCTGTTGTATTAGCATCTGCTGCAATTTCTGAAAATTAAAAATTATTGGAGGGTTCCGAATAAGAATAACTGAAACTATTCAAATTGAGGAGGAAACAAACGTTTTATCGATTTGATGAACTAGTAAAGTACTAGTATCGTACTATAATTTTTGAAGATCTACAGCTACTTGTAACAGAACTTCCATTCAGTGTTTCAAATATCAATGAAATCACTCACGTGATTGAAATTGGTCTGAAGTCTCGACGCTAATACTTTCCTCTTGATGTTTCGTCTTCAGCAACGAGTCTTCATTGATATTTGCATTGCAGGATTGCATTGTAATAGGTCTTGAATCTGGCATAATTTCCAAACAGTTCTTTGTAGCTTTTGAAAAAAATTGATTTGTCATAAATAAATGATTTAAGGTTTTAAAACCTCCTATCAATTTTATATGAGATAAGTTGCTAGAACATCGATCAAATACAAAATGCTTCATATCTCGTTTCAAGTTCAAAAATAAATTGAAGTTTATTAATCAATCTATCTGGTCCAAACTGTGATTTAACCGTACGAAAATTAAAGACATCAATCTTTACGTTTCCAATAGGACCATTTCTAACGAAGATACACTCAATTTTTTTTCAATAGTGTAGTTGGTTAGACCTTTCAATATATAACTGATTTTAAGAGTTTCTCAGGACTGAGTGGATCTAGAGAATTAACTTCGCATTCAATACTTTTCGAAATATATAATGAAATGTGTTGGATAAAATCAAATTCATGCTAAAAACTTACAGAATGGTTCTCGAAATTTCGTTCAAATAATGTACATTTGCTTGTATTAACTCACCTTTGTTAGAGTATTTAATTTCATCAGGAATCGAAATTTTTAAATCATCAGGAATTTGAGGGGGAGCTTCAGGAAGAACATATTTAGTTCTCTCATTTTTATCTTCTCTTCTTGGGTTTAGCACTTGAATAAAATGAATGAAACATTTTAAATGATTATCTCCAATGTATAAAAATATATCAATTCACCTATATCTTGTTGATTTGTTTTGTTATTCGTTATTCTTGGACCAGTTGAAGCAGACCTTTTGCGGAAATCTGGAGCTTTGGAAGAAATATCGTCCTTAGATGAAGCCTGGTTTCTCCTCAGAGATGGGGACGGTGATACTCCTGAAGATCACTCAAATAAACTTTTCTGATGAGTAGATAGGAACACTTACCTCTTGTACATTGATTTGAAGTTTTTGCAATGAGATTATCTGTACTTTTCCTCAGACTTATTTTTTCTGGAATCACTATACATTTTATTAAATATGAAGGGTTTTTATTCTGATTGAGATTTACCTTTTTTGACGGGAGGCGTAGAAGCCAGTACGGAATTTGTATTCGATCTTTTTTTTAGATCTTCAAGTGGAGGAATACCTTTGCTCCCACCCCCTGGAATGAATGGTGCTCTCAAAGGTTCGGGGCGAACTCTTCTTCTAATCGTTGTATTGGCCTGAATAAGTGGGGCTAGTATTTTAGGTGCTTCTGGTTTAACTGAATTGGAAAATCAAGGATGGATTATCAGTTTTTATTTTTAGATTTCTTCATGTTCTGGAGGTAATAGTTTAAAAACCTTAACAAAGTATTCTGACAAACGACGGATATCCACTGTCACCAGAAATATTTCCGTTTTCTGAAGAATCACTCTGTGTCTAAAAATTGTGAGCTTACCAAGTGAATCCTTTTTGGGGGCGTTGTTAACATTGGTTGAAGGCAAAGAAAGCTTAGCAATCTCTGACTTCATTTCACTGAAATTTCTCAAGAGGGCTGGAACAGGTCGACTAGACCTACTTTGTTCTAGAAAATGATATTTTTATTATGGGAGCATATAGAAAACCATCACCTAATATCAATATAAAATGAATATATTCAACTTCACACGATATATATGATAGTGAAGAGGAATTACCTTCCGTATTTGGTACGTGAGCATTTGTAGGACGTGATCGTTTTCTTAGAAAAATGCGTGTTAGCTCTCCTCCTTCAACGTTATTCGAACTTTTCGAGAGGAAAGATGCTGCTGCTTTTCCTTTAATGGAAGATACTGAAAAAATTGAATTTCCATTTGAATATTTGCAGGAAATTTCGCTTCCACAGTAACACAATAAGTTCTCACTGGAAATCGCTTAGAAAAAAAAATTCAGTTTCTACAAGAACGACTAATGTACTGACAAAATGAATATTTGCGTAAAAATTCTTTTTTTTAGAAGAGTATTGAATCATTTCACGTTATTGAAAATATTTTCAATGAAATAAAACTATTGTTTTAGATTTTCACTATATTAACAAAACTATGACAGGTTTCACCACACTGTGGCTTCATTAGATAGATGCAAACTACTGAACAGAGTTATTCCTTATATATTAGTCTTATTTCCTACTTACAATAGATACAAGTACAAGGGTATGTTGGAAAACCCATAGGAGTTGCTTACTTTATGAATTGAAAAGATTGAGTAAAAAGAAGGATTTAGATCTAATTGACTATTAAGTAACCTACCTGATTTATTTTCTTTTGTAATCTCTGAAATTTCCCATAGATTCAGTTTTTGTCTATTATTTTCATTGTGTAAAATTTTGAAATTATCATTAAAGTAAGTGATTAGAATAATGAAAATCTGATTCATGATAATAAAAATCTAAATGCAATAGTTTTATTTAATTGAAAATATGTATATCGATTTTCATCAAGTAACGACCTCCACAATCAAATTATTGGAAATACTTACAATAAGAAAATGAATATATTTGGAACGACTATAGTTTCTTCTTTCTTCAACAGTGAAATATTATTTTCCATGGTGAAAATACAGTTCCAGTCTAAGATCTTAGGAATAATTATCAATTCGACTAAGTATTTTTTAATTATAAACTATTTAGAGTTCATTCTTCAATTTTCTATACCCTGAGGGCTTTTGATACTACTTTAAGGGAATATTAAATACGTGGAGCTACTTCAGTTGGTTATTTGATAAGAAATTTCCTTATGGTATTCGTTTTCAAGAAAGTAAAGACATGAAATATTAATCCCAATTTTTTAGTCTTCGAGAAAAACAATTAGCTTAAAATTCTCTACTCAATAAAGGCTCATATGTCAGTACTTATTCCACATCATCTTCTCTAGAAATATGAGTGATCTACAACTCTGGATTTCTTGGAAAGTATGAATTGATTATGAGTCGATAATTTATCGTTTCAAAGCAAAAGTTTTATGTTCATTCTATTTTCTTCGAAAATGAATATTTTTTTAGGAAAAAATATGATCACAATACCAAAAGTTTAAGAATCTGAAAAATTCGATTGAATTGAGAACGAATCATCATTAAGAAATGCATATTGGTAATACAGCAATCAATATCACAAAGTTGTAGAAAATAGAAAATAAACCTTAGCTTTCTATGAATTTTACTGGGAAATTAAAAATTTTGTTTGCACCAGAATTGAGGGCATAGATCCACCTACATTCATTTTTCAGCATTTATACGTTTAATACAGAGAGCGAAAAAAAACTAGTTGCATTTCTCCAATTCCAGTGGATTTTTAATCAACGTTTTCTTTTTGTATATGCTTGTAGTATTCCCTGATATGTTTTCTTTCATGTAAGTACATTAAGAAATCTTACCGTTGTTTGTTGACTTAGTTGAAGGCTTTCCAATCACAGGATCCATTTTTTTTCTATTTCTTCCATCACGAAAATTCTTGTTCTCCATAATGCATCAACAATCTGCAAGAAGATTCCTAAATTTTAGTAATAGAACGGTTTCTTTTTCATTATTTTTGTTATTTTTTATCTATTTAAATATACAACAACTGTAGCATCATCAGAGGATGAAATCGATTTATTAACGAGTCCCAGAGGTTTTCTCCCTGGAAAAATATTTTTGGACCAAATGTTAAAATCGATAAATAGATATTCTTTGCGATCGGAATGTTGCATTGAATTTTGTCTCTGACTGGACCTGTTGTAGCTTCTGAATGCCCTTAGATTCGAATTCAAAATTTTATTCAGGTTCAGACTATTTTCTTTCCTGTATGAAAAATTTGAATTGATGTGAGTATTTGACAAAAATGGCGAAACAGATTCCATTGATACACTGGCCATTTTGCCAGTTTATCAATTCCTTTGTGGATGATCTCTAAATATTCTCAACATGACGGACATGGAAACAAATACATTTCAATAAGTAATCAAATTATTTTTCCTTTATAGCCATTAAATACAGGATGGTTTATTCGAATCATAACGCGCGATGATATGATGCAAAGAATTCAAGATGCATTCCATAATATTCATCCGAAAAATCTCAATCAATTTGATAAGAAAATGAAAAATTCTAGCATAAAAGCGAAATTGCTTTCAACCTAGAATTTATTTAAAAAAAGTCGGTGACACGACAGTTTGAAAAAAAAGCATATAGAATTTTTTAGTTCCATCTTACATTCTTATTTTGTGACAATGTTGAATCGAATGTTTGTAATCAACTAATTTTATTTCTTCTTGTAATGAATCTGAAAATACGAAATATCTCCGAAACGGATGAAGATAAGTAGGGAAAATTATCCATGAAATATATCAAGAATTCTTTGGAGAATCGAATGATTGAACAATATACAGGGTGTTATATTCAAAATAAGAAAGTTAGTATCAGCCACTATTACAAGACACGCCCCAATGAAAAAAATCTCATTGAAAAAAATGCGAAAATGAAAATTATAATTGATGATTCCAAGCGTTTTACGGAACACCTCCTCGTTTGTTAATTATCGAATTTTTTCCATTCGGCCGTGGTACGAAGTATGTTACAAAATGGCGAATGCGCCGGTATCAATATGAGCACTTATATAAAAATTATTTTCTTCTTCGGCGTTATAATTTTATTTCTCAACTTAAGACATATATTTCTCACCGTATCTTCTCGTTTTTAATTGTTGACACACTATCCAGTTATTTTTCACTCTTTGTTTGTAGAATATCCAACAATATCTTCTTGAATTTTCAACCTGAAAGAAAATCCTTAAAAATTTGGTAAAAATTCAAAATTTGATTATACCTTCTCTATTCTAGCACAAAGCAACTGTATATTGGTGTGAATAGATGCCAAATTGAATAAATCTCGGCCCAAAGTAGCACAATCTTGTAGAAATATAAAACTGCACTGCTGACAGTAGTAAAATTATTTGACAAATGTCAGATTTTGAAATAATTTTCCTTAGTTACATACAAAGCCTAACTGATTTCGAATAAAATTTGATAGCTATGTTTTTCTATGAACAATTTGTACTGTGGCTTCTAGAATAGCTTGCTGAACATAATTTTTCGTAAAGTTCATTTAAATTATGCTTCAAAATGAAAAATATTCAGAATTATAAAACATTTGTTTTCAAAATTTGATAACTAAATTACTAAATTCATGAATTGTTTCAAGTTTTTGCCTGAAATTGGGTAATAAAGTAAGAAATTCCTTTGTGGCCTGAAAATTATAATTTTCTTTCAGTATTTTGTGCAGAGTTCACTAGAAAGGGTGCATTTTGAATAATTATTTCAAAATGAGAAATGAATAAGAAAATATTCTATTAATATCATCAATGGGAAAGACGTCAAGGTTGGATGTTTGGTACTTAAGAACGCAAAAACGGCTGAACGGAATTCGATAAATACAGATAGTTTAATACCAAAATTAAGTTAACATATGAAGTCGTGCAGTATCATGATTTAGAATACAGTGTGTTTCGACAAAAAGCATATAAAATCAACCCCTTTCCCTGAGCGAAGATTGAGTGACATATCATTGGAAAGGTCCTTTAATTCTCTATTCAAAAATAGTATCTTTATGAACAATATCAGACAGATAGTTCAAACTCCTCGAAAGTTGTATTTCAACGAAAATAATGATACAAACGTTTTTCGAATTCACATTCTGAAGAACTTCTGGTGTAAAAGACTGCATTCAGTGACTATTCTTCTCCTCCGCAGCTTTCCAGGTTTTCAGTTTGTGTAGCAAAAACTTTGGATTTAAAATGACCTCATAAGAAGAAATCTAAGAGACTCAGATCAGGTGACCTGGCTGGACGCTCAAGTGTTTCTTTTCTGGCAATCCACTAACCTGGGAAATTTGCATCGAAATATTTTTGCAGACAAACATCGAAATGTGTAAAAGCACAATGTTGCTGAAAACGTATCTCATTCTCTGAAAGAGTTTCATCATTTTCCAAAATTTCTGTGAGTCTTGGATTTATTAATTTCTCCAAGAACTGCAAATAAGTGTCTCCATTGAGATAACCTTTGATGAAGAATCAACAATTGGCGTTTCAGCTTTTTCTACCACAATCAATCTTTCCTGACATGGGTGGCAAATTTTCATTGGAATACAAATTTTTGGTGTGTTTTGACTTTCTGTTGATATTAAAGGTTTATATAAATGCTATTTCTGAACAGAGAGTTGAAAGATTCTTCCAAAGAAAGGTCATTTGATCCATGAACATCAACTCAGTAGCTGCTGAGGGTATGGAGTTGATTTAACATGCTTTGAACCAAATGAAAATTGATCCTCTCTAATCAAAAATTGACGTGTTAACTTTGATGTCCATCTTGAGATAGGAGGGTTAGCAAATCTTCGTTTTGTTATAATTCATCGAAAGATTATTGATGTAGAATGAGAAATCTAAATCGAAAGTCACAAAGGTTTTCTTTGAAAAAAGCTCAAGCTAACTCAAATTTATATAGAAATATCGTTTGAACAAGAAAGGCTCCTCTTGCTTGAAGATAATTTTAACAAAAATTCACTACTGTATCACAGAAATATTTTTCTTTCACAAATTTCAAGAACATCCGAATTATTATGTGATTTTGTCCTCGTAGAAAATGAAATAGATATTGGAGAAAAATGTGCAAAAATCCTGAAATAATTTTGGTTTGTTGAGGCGAGGAAATATATGAGAGCATAGTTAGCAATAATTCTTCATAGTTCCTACAATGAAATAAACTAATTCAAAAATTCAACATGATGTATTTGAACTTTCACCTTTCAATAGTTTATAAAAACTGCAGTCTTGTAGAATTTCGAATTTTTAAAGGAAAATGACTTCTTGATTTCCTTAGACATACTATTATATTTTTGAGATTGCATGTCTCTTCCACAGTTTTCGAAAAATTGAAAGGTTATAGATTTTTCATTACATTTAACAAAATTGTTTTCAGGAAAAGAGGTTTATTTGTGACTGCAATAGTTATATAAGTGAAACTGCTTTTGATGAGCGGAAAATGATATTTTACTGTGAACGAATTTTTAGGATCGCAAAAAATATGTGGTTGAATTTAGTAACTTCTTACTTCAGGTTTTTGGTAATAAGACTAATAATAAGTACTTTTCAATGAGCCTGTCGATTATTGAGATCAATTAATGTTATATTCATAATAGAATAGTCTTTGTATGATCAATTGTTTGCTTTTGAAGTCATATGTCATATCACGATATTCAAACTATGGGGAAGTTACGTAAATCCGAAGGAGAATCATTTTGTCCTACATATGTGCGCTACAACACATTTGGCCACATGTCAATCCAAGTGTAATATTGCTTGGAATATCACTAATACATCTTGGGTGAATATGCAGAAATAGAAATCATGTCATGTAGAATTGGGTAAAAAACAGAACATCATGTATCTCATATACTATATACTCAATAAAAAAAAAGTCTAAGAAGAAATCAATTAAATAGCAGGTTAGTTTCTAAAACAACAAAACTTTTGCCAATTGTTTCAAAAAAACTCAATTCCCAGTAATTTTTTGACAGATGTGTGTAAGAATACATCTCTGCTGTGTTCTTATCTGGTTCTTACAGCATTGAAAATATTGGAACGAATTCTGACTGTTTAATTTTCTGATTTTGTACTTCTATCATAACTAGGGTTTCTACAGTTTCACGAACAATTCGAGATGAGGAATCAACGTTGTGTTCTGGACTTCTGTTATACTCTGTAACAGACCTCCAAGAACAAACGAATTACTTCAAGAGAATATATACATAGGGTTGAAAAGATACAAAATCGAAAAATATTGCCAAAACATATAGAAATCTAAATTTTTGAATTTGGGATGCTTTTACTTGGTAAAATTCCATTATCAATAATAAAAACAAGTACTGTGTTTTAAGGAATTTTACTTAATAATTGCGATTCGTAACGCGTTTCACTACACCGTAGCTTCTTCAGACGAATAAATATATATATATTTTCTGTACATACATTTGTCTGAAGAAGCTACGGTGTAGTGAATCGCGTTACGAATCGCAATTATTAAGTAAAATTCCTTAAAACACAGTACTTGTTTTTATTAGAAATCTAAATGTTCAACTTCGGAACATCATATCTCAGAAAGTAGTTATAAAATGAGAAATCACATTTGGATATGAGAAAATGTATGACTCATTTGCTCATTTACCTATGAGATAATTTCTGAAAAAATTCTCGTTTCTCCAAAAATATTTCTCTATTCAGAAGACGTCAAGAATTGACGATACTATTGAAATAATTTTCTGTAAAATCCTTGAGACGAAATAGAATATCAAGTTGACTTAATACCGATATTCAAATCTGCAGTTTCACTATTGACAGTGATACATAATGTAGCTAATATAAAATATACATTGAGGTAATATGAATATTTCATTTAAATCTTGTAATAATCAAGGATCATAATTATTCTAAATATTTTCCTGAAATTTTTCTATTAACTACATCGAGGAAAGTATTCTTCGAATACTTGAACTAGACATTGCTTTTGTGATTGGAACATAATTCTAGACAAAAAATTTCAAATCGTTTGCTGAATTTTCACCTGCAATAAGGCAATAATAAAAAATTCTAAATAGATTAGTATTTCAGTAAACTACAATTATTGAAAAAGGAATAGAGAAATCATCCACTTTCGATAAGTCACATGAAAAAATTGGAACGTAAATATTTCATTCTGTACCTTAATTTGGTTGTTCGTCAATTGGGGTTTCAATAGTAAGTGCTCCAACCTCCTTTCCACCCGTTATTTCGCAGAATATCAATTTTCAGTGATCAATTTTAAACCTGAAAAAAATGATGAGAGGCATGGGTTTTTAGTTTGACATGCAATCCAGTCAACAAGCTTTCGAATGGCGTCTTTCAACTCAACAGAAACTGAAGAAACCAAGTCATAGTCGATTGAAAGTCAACGTAATTTTGACTTTTTTCTTTGATTATCGCGTTGTAGTGCACTCAGAATTCTTGCCAGGTCAGATGGTATAAATAATCTAAGCGATATGCGTCGTTTGATAGAGCAAATTCGTCGAAAAAAGTCATTTTTGTGGAAAGAAAAATCATGTATTTTACACTATGATAATGAATCATTTCACAAGGTGATTGAATTTTTAACCAAAAACTCAACAAATACCATCAAACAACCACCATGTCAAGCTGACATAGCACCTGCAGATTGTTTTTTCCAAAAATCAAATAACCACTTCTAGGTACCCATCTCGAATTAATAGAAGACATAAAAGAGAATTCGCGGCGAGAAGTGAAGTTGAATCCAAAAAAGCGTCTGAAAAATGTTTTGATGGTTGGATTATTCATTGGTGTAAATGTATTATTTGGGAAGGGGGCCTACTTTGGAGGCGATTACAATAAATTTGTATGAGAAATAAAAATTTTGTGTTTCATTGACCAAAAAAGTACGATGAAAGCTTTTCTTTTGATCACACCAATATTGTAATCATGGAAAAGAATGAGTTCGCGAGTGAAACACAGATTCAAAGACAAAAAATTAAAAATAATACTCGAACATATTAACAAGGTAGTGACATCTATGGATTCTTCAATGAAATAATGAAAGTTAACCTGAAACAACTACATGACAAGATGACAGCAAGGTAATTTTATAAATTATGAATCTCCTTTGAAAGGACGGGCTTTATCAAAACTTGTGAGGTTGAAAGACAGCATAATTAATGTTTGAAATTTTTTGAATCTTACATTCTTCAATTTATTGCGCTCCAGCAGACTTGGTGAAATCATGATCCATTCATCACCATGAATCTAAGTACAATAATATTGGTTTCAGAATCGATTTTTATGCAACAATGTCAGTTATTTTATATCACATGTGCACAAAATATTTCCATTTAGGGGGTGTTTTCATGAGAAACGAAAAATGTATATCTTTTCACTAATGTTATCTAGTAACTCTATGCCTATTCACAGAATTTACAGGGAATAACTGAATTTGCTTAATGTTCTGTGCTCTCCTTATGACAGTTCCAAAATTAATTCTTACAATGACATTTCAAACAAACTGTTCAATGTTTATTCATCAAGTTAAATCTATTGTGTGAATACAGTGTCATTTGTAATATCGAAGCGTTCATAATGTGTGAAATTTTGACAAATACCATGCAATCGTTACTTGTTGGAAGCATATTCCCATCAATTTCACCAGTGGATCGAGAAGGCCACCAAGGTATACAATTGATATATTATTGTACTTATTTCCATCTAATATTCTTCGATTCATGGGCCTAAAACGTCAATATTGTAAATATCACAGAAAATATGCTTCTTTGAATATTGTTCCTACTAGATACTAAGAGTTTTCTTGGCTCCAGCATCCATCGATCCATATAATTTCTCAACCAAAATCGTAATTTTGTTGTAGTGCGTGTAAATGAAAATTACAAAATCAAAATTTGTGATTAGAATCAGTGTTTTCTACAACATGAATGTTTGCATAAAATTCTATGCACTTATAATTCTATATATAGAGGCATATCTCTTATCATTTTGGAATTTCTGTAAAGAAAGCAATTTCTTATATCTATTATATATATATATATATATATATATATATATATATATATATATATATATATATATATATATATATATATATATATATATATATATATATATATATATATAACTTTGCGGTTTTTAGAGTTTTACTCCTGAATTACTCAGAAGAATGCCTGGCATTAAGACGTTGCGGATTTTTTTGAGAGTGACATTTTTGATAATGAATTGTTATCTATTCGTGATTAAAATATTTGTTTTCCATAGCACTCTTCGAAATATGCGATTTTTATTGAAAAATTAATTTTTCAGATATTATTTTGGTGTACAAGAAATAGGGTAGTAATAACATTTTATTCATCGCTAGATCAAAATATGTGTTTGTTCCAATTCAAAATGATATTTTTCGGAGCTTTTACCTTACTCCGTTAGAAAAATTGGTGATTCCATTTAACAGCCCTTCGAAAATCATTCATATGAATAACTAAGGCTATCGGGGTATTTTAGCATACACCCTGTATATACCTTCCATATTTGAAATTCAAAAATATATCGTGATTATAAAGATATGAACATCTTTTCTGTAGAATATACTTCGCATTTTAATTCTTATATTCCATATTTTAAATGAAAAAATTCAATTTCATTCAACAATGTCAATTCATTATGATTTTTTTTAATTTCATATTTATTACCTGAAAAATGCTCCAGTAACTACATTGAACCTCCTTCGTCGATTCCAGATTTCTCATTATGAAAAGTGAAATTCGAGAGAAATATTTATTGAAAGCTGGGGACGAAACATACAAATGAATGTAGAAGACAGTTTGAGTCAGAACTTTTATGATTTCTTTAAACGGAAGAGATCTGATGATAGTCTGAAACTCATATAACTTTCTACGCAACATTGTGATCACTGTCACTTGTCATGCAAATCGAATTCAAAATTATCATTCTTATTGGTATGGTATGCCGCTTTTGGCAGTGAGCTGTCCTTTCTCCTCAACAACTTTCACAACTATGAACAATTTGCGTTTCAGCGAGTATGTTTTCTTCTTTGACAGCTGACGAACGATAAACAAGAATTTCTTCATTCACAACACACAAAACACAAAACTTTGTTCATATTTGTTTATAGTAATATCTTTTCCTAGGATGAGCTTGATGTGTTAAGTTTTTGTAAGAAAAGTTATTAACAACTAATCCATTGCTAGGGTTTGTGATTATATAATAATACACACAACTAAATTTATATGGAATCACCTGATATTTTGAATATTACCTCAGGAATTTTGGAAATTGGATTGTTAGAATTGATCCTTTTGAAATATTTTAATTGAAAAAAGAAATGAATTGAGGTTTATTTTAAGGAAGAAGCAAATAAAAGAAAATAAGAGACTCTTTCAGCTTGTAGTGAATAGGTGTTTTTCCTCGACCTCAGTAGCTTGTATTACCTCCTCTTGCCCTGATACAAGCCTGAATCCGTCTAGGCATGCTGTGGATTAGGTTTTCGACCTCTTCTGGGGTAATGTTTTGCTACTCTACTTACTTCTTATATTATCCTGGCGTGATCTAATTTTTTTTCGAGATTATCTCATATATGTTCAATAAGATTTAGGCCTGGAGAGCAAGCTGGCCAGTCCAAAATAGCGATTCCCTCTGTTTCAAGATAATATTGCGCGAGGTTGCTGGTATACGGAGGAGAATTATCTTGCATAAAAGTGAAATCCTCACCGTGGGCACCTCGGTGGGTACTTAGTACTTCCAACCTTTCAATTCTCAAGGAAATGTAATAATTTGATATATTGATGGACATCAATGATTTACAGGAAACGTACAATTGTTTTCACAACCATCTGGTAATAATGAATCTGTTTCACATTTGCCTTTCATTTTCACAATACATTCATCACAGTTTTCGTTTGTAAGACAAATGTTGAAAATGGTTTACTCAACTGACGAGCGGGTCAAAATTGTTTCAATTTATGATACAAATAATAGTTGTCTAAGAGAAACAGCAAGGATTTTCAACGTTAAACATTCAGCAAAACAGGTAGGAGAATAGTATGTTTTATATTTGATGAATAAGTTTTCCATTACGGCTTCTGGAGGGGAGTTCAACAGGAGCCTACACGAAATAAAGCACTTTAAGAGGCAGTATTGAGCCACCTAAAAATGGGAAAAACCACTTCCATCAGAAAATCAATACGTGTGTCTGGTGTATCAGCTTCAACAGTCTACAGGAACGTGAAACAGCAATTTCACCATTATATATATATATATATATATATATATATATATATATATATATATATATATATATACGAAATATATATATATATATATATATCTACCAAGATATTCATTTCTGATCAAAATGCAAAAACAGGTCAATTTTTGTTTCAAGGGGGACATCTGTTGGGGTACAAAACTTGCCTGAAATATCAACCCCCTAATGCTTGAACATTTTGAATAGGGAAGATGAGTCAAGTGATGACTAAAAACAAAGGTGGTATTTTTGTCTACATCGCATTGAACGAATTTCCATTTTTAATTGAGCAACTGAAAGATAGGGAAGACTATTCCCCTGAGACTATTCAAGTTTCAGTGAAGTAAAATGGAACAGATCCATGCTGATCAATGGCAATCATCGACAGTACCATCCTCATTCTCGAATTCATGCATTCCCGTGAAAGAAATTTTCATTTTCTATTGAAAACTGTAGAGGATACAGAGTGAGCCACTGAAGAATAGAGAAGACTATCGCCCCAAGACTATTGGAGTATTATTGCGAAAAACTGGAATAGATTCATTTTAGATCAAAATCTGTCATCTTCCGAAATCACCCACATCTTGAATTTCAATTCTTAGAGCAGAGGTAATATTTCGATCCAGTGATACCTTTCAAGTAAAGGATTTCGATTGCCTTCATGACTGCTCGCAATAACTCTATTCTCATTGAGTTCCATAGTAGTTAGAGTAGCTCACTCTGTATCTTCTACAGTTTTCAATCAAAAATGAAAATTCGTTCACGGGGATGCAGACAAAGATAATATCTTTCTTTCGAGGTATCACTCGACCCATCTCCCCTCTTCCAAATTTTCAAGGGTGGTCACCCTTGCTCTAGGGGTTGAAATTCGAGATGAGGTTGTTACTTGATGTTGACTGCCATTGATCAACATGGATCTGTTCCATTTTACTTCACTGAAACTTGAATAGTCTCAGGGAAATAGTCTTCCCTATCTTTCAGTTGCACACCCTGTATCTTTTACAGTTTTCAAATAAAAATGGAAATTTGTTCAAGGCGATGTAGACAAAGATACCACCTTTCTTTTGAGTCATCATTCGACCCATCTTCCCTGTTCAAAATGTTCGAGCCCCTAATTGGGGGTTGATATTTCAGGCAAGTTTTGTACCCCTGAAGATGTCCCCCTTGAAACAAAAATTGACCTGCTTTTGCGTTTTGATCAGAATAGAATATCTTTGTAGATATAGCCTCTGTTCAGGTTCCGTTGAAGCACCCTGTATATATATATATTTTCAGAAGTTGAAGGTTTCCGAATAATCCTCTGGTTCAAAAAAATCCTTGTTAATGAAGTATAATTTCAAATCAATCGAAAAGCAGTAATAAAACATAAAAATCATCTAACTCGAATATAGAAAAATTTATGAATTCACTAAAACACATGATTCATTTCAAGAAAAATGTTGTGAGTGTGGTTTTTCAAGAAAAATTAAAAATCAAATTGCTGAATTCATATCCAGAAACGTTAATACAAATTCATCGATAGTTTTGCTAGCGCAACATTCGAAATTGAACCCGAGTAATCTATTTCTCAATTCGAATACGGAGGACAAAATGCCAAGTCTTCTGTGCCTCTCTTAACTTGTGAAGCCTGTAGAAATCACCCATGGCTGATTGTAAAACGATTTCATAACGAGGATAAAAATATCGATAACATGTAAATTGCCAACCAACTCAGAATATAGAATGAATAAAATGAACGAGAGACTTGGCAGGTTTATTGGCATGAAGAGGGTGGTGATAAAATGGCGTTTCGTGGAACAATGTGTCGTTCTACCCTAGGACTTTTTACAATAGTCACGGGTTTTACTTCAATCACAACCTATTTATTTCAATGTTAGTAAGCATATTCAGATAACATCTTTGGAAATGTATCGGAATATACAGAGTGATTTTACCGAAAAGTTTTTTTTATCTATATATATATATATATATATATATATATATATATATATATATATATATATATATATATATATATATATATATATATATATATATATAATAATAATAATGGTACAAGAAGTTTGATAAGCTCCATGGAGCCCTAGCGAAACAGCTCACGTATGTTCTTCAACATCCAAAGAAAACACCCACTTTCCTAACGCAAGGCTTAACATATATGCTACCTAAGAGCGATAGAACACAGGATCCGTCTCAATATAGGCCAATCACTTGCCTGCCAACACTCTACAAAATACTCACTTCATGCATATCCAATCGAATATACCAACACCTTGACGACAACAATATATTAGCAGAGGAGCAGAAAGGATGCAGAAAGAAACACCACGGGTGCAAGGAACAACTCATCATCGATTCTGTGATAATGAAACAGGCACACGTAGGGCATCGCAATGTTCATTCAGCTTTTCTCGATTATCTGAAAGCATTCGATAGTACCGCCCATTCTTGGCTTGTTGAAGTATTGCAGATATACAAAATTCACCCAGCCCTGGTAGAGTTCTTGAAGACAACAATGACACACTGGCGCACGTCTCTGCAGGTCAACATGAACAATAAATCAATTAAAACCGACGAGATACCCATACGTCGTGGAATTTTTCAAGGAGACTCTTTGAGTCCACTATGGTTCTGTTTGGCAATGAACCCATTGTCCTCAATGCTCAATAGAACTGGATACGGATTTAGGATAAAAGCAGAAAGGAATTATCATACAATCTCCCACCTGCTGTATATGGATGACATCAAATTATATGCTTCGAACAAGAAGCAATTGGATGATTTGCTGAGAACTGTCAGTGAGTTCTCGGCAGATGTTCATATGAAATTCGGGATTGAAAAATGTAAGACCCTGAACATTCAAAGAGGGAAAGTCATAGATGGTGAAACACAACTTCCAAACGGTGACATTATACAGTGCATGAGAGATGGCGAAACATACAAATATCTGGGATACCAACAAGCCAGATTGTTAGACCAAAAACAATCAAAGGAGAAGATTCGTTCAGAATACAGTCAGCGTCTGAAGTCTGTGCTGAAATCGATGTTGAACTCGGGGAATCTAGTCAAGGCAATTAACACCTACGCCATTCCAGTGTTGCTTTACTCATTTGGAATAATCAGATGGACTAAGACGGAGCTAGATGATATTCAAAGGCAGACCCGAACGATGCTGACAAAGTACAACAATCATCATCCAAAATCGTCTGTGATACGAACAACTTTGAAGCGGAAAGAAGGAGGACGCGGATTAATAGATGTTGTCAATTTACACACCGAACAGATAAGAAATCTCAGAGAATTCTTCTCAGCAAAAGCTCTCACTTCTGACCTACATAGAGTGGTATCGTTGGCTGATAAGGGATATACACCTCTAAATCTTGCTACCAGAGATGACCTGCTGAATCTACCATTCCTATCAGATACTGAAAACAAGAGCAATGGTCAAGAAAGGAATTGCATGGACGACATCACCATGAGATTAATCAACCACACATCGACAAAGAAGCCTCCAACAAATGGTTGATGAAAGGAGAATTATTCGCGGAAACAGAGGGATTCCTTATGGCCATCCAAGACCAAGTGATCGCTATAAACAACTACAAAAAATTTATTATGAAGGACGGAACATTACAAACAGATAGGTGCAGAAAATGCCATATAAGATCGGAGACGATACAGCATATTACGTCCGGATGCGAACAACTGGCCAATACAGACTATCTTCACAGGCATAATCAAGTGTGCAACATTATCCATCAGAAACTTGCACACAAGTACGGACTTCTGAATACATTCCAGCCATATTACAAGTATCAACCGGCGCCCGTATTGGAAAATGACTCTATCAGATTATACTACGATAGGCCTATTATCACTGACAGAATGGTGACGAATAATAGGCCGGACATAGTGGTGTATGATAAGAGAGCCAAGACAGCAATGCTGGTGGATGTCGCCATACCAAATAATAACAACGTGCTGAATAAGTTCCAGGAGAAAAGTCCAAATACACAGACCTTGCTATTGAGATCAAGCAGATGTGGCACCTCGACAAAATAGATATCGTTCCTGTCATCGTATCCTCGACTGGTTTAATACCCAAAACTTTGCATGATAGCCTTAAGAAATTAGAATTGCATAAGAATACCTATATAGAAATGCAAAAAGCTGTAATTCTTAATACATGTAGAATAGTTAGGAAATTTATGTCAAGTATATTGTAATCGAGCCTATTCCTTTGATTGCTAAATCTGGGAAAGGTAAATTATATCCAGCTACTAGCTGAGATAGTGCATAAGTCCACGATAATAAATAATAATAAAGTTTATTACAATTGATTTCATATACAGAGTAATAAACAATGAAAAAGCAGAGGCTTAATCATTCCGAAGAATATGAAGAATGTCTCGCCTGTTCGCCTTTGAGATAGGTATATTTTGTTTGCGTGGAATGTTTTTTTCTATTTGAAAGTAAAGTTAGTTTCACAGCGCGTAATTACGAAACAAAAGTCACTATGTTTCTTGAATTGTTCGTCACGATAGGTTTATTTTTTTTCACAATCGGGCGTTAGTCAAATCCGGTATTTAAGTCACAATTTAGGTTTTTTTTCTCACATTTTAGATATTTTTGCCTTCTCTCTTTTTTTTTAAGTCACTCCGCGAAATTTCTGAACTCAGTATTTAAACTAGGCACTTTCGTTTATCCGCTGATTAATTGAGTTGTCTATTTTTGTTCTTCCGGCACAAAGAATCCAAAGTTCCACTTTCTTTTTGAATTAATTGTAGTTTTTCAAGATTCGCAAGTCTACTGGTATACGCGAATATACTCGTGGTGCCAGATATTTGATGGATCTTTGTCGTATTCTTTTATTCGTGCGTAGTGTTTTGTAGTCTGAGTCTTTTCCCCTTGTATCATATTTATGATCAATGGGGTTTACATTCATCTTACTCGTAAATACTTGAGTTACTAGTTTCAGAGCATACAACTGTCTAATGTCAAGCATTCCTGACAAAGCAGAAATCTCTTCACTCGAAAATATGCGCCCTTTACCATACATGATTTTCAGGATCCATTTCTGCAAAATATTTAGTTGTTCAACATGGCAGTCACACACTCCTCCCCACCCAACATTCCCATATGTAAGATGTACTTGCACGAATGCGTGATATAATATCTTCAGATGGTTTATATTCATTTCACTTTTGTAGTATTTGAGAATGCCCAGTAACCTCCGAAGTTTTTTTGCCACATAACTACACTGGTGATCCCACCTCATATGTCGGTCAAGCACAATGCCCAAAAATTTTACTGTGCCTGAAGTGGCCTCACTAATGATAGTGTCTATGTCGATATTCAGTGCGCCTTGCTTTGGAAGATTAGATTCGTAAAAGGTGAAAGGTAAGTATACTGATTTTTCTGCATTTAGTGTTAGTTTATGATGTTTCAACCACTTCCCTATTTCCGCGAAATCTTCTTCCGCTATTTTTTGTAGATTTTCCCATGTGCTAGCCTCATAAAGTACTGTGGTATCGTCAGCGAAACTCAAAACACTTCCACGAAGTTCCATTTGAAGAAAGTCGTTCACGTATAATATGAATAATAACGGGCCCAATACCGTTCCCTGGGGAACGCCGTAAGTAATCTGCCTTTCATCGCTTAAAACAGTTCCAATTTTAACCACTTGTTTCCTACCATTTAAATAACTTGTTGATCACTTCAATGCCATACCTCTGAATCCATATTTCTGCAACTTAGTAAGTAGTTTATCATGGGGAATGGTATCGAAGGCCTTAGATAAGTCTATAAATATGCAAAGCAGCGGTACGTTTCTATCTATGCGATCGTAAATATACGTAGTTAACTCCCTTATTGCGTCCTCAGTCGAGCTGTGTTTCCTGAACCCATATTGGCTCTCCGACAATAGATTGTGTTTGTCCAGAAAGCTTACCATTCGCTGTTTAATGGTTTTCTCAAAAATTTTTGCAGTATGCAGTATGCTCTTTTCGAATATACACGCTGTTTTGTGTGAATATAGTAGGTATTTTGGGTACCATTACTAATAAATCAAGCAGCTTCACTTGACTTGAAATGAAGTCAAATAGAAGAAAAAGTTCTTATATTTTGCAATTGGTATTCGATCACAAGAAAAACTGCGCAACCACGCCAGCAGAGGACCAGATACTCCCAAAGCCGAGAGTTTAGCCAACAGTAAGTTATGATTCACGCGATCGAACGCCTTACTGAAGTCTGTATACACAGCATCCATTTGGTGTCCCGACTCAAAAAATTTAATCACTTCATCAACATATAAAAGTAAATTAGAAACAGTGGACTTGCCCTTCATAAAATGTGCTGTTGAGGCACAATCACAGATATAAATTTCTACGATAAGTATTTACAAACTAAAGAGTCCAAAAAGTTAGGAATAGTTGATTGTGTGGCTATTCATCTGTAATTTGATTTCTTGTCTTTCCGTCTTGGCTTATCCATATCCACCTTTGATTAGGTTATACACTGTTGGTAACTTATCAGATATCAATTTATTATAAAGTTGTTGAAGGGGTGTTTCCTTGGATATTAATTTAAATAACCAACTTGGTTTCATATGTGATTCTAGAATTTTTTGTGGTGGAAGGACATCGTTGCGAAAATAAAATTGTGATATTCTGTTAAGAATGTTTTGCAGTGTTTGCACAAATACTTTCCTCAGGTAGTTTCCCTAAAACTGGCAACGTATATAAAGGGTGCCAATGACGTAAGTTAATTGGCATCATTTCCCACAGAAAGTCGTATTTCCAACACCCGGTCGGTTTCCTCATAAGCAGTTTCTGCATTTTCATAATAGCTCTGTAAAATATCTGAATATCCACTTCGATTGTTCATAAAAGGGAAAATGAAATTGCATTAGAACCAAACATTCGGTGTATATTGACAGAAATGGCAGAGAGAACAAATTAGACGCCACAATGACAAATTGTTCTTCATGTCTTCTTCTCGAGAGATAGATTGCAGCGAAAAATTAAAGTACTTTATAATTTATCTTCCAATGATGGTGCTAAGCGAATTTCTTTCTTGAATTTGCCATAGTCCCAGTGACAATTTGTATTCCAATAAGTCATGTGGAACATTATTGACTTCAAATAATAGAGCGTATTTGGAATGAAAAACTCTTTTCGCTTTTCACGTGTCGACAATCTCGTTTATGCGATTTTCGTGACTACTCAAATTAAGAATGGAAATGATATATACTAGATACTTGAAAGAAAGCAGATTTCGTATGTGTTTTCATTTCTCAGTTTTAATTCATG
Organism: Cryptolaemus montrouzieri; assembly: GCA_013387265.2. Classification (NCBI taxonomy): domain Eukaryota; kingdom Metazoa; phylum Arthropoda; class Insecta; order Coleoptera; family Coccinellidae; genus Cryptolaemus; species Cryptolaemus montrouzieri. The sequence continues at coordinate 5,217,768 of JABFTP020000186.1, forward strand.
AGAATTACCGAATGAAAATGGTGTTAATTTAACATAAAATTCCATGAATGGCAAACAGATTTGATATTTCTTTGTTGAATTTGTTGATGCCACCGTTATTACAGGAATTTATTGAATTTCACGATTGAAATTTCGGTGTCTCGACTATCTTTAACAGACATCAAGTACTGAACTAAAGTTGAAATGGATACATGAACTGGAAGATAGAAAACTAATAATTCAAAACTAGATACAAAGAGCATCAATCAGAATTCAATTAATGAAAACGACCATCATGTTCTACCCATAGATCAACCTGAAATATGTATATATATATATATATATATATATATATATATAGGGGTTTTACCCCGACGAGTTGCCCATATATCTGTTCATGCAATCAAACTGATTTCATGAAAAATATAAATCCACCACCCGGTAATTAATACCATTGCCAGGCAATGATTATAATTAAAACATATCCTGGAGTGATTATATATTAGGATAACGTTAAATGTTATGAGAATATATCAATCTACCAGAATATATACATACTATAGCATCATCAGACAATGATATCAATGTACCAACGAGTAGTGTCAGAGGCTTTCTCCCGGAAAAATCCAGTGTACGGACCTTAGTCAAGTAACACTGAATGTTACTCATTAATAGTTTCCTTTGTGTGAAGTGGTGACGATCGAATAGAATACTGCTCTGAATATAAATATGACAAAATTGTCAGTTAATTATATTACATTTATATAAACAAATAAATAAAATATGAAATGAGATTCTGAGCAGTATAAACTAAAGAAAACCTATGACTCTACCTCATTATTATTTTCGGAAAGAAACCTACGAAGAATATTACAAGATTTGATGACTGTTATCTTTTGTAACTGTTCAAACAAATTTTCTTCAGACCCAAAATCTCAATACTTTTGTGAAGATTTCTAGGAATAACGCCTGTTGTAGAAATAATAATCGGTAGAATAAATATTTTCTTCATTTTCCACATTTTTTAATCTCGTCGCCAAGCATCATATATTTAGAAATTTTTTCATTGTATTTATTTTGTATATTATGTGTGTCGGGTATAGCAATATCAATTATATATGTTATTTGATTCTGTTTATCATTAAGAACGATATCTGGTCTATTGTGTTTTACAGCTCTGTTGCACAGAATTGTTTTATCAAAATAAAGTTTATATTTGTCATTTTCACAAATAATCTCAGGTTCATATTTTTGAAATTTTTTTCTTTTGGGAATTAGGTCATGTTTAATTCCTAGATTGAAGTGAATAATATTAGCGACGGCATTATGTCTTTCTAAATAATCTGTTGAAGCAAGGACTGAGCAAGATGATAATATATGAAAAACTGTTTCTGAAGAACAGAAACATCTACGGCAAGAATCATCTATATTTTGTTTGATGATATGTTTTCTATAATTCCTTGTAAAAACAACCTGGTCCTGGATCGCAATTGCCAAGCCTTCTGTTTCAGCAAACAATTCTCCAGATACTAACCATTTATTCGATGCAATTTCATCAATATAATCATTTTCAATTCTTTAGGGTGCTTTCCGTGTAATTCCTTCTGCATCCAACTTTCTCTTTTAGAATTATCATCAAATATATCAAAATCTACCTTTTGCATTGTCAAGTTCAGAGGTGTAAGATTATAATCTGAAGCAACAACAATATCATGTAATTTAGACGTTCTCTGTTTATCATGAAAAAGGGAACGTAGATGAATAATCTGTTTACTATGAAGATTATTCAAATCAATTAATCCACGACCTCCAAGATGTCTAGGTAGTGTAACTCTCTGAACAGCTGACTTTGGGTGGTGCTTATGATATTTACAGAGCATTTTCCTCGTTTGACATTGTAATTCATTTAGATCAGTTTTAGACCATTTAATAATTCCAAAAGAAGATGTAAGAATAGGAACAGCATAGGAGTTGATAGCTCTGAAAAGGTTTTTACTAGTTAAATAACTCTTGATGATAATTCTTAGTCTTTTGTAATATGAACTTCTAATTTTTTTTTTTTTTTATATATATATATTGCGGAATTAAGTCAATGTATCTAAACATTTCAACTTTTCAACTCAAATACGTTCTATTGACGCGTTCCCGTTTGCCGTCGCCAAACCTCTTACTCCCGGGCCGCCATCATCTCTCTTACACCCCCACTCTGTTATTTTCAAGGTCTTCCTCGCCTCCTGTGTCCTAGGGAAGTCCATTGAAATACTCTTTTTGGCCATCGGTTCTCGAGCATCCTTAAAATATGTCCGAACTACTTGAGACTACCTTTCTCAATTCTTTCCACCACTGTCTCTTCTGCGCTCATAATCTGTCTTATTTGGGTATTCTGCATTCTCTCAATTCCTGATATTTCCGCGCTTCTTCTCAGATAGTCCATTTCAACCGTCAATACCCTCCGTCTCAAATAGTCATTCAAAGTTCAGAGCTCTAAACCATACCATAGGACTGATTCAACCATTTCCTAGTCTCTTTTTCGTATCTTTGGAAATATGTTTGTCCCACCACAGGCTATTGAGGCATCTAATGATCTTTTTACTATTTCTTATTCTTGCCATGACTTCTTCCTTTCTTAGACCCTCGCTAAGTATCAAGGCTCCAAGGTATTTGAAACATTTAACTTGCTTGATTGCCACCTTATCGTTTATCAGGACTTCAATATTTTTGTCCTAATTGGTTGTAAACATCATAGAGTCTCTTTATCATGAACTCCAGATCATATGCATCCTGACAAAGAACTACCTGGTCATCCGCGAAACTTAGAGTGAAAAGATGTTCATTTCCTATCGGAATACACATTTCTTGGCAACTTCTTTTATTGTCGTAGTGCTACCTCCACATACACATTAAATAAAAGCGGTGACAAGCTGCACCTCTGTCTCAGCCCTTTTGTAGTTTTTATTGATTTCAACAGCCTACCATCAACCTTAACGTATGGGACACCATCTTCATAGAGCTCTCTGATTATCTTTATTAGTGCTTTGTCCGCATCCAACTCTTCCAGAACATGCCATAGCATTTGGGGTGAAATCATAAGCTTTTTCTAGGTCTATAAATGATAAATGAGTTTCTTGCTTGACCGATATTTTCTTTTCTACCGGTACAAACCCGCTTTGATCCTCAGTGATTTTGTGTCCGATATCTTCTCTCAGTTTTACTGATAATATTCTACCGTAGAGCGAACTGTTGATGCTCAAACCCCTATAACAGTTCGGATCTTTGCGGTCCCCTTTCTTGAATACTGAAACAATATAAGCAGTTTTGAATTGCTGTGGAAATTTCTTCCGGCTACTGCACTGATTGAAGAAATCAACAATACGTTTGATGAGTGGCTCCCACTTTTAAAGAGCTCGACCGGGACTTTACCCGGACCCGGGGATCTCCGGTTTTTTATTGTAACCAAGCTCTGTTTAACTTCTTCGGCAGTAGATCCAACGTAACCTTGGATTTCTGTAGGAGCTACTTGCATATTAAATTCAGGTCTCTTTTCCACTAACAGATCTTCGTAATGTCTTTCCCACTTCTCCATGCCGATGCTTTGATTGAATCTATCAGTTTTCATTTGTTTGATGGTTCTCCATACTTCCGTACCTCCTATCAGACTTTCTACCTCTTAGCACTTCTTCTCCCAGGTTTTTCGCTTAGTATCTCTCCCAGTGTTAGAGAGATAGCTCGTGATCCCAACATCTCTCGTGAAACCGCTTGTTTGATTTTGGTGAACCAATTAGGCATGCGGCGCGTTGCCGCTCGGCTCGTTCCGATAGAGCTGAGTTTTCTTTAAAAACAGTAGCAGATGCAGGTAGCTGCAGGCATGCTGGATCAAACATCGGAATGGGAGGGAAAAAATGAGCCAAAACCGAACAAACCACGCCAAAGTCGTTCGTAAATCAAGACAAAGCTGATTTTCTTCTTCGATATTCGTGGTGTGGTTCATCTTGAATTCGTTCCTCAAGGTCAAACGGTCAATATGGACTTCTTTTTAATCGTTTTGAGACGTTTGCGTGAAAATATTCGCCGTGATTGCAAAACAATTCGTGGATTTTGCATTACGATATCACCATCTCATCGAGCCACGTTTATTAACGACTTTAAGACCAAACACTTGATAAATACCATCGGGCAACCGCCTTAATCACCTGATCTAGCTCCGTGTGACTTTTTTATTTTCTCCAAACTGAAATTGCCGCTCCAGGGAACCAGATTTGATTCCATAGACGTCATAAAAGAAAATTCGCAGAAGAAGCTGAAGGCTGCTTCAATAAATATTGAAGTAGATTAAGATTTTTTCTTTTTATTTCAATTTTTCGGATATTTTTTTGTCATACCGTATACTAGCTAATAAATGTTTCTTTCTTTCTTAATCCTGAATTTTTCTCACTCTTCAACTCTAAAAAGTATAGGAAATTGAATGAAACGTTCAGTTACAAATTTTCGCTAAAAATATATTGAAATTTTACGAATCTGGTGAATAGGATATCTTGCTATCCTCCTTCCTGACATGCTATTAAATAAGACAAATGGACTCATCACGAACCGAGATTCGTTTCCTTCGCTAAAAATTCGAATAAATGGATCGTTCCACTGAAACTAGGTTGTGAATTCGAACTTATACGTCGAATGTTCTCAATTTAGACATCCTCTAAATGACTTGTTTTGATGTAATTCTCTACCGATTTCTCACAAATCGGGGGATTTAAAGGCAACTGTGTATCCACTGAATATCGTAGGAGGTATTTTGGAATACTTAGTTTGATGTATACTGGGTGGCCATGGACTGAAATGACAGCTGATAACTTTGGTATTTGAAGAGAAAATAATGAATGAGCTACGTCTTTATATGATAATTGTTCTGAAGGCAGATGGTCTTGAACTTTTATTTGATGAGATTTTTTTGATGAATTTAGCAGAAGCAAGTGACTATCAGTATTCATTCAATTTATCTTCAGTTTTCACGCTAAATTAATGCTAGTTTTCTGTGTTCCGTGTTGATTTTCGAATCTTTGAATTTATTGTAATGGTTGTTGAACGCCTTGTACGCTATTAGAGTGATCATGTGGAAGAATTGTAACACTTCTACAGGGGGGGCGAAGCAAACGTTACGTGGCTAACTTGTTGAATGTTAACCAAAGCACTATTTCAAGAGCAATTAATTGGTACCACGAAACAGGGGAATATGGAAGAAGGGTCGGACAGGAAAGAAATCGGATAACAACACCAGTTTATGATCGTTGGCTTCGTTTAACTGCACTGAGAGTTCGGCACTGTACAGCTAGAATGCTACAAAATGAACTCGCACTTTCCAGAAATGTGCATATTTCATTGCAAACTGTTTGGAACAGGCTCAGAGAAGACGATATCAGACCAAGGGTGGCTTTTTTCGGCCCGCGTCTCATCAGAGAGCATCGAGAATGGTCGAATGTTCTCTTTTCCGACGAGTCCAGGTTCTGTCTAGTATCAAATGATAGACGCATGCCTGTATACAGACGACCTGGGGAACGGTATCATCAATGCAATATCCAGCAAACCGAAAACTTCAGAGGGGGCTCAGTGATGGTGTGGGGAGGCATTTCTTTCCATGGTCGAACTGAGTATGTCCTAGTGAATAATGAAAGAATGACAGCGGCCAGATACATGGCAGACATCCTTGAACCCCATGTTGTACCGGTTGGCCCATTGATTGACAAAAACATCATTTATATGAATGATAATGCTCGGCCTCATGCAGCTAGAGAAGTTACAGAACTTCTGCAAAATTCTGAAATTGATATTCTAAGATGGCCACCAAGAAGTTCCGACTTGAATCCCATAGAGCATGTTTGGGACAACATGGGGTGACAAATTCAGCAACGTAAGATGCCTTGTAGAACACTCCAACAATTAGAAAATCTGTTTCCTGAAATTTGCAATTCAGTGATAGAGTACATCCAAAATTCTTTTGAGGGCTTCGAGACGTATACTGCCAGTAATTAGGACCTGGGAAAGAAACACTTGATTTTGAAAATGATAAGTAACCATTTGATGCTAGTTTATATAGTATTGTCGTAAACGTAGAGCGATGCGACAATTTTTGTGGAGAGGCAAACCAATCTCATTCTCTCAAAGCGTTTCCTTCCGAAATACCTTTCCAACGAGGTGCCACTTGACCTATTTTCGATCGAATGATTTTTGAGTTGGGGATGCTGGAAATAGGGGTTGATTGCACCAACTCCAAATTCACAAGTGTAGGTCGTTTTTCTAGACCGAGCATAAACCTGCGCTTACATTATGCCAAAATAAATCGATTTCATTTAGTATTTGGGATTTGCAGGAATTCAATTTACCCTCGGTTGGGACACCCTGTATGTTAATTTAAAATTCTAAAATGACAAATCAGAATGGAGAATTGACAGACCTTTACAGTAAGGTGCCACTCGACCCTTATTCCCTATGATGAATTTCGAAATTACATCATTATCGTAATTTCATCTGCAATTTTTTGTATTGTATCCTATTTTTGTATTGCCTAAGAGAAACTATTGAAAATCCGTTTCAATTTCAGACGAAAGTTTATTTTTTTAGAAGCTCATTATAAATCGAGAAAGTTTCAAAGCAGCTAAGAACGCCTTTCCTTTTTCAACATACACAAATATCCAAACTTCTATTACATCTGCGTGAGTTATTTCAACTAATGCCAACATCAGGGCCAATTAAGTATGTATTTGGATGACTGCTAATGCAACTCTGCACTTCAGAAATGAAGCACTGCAACTTATACGGATATAACTTCATTACACGCGAATATAGAAGTCAGGCTGTAAGAAATCAGAACATAAATTAAGATGCAATGAGATGTTCCTAGAATTTCGTTATACGGACCATAATGCAATTGAGAACTGTTGCTGATCATACTACAGGAAATGAAGAGTGAATCGTGTTGTGAATATATGTCGGTTCTATGTTGCAGAACTTGTACTCGTTTCTTTCCCGAGAAATAAACTCGCGATCGAGATTTACATAAATTCAGTAGAAAATGCATAGAGCGTCTTAACAATCTTGAAATTATTGCGCGTATTTTTCGTCTCATTCAAACCTTGGCTTGGTGTTCAATCAGGAAACTGGTTTCATGCTTCCAACTGATAAGATAATACAGGGTTGTTCACATTGAATTCCCTGCACTATGATATACACTTCAAATTTGACAGAAAACAAATTGCAAGTGAGGTAAACACAAGTCGTAGAGATACAGCAGCAAGGATAGCATCTTATTCTAAGTCAACATGAAGAAAAAATCATATTTTATACTGCAAAGCATGATATTTCTGAAGTCGTACATGCAATATAAAACGACCTACCAAGAGATCTGCATGTCTTCACATATCAGAGACTGATGATCCATTATTACTCGTGAAACTCAGAGAGAAGAAGAACACAATCTTCTCTAATTGGTGGGCTCAAAATCAGTGAATCTACCAATGTTGATTATTTAAAATCAAATCTACCTAAAGCCAAGCCTTCCCTGTTGTTTTGCTACCACTACAACATCATTGGATTCTGTTACCGTGTTAACCACAGATAAGCTAAGCACAGAACGTACTCTCAGCATACCTTGAACGAGACTTGGGCTCTATTCCTTCCCGGCCTCATCGGGCTCATATCGTCTCCGAAGATCGTCTGCAGCACGCGTTGCCACAAATTGATTCTACGGACCCAAGTGTTAGCCACTTTACCAAACTGTTGTTGTCTACCAGCGAACCAAATGTTTTATGTAATCTTACATTTTCGTTTATAAGTTTATGTCAACCATCGACGTTTTCCTGCGTGTGACCCCCTTCCGGTAGCAATATCATCATGAAATTACAAAACGTCAACCTCATCAACCCACCATTTCACTTGAGGTTATCAGTGATACCATTTCACATGCATTGAATATGGTAAAAAATCAGAAGAGATTAAATAAGTCAAAGGTCGACGTTGCAAGCACTTTGATCTTCATATCGAATGTACAACCCAGAACTGTTTACTAGGTAAATATCAAGTCTTCTACTTCCTGGAGACTAACCGGCATATATTCTCTATTTCAACGAACCATGAGATGAAGATTTTCGCCTTCTCGAGTGAATTCGGTACTTTCTATTGGTTCCTTGCGGAAATGCTAGTTGTTTCATCTGCTACTCCATGACATGCATGTTCATGGAGTTGAGGCAAAAATAGTTGTGGAAGATGGATTTGGGTTTAATTAACGAGAAGCTGTACTAGTATGACCATATAAATGGTAATGTGTCTTATTCTGAATTTGGACCATTCTTTGAATGAATGATTGTTGATGCTTTTCTCCCACCTCCTCCACGAATACGTCGATTTTTGACGATACTATGTATCAAGTATTGCTTCATAAATCTCCCCATCGATGGAATTTGGGCTGTTTGTAATCTAGCACGTGAAAAACTGGATTTCACGTAATCGTTAGATTGATGAACGTTTTGAGGTAGTAAACATCTTGCTTTCAGATCTTTGGGTAACTGTACTGTACCCAACAAGCGATTCTACAACTTATCACATTTCGGGCTACACCAAGTTCATCTGTAATGTCTCCAGGCTAAAGCATCGCAATTTTCCGATTTGTGCCTTTTGTAATACATGTCTTCTTTCATTTTAATTATGTTTATTGTAATATCTTGTCGTTCACTTGAAGTAAAAATTACTTATCGGAGAATTATTAAAGTACTTCAGTTCCTATAAATTTTCTATCAAAATCTTAATGTATACTGGCTAAAAAATAATGTTAATTTGCGATAAAAGAATAATTTAAATCATAATCAATGTTAATGTAAACAATAATAATAATAAGAATTCTTGAAGACAACAATGACCCACTGGCGCACGTCTCTGCAGGTCAACTTGAACAATAAGTCAATTAAAACCGACGAGATACCCATACGTCGTGGAATTTTTCAAGGAGACTCTTTGAGTCCACTATGGTTCTGTTTAGCTATGAACCCATTGTCCTTAATGCTCAATAGAACAGGATACGGATTTAGGATAAAAACAGATAGGAACTATCGTACAATCTCCCACCTGCTGTGTATGGATGACATCAAATTATATGCTTCGAACAAGAAGCAATTGGATGATCTGCTGAAAACTGTCAGTAAATTCTCGGCTGATGTTCATATGAGATTCGGAATTGAAAAATGTAAGACCCTGAATATTTGAAGAAGGAAAGTCAAAGATGGTGAAACACAACTGCCAAACGGTGACATACAGTGCATGAGGGATGGCGAAACAAACGAATATCTAGGATACTAACAAGCCAGGTTGCTAGACCATAAACAATAAGAGGAGAAGATACGTCTAGAATACAGTCAGCGTCTGAAGACTGTGTTGAAATCAATGTTGAACTCCGGGAATCTAGTCAAGGCAATTAACAAATACGCCATTTCAGTGTTGCTCTACTGATTTGGAATAATCAGATGGACTAAAACAGAACTGGATGATATTCAAAGGCAGGCCCGAACGATGCTGACAAAGTACAACAATCATCATCCAAAATCGTCTGTGATATGAACAATTTTGAAGCGGAAAGAAGGAGGACACGGATTAATAGATCTTGTCAATTTACACACCGAACAAATTGAAAATCTCAGAAAATTCTTCTCTGCAAAAGCTCTCACTTCTGACGTCCATAGAGTGGTATCGTAGGCTAATGAGGGATAGACACCTCTAAATCTTGCTACCAGAGATAACCTGCTGAATCTACCTAACCTATCAGATACTGAAAAACAAGAGCAATGGTCAAGAAAGTAATAAGATTATATTATAACTTTTATTTTCTCTACATTTGGTTCAATAATCTCTTTCATAAAACTATTCGAATCTGTTATGTTTCTCACTCGCTCAGGAATTATTGAATATATTTTAGGTGCCACATACATAAAACATCTTTGCCCTAGAGTTTTATTTGCTCTAAGTGCCTCGAATCTGGAAAATTTATTTCTTGTTGAATAATCGTGTTTCAAAATGCTAATCTCTATTTTGTGTTGAGAGATTTGTGAGAGTATCTTCAATGAAAATTTTTGATTTTAATGTGTTAGCATATTCATAATATCTAATGCTCCAAACTTTCGGTGCACCTTGTACATAATACTATGGTCAGCCCACTTGATCAATGAACGAATTCAAAAACAAAAGAGTTCAAGCCTACTTGACGAATGGATTCATGTTTGTAGTTTACTTCAGTCAATTGAATAAATTGTTTAATTTTTTCGAAGTAGTTCTCGATGTTCAGGTGTGAGGATTCAAAGACGTTAAATTTTATTTGCTGAGTAGAGTTTATTCGTAGTCACGTTCACAGTTTTGTTCCGTTCCATCTTACGCGCCCAGAATGTTGACAAAGTGAAGCCAGTTTAGCTTTGTGTACTTTGCACCGTTGTGGTCGGAAATGGAATGAGTTATCCTCCAAATAATAGAAACCTTGTATTCAATGCACAACCTACATAATTATATCATAAAAATATTCAGTTCCTTCGGGATAGCCAATTACAGTAGATACTTATTAGAATTGCTGCAATTTAATACTGATTTCGAAACTGAGGAAATATTCTGCGAAGCTTAAATATGCGCAGTCGGCAATTCTCATGTTTGTGCTATAATACAGGGTGGCACACGGAAATAATTTCTTTTCATCTTTAACTCTTGGGAGAAGGCGATTCCTGTCATGCTACAATTGTGGCTACTCATGATGTATAAATGTGTGTTCACTTGCTTCTTGAAGGTGGCCAAATAGTAAGTTATCGCCAAGATGTTCGATGGGAGCAAGTTCCACACTAGCTCTGTGGACAGAAGAATTTTTATAAAGATGGGTACTTGATGTTTTTTGCGAGCCTGGTCTTTCCTCGAAACTAGATTCTTACTGGAACCAGCCTTTCAGTTCTTCAGAGCATTCACCATTGAAGTACCTGTAGAAAAGAGGAGGATCAGCAATCAGCTGCCTTTGAGCGAGATGCTCCTGGATCTCTCCTGGATACTATCCAATAGTTGTAATGAATGTTGAAGTGCAGAGACCCACGCATGGGAACTGTATTTCAGACCAGATCGTACCTGTGCTCCGTATAAAATAATCAGTTGTTGTAACCTAATTGAATACTTAGTTCTCCTGATGTTGAGGGAGACTGTGGTCACTTAAAAAATTGCTCAGTTTGAGGCTTAAGTCGTAGGTATGTTCTTTGAGTGTTTTTACCCGGCAGGAACAGTGATTTTATGTTTTCAACAAGAAGTTTTCTAAGCCACACTCCGCAGAGCAAACTATTTATTCTTCCCACTTTGCCTTATCCTCAGTGGACGTTGGCGATCATTTTGGTCCATATTACTCTATTGACTGCAACTCGAAATAATTCCAGAGATGTTTTCCCGGTCAATTGCCTAAAATTGGCTAGCCATAAGATCCTTGGATGACCAGATGAAGGGTTTCATACTTATCATTCCGCATTATATGCCCAAAGTATGCGAGTTTCTCTTTTTAATTGTTCCCATAACCTCTCTATCCTTGTCATGCGTTCGAGAACGATATCATTCATCCAACTTATTCTTAGCATGCGACGGTAGCATCACATTTCGAAGGCCTCTATCCTCTTACAAGCAGCATCAGTCAACGTCCAAGACTCCACACCATACAGCAATATAGCGAACACATACCACCTCAATAGACAATTTATTTGTAAATTCAACTTAAGATTACATAAAACAGCTCTCATGTTGTTGAAGTAGGCTCTGGCTTTCTCAATACGTATTTTGATCTCTCTAATCTGTTCCTAGTTATTATTCACATACGCACTGATTGTAACTGTATCAATAGGAGAACCTCCGGCATAAAATTGTACGTGAGGTTGGTTATGTTTGCTTATTATCATAATTTTCGTTTTGTTCGTATTAAGCCGCATGTTGTATTTTTCGCAAACTTGTACCACGCTTTCAACGAGCCTTTGCAGTCCATCACTTGTGATTGCCAAAGGAACCGTATCGTCCGCGCATCTCTGATTGTTGATCGAAACACCATTCAAGGAAATGCCGTCCTCAATCTCGCCAAGAGGTAACTATTTAAATTGTGAATTTAATGAATAGTTAACACATATAAATTGTGAGTTGTACTGTACAGACAAAATTACAAATGATTGCTTGAATACTTTATTTTGAGGAAAACTCAACTTGCGTATCTTCTATCGTTTGAACAGGAGCTGGCTTTTCCAATGAAACGGTGTCTGCCCCAAGGTTACGGTATTCTATCCTACGGTAAGGTATTCAACCCAAAGGTACTCCCAGCTTTAAGGATAGCTCTGTTTACATAACGCAGTGATGTGTCGCGAGGTGAAAGCGTTTTATCATTTGAACAAAGCAATTTGCTCATATGTAGATATTTTTTTATATAAAAACTGGTCCAAGTATACATTTTGTACTAAAATATGTTCAACTATGACTGCTTTGATCTAAAAGGGTACTATTGAGCTAATTTCATCTGATCATATGAATTATTTTTGATTGTGAAAGTCATTGTTTGTTGAAAAATAATCGGATTGAAAAATATCAATAATTTATGTAATTCACAATTTATTTTCATCTGGCGCGATTGATTCTTTTCACAAATGACATATAAATGATTTTATTCCTAAATTGCTAACATACTCGTTTTATCTACCTCAAATCTTCCTCAAAATATAAGTTGATATGCAAACAATGATTCAAACTAACAGAATAACTAATTCATGAATTAAGTTGGGTGAGGGTAAATTTCAAACACACTGGAAATGCAAAATGAATGCGGTAGAACTGAAACAGCTGTGATTGCTTAGAAATTACGTTACCCAGCGAATCTTGTTGGAATCGTAGTGAAATAAAACATTCAATTGGTAGCTGCCTAATACAGACTCGATTCTGCACTGCACCATTTTTATAATGCATGGATATTCGAATTTTAATCGAATCAACAAGAGATTATTCTTTTAAGGGGGTTGAATATTATTCAGTGTTGATTACTAGGATTTCGACCATCAATTGATGTCTCATCCATTTTAAATATTTGATGTGGTTGATACATATTCTTCACCATTACTTCTTCGAAATTCTCATAAAAAACATTTGTTGTATTGAATCCTTCCATCATTCCATTCTGCTGCTTGATTATGTCTGCACTGAATCTATCAGTGAAGTTATGCTTGCAGACATGAACCTATACATTGCAAACTCCACGAAGAAAACCTTCCGCACGAAAGCCTTGGTTCATTAAAATCTGTCACATTTAAACACAGAGGTTATTAAAACTGGAAGAAAACTCTGCAGTTTCCTGGAGATTGATTCTAGAAGTGAAGAAACAAAATGAAACGAAATTATATTACATTTATATATACAAATAAATAAAATATGAAATAAGATTCTGAGCAGTATATACTAAAGAGAAAACCTATGACTCTACCTCATTAGTTTTTGAACCTACGAAGAATATTACAAGATTCGAAAGACTTATCTTCTGTAACTGTAATTTTTTTTAGACCTGAAATCTCAATTATTAGATTATAATCTGAAGTAACAACAATATCATGTAATTTAGACGTTCTCTGTTTATCATGAAAATGGGAACATAGATGAAAAATCTGTTTTGATTGTTCAAATCAGTTAATCCACGACCTCCAAGATGTCTAGGTAGTGTAATTCTTTGAATAGATGACTTGGTGCTTATGATATTTACAAAGCATTTTCTTCGTTTTACATTGTAATTCATTTAGATCAGTTTTAGACCATTTAAGAATTCCGAAAGAAGATGTAAGAATAGGAACTGCATAGGACTTGATAATTCTGAAAAGGTTTTTACTAGTTAAATAACTCTTGATGATAATTTTAAGTCGTAATATAAACTTCTAATATTTTCTTTATTGCTGCTATTGTTAATTGTCTTCTCTTGAACATATCCAAGATATTTATATGTATCTCCTTGATGCATTGGCTCGATTTCGATATTGGAAATCTTTTTATAATCAGAGGTGATCTTTTCCTTTTCAGTAAAAAGATTTTTACATTTAGAAATCTCAAATTTCATATGAATATCATTGACATTTGAATTTGGGAGGCTTTTACTTGATAAAATTCCATTATCAATAATAAAAACAAGTAATGTGTTTTTGGAATTTTACTTAATAATTTTTTTTGAGGTGATAATTTCGAAAAGTCTTCTTTGATGATTTTTGCTGTTTGATGTTTGGCTAAAATATTATCTTTGGAGTTTTTGAGAATGATTTAGAGTCTATGTCTAACTGTTCCAAATTAGTTTTATTATGTTTTGGATGTAAATTATGTTTGAATCCTTTTTCTGATAGATCTTTTGTGGTTGTGTAAAATCGGTATCAGTTAAATTAGTGAATCTATCAAAAATTTATGGTCTGAAAATTTATCAATTGAAGGTTTATTATTAAGTAAAATTCCAAAAACACATTACTTGTTTTTATTATTGAATATCATTGGAATAATAATCTCAAGTAGACTTCTCAAATGAGATCTAGTTCCGGCATATAATTTAATATCACCTAAATAAATTAAGTGACTTAATTTGAATTCAGTTGATAGACTCTTTATTTTGAAGCCAAAACTAGTAGCATTTCATTCATGGATTAAAGCAAAGACAAAACCAAAGAGCGCTTAAAGAATCACCTTGAAAAATGCCTCTTTTGATTGGAATTACTTCAGATGTTAACGATTGTTTTGAAATACTTAAATGAAGATTGGTTCTCCAATTTTTCATTACAAATTCAAGAAAAAGACGAAGTGTTTTATCAATCTTATAAATATCCAAAATTTCTTGAAGCCATGAATGAGGAGAACTATCAAAAGCCTTTTGGTAATAAATGAAAGCTGTATGAATATTTCTCTCCTCAGTTTGAGCTTAATTCAAAGCAACAGAATCAATTACAAGTTGCGCTTTAGTACCAAGGTGTTTTTTCACATCCTTTTTGTTGTTCGGAATGAATATTATAATTCTCCAAATGTGAATAAATTTTTTGGGTAATACATGCAGTTAAAATTTTATATATTTTTGGAAGGCAAGTAATTGGTTTATATTGAGATGAATCAATAGTTTCAGCACTTTTCGGTTTTGAATAAGTAAATCCTCGTGTGGAAAATAAAGGAGTATCTGAGGGGTTCTCTATTATAAATGAAAAATATTCAGCCCTTTTCATGATATAATGAGTTGTCATTCCCCTTTTGCATAATGGCAACAATAATGAGGAGGCGATCCATGATGATCTTGCGGAACCAAAAACATACTCGAAGTCTTACATTAGTTTGCATAAGTCCGAAAATTTTGGTTGGAGTCGACCCCTGCTTTTCTTAAAGATAATATCAACAATTCACGTCTTCGACATAATCTAGATCGAAATGAATACAGAATCTCAAGAAATTATTGGTGAGTATTCCAGAAAGTTGAGAACGGTCTCTACCATATAATGGAACAATCTTCTTCAGATCTGAAATTAAAATCGATTTTCCTGAAACTCCCAACAAATTTCTGTTCGAGTCTCAGCGACCCGACCGGTTGAAAATCAACCATCTGCCCAGGCGGTTATGTTGTCCAATCTCACATATGTGACGCCGGAACTTCGAGAAATAAACGTGACTTTGTTTACTAGCTTTCCATTATAAATAGGAATACTTTTATTTGCCACTACCAATATTTTCTTTGTGCTTTCAGTTCCATTTTATGTAAGCTACAAAGTTAAAAGTGCTTGTAGGACGATGTGACATAAGTGTCGTTAGAAAATAACTATTTTTCTTCAAGTTAAATAATACAGAGGAGGCGTAATGGAAAGGCATTTTTGAAATGAGAATAGCTCAGCTGTTTTTCAACGTAGAGCATTCTTAATTACGTGAAATAAAAGCTTAAATGTTGCCATTTAGAGTAGAAAACCAAGCCTAACTTCTATTGTGATGGCTTCATTCAACCCCTGCAGATTTCGAAGTTTATCAACGTAGACCTTAGCCTTTAGGTTTCCCCACAAAAAATGAACACAAGCAGTGAGATCCGGGAAACGAGAGGGCCACTGCAAATCTCCAAAACTCTCATGTGACGTATGTTTCTCAGATCCCGACATCAATGTCAGCAGTGAATGGTCATTGAGGTTATTCTTGCAGGCATGAACCTTTTACATTCTAAACTATGAGAAAAAAACATCCTTAAAACTGTCAAAAAGCTGTCGCAGCTAAAAACAGGGCTTATAAGATAGAACCGTCATCTCTAATCACAGGGGAGAAAGATAACTTGCAAAAGTTGTTGGTGACTGTCTTTGCCATACACCAGAACTGGTGAGTTTCATTGCTCCAAGAGTCTATTTCTGATTCTTTCATTGAATTAGGTGTTGAGAATTGAACAACATTGTTTATTATAAAATTATATAAATTAGAATAAGTTATTCATATGTATATTCTAGTGGTTATTTAGTTCTAAGTACAACCATGTATAGCAACGCTTTGCCGCTTGTGACTCATGGGATTTTTCAATTGCTTTCAATCAGCTCATTTTCTGTTGTAAACAGTTATTATTATTATAGAGATATAGTCTTTTACTAGAAAGGTACTACCTTGCGTAAAGCAATAAAACCAGCGGGGTAAAACTTTCTTACAAATTCAATATTTTCCTTCATTGATGTATTTGTCACGTTTTTAAACGGTTTTATTAAACGGTTTTATTTAGCTCACCCCGTTTGTTTTATTTATTCTTGGGTCAAATTTAGTAATTCAAATTTCACCCTCTTCCTGTCAATCGATTAATCTGAAATTTTGTATACACTTTGGATTTTGGTGACAATACAATTATATTTATTCATTATCATTATAAATACAAGATGGCCGCCGCTACAAAATGGCGGATAATTTATGTTTTATTAATCCCATCAATATGGGTATCAAATGAAAGGGCTCAACAAGCAGAATACAATATACTATAAAAAATTGGAATCCAAGATGGCGGCCGCTACAAAATGGCGGATAACATAGCTTTTATCAATCCCATCAATATGGGTATCAAATGAAAGGGCTCAACAATCAGAATACAATATACTATAAAAAATTGAAATCCAAGATGGCGGCCGCTACAAAATGGCGGATAACGTAGGTTTTATCAATCCTATCAATATGGGTATCAAATAAAAGTGCTCAACCAGTAGAATACAATGTATCCAGCCTGAATTCACCACCCAAGTCAAGATTTTGTATCGTGTTGAGGACTGTGTGGCGTTAAGGTGGCTAAAAATGATACGTCGTTAGCGGTACACCACCCAAGTTAAGGTGAAAGGTTAAAACGCGCCGAGAACTGTATGGCATTAGGGTGGATAAAAATGATATGTCGTTAGCGTTTTCCCCTCAAGACTCAGGCGCATCTTGTTGTACATAGCCTTGAGTAAGATCTTTGCAGGGACTACGTATAGAGGAGTTGGATTGCAATAAACTAACGGGCAAGAAACCTTGCAATAATGAAGCACTAAATGAATTAAAAAGAATGCGACATAAAAACTAAAAACTAGAAAATAAAAATAGGTAAAAAACTTTTTAAGTTAAACGGTTTTATGTTAAACATACATTGCACTGTTTAAGATAAATGTACTAAAAACCAAAAAATAATGAAATAGATACAGTCGTGGGAATTATAAACATATGCATAGACTAGACTAAAATAAAACCGTGGGGCACGTCAATTGTCTACAATCGTTGATTAAAATGTTTGTTTTGTAATGTTACACTATAATTATTAGGCAGTTGTGCAACCGACAACGATGGACGTGTGATAAGTAGGGCTAGAATGTGGAAACAAGCTAGCAAGCTCGATTATAAGCGAGTTTTAGGGTTTCATAGTGGTGAGCGAGTAGTACTTTTGTCATATGTTTTGTCGATTAAAGACAAACAACAAGCAGTGAAACGATTCCTCGCCAGCCAGCAGTGTGAATGTCCAACGATAAACTAGTTAAAACATCTCTTTTATTTACATGGAGTGTATAACTATTAGAATTTCCATGAGCAAGAAAATAGTAAATAATTTCCTCACCGTCTGCGGGCCAACTGCCTAACGACGAATTAAACGATTCTTCTATCGCACATTAAGTCGATAATTTGTAGACAATTGACGTGCCCCACTGTTTTATTTTAGTCTAGTCTATGCATATGTTTATATTTCCCACGACTGTATCTATTTTATTATTTTTTGGTTTTTAGTACATTTATCTTAAACAGTGCAATGTATGTTTAACATAAAACCGTTTAACTTAAAAAGTTTTTTTACCTATTTTTTTGTACAATATCTTGACCCTTCTTAAGAAATGTTAAATTAAGGGTTTTTACATCGACGCTATGACCAGTTTGGGTAGTTATCTTTACGAGGTCAACCCAAGGCATAAAAGTAACTTCAACTGACGAGTTGAAGAGCATTTTCAATCAATAGCAGTTTGTCTCTTGAACCATCAAGACCTATCTGTCAATATTGATCATACAGATCAATAATCGTAACCTAAGTATTGTGTCATACCAAGCAGTGAGCACAAATATTCTTGGAGTAATTATAATATAAACATTCAGTTAATTACAAACACAAGTAACATTTTGTCTCTTGAACCATCAAGAACTATCTCTCAATATTGATCATACAGATCAATAATTTTAACCTAAGTATTGTGTCATACCAAGCAGTGGGCACAAATACTCTTGGAGTAACTAAAATTGTATAGTACTGTTAATAAACAATTAAGAAACTGAAATAAAAAACACAAGGTTTAACTTTAATCTACACTTTATTTGAAAAAAATTCGACGACGTTTCGCTGACACAGCAGCTTTATCAAGAATGACAAACAGAATGAAGAGTATGGTATTATAAACAAATCGTAGAACAAGTTGGATGAATAACAGGAAAATCCACACCGAGCCATTGTACAGTTAGTATGAAAGGTAATAAAAACTAATTAAACAAGTTAAGTAGAGGTGAATAATTCACGTCTACCTGCTCATTCAAAAGCTTGTCCGAATGTTTGTATCTATTTATTTCTAATGCTTCTAGGAGATCTAATTTTGAACTTTTTGATTTTATATGTAATATGTCAAAGTTTTTATTGAATGAATGGTTTTCTTTTATTAGGTGGTTTGAATAATTTGAATTAGATTTATTTTTATCGAAGCTACGTTTATGTTCAGATGTTCTTATGCCAAAACTCCTATAGGTCCTACCGATATAAATTTTATCACAAGAACCGCAATTGAGTTTATAGATTCCTGATTTATTTGATTTTTCAACACGAGATTTATTATTTTTATATGTTTACCTAAGTCATTAGAAGTTTTGAAAGTTATATTAAGATTTTGTTTGACGAGAAAGGATTTAATATTTGTACTTGCAGAACTCCACAATTCAAAAAAATTAAAAAACTATACTGGTCCTTCGATCTTACAAACCCTACCTTTGTATTGAGATTCACTCAACATAGGTCTTCCTATCAAATGTTGAGTTAAAAATGTTTCATCTGATGGATTTTTCTTCCAGTTTTTATAAGCTCTGTTTTTAACTGTGACAGCTTTTTGATAACTGAGTCTTTTGTGTGTTGTGTAGAGGTCCACGCCTGTAAGAAGTAGACGTCATTGAGAGAAAAGACGAGAAAACTCGGGTGGCTCCTCCCAGCTGGCACAGTTGCAATGCCGTATCTTCCTGGAAGGCGTTGTATCTTTATTACATGCCTGTACGAAGTTACCAGTAGCAGAAATGAGGTTGCTGTCTGAGTTGCTCAAAGGTTAAAACCTATAAACGGAAATTATCTGGATCTGAAGCGAGCACGAAATCAAGATAGTCAGTAAAATCGTTTATATTGTCAGGAATTCTTGTCAGGTTGTATCAAAAATCAGAAATCGACCTTTGCGAGCGTTTTTGCAAACAACCGACAAGCAATGTATTATGAATTTTATTAAGGACTTTGCGGCAACCCGGTAGAAGAAAAAAAGATAAAACATTTGGTTACATATGCCATCATAAAGAAAAATTCCTCATTTATAAATTGCCTGTAATTCATCTCTTTTTTTCTTAAATAGCTTCTGAGATACCGTGTATATAATCATTTAACGCATCACATAGGAAGAAGATAAATGACGTAGCATTTATATAGCCATTCTTTTTCAGGCGGTTGAGGTGGTCTCGTTTGAAACAATATCTATTTATTTATTCGGAGGGTCCATGTGTCAAATCTCCCGTATGAGATGAACGAGGCATCAAGGGATATCCATTAACGTGTGTAATCTTAGTGTGAAATTGCTAAATGGTACGCCGTACATTGTTTGAAATAATGAATTTCGCTTCGCGAAGGGACGGGTGAAGAAGAGAACAACAGTAGAAACCGACAAAACGACCTGTTGCTTACTACTATTAAGTGCTTACTCTCTTTGCATCCTCTTAACTGGGTAATAAATCAATTAGCAATTACTTAAACTTCTTTCAACGTCGTGCTCCGTTTGTATAGATTTTTGATGGCATTGTTTCTCGAAGCCGTGAAAGCCTCATTGATTTAAAAGTAGCTAGGTGCTCTTGCGAACGAAGGCTGACTAATTAAGATTGCTTAATATTTCAATGCGCAAATTAAAGAATATACAATTTTTGTCAGAGTACTCAAACATTTTAATCTAATAAAAACTTAAAAATAATGGTTGGTGGAAAAAGACTGATCAATGCCCAACTCGACTATTCTTTGAAATTTCCGAAAACAGTTCAGTCCAGACATTGAAGATTAAAACTCAAAACTAGGCCTTACTATCGACTTCTGGCGTTGGAAATGTCTAGAACCTTTGTGAATTGAATCTAATCATCAAGAAATCCCAAATTGCATTTGTGCATAAGAAAAATGCATTTCAAGGTTGCATTTTGAAGTAGACCCCTTTTGCCGATATACACACAACCAAATTTATATGGAATCATTATGAAGAATTTTATTCAAGGAACAATATTCAATCATCCGTAGAATGATGAATATCCTTCCTTGAAGGAGCTGATTTTCCGATTCACCGTCAACCGGGGCCACAGAGAAGTGGACTGCAGTTTCGGTCCTATTGGACCTCGTCAGCACTGCCCACATATTCAAAACAACCAGTCCATATCGTCCCTACTACATCTCAATCTGTTGGAGCGCAACGAAACATGCGTATGTTATAGCACCCTTCAACGGACCGACACAGAAGCTACCCACACCACCACGCAACAGATAAACCATGAAAACGAAGAAGAGATAAACAGAAAACCTCAAACAGTCACACTAGTTCAACTATTCACCGCAACGCTACACACAGTGTCTGCTAGAATCCGGTATGTCGAAGGACTACGCTCTTAATTCATGCTGGTTGTCAACCCGATATACTTCAAATCTTTGAATTATGTGTTGTTTATTCATGGATCTTTGACTACTTGTGAAGAATGAAGTTTTTTGTTGTAAAAAACTGGATAGTATAATAAAAAATGTTGAATTATCAACAATTTAAGAAAGCCTATAATCATAATTGAAAATGCCTTGGACGTTGGATTGTCCGATGTGCAGAGGGGTCGAATAGTTGCTCTCGTTGAAGAAGGGGTGACAAAGGGATATTGCGGCCGCAATGGGGGTATCACAGAGGGTGATTCCAAAAAGCTACACCCGATACGTGGAGTTACAATCTCTACGAAATAGGCCTAGAAGAAGTCGTAGGAAGATCACTTGAACAAGAACAAGACAAGACCGCTTTTAGTGCTAAATTGCAAGAAGAGACCCTTTTGTGTCGCACCCCATACTCCAAAGGCAACAGGCATCAGTGTATCAGTCAAAACGAGATGTCAAAAACTTCGGTCCAGAGGTTTGTAAAGCAGAAGGCCCTTAAGAGTGCCAGAGCTAACCCGACAACCAAAATTAACAGACTTAATTGGTGTATCGAACACCAAAATTGGAATATTGAGAATTAGCGAAATGTTCTTTTTTTCAATGAGACCAGAATTGGTGTACGATCAGATGACCGCCGGATTCGGGTTTTAAGGGGTCGTGGAAGACAAGCTAGACTCCGAACAGCAAGACAAATTTCAAAATACCAAGGGGGCAGTGTGATGTTTTGGGGTGGTATTATGCTGGGAGGCAAAGCAGATTTGATTTCGTTTCCTGCTAGTGTAACGGCTAGAAATCACATGGACCTAGTGCTGGAGCCCATAGTGAGACTCTGGCGAGGTGCCCACGGTGAGAATTTCACTTTCATGCAAGATAATGCTCCTCCGCATATCAGCAACTTAGCGCGACTGGCTAGCTTGCTAGCAGAACTAAATCCGTTCGAACAGTTATGGAATGATCTCAAAAAGAAAATAACATTGCGCTAGGATAATCCAAGAAGCCCGCAATAGCTCATCCAAGCCGCCACAGAAGAGTGACAAAATATCACCCCAGGAGAGGTCGACAACCTAATCCAAAGCATGCGTAGACGGATTCAGGCTTGTATCAGGGCAAGAGGAGGAGATACAAGCTACTGAAGTCGAGAAAAAACACCTACTCTGTGAGAAAACCATTTTCAATTTTACACATGCGGAAAGAGTCTCTTATTTTCTTTTATTTGTTTCTTTCTTAAAATAAACCTTCATTCATTTCTTTTGCCAATTGAAATATCTGGAAAAGGATCAATTCTGAAAATCTTTCAAAATTTCCAAAATCCCTGAGGTAATATTCAAAATATCAGGTGATTACATATAAATTTGGTTGTGTGTATTCATGGATTACTTAGAAAAAAGAGTATTATCACTAAGCCACTCTACGAGAAAACAAAGTGTTCTGGTATTGATATGTAGATGATATTTTGGTAAGTTTCCAGGGCTGAAACAGACAAATTGATGAATTTCTGAATGAAGTTCATAACAATATTAAGTTTACAGCAGAAATAGAAATAATTACTCAATAAATTCAGACCTGACAATAACAAAATCGGCAATCAATTTCATTCATAACATCTACTGAAAAGAAACTTTCACAGATAACTATTCCCATCGACTTATTCAATCACTCAAATAACGAACTGGCAGTTTATAATTCAAAGGTTATAGATCAGAAATATTGCTTTGAATAACACAATTCCCCCGGTTTTCATAGCGCTGGTCCTCTCAGCTCTAACAAGATATCTGAACTCTCGTAAATTATTATTCAAGCCTGAATAAAATACAGACAACTTCAAAAAATCAGGAGTTTACAAAATTACTCCAATAAGGGAACCTTAAAAACCACAAAACATTCAATACCATTAGATAATATCAAAATTCCTCATAATCGCGACAAAGGAAACATAATGAATCAGTTGGAATATTTGAAAATCAATAACCCAAGTGAAATCACCCTTGATAGCCAGCTAGACATTAATACCTCTCCACTACTTAATATCGAATTAGGCAAATTAGTTCATTTTCTTTAGTAGACCACTTGAAAATGACCCGACTTTCGAAGCCGGTCGTGTTCGTGGAAAGTATAAAATAGATTTTACTTCATCTTCGTTAGATAGTTTGGTCCTGTGCTGAATTTTATCCAAATGAGATTTACAGCTTACTCTCTTATTTTGAATAACCAATTTCACCTTAGATAGCTAATGGTTGAACTTTCTCACTAGAAAAGGGGATTATAAACACTTCTGGGGGATGTGGAGACATAACTTCTCAAACACACCACTCAACTATAATTATGAGCACCTCTTGGAGAACGTATCAGATCGCAGACTCGATTTTTTTCTTAATTAATTAGATCATTCGCAAACATTTGGACTCTCCACATCATCGACGAGAGATTTCATAGCAGGGAAAATAGAAGGCTTTCCTACGGACATTCTCTCACCGCTACAAGCCTGAAGACGAACATTTTAGTGCATCATCTGGCATGTAAAAATCAATTACCTCTTCTGGTTTTTTATCAAGAATGACAGCTGAATAAGGGTAAGGATGATGTAGTTTGTCTTTGGTTATCGTCCAGGTTGCTGTAACATCTCATAGTAGGATGGCGTTTCAGAGATTCTGAGAAGTTAGAGACAAACTTCCTGGAAGAAAGGAAAGACATGGAAGATGACTTCTGTGTAATTCTTGGTGAGATGTTCGCAAACACTTGCTGGTCTATCACATCATCTTCTATTTGTAAGATGAGAGGATCTTCAATATGTATGGAGGTATCTTTCATATAGCTTCTCTAACAAGACCAAGATCTAGGTTGCTGTAATAACATGAGAAATAGGGGAAGACCAAAACACACTAGCTGTGTGAACGAAGGATTTCTTGTAGAAAGAGGTTCATGGAATTGGAGGATGGGTTAGATTGGTTTCTCTCGAGAATCTTCGATAAAATTATCTGTGGAAAAGTGTTTTACAAACAGAGGGTAAGAGCTGAGGTGTGGTCTCCGGACCATGGACGACACTCATTGCTCTCCCCTAGATATTATTCAACATATATAACGAGTGTCTGGGCGGAACCCTACATGAGGACAGTATCTTGAACCCGGCAGAATTTGTGCCACTTGTAAAAGCAGTTGCGATGGTTCAAAGTACTGCTTAGCTCTGAGAAAACAAATGAGCTTCGCAAATATTCACTTGACCATTTCTGAACCTACCAACTTCGAGAGCAGGCCGGATTTCGGGCAACATTTGGTGTTAATGATCATCTCCAAACTCTCAAGACTTTGATTGAAAAGAGCATAGATTACAACTTGCCTCTGGTTCTCATATTCGTGGATTACGAGAAAGCCTTCGATACCGTGATACAGGCGATTATGCTTAAAGCGTTGGCTGATTGTAGAATAGATCATAGATACACTGCCATCATTAAATATATATATGAGCATGCCACTTCACAAGTGTACCTTCACAATTCTACAGAAAAATTCAGGATCGGACGTGGAGTAAGACAGGGTGATACTATTTCCCCGAAGTTGTTCACAAACCTATTGCAATATATGTTCAAGCAATTGGAATGGGATCAGAGGGGAGTAAATGTGGATGGTGAGCGATTAAGTCATCTTCGTTTCGCCGACGACATCGTCATTATAGCAAACAGATTAGATGATGCAAATGAGATGCTCTTGCAGTTGTCTAAGGAATCCAGTAAAATCGGATTGAAGATAAATATGTCGAAAACTAAGATGATGACCAACTTAGTACCAAGCCAACCAGTTTCCATCGATGGTGAAATTGTTGAACAAGTAACGTCATACAAATATCTGGGGCAGGAGATAACTATAGGCAGGGACAACCAAACAACAGAAATAGGAAGGCGAATAAGGCTGACATGGGCTGCATTTGGAAAACTGAGAGATCTGTTCAAATCAGAGATACCGATTTGTTTGAAACGTAAAGTATACAATCAATGCGTTTTACCAGTTTTGACGTACGGTGCAGAAACCCTGACCCTAACAAAGAAATCAGCTAATGAAATATGTGTTGCTCAGCGTAAGATGGAGAGAGCTATGTTAGGTATAACACTACGGGACAGAATTCCCAACCATATCATACGCCAACGAACTAGAGTCCAGGATGCTCTCGAGAGAGTTGCTAATTTAAAGTGGAACTGGGCCGGTCATCTAGCAAGAACCACGGACGGTAGATGGACAAAGCGTCTTTTGGAGTGGCGTCCCAGAGATGAAGCCCACAGAAGTAGAGGACGTCCACCAGCTCGTTGGAAAGACGATATCAAGCGAGTGTGTACGAACTGGATAAATCCGGCCCAAAATCGCGAGGAATGGAGATCGTTGAGGAAGACCTATGTTCAGCAGTGGACTAGGATGGTTGACAGATGATGATGATGATGAATTTCTGAAGATGTAAACTTCACGAAAATATGATGTTAACTGAGGGTCCAGGAGAAGCTTAAAGAACTTTAATTTTCATGAGAGATTCTCTAGTGGAGTTTACTGGAAAATTGTTATTTGTTATTTCATTTCGGTGAGGAACAGATAAGGTTCAACTGACTCACTGTGATAATTTGTTGACAGTTCAAAGTTATAATTTGCTGACAATTTGACAGAAGTGCAATCACTGACAATAATTTGTCAACTTTTTCAGAATTGCGTTCTTTAAGAGAAAAAGGAAACGTTTACTCCAAATTCTGGCAAGCCTAATCATTTCTTGGCTTGGTTGAGAATCTTGTCAATAAGTTTTCTTTTGCTTGGAACATTCTTCGGAAATTGTTCAGAACACCAATTATTTAGAACAACCATAAAATGGTGGGACATATAAGAGAAGGCATAGAATATTTTCATGAATCTTTACATGGCGAAAATATAATTTGATAGTATTTATAAGGGATGATCCCGGTAAAATTCTTAAATGTTCATTTTAACTTCATTTTCTAGGTATTATTGGCGAACCAGAATTCACAGATGTCATTGACAATATCACCGTTGCTGCTGGACGAAACATCAAGTTTGCCTGTTCTGTTAAAAATTTGGGGACGTACAAGGTAAGATTGAAATTGATGTAATAGCTTTGTATGAACATTTCAAACAGAAAATCATGGTAAACATTCGTACAACTCGTAGAATAAATAATTGATGGCCTTCTTCGAAACACGAGACTTTATTTCAATGAAGACTTGAAGGTCTTCCAACCTAGATCGAGGTAATGTTTTTCGGACAGATCATATCTTTAGAACAGAAATATTCGAACTTGAATTTACTTTTTTGTTCTTTGGTATAAGGGAGTAAAAAAGTTTTTGAGTGATTAAATAATATTCAAACACGCAAATTTCCACTTTTGTAACATGTGTAGAATGAATTGAACTTTCTAGTTCTCACCTGTATAATACTCTGGATAATGTTTCGTTTATTTTGTACTTCAATATTAAGAGGAATACATCACCCCTTAGTTTTCGATAGAATTTAATATATCTCACGCTTCTAGCAGCCCCAGGTTAGGTCTTGAGTGTAGGTATTAAACAACATGCTTCGTGGTGTGATAAAAACTATATGCAGCTCATCAGGAACGACGTCTACTAAAGTTTATTCAGTCTAACCAAAGTTGGGAATACTTCGACAACATTTCGTCAGACTAGTGTATTGGAAAATTTTCGTTATCTGCAATGCATACATTGTTCGGGAGAAATTATGGAAATGATATCTTTGAAACGTGAAACCATTTATCAACTTGAAGCTTTGATGCATGAGAAGCTTACACTATTGTACAATACTCTCGAATTTCTGGAAGTTCCAGGGATATTTTTCGTTAATAATTGGCAATTAGTAATGTTCAATTCAGCATAATGGAATAGGAAAAATCTCTATAGCTAAGTAATTATATTTTTGGTTATTCTCGAGGATTTTTCACATCGCACCGAGTTTGAATGATGCTTGAGGATGATTCACAGCAATGGGTTTTTCGTGAAGTTCAAGAACGAAGGCTTATGCTATCTGGTGCAAATTTCGGCATCTGAAACAAGCAACCCCTTTCTATACATCATGATCATCTTGGCTCTTCACTCTCCCGAAAAGCCGAAGTTTTGGTGGTCAGTTTCGTCGTTGGTAGTAATCATCTTAAGTTAGATGATTTTCATGAAGCATATCTCACTCAATTAGGCTTACAGTCAAATTTTCAGAAATGTTTGTCCTAGTATTCTGCTTTGTTCTCTCCTCAGTCTGTATTAATCCACTCCTGGATATAGACCTCCTCCAAATTTTTCTATCTGTCTCTATTAGCAGCTGTTTGCATCCAGTTTTTCCCCTCAATCTTCTGGATGTCATCCCTCCATCTGAACTGTGGTCTTCCTACGCTCCTTTTGGTAGTTCTTGGCCTCCCGCGAGCAGTTTGTTGGCCCATTTCGATGGGTCTTGCCTGGCTACATGGCCAGCCCATCTCCATTTCAATTATGATATCCTTCTTAGCACATCAGTCGCTCCTGTTATCTCTCTAATATCCTCATTCCTCACTCTATCTCTCAATGAAATTGCCATCATGATTCTCTCCATAGCTCGTTGTAAAACTTGTAATTTTTTGGCTGAGCTTCGAGTTAGAGATATCGTTTTAAGGCCATATGTAAGGACAGAAAGAACACACGAATCGAAGACTTCTTTTTAGGTTGAGAAAAATATTTCGGGACTTCAAAACAAAGCCCAGTTTGCTAAATGCAGCCAAGACCAAGCCCACTCTCCTGGAAATTTCACATGTTTGATTTTCTTTCTCAAGTTTTATTTTATGGCCTAGATATATGTATTCGGTCACTTTTTCTATCACCTGATTTTCAATCGAAATGTGTATGTTTTCTGCACTCAGAAATTAGGTTTTATTCAGGTTCATTGGAAGGCCGATTTCTCTAGATTTTTGGTGCACTTCTTCTGGCATGGTTTTGAGTTCTTCAGGGTTAGCACTTATGAGAACTATATCGTCTGCAAACCTCAGATGGTTTTAATGTACTCCATCGATGTTGATACCTTTGTTGTTCCATTCTAAACCTTTGAAGACGTCTTCTAGGGCCAGCGTGAACAATTTCGGAGAAATAGTGTCGCCTTGACGTACATTCGAGTACCGAGAGTCGACTCTTGCATTATTTGAAGCGCTCATTATTGCCCACATTTCTATAAGATGGAAAGCTTTCTGGAAGTCTATAAAAGCCAAGTAGATGGGAATATTCTATTCGGTACACTTCTCTTTGAGAGTACAAATTGCTTGTAAATGATTAATGGTGCTGTAACCTGCTCGGAATCCGGCTTGCTCTACAGGTTGGTATAGGTTTAATTAGTAGGTGAGTCTATTTGTGATAATTTTACTTAGCAGCTTGTATAGGTGTGGAAGAAGGCCGTTGGGCCGAACGTTCTCCAGGTTAGGTTTCTTATCCTCTTTTTTGTGAAGTAAAATTACTTCAGTATTTTGCCATATTTGTGAGATTCTTCCATCCAAAAGACATTTATTGAAGAGAAATTTCACGGCATCCAAGAAATCTCCGCCACCCAACGTATCCTATCCTAGCCTGGAGGTTTGCGGTTTTTTATCTGTTGAAGTGCTAATTTTAGTTCTTCTATTTCAATGTCTGGCATTTCATCAGAACCGATATTCTTCACCACTGGTCTTTGAAATGTATTGGGGTCACTTGTCTCCGAAGTATAAATACATGTGTAAAACTCCTCAAGTGCTTCAATGATGTCTGATCTATTGTTCACCAAAATGCCCACTTTGTTTCTGATGCTGTTCGGTATTGGTCTTCTGTTGGAGCAAGAGAGCTTGGGATTTCAGAACTTTCATATTCTTATTGTCTTCAATAGTATCCAGTATGAGTCTTGTATTGTAGTCCCTAAGATCTTTTCGAATGCTTCGGGATATCTCTCTGTTCAATTCTTCATAATTTTCTTCATTCCGGAGCATTATTCTTCTCTGCTGCAACAGCAATTTCGTATGTGTACTGATCTTCGTGTTAGTGTCTTTTTGTCTTGTGCATATTCTCTTCGTTGATGTCTTTAAACTGTTTGTTATCATTTCTGTTAAGTCGCTGATGGTCATTTCTGAAAGATTTTTCTGTTTGATAGGTTTTGGCTCAGTGTATTTTGGAAATGTTTGCTTTTTAATGGAAAGAATTATTTTTCGACAAAATCATATAACTAATTTTCCAGATGCAGAGCACCTCAGTTGAACATTTAACTGTCTATATTTGACAATATTTCTGGATTTCGTCTTTTCAACGCTCTGAATATGTTTCATGACATAATCAACTTGCAGGTCTAGACTCTGGTCAATCTTTCCAGATGAATTTTTCATTTACAGGGTCACAAAATTCCTATTTCAAATGAAAGGGCAGAATGAGATAATTAAACTGACCTAATTTGCTTTAATTTGCTCAATGAGGTTAGGTTCGGTTAGATTACGGTTAGAACCAGGTAGAAACACTAAAGGTACAGTTCATTTATATATTCTCACACTTGAGTAAAATCAGCGCGTGAAGATGTTTGTTTCAATCGAATGTTTAGAGATATTACACAGTAGACTTTTGCGTTCATAGTGTGACGCTATTTTGTCGGTTTCTCAGTAACAGAGGTCACTAATATGCCTTTATCTTCCAAGGTCGAGCACCATTCTTGTATTTTATAGTAGCAAGAACCTACTAGTGGACTTAGACTTTCGCAACTTCAAACCTAAGACTACTCTAGCCATAGAAAGTTAATCCAAAGATAGTAGTGAGGATAAATTCAAAATTAATAATGGATACGCAGTCATATCAGGTCAAATAATAGTTTATTCAATTGAAAATTATATCAAACATTCTTGAAATGAATCAATTTTATTAACCAGAATAGAGGGGAGCAGTGTATGTTACAGACATTCTTATAATTAAGAACTTTCTTTCATTAATTCAGTTAGTTTTTTCCACTTCCTAAATTCTCTTATCCCCTTTATATGAAAGAAAAATTGGAGTTATTTCCAGGTGAACTGATTTCGTACAATAGGTATAGAGAAAAAGTTTATCTCCGTATCCAGAATCATAATAAAATCGAAGAACGACATATCTAGGAACTTTTCACAAGATAAAATATGCCATGGATTAAGTTGTCTGCTTTTCAAACCAGGAAATACGGAAGTGTTTGAAAGTTGAAGTAAATATTCCACAAATAAATCCTTGAAAGTCGAAGCGTCAATAAAGCTTGAGAAAGCTTCACAACTGCCTATCCTTCTTTAATCCTCCATGAACTCAGTCTATTTCACCTGAACTACCGATTTCTTATAAACTTTGTATGTATTGATGAAGAGAAAACTTTGCTGGATATTTTCTAGTTCTGTAATATTTGTATGCATCAAACAAAACTATCAAAGATGTGTTCACAAACTTGATCGAATCTCGATATCGCGGAATCCAGTAGGTTCCCTGAATTTCCTCTTAGATTCAATTAGAAGATTAATAATTGGAACGTCTGGTTCAGGTTGGACGAAGAAAGCATTTATCTTATACAAGGTGCGGCAATAAAAACGAAATAGACTTAATAACTGCAAAACGATTAGTTTCTGAAGAAAACGCAACTAGTACAGGTATCGATGCAGGTTTTTCGTAATATTGACGATGAGTCTCATCAGTAATAGACAAGAAAAAGTCTGGTGAAAAATCTAGATCTAGATCTAGAAAGAAATGAAGAGGAACCTGTTAACATGCAGAAGACGGTTTGTATGAAGGTGTTATTGTTCGAAAACCGGAGGACGGTTCAGAAAATTTTGCCTTTAAAGGAATAAATACCTGGTCATCAACGAAGCTAAAATCAGTACTGCTATCAGGTACGTTCAGATGATGGAAGACGCCAGGGTGCCAAATGGCGCTGGTGCACAAACTGCAGCAAAATTATTCTGGTTTCGTAGACTTAACTCCACTAAATCCACTGAACGTTACAACACATTTCCCATTTATACTTATTGGAGTTTATTTTATCCAGAATTTTCTTTCATCTTCGAAGAGGTAGCTGGTATAAAGGGTTTTAATTTCCATTATGCAATAACACAGCTTTTGAACCATATTTAGACGAATCTATGAATAAACACCAATCAGAGGGGGAATTCTCAATATCGAGTTGCTACATTGAACCATCAATATCAGAACACGAACACAACGAATTTTCCATACTGTAGATAGTCCATCTTGCGCTTTGCCTTTTAGGAATACGCTTCAGTCTTTGTCAGACAAGAATAGCGATCATCTAAATGGTTATTGGGTTCTTGCAATACCATAGTGACAGCACACATAGGGGCCCACTGCTTGTCTCGATCTCTGAGTGCAACACCGAAATATAGAAAGTAGGCTTTTTAACATTTTCAGAAGATGGTCTGGTATGTGATTTCACTATAAATTCTGCACAAATATAACAGAATTTGTTAAGAGAGATTCTGCTACTCTAGCGTGTTTGTGTTTCACTTCGAAACTCAACAGAAGAGTAATTAATAATCTTATTAATATATACTATTGCAAGCCACATGGTTGAGGTAAAAAATTAATTCCAGCTAATCGTCCCGTCATTACATTTTGCTACTTTCAAATGTAAAAGAATCTTATTGAGCTATTGAAAAGTGGTACGTGCAAGGGCTTTAGGAATATTTTCTTAATAGTAGAAGGGTATTTCCATTAAAAAAATGAAGATCTGTTTTGTCGAGTAGTGTAATTAATAATATTACATTTCTAATAAATATTCATTGGAATCTTCTAATATGAGATTCAGTGGAAGAATATCACATAGCTGTGGAATATGATGAATTTATTGCAGGTCATCCTTACTGGTTTATTCCCCGTTAATTCTGGACGTTATTATCCATGTATGATTGCGAATCACTATCATAAATTAGTTACTTCTGGAATCACATCTCTGTATCATTACAGTTAATACAGCAAGAGGAACTTTCAAAATTAACTCAAACAGAGTGCAACATACGCCGGTCGATGGACATTAAAAATTCAATATGAAACTGTTTCGGGCAAATTCATTTTAATTTCTATGTAATCATGGCGTTTAAATTGAACAGCTTTTATGTGTAATTCTATTTTAGTATCTTGTTATGTTGGTCGAAATTTCATTTTGTGTCCCATAATGGCGTTTGCAAATTTTCCATGGACTCGTTTGAATGGCAGGTAATCCAAAAAATCAGCAGTCTTTGTTAGGACACTATTATCATGAGTAAATTACATTAAAATTGCCTAAATATTGATATATTCAATGTATTTTATCAGACCTACTCATGGGATGCAAAGAATTCTAACGAATTGTTTGGGATAGTCTATTTGGAAGAGATAGGGAGTAGTAGTAGCTTTTAAAATTTGGTACGGGAGCACATCCACGAATTCAAAAGTTTTTGCGATTTTGAATAGGGATTATAATCTGTCTTTTTCTTTCTTTATCACTTTTGAGTCCTGCTCTCTAATAACGAACTCATTTCGTCCCTTCAGAATTATCACTCAGTGTAGACGAAAATGCAAACTTTTATCTCCAAAATTAAGAATATTAGAACTGTTACGCTATGTAAAAAGACGTTGAAATATTTGTTTATAAAATTGAAATTTTCATAATAAAATGTTCTTGTTTTTTAATAAGGACAAATAGAAACATCAGGACAGTCTTGACATTTAATTATTTGATATCTCATTGTTAATTTTGCGTAATTGGCTTAGAGCCTTTAAGGTACAACTGAAGCAAAAATTGAAGCCAAAAGATAATTCACATCGACTTAGATTCGCTCAATTCATTCAAGAACAACTAGATGCTCTTTCAGAAAAATCCCATTTACGACAAAACCCATTTTCATTTTTCTGGATACGTCAATAAGCCAAATTGCTACATTTGGACTTCTGAAAATCCATCAGCGATTGTTGTTGTTTTTAAGCTGAACGTGTCACTACGCAATGCGTATTCAATAGGTTACACTATCGAGAGATGCTAACAAATCAATTTGGCCTATAATTGATGATATAAATAAACTGACATGTGGTTTCAACAGGAAGGTGCTATAAGTCACGCAGCCCCCGAAATAATTTCATCGCCACTGTGATCCAGTGGTCTATGGTGCCATATAAATGAGCTCCATCCTTCTCATGAAGTAGAGAAATCTAGGAGAGCTTAATGAGCTGCGTCAGTTCCAATTGGTGAGATCTATGTTCCTCCCACCTAGTCTTGTATCTAGCTGGACATTTTCATGACGTTTTCAACCTCTTTTTCGAATAGTCTGTATGAATTCTAACTTATTCAGTTGATTTCTAAGGTGACAGTGCCGCGTTAATGTGGCAATTACAACTCTCAAGCTAACTCAGGGGAGCTTGAGCCTAGCTTTGGCGCTCGCTGTGGGTGGACAAGATATGAGTTCTTGAGAATGAGACTTATCTTATACTTCCATAAATTCAGTTGAGGATTCTTGATCCTTGTGATCTTCAGAGTAATTCACAAGCAAGGCTCTGTTTAACCTAAGGCAGCTCATTGGCAGCCATTGCGTCCGCCCACTCATTCCCATCAATGCCCGATGAACCTGAGACCCATATAAGGTGAAGTCTCTTTTCTTCTCCCACTCTGGCAGGTGCTGCAAGTCATTTCAGATAAACGTGTCAATCCCTTTTCAAACAGATGTTCGGCACAGTGTTCAGTGGCGACTATTTCCGCTTGAAAACAATCGCAAGCCTGCCAACATGGATTGGCTATTCTCTGGTGATTCCCTGGTATACACAACCTCCAACTTCTTGGTAGAACCAACAAGGATCCTCGAACAGACGATCCCTAGAGCTGGATCATGCCTATTCGCTAGGATGAATAATCAGAAATGGCAACTCTATGAATCGTCTGTATGAAGGATTATCCATCATTGAGGTGATGGTTAATATGGCAGGCCTATTCTGGAGAGTTTAGGCCAAGCTTTGACTCTCACAGTGGGAGGACAAGCTGAGAGTGCTTTAGTCGTGTGAGGTTTAGCTTGTACTCCCCTACCTCCAAGTCCAACCACCGATTTTTTTCATATTTGTGGTCTTCAAGGTGAAGGCAAAGCTTTAGTCCAGTGAATCCCAAGACCTTGGATAGCCTATAAGTCCACCTCATCATTCTCTTCAATGCCTTATCTGCCCGGGAACTACATCAGGTGAAGTCTGCTTCCTTCTCCCACTCTGGCGAGCGTTGAACGTCATTCCAGACCTACGTGTCAATCCCCCTCCAAGCAGATATTCAGCACAGTGGTCAGGGGCGAATATTTCCGCTTAAAGACAATCGAAAGCCTGCCAACATAGGAAGGCTATTCTCTGGTGACTACCTGATCGTATATACCAACTCTGACTTCTTGGTAGAACCAACAGGGACCCTTGAGCTTACCTATTCCTATTCACTAGTATTATTAATCTGAAATGGCAGCATCTTGTTGGTTTTGGGTATTGATATGTCAGATTTACGCAGTAATTCCAATCTTTAGAGCGCTGAGCACGAATCTGATCCTATCTGGCTCACTCTGGAGAGTCATGGAATCTGTTCGTAGTCATTTCTGTGAATACCAGGTGAAGAGGAGCAAGACCAACTAGTTGCATGACTGCAGAATGTGTAACAAAAATTACTCTAGTGATCATGCAGCTGTTCTTTGAAATTTAGAGAGCATGAGTTGGGATTGCTTGTTGGGACTACACTCCCACCAAGCAATGTAGCTATAAGTTATACTTGCCCACCACTTTCACATATAGCCATTGAAGGTTTGGGGCAAGTTTTTCATTAATTTCCACAGGTCATTTTACATGTTCATGAGGAATGTCTAGCCATGTTAATTTTCCCCTCCAAGTACGAGTTCCAGGTAAGCTTGCTATCTGAGGTAAGATACTCTGCTTCCAGGGGTAAATAATCCACTCAGGATCAGGGGTGATACGAATATCTTCATTTTTTAGTGAATGCACCATAAGCATTCTGTGAGGTTTCACATTGAGAGACGACTCGGACTATAGTGAAGGGAATACGACTAGCCAAAAAGTTATTTAGCAATTGATGACATCATATAGAGAATTAGGGAATGTACAATCAGATTATTTGAAGAATAACTGTTGTTAGATGAAGTTAATTTTCATTTCAGAAGACCTAGAAGTTTCATTATGATTGGAATGAAACAGTGGAGACAACTTGGTAATGTTCAAAGGTTTAGAGAAATTTCATGAATACATGATGATTTGAACTTCACATTAAATATTGGGGTCAATCATCACAATGATGGTCTGGAGGAAACCCTCACTGGATTATATCTAGAGCCACACATACTAGAGGAGATTGGTTTTAACCTGATGGAGTATCTCCACAGTACTTCTTTAATATACACACAACCAAATTTATATGGAATCACTCGGTATTTCACATTATTGATTGTTTTAACCATGGATCTTTGACTACTTGTAGAAAATGAAGTTTTGTTGTGAAAAAACTGGATAGTATGATAAGAAATGTTGAATTATAACCACAAGTTCGAATATTGTGCTCAGTCGTCACTGAGATTTGAAACTTTGAATTTCAGAATTCAAAAAAGCCTATAATCAAAATTGAAAATGCCTAACGTTGCATTGTCGATGTGCAGAGGGGTTGAATAATTGCTCTCGTTGAAGAAAGTGTGACACAGAGGGATATAGCAGCCACAATGGGGGATAACAAGGAGTGATTTCAAAAACCTACGCCCGATACGTGGAGCTACAATTCCTGCAAAATAGGCCTAGAAAAAGTCGTAGGAAGATCACTTCTGAAGAACAAGACCGCTTTTTGTGCCAAGAAGAGACCCTAGTGCGTCGCACCCCATACTCTTAAGGCAATTTCTGGAAGCAACAGGCATAAATGTACCAGTCGAAACGATACAACAGAGAATTCGTTCAAGGGGTTTATACAGCAGAAGGCACTTGAAAGTTCCAGAGCTAACCAGACAACAAAAAATTAATAGACTCAATTGCTGTATCGAGCACCAAAATTGGAATAATTAGAAATGGCGAAATGTTTTCTCGAAAGAGACCAGAATTGGTGTTCGATCAGAAGACCGCCGGATTCGGGTTTCAAGGGAACCTTTCTCTCGAAAGGAAAATTAGATCGCGGCAGGATAATCTAAGAACCCCACAACCGTTCATCCAAGCCACCACAGAAGAGTGACAGAATATCACCCTAGAGGTGGTCGAAAACCTAATCCAAAGCATGCCTAGACGGATTCAGGCTTGTTTCAGGGCTAGAGGATGTAATACAAGCTACTAAGGTCGAGAAAAAAACAGCTATTCCTTGTGAAAGAAGATGACGTATTGAGTTGTACCTAGATCATCCTTATGACCTAAGAAGGACGAACTTGCCTGTAAAAGTCAATAATAGAAACAAGTAATGTGGTTTTAGGAATTTTCCTCAATAATTGATTCGTAATGCGTTTCACTACACCGTAGCTTCTTCAGACAAAATTCAAATGTTAAAGAGTGAAGTGTCTTGTGTCATAAAATTTATTTATTTACGAATTTAGAGCTACATTAATCTCTAATTGGATTATTAGTAGCTATTTGTTGGTTAGTATGGTATGTATGTTTCATATATTTTTGTAAAATTTCGTCATTTTGAGAAACTCGTTTTATGCGGTTGTCAGAGCTTCTTGTAGGTTTCGTGATATTCTAGTTGCAGTTGATTAGAATGTCGAGTTTGGTATTGCAGGTGTTGCAAATCGAGGGTCTTGTGTTTTGCATGATATG
Source organism: Cryptolaemus montrouzieri (assembly GCA_013387265.2). NCBI lineage: Eukaryota > Metazoa > Arthropoda > Insecta > Coleoptera > Coccinellidae > Cryptolaemus > Cryptolaemus montrouzieri. The sequence continues at coordinate 5,254,962 of JABFTP020000186.1, forward strand.
ATCGTGAGCTAGGTTGGTATGTCCTATACGTATTCTATTTGTGATGACTTGGTCTCTTCTTGCTGTCAATATTGTTAGTGACTTTGTTGTAGTTACGTGGGGAATTATTTTCTTTAGGAGTGTGTTTGTATCGTTCCATTGTTTTTGCCATTCGTCTTTGATGAATTTTTTAATATTCAGTTTAATGTCTGTTGCAAGTACTAATGTTATGTCTAGAGCTATGTCGTTTTTTGCTACGGCGACTGCTGCTGTGTCTGTCTTCTCGTTTCCCTAGATGCCTTTATGTGATGGGACCTAAAATATTGCGATATTTATGTTGTGTTGGTTGATTATATAGCAATAAGATGGCATTTCGAAGGTTTTGGTCTCTTTTTCAGAAATGAGCACACTGGCACATAAAATTTATCGTTTTACTGAATTTATTTTCTTCATACTATCTGAATCAAAGACGTATCTTCTTTTTGACTGAGAAAACGTTTAAAGGCATGGGAAAACACTAATATAAACATATGGACCGCCTACATACTCATAATTCTTAATTTTGTGCACAGTGTACTACAAGTCCTAGATGTATTAACAGTAAACTGATAACCTCTATGGGATTTGCTCCATGTAAACAAACTCATTTTCAATGAAAAGAATAAAACAAATAAATGTGCAGATGATATTCAATATCTGAAAAACAGATCGAAATTAAACTTATCGAATCGAAAATGCGTTAAATACACGCTGACAACATAACAGTTTCCGCTGATTAGCCGGCGGAAAGTTAGAATGCGGGTTCGGGCGGATAGCCAGGAAAAACAAAGCTTCGTGACCGCCAAAGCTGAGTGTGTAAACGTGAATAAGTGGTAAACAAGGTAGTAAATTTTCCCTTGCACTTCAGACGAGGAGATTCCGAATGCCATCCTTTTTCCATTTCCTCTTTAGAATCAGTTCATGACGACCTCAATGAATAAATGAATGGTCAATTGAGTGGGTAAAGCTTTTCCTGTTGGTGTTTTGAAGTTGGGTTTCTGAAATCATTCGATATGGCTTTCCTTTTTTAGGAAAATGGGCTATTACCACTAAATAGCAAGAAGATATTGATCTGTTTGAGAAAATTAGTTTTGAAAAATTAAAAGGATAATGATTTCTTTTTTCGATGTTTCTTGTGATATCTTTGAAATCCGACCTATCAAAATGACGATTTTCTCTAATTTTATCTAATAACCATCGGCAGAAATTCAGTCTTGAAGGAGCATCTCGAGGAAGTAGAGTTTGGACGCGTTGAAAATGAAACGGGTACAATGAAAAGTCGTTAAGAATTCCCCAAACTAGAACATGTGAAATATTCAACTGATATACAATTTTTCTTGTACTCACATGAGGATTCAAATCAATACAATTCAAAACTGCTTCCTCAATATCTGGAGTTCTCATAGTTTGAGTTGCACCTTTTAAATGATTATTTGCAGTAGAAGTACCAGTTTCCCTAAACCTTCTGTGTATATCTGAAAATGTTCGCCTGTCTGGTGTTACTCGATTTGGAAAGCGCACCTGATGTAATCGCCTACTTCTGTTGTGTTTCCGTCAGCCAGACCGTACATGTAATGAATATCAGCCAATTCGGCGTTAGTAAAATTAACCATTTTTTATCACAGCAATAACTTCAAAAGTCTTGAAGCTAATCGTTAATTTGATAAACAATTCGAGCAGACACTGGTTCAACTTTAGCAACTGTCAAAACAAATAAATAAATGAAAAAATCAAAGCCTACTAGTCATTTTTTTTAAATAGAAGTGCTTTTAATTCAGCGAATCGTTTAATAATTTTTTGCTCGAGAACGGTCGGAGATACGAAAAAATTACAAGTGTCAAAAAAGTTTCTAAATTGAACGAAGATGACGAACATTGATTGTACGCTGATCAGGCAGGGCGCAGTGCAAAAGAGTTTGAAAGACATGGCTCCGGAAAAGAAACCCCTTGTAGATTCTAGTTAAAATTCAGGACGTGTAATGATGGAGGGTGTAAAAAATAGCTTGCATTCCAAATTTGGGCTGAATATCTCAAAAACTGCAGGAGTTTCGACGAAAAAACAATTTTTTCCGGAAATTTCAACACCTTGTAGCTCCGTAACGAAGCTTTTGCGGACCTATGTTCATATGCACTTTTTTTCTTGAAATTGCACGTAGATTTACCCCCTCAAGTTGTGACATACTATTGTGATGTGCATTGTGACACCCTGTATTTTGAATTTAAATTTGAGATGAATGCTATTGATGTATATGATGATGCATATCGTACATATCTATACCAAAAATGTACTAATTTTGATTTGGAGGAATTTTTTTCGATATACGCAATGAAAATGTCAGCTAGTAAAGGGCTCAATGGTGATCTCATTGGTGGACCATGAGGTTGTTCACAGTTACACAGTTTGTTATTGAATTTGAAATAATTCTGTTGTAGGCACAATTTGAGCAACTTGTTTTTATATGTATGTATTTGCAACTTTAGTTCAATTATCATCATGATTAACTATTACGTAGTAATGGCTGAACCAATTAACTATTTAAAACATTGTTTCTTGAAATATTGAGGAGTTGCTCATCTCAAAGAACAATATTCGAAAGCAGTGCAGTGAAATTGTTCCCAATCATTTCCTATTAGACTTTGAGGGAAAAATGTTATGAACTAAGGTGTAGAGTGTTACCTATCAAACGAGCTTGATTTTTCCAGTCAGCCTTCTAAATAGACCTAATTCCCATGTGCCACCCTGTAATTCACGAAGTTCAATGTACATTATTGATTTCTTATTTCACGAAAACGTTCATTCATTGATACCTTGCGTACGCTTGATACACTTGGATTCGATTCGCTTTGACTAACTGTGGAAACCGATCAGATATTTGTGCTTTTTCATTTTCCACTCCAATTTGAGATGAAACGACTCTATAAAGTTCGATCCAAATGGGATTTCACTCTCGAAGAAACATGAATGAATTCAAGTTCGAGTTTTAAACATACGTGATTCAGTTCCTGCTTTCATTAATTAGTTGAAAAGGAACATGCACAGATAAAGTGACAGCGTTTGGAGAATATCAATTTCATAAATAATTGGTTATAAGGCTGCCAGTGAATTAATTCTAGCAGAATTTTTACGTTTGATTAGTGTAATTGGTTGATAACATTCACTTAAAAGCGTTCGACAAAATGGAAAAAGAATGAACCTTATATAATGATGACAATGGAAAGTTCATAAGGCCAAGTCAAGAAAGACCTGAGCAAACATTTCGGCCTCAACAAAGTAGTTCGGTAAAGGATCAGCTTTGGACCACATAATTCATCATCCTTCATTTTCTCATGAACCAAAAAGACCCAAAAGAAACGCTTCTTATGAACTCAAAATGTGCTAAAGGCGTTCAAAGAACTCAAGCAAAAGGAGTGGGACTTGTAGAAAATATGAGCAAAACTCATTACACGAAAGCAGAGAAAACACAACAGAAACCTGTTGATGTACTAATATCAACGATTATTCAAATACCACTGAAATATTATTGGAAGTTAAGCTTAGCAGGGTTCAATATTCTTAAAAGATAAAATACAAGTGGATTGAAGCGCTCTACGCTAATGTAAATCTACTGAAAAACGAAAATATCTTCATCCAAAACGTATTTCTATGATAATGGAAAAGTTTTCCTTATTTTTCGAGTAACTCTATGTCCATTCACAGAATCTACATGGAATGATTGAAATAGCTCTAGTATACTCTGTGCTTTCATTGTGACAGTTTATAAGTTAATTCTTAGGATGACAATTCAAATCAATGTTTTTCGTCAAGTTACAACTATTGTATGAATATAATATCGTTATAATAACAAAGTGACCATGCGAAAATTTCGAAAAGTTGATACGATTAAATGTAATATTCAAAATACTTATGATGCTGATGCTGCTGAACCTGCTTACTTAAATCTTTTGCCTGATTAGGCGACAACCTCATGAAATTATATTCAATAAATTAAGGAAAAACGTACATTCAACATCTCGAGGAGATAATAATATGAAGTAGTTGTTGGAGAAGATGCAACAATTGATGTAATAGGTAATATTGCCCATTATTAATCCATCATTTGAATTTTACACAATATTATTAAAAAATGATTTTGAAATAATCTTGTTTTGAGCAGGATAATCAAAACGATTTCAATTACTGAGATGGTTCAATTTCGAACTAATATTTGGTCTCTTATGGGTCTGATGGAGAAAATAATAGAATTTAACGAACAAAAAGTATTCTCAACGTTTTTATTCTTGTTTGATAGTGAATTACAGTTTGAAATGACAAAATAAAAATATAAACTCCCCACAATTGTCGCATCACCCTACTTTTACGACAATACAATAAACTTTTAGGTTGGTCATTCAAAAGTCGCTTGATAACTTTCAGAAGTGTAAAATAAGAAGATATCATTCAAAAACGATGAGTTTATGATGGAAAATATCAATTTTCGAGTTAATGAAAAATTAAAAAATTCAACCATCTTCAAACATTCGCGGAGAGACCAATCAATTAGCATCGAATGGTTACTAATCATTTTCAAAATTGAGTGTTTCCTCCCCGGTCCCTAATTACTGTCAGTAAACGTCTCGGAAGCCACTCAAACAAATTTTGGATGTACTCTTGAGTCACTGAGTTCCAAATTTCAGGAAACAGATTTTCTAGTTGTTGGAGTGTTCTACAAGGCATCCTACGTTGCTGAATTTGCCACCCCATGGTGTCCCAAACATGTTCTATGGGATTCAAGTCGGGACTTTTGGTTAGCCATCTTAAAATATCAATTTCGGCATTTTGAAGAAATTCTTCAACTACTTTAGCTGCATGAGGTCGAGCATTATCATGCATATAAATGAAGTTTTCGTCAATCAATGGGCCAAAGGGTACAACATAGGGTTCAAGGATATCTGCGATCTATCTGGCCACTGCCATTCTTCCATTATTCACTAGGACTAACTCAGTTTGACCATGGAAAGAAATATCCTCCCCACACCATTACTGAGCCTCTTCTGAAGTTTTCGGTTTGCCGGACATTGAATTGCTGATACCGTTCCCCAGGTCGTCTGTGTACAGGCATGCGTCTATCATTTGATACTAGACAGAACCTGGACTCGTCGAAAAGAGATCATTCGACCATTCTGGAATACCCCATTTGCATGTTCCCTCGCAAACTGAAGTGTTGCAACTCGATGCTCTCTGGTGAGACGCGGGCCAGTAGAAGCCACCCTTGGTCTGATATCGTCTTCTCTGAGCCTGTTGCTAACAGTTTGCAATGAAATATGCACATTTCTGGAAAGTGCAAGTTCATTTTGTAGCATTCTAGCCGTACAGTGCCGAACTCCCAGTGCAGTTAAACGAAGCCAACGATCATCAACTGGTGTTGTTATCCGATTTCTTCCCTGTCCGGCCCTTCTTCCATATTCCCCTATTTCGTGGTACCGAAATACAGGGTGATTTAGGATGACAGGCGATATTTTCGGTGGTGGTAGGCAACATTCTTGGTGTTTCGGAATGATACATCTTTTTAACTTACGCGACTCCATTTCGCATATATTCGGTTAGTGTGAACTGGCTAAATTTTGCAGACATCATAACTCTGAAATCGCTAGTCCGATTTGAATGAAAATTTCAAAATTGTCAGTCACCTAGTAGACCAACTATTGGTGGTTCAGTTAGATGGCCAGCTAGGTTTCCGGACCTTACAAGTCTAGATTGTTTCTTGTGGGGTTATATTAAGGTTATTGTTTACCAGATTCCTTCTACAACACAGTTGGATATGAAACAGAGAATAGTCGACGCCTTTCAGTCAGTTAATTCGCTAATGTTGTCGAGAGTTCAACGGTCTTTCCTCAGAAGGATTAAGTTGTGTCCACAAAGAAACGGGTAACATTTCGAACACTTATTGAAATAGTTCAACACCTTGTAGATCATCACATCAAAAACCAATCTTTTACGTATTTCATACACGATTACCGTAAAATATCTCCATTAATCTGATCAAGTATAATGATATGTACTAATAAACTCTTCTTTCGCAACCTCTGATTTTATTATTTTAGTTTTTCTTTTATTTCGAAAATGTTCGAAGATAAAGGTAAGGTTACTTTTGCAAAAATATGGCACAATATTTTATGCGTTGACATAAATAATAAAATACTGATGTTCCATTTGAAAAAATCAAGATATGATATTTTTAGAATTACAATTTTCAATTATTATTTTGTGTCACTCCTGTATGAAATAAAGATAATCTATTTCAATTCATTATGCTTTCCTTGGGCAATGAGAAAACGAAAGGAACAAAGTATTCATCCTTTCTGGCCGAAGGAGCATGCGTTGATGTGAGAGCCTATTTTCATGAATTTTTAAGGATAAAAAATATTGTGACGAAACTAGTCACCAAAAAAACTTATTACTTAAAGACATTATAGCAAAGTTTAAGAAGCTCTTGAATCTTCAACAAAAAAGTGGACTTCCAATCTGAAAAAAACCACCCAAAATTGTTTTTATAGAACATTGGGACACCCTGTTTACTGCAAAATGAATTGCTGAAGTAGATTTTTACTTTCTAAATGCAATACCGTTCGAACAAAAATGAAATCTTCAAGAGTGTACGAGCTATAGAGCACCGCGGCACTGGTGAATGACCCAGTATATGTATTTACCAATGTACCTATTAGATCCGCGAATAAAAGAATCTCTAGTCTCGAATATAGGAATTGGTTCTTCAATCCAAATCATTAGCTTTATATTCAAGAAATAAAACCACTTTCAAAAGCCACATCAATGTACAATAAACTTGATGCAGGAATAACAGAAGAATCAGTCTGTACTTTTCCTACATCTTTCAATTTTGAGCTTGGGTCACATGGTTATATTCTTCTCGGTTAGTTGTCAAAAGAATGCGGGTGTAAAGCTGAAACGTTATTTAAACACTTCCGTCAACTATGTAGGGTAGTAGGATTTACCCGTCCGCCTATGTAGATGGTGAAGTCAATAGCGTTCAAGCGAAGTTTTTTCACTACTCAATTTTCTTAGGCACGCCGCCACGGCGGTGGTCTGGAACATTACTTTTTTAATACATCAACTCTGTTTGCGGCAAAGAAATTGGACACCGTTTTTTCAGAAAGAATTTCTTGATATTCCTGTTGAAAGAAGTTTCCCTTTCCTTGTTAATATCTCCTATTTTCCATAAATGGTTGAAAGATTTCTTTTGCAGCTTTCATTCGTTCAAAATTAATGGAATAGTTTTGAGGTTTTCATCAATTGAGATTCTTTTGTAGAATTTTCCATTTTACTTGGCAAAGTAAGAACATTCTGAGTTACAAGTAACGACTCTATTTCTGAAGTTATTTTACTCTTTGAAAAGCGACATTTCAAATTTTAAAACAAAGAACAAAGGAACATCTTCTCTGAGTTTCCTGTAAGGTTTATTAAAATTGAACGAATACTTCGAGAATTAAAAACTTGGGATTCTTTGAAAAGTTCTCCACTTGTAAATTAAATTTCAACGGTTTTCTTTCACTGATACAAATTCAAGGCAGTGTTCATCCTGCGACTATTTGGCCACAAGGGGCGATTGTAACGAAGTTTTTTCAGAGAAAACGACCATAAAAATACCCACTTAAATCCTTCGAGAAGTGTTAATAATACAGATTGCCAAAAATTTTCGATTTTGCATCTAATCATCCAGGGTATTAGTGACAAATTGCTATTGGATGTTTTTTTTATGGATAAAAATTGTCCAAATGTTTTATGTTTATCAGAACACTTTTCAAACCATACTCTAGCAAGTGAGTTGATTCTTGAAGGATGGCACACTGCGGCAGTTGGTGTAGCTATTCTCTCCAGAGATAGCAATTATACAGTATTTGATAATATAACTTCTCTTTCGTTTGGAATTTCAATGTGAAGTGGCGGCTATTAAACTGAATAGGTTGAATGTGAGTGTTGTTTGTGTCTATCGGTCACCGTCCGATGATTTTGAGTGTTTTTTACGTGTTATCGTTTCAATCAAAAATGAAAATTCGTTCACTGGGATGCAGACAAAGATAATACCTTTCTTTCGAGGTATCACGAGGTACCCTCTTCCAAATTTTCAAGGGCTGTCACCCCCAGGAGATGAAATTCGAGATGAGGATGGTACTTGATGATGACTGCCATTGATCAACATGGATCTGTTCCATTTTACCTCACTGAAACTTGAATAGTCTCAGGGAAAGAATCTTCCCTATCTTTCAGTTGCTCACCCTGTATCTTTAACAGTTTACAATTAAAAATGGAAACTCGTTCAAGGCGATGTAGACAAAAATACCACCTTTCTTTTGAGTTATCACTCGACCCATATTCCCTATTCAAAATGTTCAAGGATTTTTGGCAAGTTTTGTACCCCAAAAGATGTCCCCCTTGAAACAAAAATTGACCTGTTCTTGCGTTTTGATCAGAAATGAATATCTTGGTAGATATAGCTTCTGGTTAGTTTTCGTTGAAACACCCTGTATTATTGCCTACTGTGTAGCTTCTTCGCTCTCTTTTTGATGTATAGTTTTGTTATCTTGCAGCAAAATTTGTTGCATCGAAAGCGATCTACATAGTCGATAAAACACTTTCGCCACATTCAAATTATATTTTTATCTCTTTTCTTTTATAGTATTTCACTTCACTCCACATGACATGAAAACAAAATCAAACAAAGAATGTAAGTGTGATTGCAATGACATTAAAGTCAGAGCCTGTTGATTTTCAAAACTCTTCTAATCCGGAATCATCCTGTAATTTTCATTCTTGCCCTAACATTGTTGACCGATAAAAAATTATAGTGGATATAACATAATTCAGGAATATTCTTTTCATTATTAGAAGGGTATTTCCATTTCAAAAATAAAAATCTACTCTGTGTTACGAACATTTTGTCGACCTGTGTAACTTTCAATTCGAGTTATAGCGATATTCCAATAATTTTTTTTCCGATTTGAATTCGTGATACAAATCTTTGGCCAGCAATGAATTGAGGAACTCAACGCTATATCTTTTTTGGAACTGTACCGATAACCAAAAATATATAGCGTTCTCGAATACTATAAAATCAGTACAATTCTGTCTTTTCGCATATAATAAAATATGAGACTTTCGAATTCCGAGCTACTATGTATCTCCTCTGCGATTATAATAATGTTGTTTTTGATGTATGTTCTGAAAGATACATTTCAATGAAGCTCTGTAGGCTGTCTCCCTTTGAAGAAGGTGAAAGTATAACGGCATTTTCATTCAGAGAAACACGTTTGTATATAAAACTTCAGGAAAAATTTTATTTTAGAGCAAAAAGGATCTGACAACTTGTTTGGGAGTTTTGCAGAGAAATATTACCGCATACATCAATTTTATCTTTCGGAGGCAACTTTCCTTCAGATTCTTACGATATACCAATTACTATTATATACATGCTGAACAGATTTTCTTTTGCATGATGGATACCGCAAACAGATTGAAGCCAGATTTTTCATTTTATTATTTGAACATTTTGAAAATTTTCGAAATTAGTCAAGTCTCCAAATTGTTTTCGAAGTTATTAGGAAATTTTGACATTACACAGATCGTTCTTTATTAAAAAATCGAATATGTGCTCATTTTGTTTCATATAACGGTTTCTTTTAGTTATAATGCACTTGTTTCTTTAATGTGAAATATAGACAACTTTAAATTCGATCAATTAAGTTTCTGTTTTCTGTGCACAAAATATTCCGTGTTTTCATGAAATCTCGAAAATTATCTAACTTTTCCCTTATTCTATTTTGTAACTCTCGAATTTTGGTGAAGAACCTTGGGGATGACCGAAAGCCATTCAGAACACGGTGCATTGAGACCGTGGCAGAATCCCCGGATCTTCTTTTGTTTGCTGCTCAACTTTCCAGATTTTGGGGAGGATAGAGAGGAAGAATTATTCACCACGAGATCCAGATTGGAAAGAGCCAAATGGAACCTGGCGGCCCTAGTCAGGTGGGCTGTTAATACCTCTTTACCATATGAACCACTTGAACGGTATAATATTTACCCAGCCTTTCTTTAAATTATTTGGTTGTGTTGCTTCTGGTCCTAGTGGAAATATACAGGGTGTTACATAATAACATGTCACAACTTGAGGAGGTAAATCTACGTGCAATTTTAAGAAAAAAAGTTCATGTAAATATAGGTCAGCAAAAGCTTCGTCACGGAGCTACAGGGTGTTGAAATTTCTGGAAAAATTCGTTTATTCTTCGAAACTCCTGCAGTTTTTGAAATATTCAACCCAAATTTGTAATGCAAGCTATTTTTAAAGCCTTCATCATTACACGTCTTAAATTTCAACTATAATCTACAAGGTGTTTTCTTTTCCAGAGCCATGTCTCCTTTTGCCCTTTCAAACTTGTAATTTTTTGTATCTCCAACCGTTCTCGAGCAAAAAATTATTGAACGATTGTACGATTCGCTGAATTGAAAGCACTTCTAATTACGAAAATGACTAGTTGGCTTTGATTTTTTTCATTTATTTATTCATGTTGACAGTTGCTAAAGTAGAACCAGTGTCTGCTCGAATTGTTTATTAAATTTACGCTTAGTTTTAAGACTTTTGAAGTTATTGCTGTAAGAAAAAAGGCTAATTTTACAAACGCCGAATTGGTTGCTATCCATTACATGTATGGTCTGGCTGACGGAAACACAACAGAGGCTAGGCGATTGTATCAGGTGCGCTTTCCAAATCGGCAGACAGGCGAACATTTTCAAATATCCACAGAAGGTTGAGGGAAACTGGTATTTATACTGCAAATAATCATTCAAAAGGTGAAACTCAAACTATGGGAACTCCAGATATTGAAGAAGTAGTTTTGAAATATATTGATTTGAATCCTCATGTGAATACAAGAAAATTGGAAATCAGTTGAATATTTTACATGTTCTAGTTTGGAGGATTCTTCACGACTTTTCATTGCACCTGTTTCATATTCTTAATGTCTGGGTCGGAATAAGTGGAAATTATTCGATTGGGCCATTTTTTGCCTAACAGACGGTCCCGCTTAAATCTCGAGAAAGTAGAGTTTGGACAACTCTACTTTCTCGAGATTTTCCTTCTGGGAAAAACATATCAAGTAACTGAAATAAAGCTGTATGAATTCAATGAACATTATAAAAACACACTCACACTATAACTGAGGTTCCGAGGAAGGAGCCCTCTGCAAAGTATACCGATCGCTCATCAGATCCAAATTGGATTATGGCAGTCCCATCTATTGCACTGCTAGCAAGTCTCTATTAAAATCACTTAATTCCGTTCAGAATACAGCTCTTCGCAGGTGTCTCGGAGCTTTTAGGTCAACAGGACTGAACTTTCACAAATCCTGTCTAACAGAAATGCCCCATTCTTTTAACAGAATGACATTTTTTCAAAATATTCTTACTTTTTAGCCGAGAGACCTTTTGAAATGACAATGCTGAATATCTCAATTTTCAAAACAAAACTAAATTGTACTTGTTTGAATACGTTCAAACAATTCGATGAAAGGTTCCATGAATGGTGATTTCCACATTGTCAAATAAAACCGTCGCAGGTAAAGGTACGTCCATTATGTTACCCGTTAAAGTCGATAGAATATATTTGACAGAGGATTCCCAGGAGTGAACGGCTCTCCTTAAAATTCAAAGCGATAAATCAAAGTTGAAAAGAAATCCTACAAGAAAGACATCTCGATTCATTATAAGTCAAGCTGTGAGGAAACTTTTTGTATGGACCAAAGCTTGTCCAATTGTGGACGATCGAAGGAAACCATGTACAGTTTTTCGCTGTACTCGTGAGACGGAATTCGAAATCAAGTTGCTATCGATTCTCCAGGCGCCCAGATGGAGGGTTCGGTGATATCCAAACTTTTTATGTGTTTTCTCGGATGAAATGGCTTTTGTAGTTAATTTCTCTTGAATCGAGATCAGGTGAAATATTTCATCAGATATCACAACATGTGAATTTAACGCCTCTTTGTATGTTACTTTTATGTGAACACTTGATCGAACAGAAAAATGTCAAACCAGTTTGAAAACATTTTATCTTCGACAACGTGCTAATTCTTTGTAATAGTCACAACGGATCCAGAAATTCCAGGCTGAGGTTAGATCAGTTTAGATGAATCAAATAGTACATTTCTTATCAATTCCCAAGTTTATTCACAGATGAGAAAAAGTACATAAAAGAAAAGTTTCATGTATAAATAAGAATAATTGATATGGACAAGAAGCACCATGTTCTCATAAAATCAGAATACATCCTTGATAACATATTGTAAAATTGTAACACGATATTTAAATATCAAAGTACATTGAAGTACAGAATACGAAGATTTCTTCTGGTACGTCTTTAACCAGTAGTGGACTTCTGTTGGGAGAGATTCTGAAAAATAGTACCAACACTATATCTCTATTTTGCAAATCGAATGAAAAGATCGCACGAGAAGAGACCAAAAGTAAAGGTACTCAAAAGTTTTGTGCGTGAGAACTTTATAAGCTCAGTCAACTGCAGTTTGTTGGATGCAAGTTCCTCGAGAGTGATGTATTCTATTGATTCTATATATTCCTCACATAGTATGCATGAAGGGTTGTCAATTAATCCTTACTTATTTAGGTAATTTCTGAGGCGACAATATCTCGTTAATATGACAGTTAGAACTCTCAGGTCTAGACGAAGATTTTGAGCTTAGCCTTGCTCCTCGCAGTGGCTTTGTCTCGCTTTCTCGTTACCCTAATGCCTGAGTGGTCAGGTCTCCTCATCAGATGAAATCTATTACTTTTTCTCAGGTTGAACTACATTCCTGTCCCATGAATGATGTGTAATTATCGCATGTCAATTCCTTCATTGATCTACTTGTTGATTCCTCCGTGAAGAGTTAGCACAGTGGAAAATGGCAAATATTACTGTATCCCAAGACAGATCGACTCTTCGTTGATAGCCCCTCAAGTCTTTGGAGCTAGTGCAATCCTGTCTGTTAGGAATGATCATCTAGAATGGCAGCTTCATGTTCGTTTCAGGCATTGCTATATCAGATTCCATACTCATCATGTCGTTACAACCAATTTAAGGAATTCCATTTCAGTAAAGGTGATAGAATCTGTAAGTAGCCATTCTAGCTGATGCTCTTATTACCAGGTGGAGAGGTGCGAGGCCCAGTGTCGGTCCTATAGCTGCAGTAGGCGTTGAGCGACAAGCTTTAGCGATCATTATGCATACCGTTCTCTTCTATTTAGAGAGCTTGAGCAGGGATTGCCTTTTGACGCTGCACTACCACCAAGCGATGCTGGTGGAGCAGTTAGAGGGGCAATTCACTCATTCAAGCTATTGGTAATGGTATCATGCTTGCGTTGTAACAACAAGAGGTAGACGTGCTCCTCCCATATCTCATTATGCTCTCCTGCTCGAGTCTGGCCTGGAATGTTGTCCTGACCTGCTAGTGGAACATTAGGGTTGCATACATTCCTAAGGTGGGTAATTTGAACTCACAACGTAAATTGTTCAGACCGATGTCTTTCATTTTGAAAACCCTGGAGAAGGTGATTTATCAGGACCGAGGTGTTATCGCTAAAGCCTCTGAATGAACATCAATACGCCTTTCAATTGATCGGGCACTCAGCATCGTAGTCGGGAAGATTACTCAGTCTCTGGGCTGCAAAGAGACCGCAGCTACAGCCTTTATGGTCATTGAGGGAGCACTTTATGCGGCCCTTACTATTTCACTGTATGCGAGAGCCCGGCGAGTACCAAATATTATTGCGGAATGGATTTGCAACATGCTAAACGCAGAGCGGTCAGCACATCCCTGAAAGGGGAAGTAGTCATTTTTGTAGTTGGTAGGGGTTGCCTTCAGGGGATTATCTCATCTGTTGTGGTCCCTGCTGGTTGATATTTATGTACAAGCGTACGCTGATGTTACAGTAATTCTGGCTATCGGAGATGACAGCGATGTGTCCGTCAGACTTAAGGAGGCTATGTGAGCTATTCAGGAGTGGTGTGAGGGTGAGAAACTTAGCATGAACCCCTACAAATACTGTATGGTATAATTCATCAGGAGAAGAAGGATATTTGTTTCTCTACCGATTCTAGGTGGAGTGTTTATTCCAGTTGCGGAAGAAGCAAAGTTTCTGGGGGTTACCTTGTATAGTAAGTTCACGTGCAGTCACATGTAATAACTGGTCTCACCACCATCGCGTATAGCCACGGAAGTTGCTTTCATTTCTCTTCATAGGTCATTTGACATACGCAGAAATATCTAGCCTTGTGTAGTATGTCTTTCTAGGTGCAAATTCCGCATGAACTTCCTATCCAAGTTAACCCTCAGATATTCCGCTTCCTCCGCAAACTCTCCACTCAGGACCGGGAGGGATGGGGTTCCAATGAGTTACCACCAAAACCATATTCAGAAACTGCAAACTTCAAAACGTGACAGCTCTGCGCACTAGTGATTTTTGAGATAATGATATGAAAAATTAAAGAAGACCCTAATTATTTTGATCAAGTTTCATGGGTTTCAATAACGGTCAAATTTTGGAATCATAGAACTTCTTTCTAGGTTGAATGAGCAAAGCGTTTTGAAATTTTCCACAGCAGTATTGAAGCCAATCCTTTCCTACTAGATAGGCTGCATGGCACCTGTCCGGTGGTCATCTCGTTTCAAGGATCAGTACTCGTTTCACGAGTGGTATTTGAGAAGTAAAATTTACGATGGATAACCCAAAAGAATAAGAACGGCCAGTAAAGAATTTTTTGATTGAGCTTAAATGTCTATTGTCGGAGGATATGATTGTTTTTATTGCAGGTCGAGCTTCCTCATAAATAAATTCCAAATAGCTGTGTTTATAAAGAAACTATTTTTTGACTATAGCTAACTGTTCGGAAAGTCATCATGTTAATCAGCCTCCTTCTCAGTCCAGTTTGTTATCTTCTTTCATAGGAGTGATGGGACTGACAACGTTGCAGCAGATCTGGCAATACCGCGGCCTGATCTGGTGCAACGTTGTCAGTCCCATCACTTAATTCACCCACCTCGTATTATCGAAGATAAACTGATATGACATTATTTGACGTGTGTCCAAACGTAAGTCAAGAAACGCGGGAAGGAATCGATAATGACGGAATTAGTGATAATGGACAGTAAAGAACTGAAAGAAAGTCCGGAAGTGAATGTGAATTCCCCAGGTTTTGTCCGATGACTCTACCGTTGCGCAGGGAGTAGACAGCTAACGGTCGAGAAAATGAGGTTGACGCTCCTTGGAGCGAATAATGGAAGATGCTTTTCCAGTGTGCTTTCGTAAGGCAATGACTAATTCAGAAACTGAGTATACCTAATCTGTCTCAATCATGAAGGCGGAACTATTCAAAAAAGATTTGGTAAAGTAAAAGGGTGTCTTTTTCGAATTCTCTTCATTCTGAAAACGAACACGTTTTATGGCTAAAATGATAAATTGTACAGGATAAAAGCATTCTCATCTGGCTTTTCAACGAGTCACTATTGTCTGTGTGTCGCTTTAATGGAAAAAGTTCGTCAACTATCGGAAAAAGTTGCATGTATTATCAACTTCCGGCTTCTAATAAAAAGCTTTTTATGCCGAACTAAGAAATGCTCAAATTGATTTGACCTGGGTTCGATATTGGACCAGAAAACTTTTATTAGATCCTAAGTCTGTTGATGTTGTCATCAATTTTTTTCAAACATCAGCAAAAAAGCATGTTTCCTTGATTAAATTATGCAATTTCAACTACAATATCTCGAGAAGTTTTACTACTATATCAGTTAGAAATCTTTAGCGAATTTATGTATCGAAAAAAAATTAAAAATTACCAAATCATCTTTCATGAGGAGTTGAAACTCTGATATCTTTGCCACTATCATCGTTGATAAGACACAACAAACCATGTTTAATGTATATATTTGTATGAGTAATTATCATTTTATCAAAGTCATACAGAGTGCTAACTAAAAATGTCAGTTATATCTGTAATTTTGGGGGCTGGAACAACCTCCAATTTTTTTTTCGAATGCTATATCAGAAAAACTCTTGAAGGTCTCTTCAGGACAAATGACTAATTCATTTTTAACATTATAACATAAGTTTATCTTATACATTCTAAATTGAGACCTCGAGATAACTTCTTAGCAATGTACAGGGTGACTCATTTTCATTACACTGGACAGCAAAATTGAATTTATCATCTGATGAATGACTTATGTCACTTGACGTTTACTTATTGTTTTGTTTTCATGAGTTGAAGCTTTTATTAAAACCACACTCATTTACCACAATATTGACTATCAATTGAAAAAATATTCATTTAACTTTCTATATTATGATATGGCATCGCTAAGAAGCAGGGACCCCATGAGGGCTACTGGCGATTGTGTGCAAAGAAGTATTTTGGCGCCCCTTAAGGCATTTTGGATCATGTTTTTTCATTTTTTTTAGGTAAGAGATAGGTAGGTAGATGCTTGAAGTAAAGCAGAAAACTGAACTTTAGAAGTCATATTTATTTGTTGACTCGTTGTTTATAAATACTAGAAAATAACCTAAAACTAAAAATCACATCACATCACGAGATTTTGCTGTTGCAAATTCATTAATTACATCGCTAAAATTGATACCGTCAAAAATTTCTTGTTCGATTGCTAATATTGTTAGCCCAGACAATCTTTCTTCAATCATTGTCGATCTTAAATAATTTTTAATGATTTTTAACTTTGAAAAAGATTGCTCGCCAGAAGCTACAGATACAGGCAATGTCAAAAGAATTCTTAGTGAAATGCTTAAGTTTGGAAAGGTGGAGATTAAATTGTTTTCGAATATATATTGTGAAATACTTAAGGCGTCAGTATCATCAGGTAATGAAAACAACTTGAACGCTTTAATTTCGTTAAACAGATCATTGGAGTCTATATCCTTATTATCCTGATCTGTCAGTCGCTCTTCAAGAATAGAACAATATTTTAAAAGATCGCTGTCACTTAATTTGAATATGTCGCTAAAAAATCCGAAAATATTATCATACTCATTTAATAAGTCAAATGGGCTTTTTAGAGAGCTTATAGTTTGATCTATAATTTTTAAGAAAAAACTAATTTTAGAGGCGATTTTTGAATCATGAGGGGTCTCATCTCGGTGTTCATAGTCAAACAGTTTTGGTTTAAATTTCCTCCTAACCGTTGGTAATGGTGGAAAGTCTTCCTCAATTTCGAGAGAGGATGCTACTTCTTTTGCTTGCACAAGAATTTCTTGAAATGATTGGTCAGATCTATATTGCTGGAAGTGATCAACTGAATTTTTAGGTAGGTTTGGCATACTTAATATTAATTGTAGCACTTGTTTGCTGACAATATTTATATGAAATAAAACGCCAAATAATAATTACAAATAAATTGAAAATTTTATACGCTTTATGTCTTGCATCAATGTGAAAGAAATTATCTTCAGCCACTTCTAGAAGACTTTCGCAAACCTTAATTAAAGAAACTTTAAGAGGTTTTATTGCGTCAATTCTGCTGGACCATCTTGTTTCATTTAGAGGCTTCAAACTGAACCCGGAAACACAACTGTTTTACCATATATCAAAAGAGTAACAGATAAAATAGGAAGAACATTGAGGAAATACAAAATTAGAACGGCATACATACTTAACTATCGGAAAAATTCTCAGAAACCCGAAAGACAACATTGCGTTAGAAAATCAGGAAATTTACTCTATACCATGCGGAGATTGTGACGAGATATACATCGGCCAAACTAATAGACGAACAAAAGAAGGAATAGAGGAACATAAAAGAGCACTAAAAAATAAATCCATTTCATCCGCCATTTATCTACATAAATTACATACAGGTCATACAATAGATTTCGATAAGTCAAAACAAATCAGCACCACACAACAACTTAAGGAACGTGTTATCAGAGAAGCAGTGGAAATTCAAAAAGGAGGAACAATGAACAAAAGAGGCGAAACTATCAACCTATCAAAGGCTTGGAAAGTTATTTTACCACCTAGAAAACCGGCATCATCAACAGATAATTATGAAAGCATCCCCACCACCAGGTCCACTGATGCTCACAACGAGGACATAAAAGTAGAACCACCGAGAAACTGGAAATGGAATTCTACCAAGTGAAAGCCTCCCAAATTTAAAAGATCATTTCATTTATTATATTTGAAGTGTAATCTTTGTTCGTAGCTATTTCTTAAGTAGTTGACACTTCCTCAGACATATATTCTACGGAAAATGCTTCGATTATATATTTCATTATTTGAAACAAAAAATCTAGGCGATTTTCAAAAATTTACGACCCTCATATAGTATCCTGAGTATTAGAATGGTATACGTAATTCCCAATATTTTCCAATATTTCGCAGAAAAAACATTCGAAGAGAAACAGTTGAAGACATGGGCAACTTTATGCATTCAAAATCGATACTTGTGATGATATGTCATGCGTAAAAATTAAATAACCTGAGATATTCATAGGTATATCGACTAAAGTGTTAAAAATCATAAAATTCCCACAGATTGTGTAATACTTGGGAAAATATCAAACTGCCGCAACAATCGGTTGGGAAATGTGTAATAGAGGAAACCGGAATTGCAGAACTTTCTTGTCGGGCGAGAAAAACACCAAATTACAACGCTGTCATTCTGTTGATTTCCCTATCCGCATTTAGCTGCCAGTCTTAATGGTGGTAATCTCAATTCGAATCCTAGATTTGAATAGAAAAACTGTTTCAGCCCAATTAACCATTCAAGTATTTGCATAGCTTGTTTTGTACGCGATTTTCAGTAGATGACTCGGAAAAGGTAAATAACCGCTTTTTTTAGATTTGGTGCATATAAATGATTTCGCTTTCAATCATATTGAATCAAATATCAACTGTTGTAATATCATGCCCGTCAATAATTTGGTACTTCATTGACAGCTGTTAAAAATAAAGTTTTGAATAAAGAGCTGTACGGTATCAAATTCACTTCAGCTAAGCGTTCCTTCATTACATTAACTACCCGCAAATGTAGAAGAATCTTATCGAGTTATTAAAAAGTGGTATGTGTTAGAGCTTTAGGAATATATAACCTATTCGTAGAAGGGTATTTCTATTTAAAAAATGAAGATCTGCTTTGTGATATAAAAATCTTGTCAACCAGTGTTATTTTCATGGTAATTGTTCCAATTTTAGTTGTTTTAAGGACTGAATCAATGAGTTGTTCAACATACCGAATAGGGAAATCTCGCATTTTCTGTGCGAGAAAGCGGCATTCGTTCTGAGAAATTGTCAATCACCTGTCGCCATCAATTAGCCTACCGAATTACCATAATTGTTCGAAATGAAATAGAATTACTCAATTGCTGCACCGCTCAAGTGACACGGGAAAGTTCGTTCTGTTTTTTCTCCTTGTAAACTTTTCATCGGATTTTGGAGAATATTCAGAGACCCAAGAAGAAAGATTCAACACAGGACTTTTGGGGGTAGGGAGGAAATTTGAAAAAAATTTTCTGGTATTTTCTTGCATTATCGCGAAGATGACTTTTAATGTGGGATAAACCTTTTTCAGGGAGTATAGAAAAACACATTCAAATATACTGGGTGATTCACCAGTGGCGCGGTGCTCAGCAGCTCGTACACTCTTGAAGATTTAATTTTTGCTCGAATGGTATTGTATTCAGAAAGTAAAAATCTACTTCAGTTTGGGAGATTTTTTCAGATTGGAAGACCATTTTTTTGTTGAAGATTCCAGAGCTTCCTTAACCCTGCTATAATGTCTTCAAGTAATAAGTTTTTTTGGTTAGTAGTTTCGTCACAATATTTTTTTTCCGTAAAAGTTCATGAAAATAGGCTCTCACATCATCGCATGCTCCTTCGGCCAGAGAGGATGAATATTTTTTTCCTTTCGTTTTCTCATTGCCCAAGGATAGCTTTATTGATGAATGAAAACAGATTATCCTTATTTCATACAGGAGTGACTCAAAAAATTATTGAAAATTGTAATTTTAAAAATATCATATCTTGATTTCTTCGAATGGAACACCCTGTATTTCATTATTCATGTCAACGCATAAAATATTGTGCCATATTTCTGCAGAAGAATCATTTTCGAAATATTCGATTATATGTAAACATTTTTATGGAGATTCTACAAACCGTATCAAACTCATCAACATTCATCATTATTCGCACAGAAGTTTTTTTTCTGTAATGATTCAAGTAGTAAAAATGAAAACTAAAGAAGATAATTTTTAACGAATGATAAAAGCAAGATGAATGCAACAACAAAAGAGATAGGTTGTGTCTAGTAATATTGGTGTGTCCTAGTCTTCTTATGTTATGCAAAACGTAATAACCAATTGGCTTCTCTCATCATATTCTGGGGGAATCCAAATCCAGATCCAATCAGCCAGAGGACTGTTCTTAGTCGTATTAATATCATAGAGATTCCCCCGGATATCCGACTGGGGAACGAATTTACCTCCAGATAAATTTTATTTAAGAAAAAAAACTTTCCACTCTGGTGACCCGACTATCTCTTAGGCATCTGAAACTTAGTCACAAATAACCAATTCACTTAGCCTCTAGCATGATATGGTGGTATTATACCACCGATAGGAATGGTACCGTGTTTTACCTAGAAGTGGAGTTTCTTTTCGGTCCAGAAACTAAGTGTTAAGTGCCAGATCTGTTGATATACCTTTCTGAAAGGCGCATTGATGATCACTGAGAGGCTTCAGCGATAACGTTCTTCGATTCCACCATAGATTTGCTAAAAAAAAGATATATATTCTGAAACAAAAACTGAGTGTTAGCTTTGAAACCTGAGGGTTGCTTAAATTCCTTTGAAATATTTGTTCTACTCAGTCAACAGAGAAAGGATGGTTGATTGGGAATGTCAAATCTCTCGAGTTGTTTACAAAACACAAGATGTTCAAAAATCACCCGCAAACCTGGCTACTTTTGAACCACAAACTTTGTTTTCTCAAATGAAATCTGTTTTTACCCATCGTTGGAATCCTATTAAAAAATAGTATCAAGTTGATGTTTTTTTTTTTCACAACCATTGAAATCTTATTCAATGATAAAAGTGAAGCGTATCTTTCTTTTTGCTTAAAATGGTTTTGTTTTTCCCTTAAAATTGACTCGTTATTTACCTTGCGAAGATCAGAGAATTATTTCTCCATGTTTGAATGATGCACTCATCAAATTTCCATTACTATTTTCATGGTTCACTTGAAAGAATCACCCTTTTTAATTAAGCGTCGTACGCAGACAGATGTTCCTTCCACCTCATGTCATCATAAAAAAAATTACAAGAAAAGTATAATTAATGCAAAAGATTCTGAAACGTCCCTGAATATATCGAAAAACTCTCTACTCAAATATGAGAAAATAATCTTTGGTTTCAGTTTCTGAAGTATGATATAAACAATGAATTCTCTTTGTTGAACCAGCCGAATAAAATGAAAAATTCACTATTTCTATATGAGCCTCCCTCATCCTAACAAACAGAATATAAACTTGAGAGCTTGCAGCATTTTTTGTGTATTTCCACAAATCCCAAAAAGCACCCTCTTCTTTGAAAAGAAATGTGGGATTTAACGTCATATGCATATTTCCTGTGTCTAGGATATCGGAACCGAAGAAATAAATCCGATATACCTCTTTCATGTTCCTTCTATGTACTAGATTCGTGGGATATTTTGACGAATAAAAGTCGTAAACCAACGGAGAATGATAAATAAATAAGCTTGTGTATTCAGTTTTCGTTGTGCACCATTGAGAAACTGAGTGGGATCTTTTATTTTTCATCTCGAATATAAACACTATTATGGCGGCATAACCTCATATATATACGAAGGTAGGCTCGAAAATCACCTGCTCAGTGAATAAAATTACAATTTTTTTCTCACAATTTGATTATTCAGAGCTCGTGATGAACTTGGAGGCTTATAACAAAGGATGGTGAAGTTAAGGCTTCAGTTCAGTATCTTCTTTCTTTATAATCAACTTTGGAAGCTGTACTTTGTAATCGTTGAATACAACAAATTTTTGTAGAATCATTTATGTCTGGGAAGAACCTAATATCGCAACAACAGCATTTTCAGTCCAACTTTAAGCTTTCAAGGGCTCTCTCAACATTCATCGATCTTTTTTTGATTGATTTTCTCATTGTTAGTATAACAAATCGTTACTTAGTTCTTTGTCACTTCTTACATCTAAAATTTAAACCATTCAAGCTATTCTTTCGGTCTGGCGCTGAAATTCTGATAAGGAACACAAGAAAAAAAGGTTTTGTACCTTACAATCATATGTCCTAATATGAGGCAACATAAGTTGCCTTATCTGTTCGGTTTTTCAAGTTTCTCCGTTATTTCCAAATATTATTTCTTAGAATGGAGCTTGAAAGTTTGTTGAGTTCCTTGGGGTCCATTCTGTTGTATTTCATTCTAATAATATGCTGTTAAAGGCAAATTTCAATTTTTTTGATAAGATGTTTTGGAGTTTCTCTTCATGAAAATTGAAGCTTTATGTACGTTCTGTCAAAAATTGACCCGAAATTAGTCAATGAAACACAAAATGTTCATTTTTCATCCAAATTTCTTGTATCGCCTTCAAAGTAGGCCAATCATCTAAACATTTTTTCAACACCTTTTCCTAAATCGACTCCAGTTCTTAATTTGAGTTTACGAAAAAGAAAAAAATGTCGACCGGAGCCATATCAGGTGAATACGGTGGTTGTTCGATGGTATTTGTTGAGTTTTTGGTCATGAATTAATTCACAATGATGGTGCAAAATTGATGAGTTTTTCTTTTCACAAATCTGACCATTTTCGACGAATCTTCTTTATCAAACGCCGCATAATGCTCAGTTCATATTCTCCATTTATGTTTGACCTTTTGTCGTGAATTTCAAGTGCATAACACTGTCATAAACGAAAGAAACAGCCAACATCACCATGACTCTTGATCGACTCTGTGAAATTCTTCAAAATAAAATTTAACGTATATTAGCCTGGCACAATGTATTTTCCTGATTTGTCTCCTCTTCCTGTTTTTAATTTAAACTCACCGTGTTTATGTGTTTACTCAGGGAGTTACCCGTTCTATTAGCGATATTGAAATTGAAATTTGAGATAAAGGGTTTCACTTTTCCCTAGGCTGACCAATGTAACTGATGCTATTAAATTTTTGGTTCGGATATTTGACACTCGGTAAACTTCCCGAATAATATTTTTAAATGGTTTGCGTTCAATCATTCTCTAACAAGGGCTTCAATTTACAACATTTGTTAATTGCTGTTTGTTTTGTAATACAGGGTGATTCTATCGGAAGGAGAAATATTTTAAATGGTGGTACATACCACAAGTGTTCCGTCCAAGATGGAAGCGACTAGCCCTGTAAACAAAAGAATACGTGGCGTAGCTAGTTGGATACCGAGTATATTCATGTTCTTTTCTAAGGAACTTCGAAGTCTTTTCATGATTGGAGCAGGTTCCCCAGCTGCTCGCCCTACTCTGATATCTTCTCCAAGTCTAATTTCAGTGACATTTTCTGTTGGTTTCTTCATTGGTGTGACTCCTCAGCAGCTTCTAAACAGCGGCAAAAAACCGTCAAGCATATCAACTCTATCATCCAACGTCATATGAAGGATGAATGTTCTCTTACTGATGTCAGACTTGGTGTATGCCGCTGCCACGACGGTGTGTGAAAGCCAAGGTGTCCATGTAAATCACACAATACCCTGCAGAACTAGATCGGATCCTCCATAGAAGATACGCCTGGAAAATAAAATAACACACGCTAGAAAGAAAATAGGTTAGGTTAGGTCAAGGTGATTGCGTCAGAATTTAGGATTACATCTAAAGATTCAAGCTTTAGAGATAAGGTGTCAGTGGTAGTGGGTGGTCTGAAACAAAAAATAAAGGCATTAGGTAACCGCACTAGACGGTATAATGAAAGATCGAAACGCTTCAGAGATTACAACCTCTACTATAGGAATCAGAAGCAATTCTTCCGAAACTTTGAAGAAAAGTCATCGCATGCAGTAGATGAAAACCCCCCGAGTTATAAAGAGATGCACGGATTTTGGAGTGATATATGGTCTCAAGAGGTTTTACACGATGACAATGCTCATTGGATCAAAGAAGTTGAGGCAAGGACACCTAGGTATGAAATGCGAGAAATAAAAATAACAGCAGATGACATCAAAAGGGTACAGAAGAATTCCAATAACTGGGCTGCTCTAGGCCCAGACAAACTCCAAAAGTACTGGTTGAAAAACTTTCACTCTGTTCACCCCAGGTTAGCTTCACTTTTTCAACAGGCTCTCACTGATCCATCAATAATAACCCTTTTTTTTCACAATGGGAGTAACTCATATGATACCAAAGGGAGAAATTACGTCAGAAAAATACTGTGCAATCTATCAGTAGCATGAATAGATTATAAAAAAGCGTATGACTCTGTTCCTCACTCAAGGCTACTCAGGGTTCTCGAACTGTATAGGGTATCCCACCGGGTTATCACACTTTTGGAACATCTCATGCGGAACTGGAGAACATCGCAGAAATTAGGAAGCAATAACTGGGCCGCCTAAGAGGAGCTTAAAATCAAACGTGGCATTTTTCAGGGGGACACGTTAAGCCCTCTATGGTTTGGCCTAGCGCTGAATTCGCTAAGCTGTGTATTGAACAGTAAGAACAGTTACGTAATTAATAAAGACGGAAACATATCCATTACTCATCAATTGTATATGAATGATCTCAAACTTTATACAGCTGATGCGGATCAGATGCGGGGACAACTGGAAACAGTGATATCCTTCAGCGATGCTATCTGGATGGAGATGGGGCTAGGAAAATGTGCCGTGGTCAATGTAGGGAGGGGTAAGATTGAGGAGAGATCCGAGGGGGTAGATCTCATGAACGCCACAGTCGTATCCACACTTGATCAGTCGACGACGTATGCAGCAGGCTCTTGACATCAAGGTATCAGAAATGAAGAACTATTTCAGAGAAAAGGTGTTCACTAGAGTCAGGCGTCTTTTGAAATCAGGCTTGAAAGTGAAGGCTCTCTTCACGGTCATTTACACTTGGGCTATACCAAGTATTGCGTATTCGTTTGGGGTGATTATATGGTCAGTCACGGACCTACAAGCCATAGATACCAAGATACGCACATTGATGACGAACTGTACATCACCCACGTGCCTCGGTTTCTAGACTCTATATGGGAAGGCACATGGGAGGCAGAGGACTACTGAACCTGGAAATGAGGAGAAACTACAACTACTACATTGTCATCTCTTGAGATGAGATTTATTAGGTGTTGTGCCATTCTAAATGAATTTCTCTGCCTTTGTTTCAGTAAAATTCTACAATTCAAAACTTATTGTTTTGTGATTGTATCTGACGAAGCCACACTGTGGAAAACGCTTTATACACTTGTAATTAGCAGAAAATTAAACCTTCTTTGTTTACTTTAATTAAAAACTGAATATTTTTTGCTTCAATTCCTCAAGAAAATTTCCACTTAGGTGATTCAGTGAAACATTTCCTGCTGTTTCAGTCCAATTCTGTTGGTTTCGTATGCAATTATTCAGGTAGAAAGAGTTTTAATTCACAGAAAACTACGCTGCAGCGAATTGGAAATATAATTACAAAACTATAACAGAACTGGTTTATTTCAACATATCTCAATACAAATCCGGGAATTATAACGATTCCTCGCCAGAATTAGAGGAATTGAAATAACAGCATTCACCTATTCCGCTTTTCATTCGTCAAACTTTCCATTAATGCGCTTATTCCCATTAGTGGGAAGACATGTATGGAATTATGTGATTCCAGGATGAACTACACAGGTCTTGATTGCAATTAATTTCACATTTAACCGCTTAGCCACATTAACTGGACACCGAACAGATTGTTATCGATTTTCTGAAATTCATACATAGGTCAGATAATATAGCACACATCTCAATAAAGTTATAGGGTGTCTCATAAAAAAGTAAATCCAGAAAATTAGAATCAATGAAATAAATCCGTCAACAAAATGAAGCTTGATAACTACAGACCAATAAGTATCCACCACCATCTCGCTATGATGGGTGATTGCAGCTGGTTTTTAGAAAGAGAAGATATAACCCCTCCATAAAAGACAAAAATTGAATTTAATTAGTATTTTAAGTCAATTTTTTCAATCTTTGTGTTTTTTTATAAACAAAGTACATTCAGGGGGTCTAAACGTGAAAACAGTCAGTATATACTGTTAAAAAACTCAAATAATATTTTTTCATTGCATATTAGATATTATAACATTAAATGTGGTTCTTTGGATGTAACGAGAAAAAATTTTCCTTTCATTTTGTATTTGGATACATCCAGTCTACCAGTGTAAAGATATCTAAAAGATTGACTAACAAGAAGAAAACATTAATAGAAAATTCAATAAATATAATATTGCATTTAGGATTGCCCTCGTTGACAATAAAATGGTATTTGGTTACATTGATTAAAACTTCATCAATCCAGCTGTATATCTGCTAAATGTTTCATATGAAAGTTATATCATCATCACGTTGGAAAGTTGAGAAAGTACAACCGACTTCGAAGGAAGGGAAAGAATGCCTACACTAAAATTGCTGTCAATCAGCATTATTGCCCATTATGACCAAAGTCAAGATTGTATCGTTTTGTATTGTACGGCAAACACTCAAATCAGGTCGTAACTGGTTGGCGTATGAGCAAATTCGATTCGTCATACGCAGTCCGCCGATTACGGTCCGAAACCGTCCGAGTTTGCGTATATTGAAAAATATATATTTCAGAAGCAATTAATCGGTACCACGAAACAAGGGAATATGGAAGAAGGACCGGACAGGAAAGAAATCGGATAACAACACCAGTTTATGATCTTTGGCTTCGTTTAACTGCACTAAGAGTTCGGCACTGTACGGCTACAATGCTATAAAATGAACTTGCACTTTTCAGAAATGTGTATATTTCATTGCAAACTGTTAGGAACAGGCTCAGAGAAGATAATATCAGACCAAGGGTGGCTTCACCAGAGAGCATCGAGTTGCAAGACTTCAGTTTGCGAGGGAACATGCAAATTGGGGTGTTCCATAATGGTCGAATGTCTTTTCCGACGAGTCCAGGTTCTGTCTAGTATCAAATGATAGACGCATGCATGTATACAGACGACCTGGGGAACGGTATCAGCAATGCAATATTCTGCAAACCGAAAACTTCAGAGGGGGCTCAGTAATGGTGTGGGGAGGCATTTCTTTCCATGGTCGAACTGAGTTAGTCCTAGTGAATAATGGAAGAATGACAGCGGCCAGATACATCGCTGATATCCTTGAACCCCATGTTATAAACTTCATTTATATGCATGATAATGCTCGGCCTCATGCAGCTAGAGTAGTAACAGAATTTCTGCAAAATGCCGAAATTGATATTTTAAGATGGCCAGCCAGAAGTCCCGACTTGAATCCCATATAGCATGTTTAGGACAACATGGGGTGGCAAATTTAGGAACGTAGGATGCCTTGTAGAACACTCCAACAACTAGAAAATCTGCTTCCTGAAATTTGGAACTCAGTGATGACTCAAGAGTACATCCAAAATTTGTTTAAAGGGCTTCCGAGACGTATACTGGCAGTAATTAGGGCCCGGGGAGGAAACACTCAATTTTGAAAATTAATAGTAACCATTCGATGATAGTTGATTGGTCTCTTCGCGACTGTTTGAAGATGGTAAAATTCTTTAACTCGAAAACTGTTGATATTTTCCATCATAAACACATCTCTCTTGAATGATATCTTCTTATCCTACACTTCTGAAAGTTACCAAGCGACTCTTGAATGACCAGCCTGAAAGTTTATATAGTATTGTCGTAAAAGTAGGGTGATGCGACAATTTTTGTGGGGAGTGTACATAAGTCATTCTGAGTAACATGAAAGACAAAATGTAAATTTGCGTTTAAATTCTTTTGATATCAGATATGTCTTTCTCCGCAAAAAAAGGCGAAGAAAGATGAGTGACCGAGATAAGGTTTTCATTTAATTAGTCGCTCAATTTCGTGCCAGGCTGTTCGTTTCGTTCATCTCGTCTGGCTAAATAATTTTTTGCCCATGTTATTGAAATTCATCCACAGACAGGCGCTTGGAATATTGAAGGACGGAGATCTGCTGTAATGCGGTGGAGAAGAATTTATGGCTTTCAATAGAGAAATTACGAACTTAATACACTCAAACGAAGGGGTTTCATCAATAGTCAAGATTCAACATCCTACGTCCATTAAATATTTAGTGGATCTCTTACATAACAATAATTTCAACGATGTCTCTTTAGTTAATTACACATCATTTTTTGCTTTATTTGAATGAAAATTCGATTTCGATGAGAATCACTGATAAATTCACATTTTAAAAAATTTGACCTTTGAAATTCCGTGAAGAAAATCGTGAATGGAACTGGGCATATTGTTGCAGATATTGTGGATCCATATACATTCGAAGAGCGTGCGAGCAAGCCTGGATGTTTGCAGATGATTAATATGTCATGACGCATGTAGAATTGCTAATTAAAATTTTGTGAAACCGACGAATTTTCACATTTCCTAGCGCTATTCGAAAGATTTCCAAGAGGCAGAGTGTAATTGGCAATCATTTAGGAATCTCAGTAGTTTTCTGTGTACAGAGTGAATTTCGAAGTTGAACAAAATTAAATAGCTTATAAAGAAGCGAAAATGCTTACTTTACAACACGAAGCTTGATTATATCTTGAAGAATTCGGACGTTCTTAAATTCGGAGCGATGAAGTTTGAAGTACGAGCGGAAGAATATTTAATCTGGTGTCAATATCCTCATAACAATTTCAGAAATCATGGTCAGAGTAAAAGGAGGTTTGATGTGAGGTTATATAATGGACAAATGTGGCTGCTTCGCGAGATTTTCGAAGAAAAGCTATGTGACAAATTCGTTAAGTCCTTTGTTAGCAGAAATATTCACTACGGTATAGTGAAACGCGTTACGAATTACAATTATTAGGTAAAATTCCTAAAAAAACACATTACTTGTTTTTATTATTGAACTTGAACTTTTCCAAGTGAAAGCCTCCTAAATTCAAAAGTTCAAGTTACACATCGAAAAACAATGGAAGTAGGAGATTCAGTTCTCTTTTATGTCAACCGATTCAAAACGGATACCTGGAAGTAGTAATTTGAGTTTTGGAAAAAGAAAAATGTCTGCTGAAGTCATATCAGATGAATACGTTGATTTTTCGATGGTATTTGTTGAGTTTTTGGTCAGCAATTCATTCACAATGATAGCTTTGGAGATAGTGAGTTTTCTTTCCACAAATCTGTCCTTTTTCGACGCATTTGCTCTGTCAAATGCCGCATAATCCTCAGGTTATATTTGTTATTGACCGTGTAAATTTTCTCGCATAAATACCGATTGTACAACACCGCAAAAGTCAAAGAAAACTACTCACGAATCGATTCTTTGTCTCTTGAAGAGTACAATGAACAAATATTTCAAGGACCAAAGATAACATACCTTGAATGTCCAAGAATTTTACCGGATCTTAATCCCTCAAGGAAATGTGGATTTTAGTTGAAATTTTTCAGATTTCGTAAGCTGTAAGAAAATATTGTTTCCACACGAGCAAATATCAGAAATATGTGAAAAGAATAAAATATTTGCATTCTTTCGTACTGTTCGACGTAGAGTCGAGGTGGATTTTGATTGGATAGATTAACTAATGGTGCATAAATAGGCTTGTTTGGTAAACCTTAATTGTTTTGCAGCTTTTAGTGATAATTTTGGTTGGCGGACCTGTGAAATAGTTCCTCATGATCAGTTAATACTGTTAAGAACAAAATTTCATTAGATATTTCTTCTTTACAGGTGGCGTGGATGCACTACGAACAGTCTGCTATTTTGACAGTTCACAACCACGTAATTACAAGAAACCCAAGAATAAGTGTAACACATGATAAGCATAGAACTTGGTTTCTTCACATCGCAAACGTTCAAGAGGAGGATAAGGGAAGATATATGTGTCAAATCAATACAGCAAATGCTAAAACACAGTTTGGCTATCTACATGTAGTAGGTAAGTTTTACAAGTTTTTCAATAGCGGAGCGTTGCTTGAAGCTTATGAGCGGATCGGAAGATTTCTTCTTTCGTCCTGATTACCCAAGATTCGTAAATAAGTATATTTCACGTAGCAAACGAATATTATATATTTCCAATCGTTGTCGCTGAAAAGATAGCGTCACTTCAGAACATTCTGCAGTTTAGTACACGTTAATTCCTAAAGAATATACAAATATGATGGACAAAGATACTCCTTATATCAATCAGATAGTGATGCCTATTTTCAAGGTTATGTCGTGAAACTTTTGCCAAAGAACGATGCCATCTTACATCAATAGCCCATTCTGTCATCTCCAAGAAACTTAGAATAGGTAATTGCGGTTAGTATTCATCGCAAAATGCATATACGAAAGCAATCGAATAATTAGAAGATGAACCATTTCATTATCTGATAGTGTATGAGGTTTGGTTAGATTTCGCTACAAACATTTGTTTGTTCGTAGCGTTAGCTTTCGTGGAGCAGTTATTTCTTGTTCGTTCTGATATGATTGGAATCAATTATGGGCAAATTTCTGCTGATCTATGGAGGAAGTGATTCGTCAATGTCTCAGGATTTCGGTGGTTTGAGGCATTTTCAGAATGAAGATAGTGTATCTATGAAAACTGGACATGTGGTGACCATATCATTAGAGCAACGTAGAACGGTTCATTCTGAGTGGTATACTACCACTTATTTGCCGCAAGTGTTCTATGATATGACGGACTCAAATCGAGAAACTAAAATCATTCTGCGTCATGATCAGCTCACACACATCAGCGTATACGATAGAGTATTTGAACACCCAAAACATTCAATTGATGGGCCATCCACCTTATAGTCCCGATTTGGCATCTAACGACTTCTTTTTGTTTGCGCACATCAAGAAGAACTACGTGGGCAACGATTTTCGAGGGCAGAAGAGACTTCCAGAACCATGTTTTGGATTTTCTCATTCGCAGTGGCAGAAATGTTTCGAAAATTGGTTTAAGGGCCAAATTGTATCGATCTTCATGGATAATACTTTGAAAAACAATAAACCTATTTTTAACTCTTTTTGTCGGGTGTAAAATTTAAAAGGCAACCTACATACCAAACATCGTCTAAACAACATGGCTGTCTCAGCCTGTCAACATCGATTCGTCCTTATCGGAAATTCCATCATAATCAATTCCTGTACTGTCTTCAAATTATCTAAGAAATTTGCAAGCCCCGGTTATGTGATCGATTTATGTTGAAAAAATCGTTCAATATTCAGGTAATATATTCGTATCAACGTTACAGAGTAGAGGTTTTTGTAGTATACGACCAAGCTGATGTGTTATCAAATTTCTGTGCTGAGGGGAAAGTTCGAAGTAACTTATTCGCCTGTGGCCTAATCTGAAACGTGTTATGCATAAAAGCATGAGGCAATATGATTTTGATACGACGTATTTCGGGTAGAACACGATTAACCAATCCACACTGTCTCGCGAATTGTTATTCTCCCCGCTTATTTCATGCTCTTTTTTTTGTTTTTCGTTTCACTTACCTACTTGAATAGATTATGTTAATTTTGTACTGTATCATAATGAGGACTTGAAAATACTGTTTAATCTCCTTCGAGTACGCCAAACCTATTATGTGAATAGTTGTTGAGATAGTCTATAAACGAAGTATAGTTGGAGACCATCAGAAACACCAAAAATTGTTTATTAAGAAATTGTACTATCACAAGAGATTCATTGAATATCATGGTTGCATTTCGGTCTTTCGACCATCTTCAGCTGACAAGTATGAAACCAAGTTGAAGATACATACATATATAAACATGTAGCCACAAAATTAATGGTGCAACCAAGAGGTGATCAACTAATTATGATAAAAGCAGCTGTTACCATTTTCAATACAAAAGCGAAAGTAGATTCGTCGGTTCCCTGGTTATTATAATCGAATTGATGCTCTTTGTATCTAGTTTTGAATGAACGACCAGTTTGACCTATATAGACGCCTTCACAATCCTTACAGGACAACTTATGAACTCCAGTCTTGTCAAATTTATCAGTTTTATCCTTACAAGTAAAACATTCCTGGGACAGTTTCATGTGGGTCTATTTTTTTATTCTGTTTTGAAATGGCATTTGCAATTTTCTTGCTGATAGGGCCGAAAATATGTTAATGAAATATATTTATCTGTATAAGTTGATTCTATACGTGAGTATTCTTATGATATGCTATTTGTGTTTGTTTTTACTGATCATTCCGTTTATTATATCGAGGATACGATGACAGGAACAATATCTATTTTCTCGAGGTGCAACATCTGCTTGATCTCAGTAGCAAGGTCTATGTATTTGGATTTTTCCTCCTGAAACTTGTTCAGCACGTTGTTTTTATTCGGTATGGCGACTTCCACCAGCATTGCTGTTCTGGCTCTCTTATCATACACCACTATGTCCGGCCTATTATTCGTCAGTGATAACAGGCCTATCGTAGTATAATCTGATGAGTTATTTTTCAATACGGGCACCGGTTGATACCTGTAATATGGCTGGAAGGTATTCAGAAGTCCGTACTTGTGTGTAAGTTTCTGATGGATAATGTTGCACACTTGATTATGCCTGTGAAGATAGTCCGTATTGGCCAGTTGTTCGCAGCCGGACGTAATATGTTGTATAGTCTCCGATCTTATATGGCATTTTCTACACTTATCTGTTTGTAATGTTCCGTCCTTAATAATAAATTTTTTGTAGTTGTTTGTAGCGATCACTTGGTCTTGAATGGCCATAAGGAATCCTTCTGTTTCCGCGAATAATTCTCCTTTCATCATTTGTTGGAGGCTTCTTTGTCGATGTGTGGTTGATTATACTCATAGTGATGTCGTCCATGCAATTCCTTTCTTGACCATTGCTCTTGTTTTTCAGTATCTGATAGGAACGGTAGATTCAGCAGGTCATCTCTGGTAGCAAGATTTAGAGGTGTTTATCCCTTATCAGCCAACGATGCCACTCTATGTAGGTCAGAAGTGAGAGCTTTTTCAGAAAAGAATTCTCTGAAATCTGTTCGGTGTGTTAATTAACAACATCTATAAATCCGCGTCCTCCTTCTTTCCGCTTCAAAGTTGTTCGTATCACAGACAATTTTGGATGATGATTGTTGTACTTTGTCAGCATCGTTCGGGTCTGCCTTTGAATATCATCCAGTTCTGTCTTAGTCCATCTGATTATTCCAAATGAGTAAAGCAACACTGGAATGGCGTAGGTGTTAATTGCCTTGACTAGATTTACCGAGTTAAACGCTGATTTCAGCACAGTCTTCAGACTGATGATATTATTATTATTTATTATCGTGGACTTATGCACTATCTCAGCTGTTAGCTGGATAAAATTTACCTTTCCCAGATTCAGCCATCAAAGGGAATAGGCTCGATTACAAAATACTTGACATGAATTTCCTAACTATCCTACATGTATTAAGAATTACAGCTTTTAGCATTTCTATACGAGTATTCTTATGCAATTTTAATTTCTTAAGACTATCTTGCAAAGTTTTGGGTATTAACCCAGTCGAGGATACGATGACAGGAACAATATCTATTTTCTCGAGGTGCCACATCTGCTTGATCTCAATAGCAAGGTCAGTGTATTTGGACTTTTTCTCCTGGAACTTGTTCAGCACGTTATTATTATTATTATTATCTTTGGGTATTTCACTGGTGTTCTCTCTTTGAAGAAATTCTGTGATTTTTTATACATATATAATAATTTCGGTGAAATGACTGTGGAGTTTGATTTGTCTACTTCGGTTGAAACTAAATAGTTTCTTCGAATTTTGTTTTAAATTTGTAACAGTATCTGTGATTTTTCGAACTGTTTTCAGTGATTTTTTTGTTATAATATCGGCAATTTTGAATGAAATTAAATGAGGCTCATCAAGTTGTTTTAGTGCAATTGCAGATTCCATGGCCAAGGTTTTTGGATGTGATGTTGCGGTTGAATTTGTGCCCTTTCCCAACAAACTGCGTTCAGAAGATAATAAATCAACATCTGAATAATATATAACCCTACTACTGAATGCTCTTAAGGATGCGGTATTCTGAATATTATCTGAATTTTTCGGGAAACGTGAATTTTGTGCCTCTAGGGTTTTAATTTCTTGGATTGATTCTTAAATTTTTCTTGAATAAGTTTGCTAATGTCATTTCGTATCTTGTCATCGTACGAGGTTTGAAAATGATCTATGGGTGGAAATGATGGCCCCTTTCGATACAATTTGAAGCGTATGTATCATAGAGGGTGATTTCAAAAACCTACGCCCGATACGTGGAGCTACAATCTCTGCATAACAGTTGCAGAGATTGTAGAAAAACACCTACCTCAAGAAAAAACAATTTTCAATCTTACAGCATGCGGTAAGAGTCTTATTTTCTTTTATTTCTTTCTTTCTCAAAATAAACCTCAATTTATTTTTTTTTTCAATTGAAATATCTCAAAAGGATCAATTCTAACAATCCAGTTTCCGAAATGCCTGAGATAATATTCAAAATACCGCGTGATGCCATATGAATTTGGTTGTGTGTATATCCAATTTTAAGTGCCATTAAATACTGAAAATTCATTTCTTTAAATATAACCTAACCTAGTGGCTGATGGAGGATAAAAACCTGAGCAAGTATTCAATGCAGACGAAACTGTACTGTTTTAAAGATAATGCTAAACAAAGTATTCATTTCGAAAAGTGAAAAGTCTTCCCTGGATTCATGGTAGCAGAGGATAGAGTTACACGAAAGCTTGGATTACAAGCGCTATTTTTTGTAACTGGTGCCAGAATTGTTTAGACCAGAAGTTGAAACTTATGAAAAACAAAGAATTCAGACTGTTTAAGTTTTGGACAATGCACCAGATCATCCTCGCGAATTTGAAACTGTGCATTCAAATATAAAAGTGACATTTTCACCTACCAGCACGACTTCTTTGCTTCAACCTATGTACCAAGGAATAACCTAGGCCTTTAAGCTCTAATCCACCAGACAGACCTTCATAATCATATTAGATACACAAATGATCACTCTTCTGTTTGTGGTCTGTAAACCCACTATCTGGTTTTTTCAAAAACCAATAACGATTCTTCTATATACTTCATGGCACACACACACACACACACACACACACACACACACACCATAGTGAAAAATTCATTTGATAATTCAACATATATCGGTTACAAATATTAGGGGTCTATCTGAAAAAAAGCATGGTATAAAAAGCAACCTCATGATAAAATATTACCATTAATATAGCGAATATCTAACCATGCTCTCCATCTTGATTAACTCACAAGTGAATAATTCAGTATTGAAATTTCACTTTGCAATTTCATTCAACAATTTACCCTGTCCTTGTCATTTTCTTATTTAATTGTCATTTCGATTTTCACGTCGCGAAAAGCGTAGTGGAGAGAATTAGGGGATGAAGGGATCAAGGAATGTATACGCACAAAAACTCAAACTTTCTGGATGAAGGGATAACTATCTACCTGGTTTCATCATTGCGTCTGACAAATGTTGCAATTAATCGCTTGCAACATAGAAAATGGTAACAGTTTGATTAATTTTTTTGGTTCAGCGAAAAGTTTCTGTGCAGCCGCAGTGTTCCGGGTCACAGATGTTTATATCAAATTATAACTTTTAACTGCATAAGTTGGTACCCCCGTATCTTAAATGAATCCTCCTGAAGTTGTCTGCGAAATATTTATTATACATGACGTGAATTCTATTATCGTTCACTTCAGTCAAGAGGTCGTTCACATGCAATTTGAATAATTTAAGCGATTTTGGCAGTTGTGGTTGGTATACAGGTGAAGTGGGTTAGTTCTTACATAATTGATTTTCGAATGATTTTCCTGAACGTATATGCGTTTTAATAATTTATTCCACATAATGAAATTATGAGAACAACATTTTTAAGTGAGGGTTGCAAATATTACTACGTCAAAAATATCACTGCTTGAGATGGAAAAATTTATTCTATGTTATAGCTATTTCAAGCTTTTGCACATACTCGAACAAGTAAGAGTTTGAAACTTAAATACAAAATTAGCAATTTTCTCACATATACACACGACCAAATTCATATGGAATCACTAGGTATTTCACATCATCAGTCATCAATGCATCAGTCGAAAGAAGTCTTCGTTCATGGGATGTATACAGCAGAAAGCCCTCAAGAGTTCCAGAGCTAACCAGACAACAATAAATTAACAGACTTAATTGCTGTGTCGAGCCCAAAATTGAATATTTGGAGAATTTGCGAAATGTTCTTTTTTCGAATGAGACCAGAATTGGTGTTCGATCAGATGATCGCCAGATTCGTGTAAGACAAGCTAGACTTCGAGCAGCAAGACAAATTCCGAAATACCAAGGGGGCAGTGTGATGTTTTGGGGTGGCATTAAGCTGGGAGGCAAAACAGATTTGATTTCGTTTCTTGCGATTGTAACGGCTAGAAATTACGTGGACCTCGTGCTGGAGCCCATACTGAGATTCTAATATCGGGAGATTCCATATAAATTTGGTTGTGTGTAGGTGAAGTGAAATGGGTTCACAAAACAGGTATATAAATATTGAAAATCAACATAATACAAAAAAATACTAACAGTTATAAATTTCAATTATCTTGAATTCTAAGAAATATTCAGAGCCATACACAAAACCAACAATAATTAAACAATACTTAACAGTCTGACAGATTTATGTAACTCCCCAATACTTGGGATTTTAAATAGTTCTGAATTATGTATTAGTACCCAATGTTAATTTCTAATAAGTACTTTACCTGTTCTAATAACCCATTTCTCTGTACTATTTTTTTATTTTAGTTTTAAACCCATACTTCTTTGATGATGAGCGAAAGCTCTAAATAGCTATAATATTCAATAAACTTCTCTATCTTAGATAGTGATATTTTTTACGTAGTCAGGCCCTTAGATAGATAGATAGATATTATCTATCTACACACACACTCTATCCAAAATTGCATCCACGAGCTCCATCCTTTTTGTAAAGGAAACGAGTTTCGTAGGTGAGAGCTTAACAAGCTCAGTCAGCTTCAGTTTGCAAGATCCAAGTTCTTCCATCCTGACCCTGTCCCCAGCTGGGCACTCGCACATAACATGTTTCATTGATTCTATATCTTCTTCAAATAGCCTACATGAAGGATCCTCAACCAATCCTAATTTATTTAGGTGGTTCTTGAGGCGACAGTGCCTCGTTGGTTTGGCAGTTAAAACCGTCAGTTCCAACCTAGAGAGTTTAAGCCAGGCCTTGGCTTTTGCAGTGGAAGATCCACTGATGGCATGTCGAGCGTGTCTGAGACCTGGGAGGCTTATCCAATGCTCACGTACCCTCAAGTCCAGCCATCGGTTGTCTTCCATTCTTGAAGTTTCAAGGGGAATTCCGAGCTTCAGCTCCGGTCCTATTGAACTCCAGGTTAGTTCCTCGAGCGACAAATGAGTCTGCCTTCTCATTTCCCTCAATGTCCGAGTTCTCAGGAGCTCAAATTAGACGGAGACTGCTCCGCTCTCCTAGTTTGGAAAGGATAGAGCGACATTCGTGCACCATGAGGATTTTAATTGACCTATTTGTTAATCCCCCGCGAGCAAGAGGTTAGCACAGTGGTCAATGGCGAATATTTCTGCTTGAAAGACAGGCGCATGCCCACCAAGACAGATCGACTATTCCTTGGCGGCACCTCAACCGTAGACACCAGCTCCAAAAGTTTTTGAGCCATCCGTGTACCAACAGGGACCCTCAAGTAGACGGTCCTTGGAGCTGATCCATTCCTGTCTATCGGGAATGTTGATCTGAAATGGCCTCTCCATGTTGGTTTTAGATGTTGCTATGTCCGACCTCATACTCATCACCTCATTGTCCTCAATTTAAGACTGTAAGGCGCCAATCACGAAGCCGAAGTTACCCGCTTCATTGCGGGAAAGATGATGGAATCTGTAGAAAGCCATTCTAACCACGACTCTTATCAACAGATGAAGAGGGACAAGGCCCAATATCAGTTCCATGGACGCAGTGTGTGTGGAGCGAAAGGCTCCTCTAATCATAATGCAGGCTGTTCTCTGTAATTTAGAGAGCTTGAGTTGTCATTTCTTCTTAAGACTGCATTCCCACCAAACAATGCAGCCGTACGTAATACGTGGTCTAACCACCATCACAAATAACCACTGAAGTTGCTTTGGGGCAAGATCCAACTTTTTTCCACATGCCCATAGGGAATGTCTAGCCTTGTGTATTGTATTTTCCAGGTGCGAATTCTACGTGAGTTTGCTATCCAGGGTAATCCCCAGATATTTTGCTTCTTCCAGGAATAAACACCGCGCCCAGGGTTAGGGGGAAACAAATATCCTTCTCTTCCTGGTAAATGGTACAGGGTTTTGTAAGGGTTTATGTTGAGTTTCTCTCCTTCACACCACCCGTGAATTGCAGACATAGCCTCCTGTAGTCTGTCAGAAACATCGCTATCATCTCCGACGGCCAGAATGACTATATCATCAGCGTATGCTTGTACATAAACATCCAGTGCGTCAATTATTGCCAAAAGTCATCAACTAGCAGGGACCACAACAGTGGGGATAGTACTCCTCCTTCTGGGCAACCCCTGCCAGCCCCTGGTACTCTTTCATACCTTTTTTGTGGTTGATATAGGAACTATAGATTGTCTATTTATGGAAAAATATGATTGTTTTCTATGCAATCTTATGCCAGACTGGAATTTGTTTTGTTTCATCAAAAGTGTGAATGATGTTCCTTAAATCTAATTCTAAACGACCTGCCTGTTTGACCAATATAAATTCCGTTACAATTGGGATATGTTTGTACACTCCTGAAATAGTTTTCGAGTTTTATCTTTGGCATTGAAAAATATATTTGATAGTTTGGTTGTGGATTTGTAGGCTAATTTCACATTGGGGATTTGGATATTATTTGCAATTTTTTAAGAGATTGGGGTGAAATAGATTGATGGGGAATATTGATGTGTGTGGCTATCAGAATTATTTTCAGGATAAATACTGTTATATACTTTTCGTAGATAATTTTGGACAGAAGTTTGTTTGGCAGCATTGAGGGTGAATAGCCGTTAATTTTTGCGATAGTTTTAACTAATGAAATTTGTTTCTTGATATTTGTGGAGGAGAGTGGTAATG
Organism: Cryptolaemus montrouzieri; assembly: GCA_013387265.2. NCBI lineage: Eukaryota > Metazoa > Arthropoda > Insecta > Coleoptera > Coccinellidae > Cryptolaemus > Cryptolaemus montrouzieri. The sequence goes on from JABFTP020000186.1 coordinate 5,294,369, forward strand.
TGAAAGCTCTTTGAATCATAGAATCAAGGGCAGCTAATTTATGTTGAATAGAATGAAAGGAATCAGAAGGAATGCAAATATCTGCTAGGAGTGGACTTAGTGGTGAACCCATAGTCATACCTCCGGTTTGATTGAAAATTATATTGTTAAATTGAAAATAATTTTGATTGGCGAAAGTTCGATAAAAGATGAAATCACTATGAACTAGCGGGTTGATTTAAGCGTTGTCTAATATTTTGGAGACTAGAGTTGGACATTCAGGACTAGGTATGTTAGAATACATGTCATCTGCTTCATGAGATATTAAAAAGGACTTTGAAAGAACAGAGACATTCCGCAGCTGATTGGTAAGTTCAAGTGAGTTTTTTATGGAGTACTTGGGGGAAAATTTAGTGAAATGCTTGACAAAATAGTTGAGTTCTTCTGACAGCCTGTATATAACTGAGTATATACTAACTGGTATGAAACTCAATTATCTTGAATCCTTAGAAATATTCAGAGCCAAATACAATACAGGTAATAATCAAATATTACTTAACTACCTGATTGATTTATGTTATTCCCAATATTTGGGATTTTCAAGTAGTTCCCAATTATGTATTAGTTCTAATGTTAATTTCTAATCACATCGAGAATACTTCATTGAGAATAAGTATGATTCTGATGAAGCTTTATAAGATTATTCAATTTATTTCCCGTCAGGAGGCAACCTCATAAGTTTACATTGAATACTGAAACAGAATCTTATGAACACTTGTTCCTTTGAAGCACTCAGAGAAAGGGGTTACAATAACATAAGAGGTGAAATACAACCTCTTCTGTTAACCCATTTCTCTGTACCTATATGTAAGAAAATTGCTAACTTGGTATTTTAATTCGCAATCTTCATAATGTCACCAAAATCGAAATTTCGAAATTGTTTTCATTCATTTTATGTGAATAGTAATTTTTGAAACTAATTCTGAGCATTAAACTATGCGTAGGGTGAACCAGCTTCGATTTTTCTGAACGACAGCTATGTGATATATTGTAGATAAAGAAAAATTCGACGTGAGAAAGCTTCATTGAGAATGAGTATGATTGTGATGCAGCTGTAGAAGATTATTCTATTTATTTCCCGACAGTAAGCAACCTCACAAGTTTATATGAAACAGAATCTTATAAACACTTGTTCCTTCAAAACCCTCAGAGAAAGGGGTTACAATAAACCATATAATGAAGAAGTTACAAAGAAAGTTTCAACCTTGTAAGACGATGAAATCTCAATTTTAGTAGCAGGGAATTATGAGCTAAAGCTGAAATTTCTATCAATAAAGCCCAAGATATAATCCCGAATTTTTTTAGTATACTATATGGATTGATGAAGTGAGGTTAATCAGTGATTATTCAATCATAATAATCAACATAACTGGTCTCATGTCAATCCTTATCGGGAACTGAATATTCAACACCAAAGAAGATTCGGTTTTAATGTTAGGTGAACCACCGAGTTTTGGCGTACGTCATTTTTAATGAAAATCTTCGTGGTGAACCTTATTCTGATATAATAAATGAGAACCTAGTCCAGGGTTTTTCGGATGAAATTCTCTTGACTCAAGGAGGGTTAGCATAATTCCAGCAATCCGGTATGCTCCACAACAGACAAGAAATGTCTTTTGAACAGATTCTCGGTGATAACTGGATGGAAACGAGAGAATCAGTGAGATGACCACCGATTTCACCAGATTTAACCTCGTTTCAAATGACTATAAACGAAACAAAACTTACCCGTACGTCAAAGTGTTGTAAGTACATTTAGGTTGAAAATTATCAATATACAATTATATATGTATTATATACAATAATATAAGACGCAATTGTCGGATGGGGCTGTCAAGCCGGAAGCGCAAAACAAATATTAAAAGGCAATCTACGTAGTATATAACATTCTTTTGTTCTCATTATTAATGGGCTTCATTGATATATGTAAATATGTATGATGATATGAGGATGTACTCTTGAGTCACTGAGTTCCAAATTTCAGGAAGCAGATTTTCTAGTTGTTGGAGTGTTCTACAAGGCATCCTACGTTGCTGAATTTGCCACCCCATGTTATACCAAACATGTTCTATGGTATTCAAGTCGGGACTTCTGGCTAGCCATTATAAAATATCAATTTCAGCATTTTGGAGAAATTCTGAACCTACTCTAGCTGCTTGAGGCCGAGCATTATCATGCATATAAATTAAGTTTTCGCCAATCAATGGGCCAAAAGGTGCAACCTGGGGTTCAAGGATATCTGCGATGTATCTTGCCGATGTCATTCTTCCATTATTCACTAGGACTAACTCAGTTCGATCATGGAAAGAAATGCCTCCCCACACCATTACTGATCCCTCTTCAAAGATATTGCATTGCTGATACCGTTCCCCGGGTCGTCTGTACACAGGCATGCGTCTATCATTTGATACCATACAGAACCTGGACTCGTCGGGAAAGAGAACATTCGACCATTCTGGAATACCCCAATTTGCATGTTCCCTCGCAAACTGAAGTCTTGCAACTCGATGCTCTCTGGTGAGACGCGGGCCGATAGAAGCCACCCTCGGTCTGATATCGTCTTCTCTGAGCCTGTTCCTAACAGTTTGCAATGAAATATGCACATTTCTGGAAAGTGCAAGTTCATTTTGTAGCATTCTAGCCGTACAGTGCCGAACTCCCAGTGCAGTTAAACGAAGCCAACGATCATCAACCAGTATTATTATCCGATTTCTTCCCTGTCCGGCCCTTCTTCCATATTCCCCTGTTTCGTGGTATCGATTAATTGCTCTTGAAATAGTGCTTTGGTTAACATTCAACAAGTTAGCCACGTAACGTTGGCTTCGCCGCTCATCTAGAAGTATTCATAATCACTCAAATAGCGTCCAGGACTTTCAGCAGCCATTACAATAAATTCAAAGATTCAAAAATCAACAAGAAACACAGAAAACTTGCATTAATTTAGCGTGAAAACTGAAGAGAAATTGAATGAATACTGATATTCAAATAAACTCGTTCTTGTTTCAGACGTGTTTGAGATCATATGGAAACAAATGTTACTACATAGATAAGATTTTTTTCCACTCATATGTCTAAAAACATATGTTGACAAAGAAACTGCGATCGAGCTGCTTAATCGATTAAGGAATTCAGAATACCAGGTGATGTGACAATTTTTGTGGTATGTGTATTTCCCTCGTGAATCACCCTGTATAAGCATTTTCTGGCGAAGAACATCATACACCTGAGAATTCACCATTGATTTGAAAAAAGAATCTTTAAAATTTTAAACGTGATCTTCTAGTTAATATCAGCATTAAAAAAGTTTTATTTTGCAAATAGTTTTTGAGCAAACAGAAAAGCTGAAATGATTAATTAATTAATTAATTGATTGATGCTGGGCTTGCGTGGAATATACTGCGAGAAGATTTGAAATTTTTATAATTATAGCAGGTGCTTTATTGTCTTAATGTTGCGATTGCAGTTTGATTCTAAGAGGACAACTCTCGTATACATCAACGTGTATGTGATTAACAAACATTGATATAGTTGGGTTAATTATTAAATTGGAAGAATGAAATGATCTTAATGGTGGATAGCAAGCTAATTTGATATAACAGGAAGAACATAGGATATAAACAAATTGAAAAAGTGAATAATATATAGTCAATATAATATTCAGAATTTTGCTACCAACTGATTTTCTATTGGATCAAGAAAGGCATCAAGGCAACGTGCGCAAACATTTCACTATACCGCCATGAATATTGAAAGAAAGAAAACGAACAACATCCGTATCGATATGAATAAAGTTGTGGGTTGATTTCTAATGAAATCTCGGGCATGAGTCTGATTTCAATCGTCCTTGAATCGAATGGAAAACCGGAAAAACCATGACTCCTTGAATACATAATAACGCGAAGTGGTCGGAACTGATAAGATGAAATGCAATTTGTAGTCCAACTGTCCGTAGGGTGATCGCTGTCCCCTAAAGCTCTTCTCGCTTGGTCCACCATTTTAAGACAGGAAATCTGCGGAATGCTCGACATTCCTAGAGTTGATTTTTATTTCCACTCTACTGGTTCAACATTGCTCCGCATAAAAGGTCTTGTATTTTCAGGAAATCTCGATCTTTAAAATGAATAATAAAACTGATCCATCGAGACTCTACCAGCATACAAATGATCTCGAGGGCTTGGGATCAGAGTTGGTAACTAACGATGATTTCCTCCGAGCTTTATTCGTGATACTTCACCTTCAAACATAATAGACCATTTTAATATTTCCATTGAAACAACTATGTCAGATCCGGATTCATAAAAGTCATCGACGTTCTACCACAGAAAAGTGAGAAGACAATAAGAAAAAAGTTACAAGTTACTATTGATCAAAAATTAATAAGAACCCCAAAATAAACATGAAATTTGAAAATTTTCATATCTTTAAACGCAGTTCCTTGTTCACAAGAAATTGTAGCATCCCGTGTTAATTATTTCAGTAAGTATAGTTTTTATTCACCGTCTGTCATTGTGATTCGCTTAAAACACTAGAAAATAATGGATTTCGAGGTAACTCTCATAAGTTAATGAGAAATTATTTGGGTAAAAGAGAGCAAGTTGTAGAGATAGACGGTATCAAAAGCTTTGAGACAATAGTTCAATGTGGGGTCCCTCAGGGGACAGTCTCAGGACCAATATTGTTTTGTACTTTTGTTAATGGCCTCTCTGTCTTGAATACTTTTGGGGAAATAATATCTTTTCCTGATGATACACCTATCCTTTACCGGGATATTTCCTGGAAATCTCTCAGGGAAAAGTGTGAAGTTAACTTTGAATTGATCTTGAGTTTTTTGAGGGAGAAGGGTCTCACTTTTAATCCTGAAAAGACTGTATATATACCTTTTTCGAGTTATATAACCTCATTGACAGCTAACAATCATTTAAATATTCAATTGGAGAATGATATTATTCAAATAAGACAGACATGATCAGTCAAGTATCTCGGGGTGGTGTTGGATTCTCATCTTCGATGGGACTCACGTGTTATTAGTGTCAAAGAAACTAATACTGTAGGAAATTCGGGGATGTGACTCAATTGAAGGTCCTCTACTCGGCTCTGGTTCAGTCTTTGTTGGTTTATAGGATCCTTGTATGGGGTGGTGTAGATACTTTCTACCTAAAGAAATTAGAAGTATTACATAAAAGATTCATTAAATGTATATCAGGAAGAAGTACTACTCACCCCTCAAACGAATTATTTCATGAGGCTGAGCTTCTGGATTTGAGGCAGCTTTTTTATAGTAGAATGCTTGTGTATTTTGTAAGCAATAGAAGTGAGGATCATTTAATTTCTCATGGTTTACGAACCCGATATGCAAGAGGAAGCTATTTGCTTCCTAGAATGGCTAAGACAGTGGGTCAGAGATGTTTCACATTTCTGGCTCCCAAAGCATTTAATATGCTTTCTTTAGAATCAAAAAATCTAGTTTCTATAAATTCGTTCAAGAAAAATGTTAAAGAATGGCTACTATCGAATCCACGCTCATTGATGTTGACATTAAAGATGCTTCAATAAGATAGATCGATCAAAATCGTTTTTACAGGGAATGGTTATTTTTCTTTCTCTTCGTTTCCTTTTTCGTGTTTTGTATCGATTGAATCTTGAGTTTCGAATTTCTCTTACTAAAGCATTTTTGTTAAACATCGAAGAAAATTATTTTTTAAGGGACGATATTCAACCTTCCGTAGAATGTTGAATATCCTCCCTTGAAGGAGCTAGTTTTTCGATCTACCCTTCATAATCACCGTTAACTGGGGCCACAGGGAAGTGGTACAGCACGGTCAGATGTCACGAATAAGGCTATGCCGTTACCTACTCATCTCAATTCGTTGGAGCGAACGCAATGATGTAAATATCACTGCGCCCCCCTACGAACCGAAACAGAGGCTACCTCACCAACGTCCCTTGAAAAATAAATTTCTTCGATGTGTCTACACATTGCGAAATCTCGCATATAATAACTTTTTGTTTCGAGATGTTTTTTGTTAAATACTTACCGCATATCAAACCATGCACAAGGGCTACCTTCAATGGTTTTCTATTGCCTAATTAGGTATAAAGAATAATATTAAGTTAAATTTTACGTCTTTGTTTCATTGTCACAAATGTTCCATATTCTATATAAACATATTATAATATTATTGATACGTAGGCTGTAGAGTGAATGGAATAAAGAAATTATTATTATTATTAATATTCCACAAATCTGACCTTCTGCCAAAAATTCAGAGTGCACAACACCTCGATCATCAAAGGTAACAGCCAACAATATCTTGATTTTTGACCAACTTCGACGTGATTTTTTTCGGTTTCGGTTCAGTTGGAAGGCGCCGCTCGTTGACTGGTATGCATGTCAAACCCATGTCTCTTCACCAGCTACAATGCATTTCATGAATGTAGAGTCCCAATTGACTCGTTCTAGCATGTCTTCAACGAGCATTGCGCGATTCAATTTTTGAAGAAAATTCTGTCTTCTGGAACTAATCAAGCAGCAACGCGTTTCATGCCCAAACAATCGTCCAAAATGGTACGAATTGATTCGTGAGACACAAAAAGTTCATTAACTATCTCTCTCAAATTCAAATGACGAATTTCAATTACCATTTCCTTCACTTCATTGATGTTAACTTCAGTTGAAGATGTTGATGGCCAAACAAATCGAGGCAAATCTTATACCACATCGTGGGCACTGTTGAATTCACTGTACCACTGTACCATACGTCAACCAACAGTCGCGAAGTTTTTGCATGTTAGGAAGTCATTGGAGATGTTTTCCACCAAGACGATGAATATGTAACTTCAGTCCAAGTCAATCTCTTATTCTTATTGTAGTTTCTGAGAACTCGGTTTGATGTCATCTGAAATGGTATCGATCAAATTGGTTATCATAAGGTATTGGAAGACTTTTTGTAGATATGATTGAAAAATATCAGCTTTTCTTCATTGTCAGTAATGAGATTACCATCCTGCTTATTAAGGCAGATTTAAGGATTTCAGTCATGTTGCGCTTTTTAGCTTATGTCATAATTGTTTCGCATTTCTGAGGTCTATGTAGGCATAAATGGACAAGAAATATTTTTAGAGAAATTCCCAAACGAACTGAAAGCTTCAATAAAATTATATTCAATAGGGGTTTCGTATTTATTAGTCTCTAAAACTACCCAAAAATCTATTTTTCCATAACTGTTATCTACGAATAAAATTTTTGGAAGGTTTTTGGCTTGAAAGAGTGATTACTATCTTAAAGGTGGTTATTTTAAATTTAGAAAAATAGTTATTAGTCGAGATCCTGCTTTTGAGGCCCATTTTCAACTGTGTGGGTATGTCAATAAACAAAACTGCCGCATTTGGGGATCCAAAAACTCAAAAGAAATACTCGCCAGCCTCTTCATCTAAAACAAGTGCGGTTTTGGTCGGGAGGTCTTATCGGGCCACATTTTTTCGAAAATGAGGCTGGGTCGACCGTTGCAGGGAGTAGAAACCGCTACAGAGCGATGTCGAAAGACTTTTTTGGCCCGAAATGGATGCTCTTGGCTTGCAAGAGTTTATTTTCAACCAGATGGCGCTACATGCCATACAGCTGGTGAAACAATGGCTCTATTGCAACAACAATTTCCTGAACGTGGAGTGCTCGCAATGGAAACTTGAACTGGCCGCCTAGATCATGCGATTTAACACCATCTACGTCGAAGATAAGGTCTACATTAATGCTCCGGCAAGAATTGAAGCACTCAGAGACAATATTCGAGCTGTTATACGTGAAACCCCATCGCAACTATGCATAAATGTAATTGAAATAGAAATAGCAATAGTTTTACCCAAAAAATGGAGTTTTATTATGGATTGAAAATGGAACCTGGCGATAGAAGACTTTTTAGTTGTGAGGGGTTTTGGTGAAAACTCCGCATGACTACCTATAGCTAAACCAGTTTTAATTATTGAAAGTTATATCTGATATCTTAATTATTATTTTCTATTTTTTTCCCACTTCACATATATCAAAGAAAAAACTCAACATATTATTTTAAAGCTTCAAACTAGATTATGTAACAGGGTGAAGCGTAATGGAAGCGCACTATTGTTAGGGAAGTGTTGATCATATTCAATCAATTTTCTGGTAAAAATCTTGCAACTTTATAATTATTTTATTTGCTTATGGGTCAAGTGAAAACCTTCGAAGTTCAAAAATAATTAAGTTCTAGCATATTTCAGTCTTCAATATAATGAGGAAATGAGTGTATAATTCTTTAATTCCAGTTATTTTGTCGCTTTGTAGTAATCATTGGACAGGCCCAGAACCGCCGTCTAGTTGACAGAACTCTTCACCAGTTCAACATTCAAACTCATTAAGGAGCTGAATGCTCAAGAGTATGTTTATTCCATTCATTTTTTTTTAATAAAGAACCTTGGATAAACTCGACTTGAATCTCTAGACGACCAGCCGAAAAGGCGGATGTTTACTCTTCATTCAGGATTTTATGGAGGATAAAGAGTACTCTGGCCTTTGAATTCTCTTGAATGAGCAATAATTCGTGTATAACTTGGACTTATTCGACATTTAATTTATTTGCTCAGTTCTCAAGTTCATACTTGTGTTATTTTGTCGTTACAAGATGATGAAATATTTAGCATTGCTATCTATTTATTTCAGTAGCATTTTGCGGTGAATATAGTCATGAATAAAGCATATCGAAGACGCATCTAGCTTTTGAAATTCTGCAAGGAACGATTAATTTAGGAAAAGTCACAGAAAAAGAAATGTTCTCTTTTCTAATTAGAGGATGTCAAGACTACGGTTTTCATATTATGAAAAATTGGAAAATTCATGGAAGAAAACGAACACGAACCCGCTATTTAGTTTATTCACAGTGCTTGATTTTGTCAGTTCTCACTAGTTTTTTTGCGATTTTCATAATATATTGAACAAAGAATTTGTGTCGATAGTCAATAAACTTTATCTCACCAATCAATTCTGTGTGTTCAGTTATAAGGGATACAAATATCATACAGTAAAGGCGTGTTTTCGATATATATTGAAATGTCTATACACAACTAAATTCATATGGAATCACTCGTTATTTCACATTTTTGATTGTTTTTAACCATGGATCTTTGACTACTTGTGAAGAATGAAGTTTTCTCTTGTGAAAAAACTGGATAGTATTATGAGAAATGTTGAATTATCACCACATGTTTGAGATATTGTCGTCACTGAGATTTAAAACTGTGAATTTCAAAATGTGAACAAGCCTCTAATCATAATTGAAAATTCCTTACGTTGGATTGTCCAATGTGCAGAGGGGTCAAACAATTGCGCTCGTTGAAGAAAGGGTAACACAGAGGGATAAAGCAGCCACAATGTGGGTATCGCAGAGGGTGATTTCATAAACATACGCACGATACGTGGAGCTATAATCTCTGCAAAATAGGCCTAGAAGAAGTCGTAGGTAGATCACTTCTGAAGAACAAGACCGCGATATGTGCCAAATTGCAAGAAGAAACCCTAGTGCATTGCACGCCATACTCCAAAGGCAATTTCTGGAAGCAACAGGCATCAGTGTATCAGTCGAAAAGATACGTCAAAGACTTAGTCTAAATGGTTTATACAGTAAAAAGCCCTTAAGAGTTCCAGGGCTAACCAGACAACAAAAAATTAACAGACTTAATTGGTGTATCGATAGTCTTTTTTCGGATGAGACCAGAATTGGTGTTTTTAAGGGGGTCGTGGAAGACAAGCTAGACTCCGAGCGGCAAGAAAATTTCGAAATACCAAGGGGGCAGGTGATGTTTTGAGGTGGCATAATGCTGGGAGGAAAACAGATTAGATTTCGTTTCCTGCTAGTATTACGGCTACAAATTACGTGGACCTAGTGCTGGAGCCCATACTGAGACTTTGGCGAGGTGCCCCCGGTGAGAATTTCACTTTTATGCTCCTCCGCATACAGACAATCTCGTGCGACATTTTTTTGAAACAGAAGGAATCGCTATTTTGGTTCGGCCAGCCTGCCAGGCAATTAACGCGTGGGCCATCTCGAGCATCGCGTACTCGTTTGGTATACTGAAGTGGTGACAGACAGATCTCAGGGCCATGGACACAAAAATTAGAACGCTCCTCACAACGCATGGAATACATCATCTGCACTCGTTATTAAGTCGACTCTACTTAAAGCGAAACCAGGTTAGTTATCTTTGGAAATGGTCCATAAGAAGAATGTCGACAACCTGAGGTCATATTTTGCTACTAAAAACATTTTTACCGAGCAGTTCGCGATGCGGACGATAAACTCTCTGCGCCCGAGCTCTCCAATCCTGCGTATCAGGTCGACGCACGTACACTGCCCAGTTGATGGAAGACTGGCACTCGGAAGCCCTTCATGGCAGATACCCTAACCACCTGGAAGATAAGGATATCAATAAACAGGAGTCTCTTACTTACCTTAAGGTGGGCTATCTGTTTCCCGAGACTGAGGGAAGACTTCTGGCTATCCAAGACCAGGTGGTACCCACTAGAATATACCTGAAGCATATCACTGGACAGAAGATCCCAACTGACCAGTGCCGCAAGTGTAGAAGGAATCAAGAGTCAATACAACACATTACATCCAGCTGCCCTATACTTGCTCCGCTTACACTCTTGGACTGTTTAAAACACTTACACCACAATACTTATAACAGCCAAAGCCTGTCCTAGAAAATGAGTTCTATGAAATCTATTGGGACACCACATTGGTTAATGATAGGCCGGTCGCACATAACAGACCCAATATTGCGATCTTTGACTCAGAGAGCTAGATATAAGTATACCTTCCGACGAAAATGACAACAAATCATATACGGAAAAGGTGTCTAAGTATCAGAACTTTGCATTCGAACTGAAGGAGATAGACAAACTAAAAAAGGTCACGATCCTGCGTATCATCATATCAGTTAATGGATTAATCGAGACCCATCTACCTAAAAACACACAGAGGTTGAAATTGGATAGTAAAATAGTATCTAGCGCACAAAGAGGCAATTCTAGGACAACAAGAACTGTTAGAAAGTTTTTGCATGGTGCAGAATGAACCTAACTTTAACTTTGTATATATTTCAACTTAAGTTCAGTACTTACAATCAATAAACTCTTGTGATAGAATAATACATGGTTCAATTTCTTATTATTATTGTGATTTATTATAACTTAGTAAAAATGGAATCAAACTACTTAATATTCATTAGTCTTCGATAAGCGCTTCTTTTTATGAATTTCTCGATTTTCATGATGTCTGCATTTGTTCTGCATTGAATTTTGTTTGCGAAATAAATTTTCTGTTGCTGATTCATTGAAAATGGTGCAAAAGCCTGTGGTGATCAGGCTTTGTCGATATCTTGCTGATCATGTGGGTTTATGCTGACGACCCAGAAACATTCTATCAATCAAGTGTATATCGTACTAAAGGTGAGGCAAGCCCAAAACATACGCCAAAGTCGCTGAGAAATCAAGGTAATATTTACTGCTTTCTTCGATCATCGCGGTGTCATTTTGAGTTCCTTCCGCCGGTTACAACCGTCAACAAAGAATATTAGTTGAGTGTTATACGACGTTTACTTTTCGTCTAAAGATGCGAGAATTGTAGTGAGAAAATTCTTGGTTTTTACACTGAGACAGACTGCATTGATTCTTCGTGATCATTTCGCCAGAAATACGACTCATATTGTTTCAAAACCGCCGTATTGACCTGATTTGGCACCGTGTGACTTCTGGTTATTTAACAACCTCTTTTTAAAATAAATGCTTCAGATTGAAGTAAAACTTTTGAATAATAAAAATATATGCATGCCAGCATTCTCAAACAGGGCTGCTTCTGAAGTTTTCGTGGTGAAAAGATTACATTCCGAGCTAGATTTTACATTTTATGTTTTTGATAAGATTACAGTATCCAGAAAGACCGTTCGCCAAGTTAGTGTCATTTTATGGAAACATTATCCAAGGAATCTTTGAGTTTTGAAGTAAGTGTCCCATTGTTTCATCAATAAATGTTCCCAACTTGGGAATGTAACGAAATAAAATGTAATAAGGCCCTTATTCCTACCAAAAGTGGCCGTTAATACAATAATTTCAAGTAAAAGTAGAACCGCAGTTTTAATTATTGCAGTGGAAGAGAAGAATATACGGCATGGGGGAAGGAGCAGGGCCACTTCTTGATTGCCTCCATGATTGATGGTGAACGGAGTTGTCTGGCGGCGGCGTCGGACATTGGCATACAAGCTGTCGAGGAGTCGAGGCGGGCACAGATTAAAGCATTATTACATTAGAGGAATCCTGCCTTGATATTTCGCTCCAGCATGCTACTACCAGTGGCGTCTCTTTTCAATCTTCAGAGATTTTGTTCAACCCCTTCGGTGGTCCATTAAGATACGTCAAGAAATTATGAAACTTCGATAGTGATATATTAAATAGTATTTAGCTCGTTGTAATACCATTCTGGAGATTTGGGAACCAGGATAAATCTGTGCAATTTTCAAATAAATACAGGGTGTCCGAAATTCGGTGCACTTGAATCGTATCTATGTAGTTTGTATGGGAATAGGATTATAGTTTTCACAAACCTGCCCTACTTCTTCACTCCAACAGAATTCAGTTTATACATTATTGTTTCAATTGGGCCCCTTCCGAAATAATGTATTTAAGAATAATCCAATCATCACAAAGTTTTTCCGGAATCGACTTTCTTTTATGTCTTTAATCGATTCAAAACAAGTACCTCGAAGTGATAATTTGAATTTTGGAAAGAGAAAAAAGTCGAGCGGAGCCATATCAGGTGAACACGGTGGTTGTTCGATGGTATTTGTTGAGTTTTTGATCAGAAAGTCATTCACTTTTACTTACTAACCTATACGGGTATGGCAACAAGCGATTAGCGACTGAACTTAACTTCTCTTACAAGTATCAAGATTTCAAGCAGCTTGAAAAACCTTGATGCCAAGTTAGAAGTTTGGGTTTCAGAATCGAGTCAATTCAAACCTTTAAAACTGCTTGAGTTGAAGAAACCCTAGCGATTAGTACGGGTTGTCTTCGCAAGTTCTGAGTAGCCAAAGTTACGGTATTAAGTAGCATTATTTCTAATTTGATATATAAATCTGCATGCTTGATCTTTAAGATAACCCAAAAACGAAAAATGAATGTGGTGATCAGGCAGACAATCCAATTCGAAACAACCCATTTTCCAGAAAAATTGTTTTTCAAAATGGAGTACGCGAGATGTGAGCTATGTGCAGGTGCACTGTCCTGCTGAAAATGAATATTGTTCAATAACGCCAAAAGATTTCATTGATTACGGTATGATGCTATCGAGTTTACAAACGTATTCATTCACCAATAGACCTATTTCACAGATTCGATATACATTCTGTCGAATAAGTACTGGGAAGTGATTATTTAAAAATCTGCTTGAAACAATTGTCAAAATTTTTTATGCTGCTAAGTTGATACAACGTTTTTCTATATTGACGCTTAGTTTGAACGCGATTTGTCATTTATTTCGTTTACAGTGCTGTATTTTGTCAGTTCTCACCAGTGCATGGAAAAAAATATCATTGAAAGAATTTATCTCAAATTTTATATTACAAATGAAATTTCGAATATCGAATCGCTAAAAATGTTACAGAAGGCTTACGGTGAATCTATTTTATCGAAAACACGTGCATGTGAGTGGTACAGTGTATTCAACAGCGGCTATGATATGGTGGAAGATTTGCCTTCCTCTGCTCGGCCATCAACATCTTCAACTATGGTTAACATCTATAAAGTGAAGGAAATGGTAATTGAAAATGGTCACTAGAGTTTGAAATAGATAGGCACTGAATATTCTGTATCTCACAAATCAGTTTTAACCATTTTGAATGATTGGTTGGGCATGAAACGCGTTGCCGTCCGACTAGTACCTATATGTTCTTCGATTTGTACTCTGAAGATATGCTAGAACGAGTTAATTTCGATCACACATTCATAAAACACATAGTAACTGGTGATGAGACATGAGTTGGACATGCAAACCAGTCAAACGCCTTCCAACTGAACCGAAACAAAAAAACACGTTAAAATCGATCAAAAGTCAAGATAATGTTGACTTTTTTCTTGCCAAAAGGTCAGACTGTGAATAAAGAATATTACCTAAGCATTATGCGGCATTAAAGATAGCGAATTCGTCGAAAAAAGCCAGATTTGAGAGAAAACTCATTGATTTCACACCACGATTATGCACCGTTTCACAAGGGTATCATTGTGAAATAATTTTTGACCGAAAGCTGAATAAAACCATTGAACAACCTCCGTATTCACCTGATATGATTTCCGCTGATTTTTTCTTGTCCGAAACTCAAGGTACCACTTCGAAACACCTATTTTGAATCGATAGATTCCACATTATGGTGAAGTCTGGAACAAGATTGCCAATATTGTCGGTCATATCGATTCTGCCGCAGCAAACTTAATTGTTGAAGTGACTCGAGCAGCATTGGATTCTCTCTGTCTCTGGAAGGTGACATTTTCCAACCCATCTTCAGCTCAGAAAGTATTGCGAAAGAACTCAACTCAACCATCACAACTATAAGAACGTCAGGATCACAGATGACTTAACACCTAAGCAGTCCGACCATCTCAAAAGTCTTCGCTTGGATTTGAAGAGAAGGCAGGATGCTGGTTAACCTGAATTGACAATAAAATATAATAAGGGATTACCATCTATAGTCTCTAACTATCGAGCGTCAAAAAACTAGAAATGGTGTGAATGAATGGCCCTTCATGTATACTAACCCACGATCATTACCATCTAATTTTTATGAACTTCTTGCATTTGTACGAATACACAAACCATTCCTCATCTTCATTACTGAATCTTGGCTTATAGAAATCATCGTAACTTCTCCAACAAGCTGAGCAGCGAAATTAGTTGATCCAAAATAACCTTTGAGCATAGACTTTCTGCCTCAAAAAATAGAAAGAAATTTTTCAGATATATAAGATCTAACACGAATACTAAGATATCGGTGCCCCAGGTTCGTAACTCAACGGGACAGGTCTGTGAAGATTCTCAAGAAACTGCTGAGACACTGGCAGCCACGTTTAAATCCTCCTTCACTGTAGAACCCCAGGGACCTATACCACCACTTTTGTACCAACCTTGCGCAAATAGTCTGTATGAAATAAGCTTCAGCCCCGTTTTTATTGAACAACAACTGAGCGTTCTGGATCCCTCTTCTTCACGTGGAATTGATGGTTCATCTTCTGATATTTTCAAAAAATGTTCATCAAGTCTGGTTCTTTCCTTATCCATTATTTTTGAAGACTGGTTTTGATCAGGAGACTTGCCTAGTGACTGGCTTATCGCATCAGTGACTACCATTCACTAAAAAGGAGATAAACTCTCTGCCGATAACTATCGACCGATCAGCCTCGTTTCCATTGCTAAGCTTTGCGTAAGAATTATCCTTGATCAAATATTGGCCTTCGATAGAGTACCATACAACCACTTGTTTCAAACTGAAAAACTTAGGAATTCAGGGACCTCTTCTCGTTTGGATAGGAGTATTTCTTAAGAGCAGGAAAAATGTTGTCAAAATCAAAAACTCCAAATCCGTTCCTCAGAGCTCTGTTCTGGGACTCCTTTTATTTTTGCTATAAACATATGATCTTCCATCACTTCTTTCTTCTGCTTGCTCTATCTTCGCGGATGATACCAAGATCTACAATGTTCCTTCCCTTAGTTCAAACACTCTTCAACAAGATCTAGATTTTTTATCACTATGGTGTTCTGACTGGCTATTACCACTCAATGCAAATAAGTGCAAAATCCTTCATAATGGTAAAAACAACTCTCACCTGAAATATCACCTGAATGGGAAGAATCTCGACAGCACCCGAAAGTAGCTTGATTTTGGTGTAAATGTTACAGATGACTCAACGTGGTCTGAACATATTCGAAATGTGTTCACCAAAGCTTCCCTTCTCACCTATCTACTCGAAAGATCTTTTAGGCGTTGTGAACCAAAAACTTGTGCTTTACTGTATAAAACTTATGTACGGCCTATAATGGAATTCGCTGGGACGGTTTGGTCTCCTGTTTCGAGGAGAGATGTGGATCTACTGAAGTCAATCCAAAGAAGAGTGACAAGAATTCCCTATGGCCGCTTGAGACCATCTTATACAGAGAGACTAATCCCATCTTTTGAGAACCGCCGTCTCCGGGAAGACCTGATAATTACTTTCCGATCATTGCGATCTCTATTCACCTGCGACCTCTCAAATATGTTTCCACTGAATCAGAATAGACCCTTAGAGGACACAACTTTAAACTGCATCAGGAAAATTTCAAAACTACTCAGCGCCAGAGCTTTCTTCCGAACTGGATATTCTCCGGATGGAACTCGTTGCCAAACAGTGTCGTTGAAGCTTCTACTATCAACGCTTCCAAGAATTCCCTCGACGAGTAGTTGACCGATTAATAACAAACTCTGTAATAATATTTCATATTGTATCTCATATATTTTTGTTTTCTTTCTTATATAGGATGGAAAAATATTTGTATTCATTAATTCATTAAGTTAACTATTAGTTATTTTGGTTTCATGCACTAACAATTCCAATATTGTTTTGATTTGTATAACTTTTAGAATAGGTACCATTGTTTTTTTATTCTGTATTTGAGTCATAATAGGCAAATTTGTCTTGACTCTTAATAATTTTCCAATAATAATAATAATAATATTAGATGACAGAAAAGAGAAATCGTAAATTAATTTCTGACCGAAAACTCAAAAAACACTATCGAACAACCATCGTATTCACCTGATATGGTTCCGATCGACTCTTTTCTTTATCCAGAACTCAAATTACCACTTCGAGGTACCCGTTTTAATTCGATAGAATATAAGGAGAAATTTGCAGCGAGAACTGAAGTGTGATTCCGGAAAATGAGTTTGAAAAATGGTTTGATGGTCAGATTATTCGTTGGTGTAAATGTATTATTTCGGAAGGCGATTTAGTTTAGTAATAAATATTTTGAGTTTCATTGACGAATTTCCTGTATTTTTTTGACAAAATGAACTATTTCACTAGTCAAGTCTGTTGAAAATTTCCGAATTCTACAAGTGCTCCTTATCCGACCATATCATTCCTGCTGATATTCAAATCGGTGCCAGTTTTTTCAAATACCAATATCAGTATAGAAGTCGTCATTCTGCAACGTCTGGATTCTGTAGAATATTTTGTTTCATGAAAACTCCAACAATCATCAAACAGTAATCCCGTATTTTCCCAACATTTTCTCTAATTTCTCTTCAAAATGTATGATATAAATATGAAAGTTAGGCTTATATCTCGATCAAACTCTTTGCATTAATGGCCATACCAATTCGTTCCTCGACTTAATGTATGAAATCAAGCTGATCCAGCAGCATTATCACGATTATAACCCTGAATTCCAGAATTAACAACAGGCCTCTCTATGTTCGAGGTTCACGCAAAGTAAATAAAGCCCAAAGCAAGATGAGAGTAAACTTTCTGAAGCGCATAAAGTGTTTATTCTTTGAATAATAAAACTTTGTTCGTATGATTACGTTCAAGTATCATTTTTACTATATTCCACTGCTTGGTTACAGCCTCCTCAAATTTAGAGCAAATGTTAGTGGAAGGCGAGGGTGAACAATGAATTAATGGGAATTGATCGTACTCAGAATGGATTTATTTGTTCAAGCAATTGAGATTCATTCTGGGAAGCTGGAATTATAGAAGGTATCCCAAAAGTCATCATTTTTCAAAATATATCGGAGATATTTATCGTTTTATTGTGCATCTAAAATTTCAGAAAATATATTTAACATCAACTACTCCACTTCTTGTACAATTTTCATGAACTCCAAAGATCGTAAAGATTTTTTAACAGAAAGACTCTTCAGAACCAATTTTATATTATCTGTTAACGATGAACGAAAATATTTAATCCCACCAAAAACTAGCCAATTCTCGATGGAACTGCTTGTTTATCTCTAAAAAGTAACGAAATCTAGACAAATTCGTTCCAAGTCTAAGGTTCCTTAGTGCGATTTCTTTATTATTATAGTTAAAGTTGAGTGACTTGGCCGTTGAACATTCTTTATACGTTAGGGAGTAGGTACAAGTCAATTTTTTTCACACGTAATGTTATATCTGTTGTAACTACCTATGTTTGTTAAGCGAGATAATAGCCCATACTGGTATTGGTAAATAGACGCAAGTGTCATATTTTAGGCTGTTGTTGCATTGCAACACATGCATTCAGCATTGACAATGCTGACTTCTGCTCTCTTCTTTTTGGAGCGTCAAATCGGCCACTGATCTAACATAAACTAGACGTACAGACGGACTTCTATGATTAGAAGTCCGTCTATACTGGAAATATGTTGCATGCTCGCCTATACATGAGTATTATTGAAATACGCAGTTTTATCAAGAATACAATAGACTGGTTATTCAATCAACGTTTTTCAAGTGGTAATTTTTCATCCAATAGGTAGCGGTTCTGGGGACAGATTGGTGCAATGGTGTCATGGAGCACCTGGTTTTGTACCCTTGTGTAGCTTTCAACAGCCAAGTCACACAACATTAACTATAATAATGAAGAAATCACAGTGAGCAACCTTAGATTTTGTCTGGATTTTATTACTTTTCAGAGATAAACAAGCAGCTCCATCGAGACAGCTAGTTTTTCACAGAATGTTTTTGGTGAGATTTCACTTCTTTTTGTGGAAACGTGGGCATATTGATTTTTTCTTTTTAGGAGTAGTTTTTTTATTAATATTACAAATCTGTCTTTTAATTTTTTCCCTGTTCTGATTCCTGTACATTAGCAACAGTTTTTCGTATTGCAAATTCGCTATTTCTTTTTTTAAACTTGAAAGTATAAGTATAAACGCCAGTTTAGTCCTATCCAGAGTTTTCTAATGAAACCTGTGTGTAACTTCGATGTCCGTGTTGAAGAATGATTCTTTTTTCTTCTTACGGTTTTCGCATAATTATTACTACCTGGTAGTTTGAGTTATTTAGGAGTAGTCCTGGAAAAATTTACCTGGACTGAAATGAGATTGATAAACACGAGGAATTTTCAGAACTCATTTGATATAAAATAATCTGATTGATAAAATGAACCCCTCAAATTTTCCAAAAAGCCTATGTACATCAGTTTTGTCACATGTCACTATGCTGATTAAATTAATAGCAGAAAATCATTCTTCCCAATCTGACCGTAAGCTGATTACGTGAATAACCCCCTATTTCAAATATGCTAGCTTACCGTGACTCTACATAAATTAAAAGTTTCAATTGGTTAAATTGATTGGCTTATCCCTTCAACTGGATTCTAAATATCAAGACTATCTCGATTCTTGTCCTGGTGTTCTCATTGGAACGTATGAAATGGGAAATATTCTGGAATATATCCAAAGTGGTCCTCGAGTATTCTCATATTTGTTCTATGGGGGTTGAAAATTGATGTAACTTAAAATAGTTCAACTTGAGAGGTTCTACTCTGATGAAATGCATTTGTTACGAACAAACAGGAGTGATTCATTTAGATTATTAATTTTTTCGAACTGAAAATTGAGAGTAGTTTTGAGAATTGTTAGTTATAGAATATCTTCCACGTCGACAATTTTTCGTGTTCAGAAAACTGAAGTGGCTGAATAAGAAAATACAAAGTTTTGGGGGTTAGTAGCATTGATTTAGTCTAGTTTTCAATTCAAATAATTGCCTATTCTCAATGAAGCTTTTAGAATTATTAGTGATAGCTACCTTAATTCGAAATAACGTCCAGACATAAATACGTAAATAATTGATTACTCAGAAATCAGCAATAACTAATTGAGAACCAAATTACCGATTTATAATCTCAATTTGAGGTTTAGAAGAGCCTCTAGAGTATAGCCCCTTCGGCAGTTTACATACGATTCAATATCAATTTGAAAGAAATTCGAATTTGAACGATCTGAAGTTATCCTAAGTTTATATCTCACATAATGAAAAATATTAGGGCAATTTCTGTGGTCTTATCTTTGAAGAATTATAATGACCCTTTTAAGGTTTCAAATTCATATTTAATACTATTGAAAAATAATAGAAGTGGCTGTACCCACTTAGGAAGTTTTACGCTTGTATCTGTATCTTACTATAAAATATATAATAATAAATATAAGTTTTCTGGTACAAATTGCTGTTGATTGTCGTGAATGATTACCTAATTAATTACAATTATAATGACCACATCGAATCTAGACATCTTTATTTTTGTATTAAATATAATGACTTGATAAATCCACTACTACACAATTTGCTATTCAAACTACACTTTTATTCATCACACTGCTGACACCTACCTTGATTACTGTTGTTTTATTCATTTCTGTGAAACTTGACTTCTTCCTCCTACAATTAATTATACGAGGGATTCCTAAAAACAAAACGTGTTAGGATTTGAAGAATGTTCCTTGCAGGTTAGTGCTCGTATGTTGTTATTCATTCCATGATATCCAATTTTCTATGTTACGAACTTTTGAAATAGCAGCCTTCATTAAGAGTATTTCACAACTGAAAAAAGTACGATGCTTTTTCATCCATTTCGCTTGGGCTTTATACATCCCACACATACTGAACAGGTGATTCTGAGAAAGTTTTTAATTTCCGACTTTCCCAATGAAAGTTTTTTCCAGTTCTCTCTTTATCAAGGATTGATCTCAAATTTCCTCTCAACGTCTAGAGAACATGTATGTGTATGACAGTTTTCGAAAATTATGTCATCAGCATTGAATATAGATTTCTATTTTAAAGGCGAAAGCTGTCGTACAAGAAAGATGAAAGTATTAGTTATGAGGCAGGATATAAATTAATATCTTAGATAGGAGAAATATTCTATTCGAAGAGTAGAAAACTGGAGATTTCTTGGAAATGAGTACTTTTAATCGTCTATTAAAATATCACCTTCAACAATTTCGTGACTGTAACACGTTTGTTTTCTTCGCTGAGAAATGAAAAAGCATGATATGTAAGATTTGTTGTACAATGAATTTCGTTCCTTTACCTTACGAAATAAACGTTGATATGGAGTTTTTGAACTGAAACCTCTAATCTTTCACAAAATAAGAAATCATGCTGGATGAGATTAGATTTCGAACATCATACAAATTTCTTATTGAATTGCCGAAATAGTACAGTAGAAATTTCTTAAACCCATTACTTAATCACACTTTCTCTGAAGTATTGTCTCAGATGATTCAATTCAAATCCGAATTGTAGTTTATACAATGAGGCTAACCTGATCAAACCAACTGTCGCTATAGCATGGATTGGGCTTCAACGATTTGCCTCCCATCCAGCATCTGGTTAAGCTATCTCAGTTTTGGTCCCTTTTTCTTGTTGCGTAGATCTTGTCATTCAATACCCTTTGCATCCTGGCATTTTCCATCCTCTGAACGTACCAAAACTCTTTGGGTTTCAGCTTCATTTTTTTACAATCTAAACTCTCTGAAGAAGTTGATGCTTGTCCTGCCACAACTGTGGCCACCCAAGATGATTTAATGTGTTCACTCGTTTCTTGTTATTTATCGGAAGAATGTGCTATGGAAACTAGTTCTACAGTATACTTGCTCTATAAAAAAAAAATTTATAGAGAGAGGTACGTTGGACCGTGCGCTGATGGAAATTTTCCACGAACCAGGTTTTCTTTGGAGCTGGAGAAGATCGACAAGCTGCTACCTTTGAGCGAGAGACAATAGACGTAATGAATATTCAGGTGCGGATCCCTACACATGGGACCAGCATTCCAGCATCAGCTAAATCTAACCTAACGTAACCTAAAAAAAAAGACTGAGTTCAGCAGAAGCAGATTTGTCAATTGCGTACACACTATCATGCCAGAAAACTCTTGTGATGATTGTGATGCCGAGTAGATGCATATCCTTTCTGAGGAAATTCAATATCCTTGCATGATTAGGGGAGGTTCTCAAGTAGTGACTTTTTCTGGAGAACATTGTAGATTGCGTTCTATTCCCGTTAAAATTAACCAAGTTCTCTCAATCGTTTTGAATTCATTCGTGTACCAGATGGAAGATCTCAGGTTTCTCATTTGCTGTAATATTCTCCATGGCTACTCCAAAGAGGATGAAAGGCATCCCAGACGCTGAGTCTGAATTCCCCTTAACTAAGACATTGTCTCAGGTCATTTAACTCAGATCAAAATACACGCTGTTCAAAAGGGCCCGAATTTCCATTTTCACAACAAGCCTAACCTGACCTCACCAATTGTCACTACAGTATGGAGTGGACGATTTGCCTCCCATCTATGATCTAATTTATCTCACTGTTGATCTTCCCCTCTCTTTATTGCGAAGATTCTGTCATTCAATACTTTTTTTGTATGCTTGCGTCTATTCGAACGTGCCAAACCATCAGGTCCTTTAAGTTTCAGCTTCATTTTCTTCATTCTCCTCAACGAATTGTCTCCCATTTAGCATATGATCCAGGCAGCTCAGTTCTGGTTCTCCATCATAGCGGCTTCCATCCTCTGAACGTTCCCTAACCATCAGATTCTTTGGGTTTCAGCTTAATTTTTTTTCATTCTCCTCAACGGTTTGCGTCCCATCTAGCATATGATCCAGGCATCAAGTTTTGGTTTTCCATCATAGCGGCTTCCATCATCTGAACGTTGCCTAACCATCAGATTCTTTGGGTTTCAGCTTCAATTTTCACATTCTAAACTCTCGGAAGGAGGCGATACCTGTCTTGCTACAGCTGTGGCTTCCCAAAATGATTTAATGTGTGTATTCACTCGATTGTCGAATAGAAAATTGTTTGTTATCGGAAGGATCGATATCGATGAAAGCAAGTTCTGATGAGAGTTTTCCACGAGTAGATTCTTTCCGAAACCAAGCCTTTCTGCTCTCTAGAACATTGTTGGATAAGGTGTACTGCTTGGTTCTGGAGATCCTCCAATAGATGTAATGGTCAGTGGATTGTATTTCTTTATGTAGTACAATGATAGTTAGTTCATCTCCGTGTTTTTACGCCAGATGTTATTTCGAAGAGGTCACCAAGTATTCCATCGATTTTCACGTTAAATTGTTTATGGTGTTCATAGCTAATTCAATCAGTTTAGGTGTCATTCCGAGTTCTTGGATTGCATTTTTCAACTGTTCCTCCTCAATATTCTTACAGCTCTCTGCACTACACTTAGTGTGGGACTATTTAATATGAGAGAGCTGATAATACACTCTAGTTATATTTTTTGTCCATCAGCTCAGTCCTTCTCATTGAGAAGTTATTCCCATTGTTTTTTCTTGTTTTCTCTTATCTATTTTAATTTTTTCAACCTACTATCTTGGCTTAGAAGTCTTTCTCAATCTTCTACATTGCTGCGTAGAAATTTCTGTCTTCACTTTCTTTATTAAGGTATTCGATCTTTTGTATTTGTTTATGTTCATAAATGAAAAAGATGTTTTTCGTTCATTTTTTACGAACTTTTTACATGCCACATATCCGAGCAGGTGATTCTGAAAGTTTTTAATTTTTGACTTTTTATCATGAAGTGAAAATTTCAGCTATGTAATAAATAACACATATGAATATGACAGTTTTCTAAAGTTATCTCATCAAGATTGAAATTAAAATGGATAATAAAGGATATTAAAATGGAAGGCGCTCATACAAGCAACATAAATTTATCAGTTATAATGCAGAGGATGAATTAATATCCAAGCTAAGAGAGATTCCTGATCTGGAGATAGGACACATTGGAGAGGCGTCAGAACGGTGTAGTTTTTATCCAATCTTTTATTGAAATATCACATCTTCAATAATTTCGTGAATTAAATTTTTCTGTGTTTTCCTCGTGAATCATGAAGAATCGTAACTAATTTGGAATGAACAAACAACTATTCCGTATTATCTCATTGACAATTTTATTTCTCGATATAGCAGCACCTTCCACTCTTTTAGAGTTTTGGTGCAGCCGGTTTCATATTAATGAGGGACCAGATCGGTTTTTGAAAAGAGGAGGTGTTCTGTACGATGGATTTGATGTTTGTGTTTATGGTATTGCCAGGTTTGGGTTGATGGTGGTGAAGAAAAGTTAGGGCGATTTTTACTTCGGTGAAATTATTGTTATCTGAATTTTTCAGGGCGATGAATCTGTTTGCTCATTAATATAGAACTAGTTGCACTAGAACTCTATGGACTCATAAAAACACGAACAGAAAACACTTCGATTCGTCTTATTGTCTCATAAACCAACTCAACAATATACATAAAAATTATCTTACAAATCCACCACCAAACTATCAAATAGATTTTTTTAAGACAAAGATAAAACTAAAAAACTAGATAATGCAGCAGTGTATAAACTAACATGTCCCAATTCTAACGTAATGTATAGGGTGCGCCAGAGAAAACCGGACAATTTTTTTTCGTTGAATTTTTTGCAATTTTGGAGCTATATCATTCGTTCTCATTCGTTCTTCCTTCACTGGAAAGCCAAAGGACTAGGTTTTTCAGAAATTGTATCGAAATTTTACTTCCGGTGAAATCCAATATGGCTGACTCATTCGAAAATGAGCAATATTACAAGATCGCTGGAACGTTTTCTTTTTTCACTAAAAACTTCGAATGGGGCATTCAATTCAGTCTTTTTTGAAAAATTTGACATATTGATCTTATAAATATTCCAAGAATTGTTAAAAAAGAAGCGTCAAGAATTTTTTTCATTCTGATGTTCAGCTGAAAACGAAATATTTTTCTCACCTCATGGCGTTGGCACCCCTGAAGTTGTTATTTTTTTCATGGATGTTATAGGAAGACAAAGAACCACTTTTTTTGATTATTATTAGCAATTTTCTCAGCGCATTAAGAAATTTTCCGCAGTCGTAATGAAATTTTTTTAGTTTCAGTAAAAACTAATTCTTTGTCTTCTTAGAACATCCATGAAAACACAACAACTTCAGTAGTGCCAACGCCATTAGATGAAAGAAACATTTCAGCTGAAAATCAGAATGAAAAAAATTCTTCACGCTACTTTTTTGAGATCAATATATGAAATTGTTCAGAAAAGACTGAATTATCAACTGAATGCCCCCTTAGAATTTTTTAGACGTTCCAGCGATCTTGAAATTTTGCTCATTTTCGAATGAGTCAGCCATATTGGATTTTACCGGAAGTGAAATTTCGATACAGTTTCTGAAAAACCTAGTCCTTTGGCTTTCCAATGAAGCAAGAACAAATGATCTAGCTCCAAAATTGCGAAAGTTATAACGGAAAAAAAATTGTCCAGTTTATATATTGGTCAAACAGACAGGTCGTTTAGAATTAGATATAAGGAACATCATTCACTATGTTGTAAAAACAAAACAGATTCCAATCTGGCACAACATTTCATAGAAAACAACCATATTTTTCCATTAATAGACAATCTTCAAATCCAACACCAAGCACAAAAAATATTAAACTCAATACTCTTGAATTCTTAGAAATATTCAAATGCAAACACAATATAAGTAATAGTCAAACATTACTCAACGACTTGACTATACATTTTTCCCCAATATTTGGGATTTTCTAAATAATTCACAATTATAAATTAGTACTCAATGTCAATCTCTAATTTTTACTCGTTCTGTTAACCTATTTCTCTGTCATATTTTTAAAACGACTGTCAAAATTTTGTCGGAATTTTTCTTCAAATTAAACAAGAACCACGAAGAAATGATATATGGGAGATGTCAACCCAAATTATTGGGTTCATAATGATTCTAGAACATCTGAAGATCATAATCAGCATCACTTAGAAGACCTAACCTAGCCATCCGGGCTGTCTCGGTCAAACAGAGAGGGAATTGTTTTGTTGAGTTTGAATATTGAAGGTATTTTGCGATTATACTTCAAAATTGGCAAGCAAGAACAAGGAAGTGATTATGTTTCAGGAGACTCACAGTGCGACGGAAGAAAATCTCCGCGAAAGAGGAAATATCGCGGGTTAAGTACTTTTTGATTATATCCTTAGTCTTGCTTGCTATGTAAAATGTTTTCTTAAATTCAAGTGTGTTAAGACATATAAGAGTCAGGTATGACTGTGGAAATATTTTTCTGCTGGATTTCTTTTTCCAATGTTACAGATTCCTGTCCAAACCCCCTCCCTTTCACCCTTGTCTTCATCTGGAAATCATGGAGTGCAAGATGAGATTTGAAGCTGCTAAGCAGAAAAAATTTTGGTACTCTTTATGAACACACGACACTAACACAATATGAACAGACAAGCTATTGCTGGTGCAATAGCGACAGGGAAACGAGTTTTTTCCTCAGGTTTTTCTCTCGTTTATTGAATCATTCGAGATTTTTCCTCAGGCTATAACATTATTATTTTATCAGATTTTTCACACTTTCGACGACCAGTTATAGTTAGTTGGGTTTCGCGTTTTCTGTACTGACAGGGGGTAATTTTTCCAAAAATTGCAGTTCTTTTTCCAAACATCTATATGGTAACCTGAGATGGATCTTTCCATTATGTAGGAAATTTTGAAATTGGTTAGCTTTGTTGAAAGACAGTTTGTTGGTCAAAAAAATCGAATATTTTATACGAGGAGGTCCGACGAGAGGTTGATGTTCGTTAAATTCTTGGAGGTAATATAATGAAAAAGTTAATAAATATCTATCATTCTTTGGGTCTGTTGAAATAGCTGTTTCAAGAAATAAATCAATAAGCAGGTTGCTATCTCCATGAAACAAAGTTTTCAGATTTGTCTCGTTGCTTTCAACCCAACTGGATAATTTCATCTGACGAACTTAATTGGGCTTAATTGGGGTGTTCTCAGTCTTATTGGCCACAACTTTCTCAACGACAAAACCGGGAAATTAATAAATACTTTCAAATAGAGAAACCAGAACGAATCACCTGTTATCGAATAATAGCAACGACCCAATTAAAAGTTTCCAGTTCAATAATAGCTTATATTTAACTGCATTAGGGTAGTTTAATGAAAGCTCGGGGCGCCCCCCTGGGAAGAAATACTGCCGCAATCAAGTGGACCTTTAAGCATCGAGAAATTGGAAGGAACACGGCTGTTCCAATTCCTTCCAGTTGAACAATCAGTGCTGCTGCTCACGGGGACTCCCGTTTACCGAACTACTAATCTTTTTATGTCTTTTTCCGATTGTGCCGTTCACTTTTACTTTCCTCCTGTTCTCTATGAGGTGTGGAACTCCGCTTCTGTTGTGCGTTCAACAAAAAAACGGGTTAAGTAGGAAATAAAGAGTAGAATGTGAACCACTATTCCTTATAGTGCTGTCTAAAGGATGATCTGAATCATTTATTATAGAACTTTCGAACGGAAAATCGCTGAATGATGATTCAATATATAAGTGCAAAATGGCGAATGCGCGAGGTCTAACTACTCGTTTTTATCTACAAATCTGAAAACGATCTTGGAATATCGAATCAGAAACATAACATGTGAAAATTATCAACTCCCCACTGAGGCTCTGTAATCTCATTTAATAACAAATCAATTAATTTAGTTTCTAAAGCATACAGGGTTGTATTCTGAAAGATGACCACAGAAGGTAATCGTATCTCAAAAACTACACAGGGACAAATAAGTATCCCCAAAATTGGGATAGAACGCAATAATTTTAATATACTTCAATATTTATTGAATTTTCTCCAAAATGCACATGTGCCAACGTTTTTTTCAATAATCAACATTTTTATAGGCGCTTTCCGCGATGGAATAAAATCTGGTTCCCCGGAGCGGCAATTTCAATCTGGAGAAAAGAAAAAAGTCACACGGAGCTAGATCAGGCGAATAAGGTGGCTGCCCGATGGTATTTATCGAGTGTTTGGTCTTAAAGTCGTCAACAACTGTGGTTCGATGAGATGGTAGGTTATCGTCATGTAAAATCCACGAATTGTTTCGCCACAAATGCAGCCGTTTATGGCGAATATTTTCACGCAAACATCTCAAAACTTTTAAATAGAATTCCTTATCAACCGTTTGACCTTGCGGAACGAATTTATGAGGTACCACACCACAAATATCGAAGAAAATAATCAGCATCGTTCTGATTTTCGAACGAATTTGCCGAGGTTTTTTCGGTTTTGGCTCATTTTCTCCGACCCATTCCGATGATTGTAAAACAGAGTCTTCGTAAGTCTTTTCCAGCATTCGCAACTATTCACCACACGGAATTTCTTTCAAGACACAAAATTTGAAACAAACTCTTTGTTCAATATTTTTCTCCATTGTAAAATTCGCAGAGTACCACTGAGGTCGACTGGTTTCAACAGCTGTCATAAACGAACTAGTTCTAGATCGCGCTCATGTTTGGCATAGTAATTGACGACAGTCCTACCAACATACAGAAACTTAAAATACTTCAAATACTCACTGCAGGCAATTTAAATGAAAATTTCCGGATACTTTTTAGTCACAGTGTATACATCTCGGACATACCTCGAAGAAAGCACAATTTTCTGACGACACAGAAATCTATACATTGCACAGAAACAAGAAATCTATAACAAAGAGACTACAAGAAGATACTGATAAAGTGGTAGAATACTTCGAAAAATGGAGAATCGAAGTTAACGCAAACAAGATAGTTGCAGTATACTCTGACTATAAAAATAAAAAAAAAGGATACGAATAAACCTTTGTAACAGTTGTACACTCGGGAAAACAAATTCAAAGTTGATGTACAATGTTATATGTACGAAATCATTTTGAATCTTACGAGGCCGAAAGTTGTTTTACAGAAGAATATACAAGTTGAAAATCAATAAAAAAAAGAACATGTAAAATACTAGAATCACTTATCATGAGAGTGGAGATGTTTCTAATCGTGTTATAGGGATCTAGAAAGCGAGAATCGCTGTCGAGTCGTCCTGAAGTCAAAGAATCTATATCATGCGCAGGGGCACGGAGCACAATACTACTGTTAGTACACGGAATAATAAGTGGCGACTCACACCCCATGTAATGAGAGAACTCATCTACCAGCCAACATCAAAGCACTTTTAGAAGAAAAGAAACGAGCGAAGAAGAAATACCGAAGGACACTACACCTCGAAGACAAGAGAGAACAAAACGGACTAACCAACAGAGTAAAAGAAGAACTAAGGAGCATATTCAATGAGCAGTGGGAAAACAAAATAGAGCAACTGAGCACAGAGGACCAATCACTATGGAGAATGGCAGCAGCACTGACAGGATAGAAAAAAAAGATGACGACACCACACATCAAACACTATGGACAAACTGCAGTAACGGATGAGGAAAAGGTGGAAATATTTGTATCGGCACTGGAGAAACAAATTCAAACGAACGCCAGCAACAGAGACGCGGATCTCAACAAACGTCGAAAGGATAGGAAGAAGAATACAGGAATATCCAGCAGAAGACTATCGCATTGAAGAGGTTGCAACAGCAGAATTACAGGGACAAATCAATCAACTGAAAACAAGGAAGTCACCAGGACTAGACGTAATTCCAAGCCAGGCATTGAAGAACTTACCAGACGAAGGAATTCAAGGAAAAACGGAAATAGCACGAGCAATAATGACAACGGGCATTTCCCTGACAGAAAACAGTGGAGACCTTCTTGATACTGAAACCAGGAAAACCAAGGAAAGAAGCCAGCAGCTACCGACCGATAAACCTACTACCAGCAATGAACAAGATCATCGAAAGGATCATTTACACCCGACTAAAAGCGTTCGCCGAAGAAAATGGAATACTCCCGGAGCACCAATTTGTATTTAGAGGACGACATTCGTCAATACACCAACTAGCTAGAATCACGGAGGACATCAAGAACAAACAGAACTTATCAACACCGACACAGGAGCAGCATTTTTGGACATTGAGAAAGCATTCGACAAAGTATGGCACGAAGTACTAATTAACAAGATGAAGACCACAGGATACATAGCGGAGCTTACCAACATCACGATGTCGTATCTACATAACAGAAGTTTCATAACCAGGATACAGGGCCAGAAGTCAACAACAAAGAGGATAGGAGCCAGCGTACCCCAAGGATCAGTACTAGGACCACTACTATTCAACATATACACCGCAGACATACCGAAGATGAAGCACTCGAAGATGGCGGAGTTCGCAGACGACACAGCAATATACACGTCCCACAGGAACAAAGCAGCAGTGAGGAAAAGAAGATATCGACCAACTTACCGATTATTTAAGAAGATGGAGGATCAAGGTCAACCCGAAGAAGACTGTAGCAATGTACATCGACGACAAGAAGAGGAGACACCCGGAAAAACCAAAGGAAATCATCATAGAAGGACAACAAATCGAATGGAAGAAGGAAGCAAAATATCTCGGCGTAATTCTGGACAACCAACTGAACTACAAGAGGCACATCGACGAAACTACAACGGAAGAAGCAAACTCACATTGGAGAAAAAAATTAAGATAATGAAGTCAATAACTATCCCAGGAATAACATACGCAGGACAAATTTGGCATCTAGAGGAGAGATTCGAGAATAGGAAACTACAAGCAGCACTCAACAAGATCATCAGGACAGCAACAAATGCCCCATGGTACATAAGCAACGACCAACTCAGGAAGGAAATGGAAATCGACACACTAGAAGAAATCATCACACGACTAACAACGAAGACAACTGACCAGATGGAAGTCCAAGAAAATAAGGAGACCAACCAAATAATGGAACTACAACAGAAAAGAGGACATCCCTAGTACAATAGAAGAGGAAAAACAGGCCAGCATAGATGCACCACAATATAAAAGAAGGAGAAAAACCAACCAGTAGGACCCCAGGATAAACCAAGGAGATGTAACATAAGCGAGATGAAGAGGAAAAAGGATAGTCATTCGACCCTCACCAAAATTCAAGGATCACAGAACCCCATGTAATACCAGTTTTACATGGTCTGAATAGCATTACTCAGATGCGAAATGGTAAAGGCGTAGCGTGTTGAATCAAAAGTGACATTTTACACGCTACAACCTCAGTTTGTTTGCAGTCATCAAAAACAATATATTTGAAAATATTATTCAGGTTTCTGAAAAAGCCATCCATTATCGATTTGAATCAACGAACTAGAAAATAAGTGAACAAGATATTCCTGACACATTTATTTCAAAAGAACAAAAAACAGCGTGCAGAACTTCTCAATACCTGCCACTTACTGTTGAAATTAAATTCTGTCTTTCACTATACTTTCAGATAACCCACTCATCAAAGCATTTACTGGTTACCTTGCACCGTCTTCAAACCTACCCGGAATATCAACCGAGTTTGTGAGAAGTTCTATCAGTTTATCTGCGAAATCTCATCATGTATTCATCAAATCGCTTCACCTTCCTGGGGGTAACGTCGATATCCAGTTTATTATGTGTCCCAACAGATTGAATTTGGATTTAATTTCACCGAGAGTCCAACATTATAGACGGCATTTATAATAGACCGTCAAATTATTCCGTTCTAATTCATTAAGCATCTAATTTCTGTACCTTAATCTTGATGTATCAAGTTGATTCTCTCATTCTGGTTAATTCAATAACTCTACTTGTATCTGAATTGGACCTTTATCTGTCACAAATTATCCAATTTGAGTGAAACTTGCCGTGATAAAAAAGGAAATGTTACTACCATTACTTAGAGCAATTAACTTTATTCTTTGATCGGTATAGGCTTTGTAAATTTATTTCTTAATTTCATTAATTCCATCCATTTGAACATTAAATTCACGATAGAAATTGAACAGAACGATTCCATTAATTTTTGGACTTAAAATCACTAAACAAAATAATAATCATGTTTTTTCGGTCTTTCGTAAACCAACACATACTGATACAATTATACATAACTACTCATTACATCCAATTCAACACAAAGTTGCAGCTTTGAACAGCATGGTACATCGGTTACTCAATTTACCTTTATCAGTAGAAGATTATAATAAAGAGTTAAACATCATCAAACAGATAGCCATTAATAATTCATATAATCCGGATATGATAGATCTAATCATTCGTAAAAAACTGTATCAGAAAGCAATAAATGAAGTATATCCTATGCATAAAGACTATAAAATATTCAACAGTTTAACATTCTGCGGTTCTGCATGTACAAATATTAAATCCTTTCTCGTCAAACAAAATCTTAATATAACTTTCAAAACTTCTAATAACTTAGGTAAACATATTAAAAATAATAAATCTCGTGTTGAAAAATCAAGTAAATCAGGAATCTATAAACTCAGTTGCGGTTCTTGTGATAAAATTTATATCGGTAGGACCTATAGGAGTTTTGGCATAAGAACATCTGAACATAAACGTAGCTTCGATAAAAATAAATCTGATTCAAATTATTCAAACCACCTAATAAAAGAAAACCATTCATTCAATAAAAACTTTGACATATTACATATAAAATCAAAAAGTTCAAAATTAGATCTCCTAGAAGCATTAGAAATAAATAGATACAAACATTCGGACAAGCTTTTGAATGAACAGGTAGATGTGAATTACTCACCCCTACTTAACTTGTTTAATTAGTTTTTATTACCTTTCATACTAACTGTACAATGGCTCGGGGTGGATTTTCCTGTTATTCATCCAACTTGTTCTACGAGTTGTTTATAATACCATACTCTTCATTCTGTTTTTCATTCTTGATAAAGCTGCTGTGTCAGCGAAACGTCGTCGAATTTCTTCTAATATAGTGTAGACTAAAGTTAAACCTTGTGTTTTTTATCTCATTTGTAAAAATAGTCTGAAATTGAATGAATCGAAAACAAAGTATATAGTCATAGACTCAAAAACGAATTGTTGAAAATTTAGTGATCTACAGCTAATAATCGTCATACCGAGTTTAACTAGAAGATTAAATATTTACGGGTTATGTCGATTATGTATATAAGGAGGTTGGCAAAACAATTTGAATATTTCATCATATTTCAAGCAAAATGACACAGTGGGCTAGAATGTTGGTATGTAACATTATCGTTCATATCGTCATATTCCAAGTACTACTGTTCAATGTTGATTTTTTATACCCAGGGCAACACAAATATGATGCAGATCAAGCATAATAAATTAATGAAAAACAAATTAAATCACGAACTCCAGTGAATATAATTCAATGAATTATAACGATTGCGAATTTTACTACCTGAAAAATATCACTGTTTAAGATGAAGTTTATTCAACGTTATAGCTAATTAGAGCGTATTTCACATTATTTACTGTTTTTAACCATGACTCTTTGAATACTGGTGAAGAATGAAGTTTTTTGTTGTAAAAGAACTGGATATTATGATAAGAAATGTTGAATTATCACCACATGTTCGGGATATTGTACCCAGTCGTCAATGAGATTTGAAACTGTGAATTTCAAAATTTAAAAAAGCCCATAATCATAATTGAAAATGCCTTCATTGGATTGTCCGATGTGCAGAGGAGTCGAATAATTTTCGTTGAGAATGGGTGACACAGAGGGAGATAGCGGCCACAATGGGAGTATCACAGGGGGTGATTTCAAAAACCTACGCCCAAAGCGTGGAGCTACAATCTCTGCAAAATAGGCCTAGAATAAATCGTAGGAAGATCACTTCTGAATAATAAGACCGCTGTTTGTGCCAAATTGCAAGAAGAGACCCCATACTCTAAAGGCAATTTCTGGAAGCAACAGGCATCAGTGTATTAGTCAAAACGATACGTCAAAGACTTTGTTCAAGGGGTTTATACAGCAGGAGGCCTTTAAGAGTTCCAGAGCTAACCAGACAACAAAAAATTAATAGACTTAATTGGTGTATCGAGCACCACAATTGGAATATTAAGAATTGGCCAAATGTTCTTTCTTCGGATTCGATCAGATAACCGCCGGATTCAGGTTTTAAGGGGTCGTAGAAGACAAGCTAGACTCCGAGCAGCAAGACAAATTCCGAAATACCAAGGTGGTAGTGTGATGTTTTGGGGTGGCATTATGCTGGGAGGCAAAACAGATTTGATTTCGTTACCTGCGAGTGAAACGGCTTGAAATTACATGAAACTAGTGCTGGAGCCCATAGTGAAACTCTAGCCAGGTGCCCACGGTGAGAATTTCATTTTTATTTAAGTATTTGCTGCTACGCATACCAGCAACCTCGTGCGATATTATCTTGAAACAGAGGGAATCGCTATTAAGGACTGTCCAGCTTGCTTCTTGGATAATCCAAGAACCACACAACAGCTCATCCAAGCCGCCGCAGAAGAGCGGCAGATAATCTCCCCAGAAGAGGTCGAAAACCTCGTCCAAAGCATGCCTGCACCGATTCAGGCTTCTATCAGGGCAAGAGGAGGTAATACAAGCTACTGAGGTCGAGAAATAACACCTACTCCGTGAGAAAAAATTTTCAATTTTTTACTACATGCACAAGGGTGAAAGGAAGGGGGTTTGGGAGAGGAATCTTTAACAATGGAGAAAGAAAACCAGCAGAAAAATATTGAGAGCCTCTTTGATTTTGCTTGGAGTTCAGGGTGTTTTGTGTTCGTACCAATTTTTCTATGAATTTTGCGTATATGGGTTTCAAGCGCCTTGAGGGCTTTTTGTTTCTCAGGAATTCTGTGAAGCGACCGATCTCAGTTCTAATATTGTCAATATCCTTTTCCAGTCGTTTTTGCCATGGTGGTTTTCTGACGGTTTTCGGCTCAGATCGGATCAGAGTTGTGGAGACTTGTTGTTTGTGTAGTCGAAGAACCGCTAGCACACCACAGTAAATCAAAGTGAATTTTCTCCAAGGTGTTTTGTTCAGTGTATTCTTCACACACTGAGTTCATACTTGCTAGGATGATATTGGTGTTCTTGTTCGCCTTGAGTTTGGGCAGTTTAGGTCGTTTAGTTGGGTTACTACCACTTAGTTAGTTATTATTATTATTTATTATCCTGGACTTATGCACTATCTCGACTGTTAGCTGGATATAGTTTACCTTTTCCAGATTCAGCAATCAGAGGGAATAGGCTCGATTATACTTGATATAAAATAAGAATTACAGCTTTTTGCATTTCTATATAGGTATTCTTATGCAATTCTAATTTCTTAAGGCTATCATGCAAAATGTTGGGTATTAATCCAGTCGAGGATACGATGACAGGATCAATATCTATTTTATTGAGGTGCCACCTCTGCTTGATCTCAATATCATTTGTATTTGGACTTTTTCTCCTGGAACATTTTCAGCACGTTGTTATTATTCGGTATGGCGACATCCACCAACATTGCTGTTCTGGCTCTCTTATACACAACTATGTCCGGCCTATTATTTGTCATCATTCTGTCAGTGATAACAGGCCTATCGTAGTATAATCTTCTCATTTTTCAATACGGGCGCCGGTTGATACTTGTAATATGGCTGTAAGGTATTCAGAAATCCGTACTTGTGTGCAAGTTTCTGATGGATAATGTTGCATACTTGATTATGCATGTGGAGATAGTCCGTATTAGCCAGTTGTTCGCAGCCGGACGTAATATGCTGTATAGTCTCCGATCTTATATGGCATTTTCTGTTTGTAATGTTCCGCCCTTCATAATAAATTATTTGTAGTTGTTTGTAGCGACCACTTGGCCTTGAATGGCCATAAGGAATCCTTCTGTTTCCGCGAATAATTCTACTTTCATCAACCATTTGTTGGAGGCTTCTTTGTCGATGTATGGTTGATTAATCTCATGGTGATGTCGTCCATGCAATTCCTTTCTTGACCATTTCTCTTGTTTTTCAGTACCTGATAGGAACGGAAATTCAGCAGGTCATCTCTGGTAGCAAGATTTAGAGGTGTATATCCCTTATGGAGATCAGAAGTGAGAGCTTTTGAAGAGAAGAATGCTCTGAGATTTTTTATCTGTTGTAAATTGACAACATCTATTAATCCGCGTCCTCCTTCTTTCCGCTACAAAGTTGTTCGTATCACAGACGATTTTGGATGATGATTGTTGTACTTTGTCAGCATCGTTCGGCTCTGCCTTTGAATATCATTCAGTTCTGTCTTAGTCCGTCTGATTATTCCAAATGAGTAAAGCAACACTGGAATGGCGTAGGTGTTACTTGCCTTGACTAGATTCCCCGAGTTCAACATTGATTTCAGCACAGTCTTCAGACGCTGACTGTATTCTGAACCAATCTTCTCCTTTGATTATTTTTGGTCTAGCAATCTGGCTTGTTGATATCCTAGATATTTGTACATTTCGCCATCTCTCATGCACTGTATAATATCACCGTTTGGAATCTGTGTTTCACAATCTATGACTTTCCCTCTTTGAACGTTAAGGGTACAGCAGGTGGGAGATTTTATGTTAGTTCCTATCTGTTTTTATCCTAAATCCGTATCCTCTTCTATTGAGCATTGAGAACAATGGGTTCATAGCTTAACAGAACCATAGGGGACTCAAAGAGTCTCCTTGAAAAATTCCACGACGTATGGGTATCTCGTCGCTTTTAATTGACTTATTATTCATGTTGACCTGCTAAGACGTGCGCCAGTGTGTCATTGTTGTCTTCAACTACCAGGGCTGGATGAATTTTGATTATTATTATTATTATACCCTTTCACTATTCAAAGCAAACTACCACGTATAAAAATCGAGAAAAAATTTCCTCATAGAACTAAGGTAGACGTGTGTAAGCTAATCTCCATTTATTCATTTACGGGACAATTGATAATGATGCAACCGAGAGAAAAATGGTGATGCTTCAATCTTCGTATTAGTTCACTCCATAAATTTTTAATTCCGTAATGGATTTTCACCGCGTAGTGGTAGCATCAATTTAATTTTCCAAAATAAATTCAAAAACAGAAAATGTCAATTTTGATTAATTGAAAAAGGTCGGTTATATTCGTTTGGTAAGTGCAGAGAGGATATTCAAAACCATGTCAAAGGTATTATACATTCATTTTCATAAGTTGAAAATAATAATATATGTTAAAATGCAGAGTCACGAGAATTTATTCCCATTTCCCAACGTTCCGGGCTAACGTCCGCATATAATGCGATGAACCTGTTTTCCCTTTATTGTTTCGCATATGTCTAATGGAGTGAAAAGTTGAAAAGTTTCAGTGATCCGAGTTGGTGCCGTACACCTATATATCAGAAAGATTTGTAAACAACTGGACATGTTCAACTAAATTTTTCATTCTATTTCCTACTAGCAAATTTATTCGTTTCGCAGTTATTTAATTTGTTTTAAAAGCTTTTCACATTCAATAATAAAAAACAAGTACTGTGTTTTAAGGAATTTTACTTAATAATTGCGATTCATAACGCGTTTCACTACACCGTAGCTTCTTCAGACGAATGATTATGCAGAAAATGTAAATGAGAATATAACTATAAATGTTCTTGAGTAATTAAAAGCTTATTGGGTCGCTTCTTCTTAAGTGGTTATTTATGACAGGTATATCCAATAAAATTAAGGAATAGATTGCTCCCGAAAAGATTCAATAGAGGTGAATGGCTTAAATCGACGTAGGTTAAGGTGTTGAATTTTGTTTCAATTTATCGACAGGATAAACTTCATTCAATGCGATTCTACTTTGTTTTTATTTAAAATATTATTTATTAGTTTGGGATTGTAACCAATATTTTGGCTATTTGTTTAATCAAATTTAGTTCTTTGTTGAAATTTTCTGGTGATAGCCAAAATAATGGTTACAATCCCAAACTAATAAATAATATTTTAAATAAAAACAAAGTAGAATCGCATTGAATGAAGTTTACCCTGTCGATAAATTGAAACAAAATTCAACACCTTAACCTACGTTGGCATTACAAGTGAGAAACTGAAATCATTCTTAAGTAGCAATAATTTCAACATAGCTTTCCAAACTAATAATAATTTAGGCAAATATATTAAAAATAATAAAACCAAACCAGGTAGAAACAATAAATCAGGTATTTATAGATTGAATTGCAATGACTGTGATAATTTCTACATTGGTAGAACACATAGAAATTTCAATATTAGAATATCGGAACATAAACGCAGTTTTTCAAATAAAAATCAGATTCAAATTACGCGAATCATCTCTTAGAAAATAATAATTCTTTCGACCCACAGTTTGAAATTTTGCATACAGATAATAAATATTGGAAGGTAGATCTTTGGGAAACTTTAGAAATAAATAAATACAAACACTCAGGTAGACTCATCAATGAACAAGTCGATTCAAGCCCTTCACCTCTATTGAATCTTTTCGGGGAGCAATCTATTCCTTAATTTTATTGGATATACCTGTCATAAATAACCACTTAAGAATAAGCAACCAATAAGCTTTTAATTACTCAAGAACATTTATAGTTATATTCTCATTTACATTTTTCTGCATAATCATTCGTCTGAAGAAGCTACGGTGTAGTGAAACGCGTTATGAATCGCAATTATTAAGTAAAATTCCTTAAAACACAGTACTTGTTTTTATTATTGATAATGGAATTTTACCAAGTAAAAGCCTCCCAAATTCAAATGCTTTTCACATTCTTGTCTTACGAAAATTTATACTTTCCAGAGAAAATAGTGCGTAAAATATATTTTATTATTTCCACAATTTTATTTTAATGAACTCCATCGATTTCGACCATCAGGTCATTTTCAAGTGGTCAACTACACGAAATCAACTTACTTATACAGGGTGTCCGTGAAGTGCGTGTACAGTGTTATACCACAGAGGTCGCCAAATCCAAAGATTTTTTTCTCATTTTTCAAATAATTCGAGAACGACCCGAACGATAGAAACCATATTTGATATGCGTAATCGGGTGCGTTATTCACGTTTTTAGTGATCCACTCAATAACCTTGACGTTTTACAAGTGTCCCTAAAATTTGAATGTGTTCTTAATCAACCATAATTTTTGAACTGTCTGCGTTTGAGCAAAACTGTTTTATACCTTGAGTAGCTAGGCTAATTATCAAACTTTTTTGTCTCGAGAAATTTCGATATGATGAGCGGTTCAATCACAAAAAGCAGTTTCTCAATTTCATGATTTCATTTTTCCAACCACCTAGCAAGTCAAAAATATCACATTTGACCATGTTGGCTTTCAATTTTTTCTGTGGTCTGAGATTGTCATTTTATTAGGCTCGAACACCGATTGTTGACAAAACAGTGTTCCTTAAGTTCTTTACTAGGTATTTTGTTGATTTTTTTATCACTATTAGGCATAGAGATGTACAGTAACTCTGAAATGGTTGATATGGTTTTGGTGTACGGATTTTGTCAAGGCAATGGACGTGAAAGCGCGAGAGTATATGCTGAAAGATTTCCAGAATTTGTCTTGCGGGGATTGTGATAAAATTTATATTGGTAGAACTTTCAGAAATTTCAAACTTAGATTATCCGAGCACAAACGTAGTTTTAATTATCGTAAACCAGATTCCCATTATTCTCATCACTTCCTTCAAGAAAACCATAACTTTAATGATAATTTCAAAATTTTACACAATGAAAATACTGAACAAAAACTCAATCTATTGGAAATTTTAGAGATCAACAAAGAAAAGAATTCAGGTAGGTTACTTAATAGTCAATTAGATCTAAATCCTTCTTGTTTACTCAATATTTTCAATTCATAAAGTAAGCAACTCCCATGGGTTTTCCAACATACCCTTTGTACTTGTACCTATTGTAATATTAAGTGAGAAATAAGACTAATATATAAGGAATAACTCTGTTCATTAGTTTGTATCTATCTGATGAAGCCACAGTGTGGTGAAACGGTCATAGTTTTGTTAATATAGTGAAAATCTAAATACTTTATTTCATTGAAAATATGTATATCGATTTTCATCAAGTAACGACCTCCTCAATCAAATTATATCATTTTTCTTATTTTAAATGATATTATCCCCTTTTTCTTATATGAATTTACTGTCGATATCGGTTTTACGATGTGATTTATTAGTTGCTTATATTAACTATCAGTGAGACTTTCAGTAATAATGAACAGCTTGTCTCGTCTTTTATTCTTTAATCTAAAGTTTTTAATTTTTCCTGAGCTCAAGATTCTCGATTAAAATATTATAAGTCAGTGATAATAATTTTTTATGTACCTTTAGTTATAAGCGTCAACTAATCATAAACTACTTAAAGCAATGTAAACTATTAAGATTGGTAATGAATGCTGAAGTATTAACAATAATAGTGCTGGGATTTAGGGGAACATTTAACATAATGGTGTGATTTAGGACATTTGCTAACTAACAGGTTCGATATTTCTGTCTATGGCGGGTAAGGTAGAGCCTTCGGCTAAAGCCATTACTTGGTCAATTATATTCAACAGAATTCAGGTTTCGAAACTCGAGTTATAATTGAAATCTGTGGAATCGCTAAAATTCCCTTAAATCTAATAATTGTTAGCTTTTGTGCCTAATAGGACCCGGAGGTAATACCGTGCTCTCTTGTATTTAATTCATCAAAAGTGTGGTCCGAATGGGAATGAGTAATGAAATTGTTTAAACTTACAACAAAACCGTATTTGATTTTCGTCTGCTGCACTAATTGAAAAGTAAGAGTAACCTACACGTCGTGTAACTTGCACGAGTTTTGTACATGACTATTTATGACGGAATGGTAGATTCATGCCTGAAAATACAGAACTGTTTGTTTTATGAAATAATACAATTTCCACATCAGATCTTCTTTCACTGAATTGCTTTATTTATAACAATTGAATGTTTCAAATAACGCTAACGTTTCTTGGCGTCAACTGATATACAGCTATTAATTTCATAAAACTCCTAATCGAAAAACATGAGAAAACGCCTATCAACAACCAGTAAATGGTCGTTGTTTGCGCTTCCTACATTCGCATATGAAGAATTGCGACCCAATTCCTACTATGTGGCAAAAGATTTCTTCATTCGCAGATCTAATCGGTACATACATATGTCTTAATAGATATGATTTGGTATTCTTTGTAAACACTTCGTCAAATGTAACAATAAGAGAGTACAATAGATCTTATTACTACTATGCCTAAAGTATGTTTTTAAATGATATTGCCGCTGCTTTGGTACGGCTTTTCCTTTGTCATAAACCGCCTTCGCCGCGATCGTGTTTTTGAGAATGTAAACAAACAAAATGTTCAAGTACAACTAATTCCTTGAACAGGCAAGCGGGGCTAGACAGTTCTGGTCTATGGGAAATCTGCGTTTACGCCTTTTGATAGAGAAGACGGAACTATAGCATCATCTCCAAAAGAGAAAACCGTTCTCTTTGCTATCTTATTCTCAAAGAATTCTGTAATAGATTCATCTAACGCAATACAACCGAACATTTCACCTACAAATTCTTGCCCTCGAACTGGCACCCATTCTTAAGTATCTGTTCCAAAACTACCTCCCTGTTGCACTTCTTCCCATTGTCGAAAGTGATGGAGAGAGTCATCAACGAGTTGCAGGAAATTATTAACGACCGTCAGTATGGTTTTCCTAGTCAAAAATCGACAGGAGAGAGAGCAATAGCCCTCGACATATCTACAGCCTTCGATAGGGTTTAGCATGCAGCCTTGTTGAATAAACTTGTTGCATATGGGCAGTTGGTCTAGACGAAATACCGCCAATCGTCCTGAGAAAGTGTGCTCCCGAATTGGCACCCATTCTTAACCGCCTGTTTCAGATTTCTTATGAAAGCCAGACTAGCAAGAATTCAACCGATCCCAAAGAAAGGAAAGAAGTCCTTACCCCAAAAATACCTCCCTGTTACACTTCTTCCCTATATGTCCAAAGTGATGTAGAGTGTCATAAACGATGAACCCTGAGTGGCAGGGAATTATTAAGGACCATCCGTATGGTTTTCGCATTCAAAGATCGACAGGAGATCTGCTCGTCTACGTCACTCATGTTTGTATATCAATGATGGAAAACAATGGGGAATCTAGAGCAAAAGCCATCGACGTCTCTTAAGCTCCATGCATGCAGCTTTGTTGAATGAACTTGCTGCATATGGGCTTCCCGAAAAATTGCGGGGTTGGATAAGTAGCTTTCTTTCAAATAGATCAATACAAGTTGTGGTCGACGGTAAAACATCTGATTGTTTTCAGTTGTAAGCAGAAGTACCTCAGGGATCCATTCTTTCGCCAACCCTGTTTCTGTTGCAGATAAACGATCTTCTGTCATCTACAGAGAACAAGATCTTCGGTTTTGCAGACGATTGCACCCTAGTTTCGTCCTTCAGGAGTCTGCGACCGATTACAGCTGCAAAATCTCAGCGGCCGAGATGTCAACAAATTAATAACTTGAACTCTGACTTACAGAAGATATCGGAGTGGGGTCAGTTGAGCTTCAACGCGAGCAAGACGCAAGCAACTACGTTTCTAGAAAGATCCCTGCTGCAGAACCTCTCCTAACAATGCAAGGCCAACAAATTGCATAGAAAGCTTCGATGCACCTTCTCGGAATAATGGTCAACTGTGGGTTTTGCTGGCATGAACATGTATCAGCAATAACTAAGTCTGCATCAGCTAAACTTAAACTTAAACATGACGTTTAAGACACTCTGGTTTACCATCAACATCTTCAATTGAAGTTAATATCGATAAAGTAAAGGAAATGGTAAATGGAAATCGTCATTTAAGTTTGACAGAGAGGCAATGAACTTTCTGTGTCTCACAAATCAATTCGTATCATTTTAAACGATTGTTTGGGCATGAAACGCGTTACCGCACGACTAGTTTCAGAATACCTGAATTTTCTTCAAAGATTGAATCGCGTGAAGTTGCTGAAAAGTTGCTAGAACGACTTAATTTCGACCCCACATTCATAAAACGCATTGTAACTGGTGATGAGACATGGGTTT
The DNA here is from genome assembly GCA_013387265.2 of Cryptolaemus montrouzieri. Classification (NCBI taxonomy): domain Eukaryota; kingdom Metazoa; phylum Arthropoda; class Insecta; order Coleoptera; family Coccinellidae; genus Cryptolaemus; species Cryptolaemus montrouzieri. The sequence goes on from JABFTP020000186.1 coordinate 5,337,316, forward strand.
TTGAGCTTGACATGCCAACCAGTCAACAAGATTCGGAATGGCGCATTCCATTTAAACAAAAATCGAAAAAATCACGACAAAAGTCAAGGTAATGTTACTGTTTTCTTTGATTATTGATGTTATGCACTCGGAAATCTTGCCAGAAGGTCATACGGTAAATAAAGAATATTACCTGAGCGTTATGTGGCATTTGAGAGAGCAAATTCATCGAAAGAAAGGAAGAAAACTCATGGATTTTGCACAACGATAATGCACCATATTACAAGGCTATCATTTTAAATGAATTTCTGACCAAACACTCAACGAATACCATCGAACAGCCACCGTATTCACCTGATATGGCTCTGGGCGACTTTTCTCTTTATCCAAATTTCAAATTACTACTTCGAGGTACCTGTTTTGAATCGATAGAAGACGTAAAAGAGAATTCGCGAAAAGAACTGAAGTCGATTGCGGAAAAAGCGTTTGAAAACTGTTTTCATAATTGGATTATTCCAATCATGAATCCAACTATCCAATTATAAGACCCGATTCGATTTCAGCTAACAGTAGCATCCAAAATGCTCAAATTTAATGGTATTGATAATTTAAAATTCCACACATAGCCCCAAAAAACTAGAATCACTTTGTAAGAATTTCTTCCGAATAATAGAAGACCAGACCGATTTACGTAAATCCCAAATTTTCGATGTATTCAAATAATGAAAGTAAATATATGTTTATAAATACTATGGCACTTTATACTTAGTTTCATACTGTCTGATGACGACCGATAGTAGTTCTATTTGCGTTCTTACCATGGAGGAAGTTATGACGATTTCTTCTTCGTCAATCATCGAAAGAAGTAATACAAAGTAAATCACATAATTTGAACTGTAGACATGGAGATTGATGATTTGTTCCTAGTATCCATCCATACATTTTTCTGAATCGAAAAATCTGATAATTCACTCAAATAAAAAGTTCCCATTTGAAATTAACGAATAACGGTATGAATATTTTCACTCGGAGTTATATAAAACTTCGTTCATCAAGATTCAATATTTCGGAGTTTAATAACCGATGTCTGCAAGCGTTAAAAATCTGTAACAGACGACTGACTGTCGGAAACATGTTTCCATTTGCAAGCAGGAGTACCTCAGGGATCCATTCGTTCGCCAACCTTGTTTCTACTGCAGATAAACGATCTTCTGTCATCTACAGATAACAAATTCTAACGATGTAAGGCCAAGAAATTGCATCCAAATATTCGATGCACCTTTTCGGAATAACGGTCACTCCGGGTTTTGCTGACATGAACTTGTATCAGCAATAGTTAAGTCTGCATCAGTTAAAATTTCCTCAATATTAATCCAAAATGTGAGGGAGCACCACATATTTCATATATTCGCACAACGCTCATCTTTGAAAAAAATCAGCCATAGTGTTCTGCAGAAACTTAAGGTATGCTAGAGAATTCAGTCTGTTTTCATGTTGACTACGCTCGACTTCCTCATGAGGATTTTCTTTAGCTCCTGTGAGGTTATTGTAGAAATTCATTACACCCTTTCGTGTATTACAATATTTAGAGGAATGCGAAAGGAATGCTTTTAATTTCAGACTATGATTACCAATATAAGTTAAGCTGTTGTATTTTATGTTAAAACTTTTCATACTTGGAAATACTTCCTGGATTGCTTTTTGAAATTTTTTGTGTGAAATCATGTTGCTAGAGAATTCAGTCTGTTATTATGTTGACTATGCTCGACTTCCTAATGAGGATTTTCTTCAGCTCCTGTGTGGTTATTATAGAAATTCATTACACCCTCTTGTGTAAACCTTACCTTCAATAACAATATCAATCAATCAGTGGAAAGAACTATGTGATTAACTGAATGTCGTTCAATGACTTGTCTGTATAATAATTGCAAACTTTTGTTAGAGATACAATATGAATGAATTCCTTGTTGTTTCAGTGCCACCCAATATCGACGATTCCCTCAGCAGCAGTGATGTAATTGTAAGAGAAGGTGCAAACGAAACTCTAACATGTAAAGCAACAGGATTTCCGAAACCAAGCGTCAAGTGGAAACGAGATGATAACTCAAAAATCACTATAAACAAATCTCTTATTGGTAAGTTTTAATTTTACTTTTCAGTTGATCAATTAATTCATGAAATATTATTCAATTCATTTCGCTGTACTAAAGGGAACCGTCATTGTTCAGTACCACTAGACTCGATTCATATTCGTTAATAAAATAAGCAAAGCCTGATTCCCTTATTTTATCGATAACAACGTCACCTGGTTAGCTCATGAATTATACATTTTGTTGAAATGAGCCACCATTGAGTTCTTTTTCGAGAAGAATTCGAATACGGAAAAATCCTGGAAACTTACACCTTGTCCAGCATGATTGGGTTGAAGAAAAGGTGAATCAGTTATGTTTGAGGAAGATACACATCGAAGAACTGATCCACATTGGGTCCGGATTCACTCTTTCAAGAAGATAATGTTCCTCCCCATCCTGCAATAGTAGTCCCAAATATACCCGAAGAATGATAATAAGAAATTAAAGTATGTATTATACTATCACAAAAGCTTCAGCTGACAATAAGTATTGGGGTGAAGTTGAAATAAAATTTGTTATTGGATTTGAAATAACTCTGTTGTAGGAACAACTAGAGCAAAGACATTTTAACGTGTGATTTGTTTAAGAGGATTTGGTTGGGGTTTGAACCTGTTTTAATGTTTGTGTTAAATTGAATAGAGTTTTCATTGAATATTTAGGTGTGAAATTTGTTGAATTTTTTATTACAAGATTCAATTCTCTTGTCTATTTGTATATTGGGCTATACGTGAAGACACTACTGGACATATTGGAGCGTTGTCTTTGTGATTTTTCAATGAGTCGTAACGTTTTGGAGGTCCAGGATTCATATTTATAAAGAAATTGACTGGTTTTGTTAGTATTATCGGTGAGCTGTTCTTAAGATTTTTCAGATATCTATTGTTCGGTCTTTTGGCTTCTGATTTTTTATACGTATATAATGATTTCGGTAAAATGACTATGGCGTTTGTTTTATCTGCTTTGGTTAAACTAAATCGTTACTTCGAATTTTTTATCTCAGAGTTTTTACAGTATCTGTAATTATTTAATTTATTTTTGGTGATTTTTTGCTCAAATCTCAGCAATTTTAAATGATAATAAATGAGATTCATCAAGTTGTTTCAAAGCAATAGCGAATTCCGCAGCCAAGTTTTCTTTCATGTTTTTTCGATGAGATGTTTGGGTTGAATTCATGACCTTTCTCTAACAAATTACGTTTAGAAGTAGATAAATCAACATCTGAATTGTTCATAACTCTACCACTGAATGATTTAACGGATACGGTATTCTGAATGTTATCTAAAGGCGTGAAGGCGTTTATATAGCACAGACTTGTTGTTCATTCAAAACTAGATACAAAGAGCATCAATCAGATTACAATAACCAGAGAACCCACGAATCTAATTTTGCTTTACATTGTATCAAAATGGCCACCCATAGATCAACTTAAAATTATTCACTGAATACCAAAAGGACGACAGTTAGATTTTTTAGAATCTATCAAAATTTTCAAACTTCAACAATTACACCATAGGGATAATCTTTTGCTTATTCGTTCCTTTTTGATATCTTTGAATAATACATAGTTGGTTTATAACCTCTTGTTTGCGCCCGTATTAATTTTGTATCTACCTATTCATGTCTTTATTCGAACTTTAGTTCAGTTCTTGTTTTCAGCTGAAGATGGTCGAAAGAATTCAATAAATTTTCCTGATAGTATATTACACAGTTTAATTTCTTATTATCATAATAATTAACTATCATTTTTGATTGAGGAGGTCGTTACTTGATGAAAATCGATATACATATTTTCAATGAAATAAAAGTATGGTATTTAAATTTTCACTATATTAACGAAACTATGGCCGGTTTCACCACAATGTGGCTTCATCAGATAGATACAAATTAATGAACAGAGTTATTCCTTATATAATATTTTCATTTCCTACTTAATATTATATTAGGTACAAGTACAAAGAGTATGGTGAAAAACCCAACGGAGTTGCTTACTTTATGAATTGAAAAGATTGAGTAATGGGGAAGGATTTAGATCTAATTGACTATTAATTTTACACAATGAAAATAATAGAAAAAAACTCAATCTATGGGGAATTTTAGAGATTAACAAAAAAAAGTATTCAGGTAGGTGGTATAGTGGAAATCTAAATACCATAGTTTTATTTCATTGAAAATATTAACTATCATGTAGTTTCGGCAGAATCGAAACTCGAAACTCGAAAAAAACAGTATCAATGTTCTAACCTTACTATCCAGCTCTCCATCGAGAATGTGTGGGATGCCCCAAGAAAAAATTATTTGGGGCAAAATTTCTTTCAATTTGAGCAGGAGCTTGGCTTGGCAGACCAAAGGGAAGCAAACTGAAATCAATAATGACAAGATGTTGTCAAAGTGTCAATAAGAGAAGCGATATTTCTGAATACTAAAAATATCTTTCTGAATCGATATCAACTTGAAAAATTGTTCTCACAAATCTCCCCATATCGACCTTCTATAAACATCAAATAATCTTTGTTACCTTTCAATTTTTTTTTTCGATATTTCTCAATGATTTGAATTGTGGAGGCCGTTACTTGATGTAGATCCATGTTACAATTATACATAACTACTCATTACATCCAATTCAAGTTGCAAGCTTTAAACAGCATGGTACATCGGTTACTCAATCTACCTTTATCAGTAGAAGATTATAATAAAGAGTTAAACATCATCAAACAGATAGCCATTAATAATTCATATAATCCGGATATGATAGATCTAGTCATTCGTGAAAAACTGTATCAGAAAGCAAAAATGAAGTGTATCCTATTCATAAAGACTATAAAATATTCAACAGTTTAACATTCTGCGGTTCTGCAAGTACAAATATTAAATCTTTTCTCGTCAAAAAAATCTTAATATAACTTTCAAAACTTCTAATAACTTAGGTAAACATATTAAAAATAATAAATCTCGTGTTGAAAACTCAAGAAAATCAGGAATCTATAAACTAAATTGCGGTTCTTGTGATAAAATTTATATCGGTAGGAGTTTTGGCATAAGAACATCTGAACATAAACGTAGCTTCGATAAAAATAAATCTGATTCGAATTATTCAAACCACTTAATAGAAGAAAACCATTCATTTAATTAAAACTTTGACATATTACATATAAAATCAAAAGTTTAAAATTAGATCTCCTAGAAGCATTAGAAATAAATAGATACAAACAAACATTCGGACAAGCTTTTGAATGAGCAGGTAGATGTAAATTATTCACCCCTACTTAACTTGTTTAATTAGTTTTTATTACCTTCCATACTAACTGTACAATGGCTCGGTGTAGATTTTCCTGTTATTCATCCAACTTGTTCTACGATTTGTTTATAATACCATACTCTTCAATCTGTTTGTCATTCTTGATAAAGCTGCTGTGTCAGCGAAACATCGTCGAATTTTTTCAAATAAAGTGTAGATTAAAGTTAAACCTTGTGTTTTTTATCTCATTTATTTCTCAATGACCAGCGAAAGACTTTTTACTAAAATGAAACATTTTTGTTGATATTTGTAGATGTTTCCAAGAATTTTTTGAGGTGAATATAATGAGGTATGGCCAATTTAGGAGAAACGCCATGGCTATCTCAAAGCGCTGATATTCTCGTTTGAAAATATATTCACCTTTTATACGCGTATATGTAAAACTTCATGATGAAGTAGGCCCTTTGGGTCTGTTTCTTCCAGACTTTAGTCTCTTATTATTACTTCCTAATCCAAACTTGGCAACTTCACTAATATATCTTAGGGATATTTGAGATAACTCTGGCTTTTGAATTACTTAAATTATGAGTTAAGTTTGATTCAGCTGCTCCTACTTTCAAAATTTTAAACTGAGTTGAGTTTGTTAATGTTTATGATATTGGTACTTGGCTAATTATGTATCTTGATTACTAAATTACCTTTGAAGAAGTTTTTCCAAAGTAATCTTGCCTAATTTGTTCATAAAAGTTTCATTAGATTCATCTTGTAATTTGTGGCAGTTTTCTCCAGTTGAAACTGCCTATCTTGATTATACCGTTCACCGAACACTCTTCAATTTTCTGGTTGGAAAGTTATAAATTCATCTGAAAAATGTTTATGATAGAAATTATGGAACTAGAATCTTGAATTTAAAATTTTCATGTTTTATAAATACGTCGATATAATGAACGTATACAAATATCATTGAGTTCTATGTCCATTCACAGAATTTATTCGGAATGATTGAAATGGCTTAAGTATGTTCTGTGCTCAGATTATGACAGTTCAGAAATTAATTTTTGCAATGATCACACAAATTATTCTATGTTTTCCCATCATGTTACAACTGTAGAATATAGTATTGTTTGTGAAAACGAAACGGATATTTTGTTCAATAATTGAATGTTATATTCATCATAATTATGATGGAGTCCTGCAGAAGCAACACAGTTTTCCTGAGAAGCGACAACCTTATAAAAGAATATTTGATAAACCTCATGAACCATGGTACATTCAATGTCCCAAGGAAAAAGGAATATGAAGTAGGTGATATATATATATATATATATATATATATATATATATATATATATATATATATATATATATATATATATATATATTTTGAAAAGAGAGGATTTACAGAAATTTGAATAATTGTATTTACAATAAATGCTTATATCTATAATTTTGGTGTGTGTCAGAGAAAACACAAGTGTGAGCTCAGGAAATGTAACAGAGGAACCATACTATCTTGTATATGATTGAATAAACGAGTGAAAAAACCTGAGGAAAAAACTCGTTTTCCTGTCGCTATTGCACTAGCAATAGCTTGTCTGTTTATGTTGTGTTAGTGTCGTGTGTATAAAAAGAGTACCAAAGATTTTTCTGCTTAGCCGCTTCATTCTCCCTTGCATTCCATGATTTCCGAACGAAGACAAGGGTGAAAGAAAGAGGGTTTGGGACAGGAATCTGTAACAATGGAAAAAGAAAACCAGCCAAAAAAAATTTTGGCAGTCGTTCGAAAAATATGACATTTGTCATATAGGTGATAGAGAAGATAATTGATGTAATAGGTAATAATACTGCGAACTCATCGACCTTGAGCAGGAAAATAGGAGTAACTAAGGGTCGAGCGCTCAGTAGTCTTAGGATAAATAGATATAAACCTTATAAAATTAGGAAATCCTAGGAGATTTCCAGCATTGTTTCTTGCAATTTTTTGCTGAACTTGAAGAGAAGCTGCAGTTTTTCCGAGATTTTCTGACTGATGAAGTTCAGTAGATTATTCATATAAACTGTTATTATAGGAATAAATTTTTGGAACTGTCATAATGATGACACAGAACACAGGAAAGCTATTTCAATTATTTCGTGTACATTCTGTGAATCGATATACTAGTAACTTAACCCTAATTGTATCTAGATAAAATTAGGGTTAAGTTACTAGTAATTCCAATCACAGAATGTTACGTTATACCATTTTCGATTTTTCATGAAAAACCGAAAACATTGTCCTGGATGAAAAAATTATTCATGTACACACACCACACATGCCTGGTATTCTGAATTAAGATTAAGCTGCTCGATCGCAGTTTCTTTGTCAACATATGTTTTTGGACATATGAGGAAGAAAATCTTATCTATGTAGTAACATTTGTTTCCATATGATCCCAAACACGTCTGAAACAAGAATGAGTTTATTTGAGTATCAGTTTCCATTCAATTTCTCTTCAGTTTTCACGCTGAACTGATGCAAGTTCTCTGTGTTTTTTGTTGATTTTCGAATCTTTGAATTTATTGTAATGGCTGCTGAACGTCCTGGACGCTATTTGAGTGATCATGAAGTGGTAAGAATTGTAACAATTCTAGAGGAGGGGCAAAGCCAACTTTACGTGGCTAACTTGTTGAATGTTAACCACTATTTCAAGAGCAATCGGTACCAAGAAACAGTGGAATATGGAAGAAGGGCCAGACAGGGAAGAAATCGGATAACAACACCAGTTGATGATCGTTGGCTTCGCTTAACTGCACTAAGAGTTCGGCACTGTCCTGAAATTTGCATATTTCATTGCAAACTGTTAGGAACAGGCTCAGAGAAGACGATATCTGACCAACGATGGCTTCTACCGGCCCGCGTCTCACCAGAGAGCATCGAGTTGCAAAACTTCAGTTTGCGAGGGAACATGCAAATTGGGGTATTCCAGAATGGTCGAATGTTCTCTTTTCGACGAGTCTAGGTTCTGTCTAGTATCAAATGATAGACGCATGCCTGTACACAGACGACTTGGGGAACGGTATCAGCAATGCAATATTCTGCAAACCGAAAACTTCGGAGGGGGCTCAGTTATGGCGTGGGAAGGCATTTCTTTCCATGGTCGAACTGAGTTAGTCCTAGTGAATAATGGAAGAATGACAGCGGCCAGATACATCGCAGATATCGTTGAACCCCATTTTGTACCTTTTGGCCCGTTGATTGGCGACATCATTTATATCCATGATATGCTCGGCCTCATGCAGCTAGAGTAGTTACAGAATTTCTGAAAAATGCCAAAAGTGATATTTTAAAATGGCCAGCTAGAAATCCCGACTTGAATCCCATAGAACATGTTAGCGACTACATGGGGTAGCAAATTCAGCAACGTAGGATATTTGAATTGTGGAGGCCGTTACTTGATGTAGATCCATGATATAAATGAGATAAAAACACAAGGTTTAACTTTAATCTACACTTTATTTGATATCAAATAAAGTGTAGATTAAAGTTAAACGTAGGATACCTTGTAGAACACGCCAGCAACTAGAAAATCTGTTTCCTGAAATCTGGAACTCAGTGACTCAAGAGTACATCCAAAATTTATTTGAGGGTTTCCGAGAGGTATACTGGCAGTAATCAGGCCCGGGGAGGAAACACTTGATTTTCAAAATGATTAGTAACCATTCGATGCTAATTGATTGATCTCTTCGCGCATGTTGGAAGATGGTAGAATTTTCTAATTTTTCATTAACTCGAAAATAGTATATTTTCCATCATAAACTCATCTCTTTTGAATGATATCTTCTTATCCTACACTTCTGAAAGTTATCAAGCGACTCTTGAATGACCAGCCTAAAAGTTTATATAGTATTGTCGTAAAAGTAGGGTGATGCGACAATTTTTGTGGGGAGTGTATTAATGAAACGTAAATTGCATTTTTACTCAGAAACCGCCGATTCTACGTAAAAAAATGTGTGAAATGTCAAAATCATTTTTGCATAACTTCAAAAACAACAGAGATATTGGCATTAGACTGATTTCGAAAATTTTCAACGTTACCAAATAATTCGAAAACGAAAAATGCTAGCTTGAATCTGTTGGTAATGAATTCTTCACGCTAAAAGAACATTGGAAAGGGAGGGTCATTTTCCTTTATACATAATATTTTACAAAGGTACTAAAACGTCGAAATGTGTACACGCTTTATAATCAAAATTAAAGCCTTCATTTATGGTTATGGGCATATTTACTTCATTTATTCATATCATAACTTTTTTAATTTTCAGTGTCTGAATGGGAGGGGGAAGTTCTCGAACTAACCCAGATATCGAGACTTAATATGGGGGCTTACTTGTGCATAGCCAGCAACGGTGTGCCGCCTACTGTTAGCAAAAGGATCAAAGTTAGTGTTGATTGTAAGTATAAGACTAGTCAAAACTTATCAATGTACAGGTCTTACTTCATGCGGAAATATTTATGTATACATTCTGATAGCTCTACGTTTTATTCAATTAGAAAAATTCCTTCTTTAGGGAAAATGTTCTGTTCTACGAAAAGATGAAATTCTGTTGAATTTTGTTATTGTAAAAACGACCCCCAATCATGGAGTTTGCGGATCCCACCTTGAACGTGATATAGATCTTCTGAAATCGGTACAGCGTAGGGCAACAAAAATGGTACCGCACATACTCCATATGAACAAGACTCAATATTATCAACTTACCATACTTCTCCTCCAGACACTCGCGAGAAGACCTGATAGTCAGTTTCAGAATTTTCTGCAACATGTTCAATCGTGATCTCTCTGACTTATTTCATCGGAATCAAAATAGACAACTTCGGGAATACCACAGGGGTCTGTCCTGGGCCTGCTCCTCTTTCTCCTGTATATAAATGACCTATCCCGGAGCAACAGAGAAAACAGTTTCATTCTGTCTTCTGACCAGCTTGGACAGTTTGCGGGGAGAAGGTTTGCAGGGTATGCTTAGTGTGATGCTGCAAACAGCATGTGCTTAAATCATTCAAAAACTGAAGATTTTAATTTTTCAATGAGAGATTTAGGGGCTTATAATGCCTCAAAAAGTATCAGATTCCTAGGTGTCCAAATGTACCAAAAACTAACTGGTCTCATCAGTGTGATGGGGTGGTTAAAAGGATATCGCGAGCTTCTTATGCACTACGTAATATCTCCAACAGTGTATCGACAGAGATACTCAGAGTAGTCTACTTTTCAAATGTTCATTCTATATTGAGTTATGCTATCGTTTGCTGGGGTCTCTCTTCACACATATATAGAGTTGTCTCAATGCAAAGGAGGGCCATAAGAATTTTAGATGGATTAAAATTAAAAAAAAACTTCGACATTGCCGTGCTTCTTCATGTTGGAATGCTTGAAGTTTGTCTTAAACACTATTGCAGACTACAGGTATAAGAGAGATGTACATGTAGATGGAATCATAAGGAATAATGATAATATATATATTGGCAAAAATCGTGGAACGTAACTCAAAAAATTATTATGGTCCACATACCTATAATGAGCTGTCATCTGGGCTCAGAGCCAGAAAAGCACAATACATATTTAGGACTCTCAAAGAATATATTATTCAAAGAGCATTATAAGACGCATTTTGGTTGATGTCTTTTAAAATTTGAATTAGGTTTTTTTGAAGTATTATTGATTACGTTTTAGTGATAGCATGTAGTGCTGCTATGTGGTTTTTTTTTCGTGTTTTATAGATCCTACTGTATGTTTGTCTTGCCATTATCTTTTCATATTTTATCCTTTTGTAGTGTGATTTTTATGGGTTAAGACTAAAAAATTTTCTGACATCCCAAAGGCAGCTCAATAGGATTTTTGAGTTGTGGAATAAATGGGTTTCAGACATTATCGACGCGCCATCTGTCAATGCGTTTGAAAACAAATTTGATCTATTGTCTTCATCACAGGTGCCTTTATGAAATCTATATCATATAACAGAAACAGATTCAATATTTCTGATTTAATTATGTGGTTAACATGATTAATTATGTGGTTAACATGTTGAATTCGAATCATGTTAACCACATAATTAAATCAGAAATATTGAATCTGTTGGACGTTTGCATTGAACAAAATTATTTTTCTTTCAACAACATCTATTACAGTAGTGAAAATGGTTTGATCATGGGAAATCCTTTGAGTCCACTTTTAGCTGAGATTTTTATGAATAATATTGAACAGAAAATTCATACACATTCACTCATTTCCAAATTTCTTTATTGGTATAGATATATTGACGACATCTTAGTATGTTTCATTGGAACTACTCGTCAATTAGACTTATTTCTTAATTTCATTAATTCCATCCATTTGAACACTAAATTCACGATAGAAATTGAACAGAACAATTCCATTAATTTTTGGACTTAAAAATCACTAAACAAAATAATAATCATGTTTTTCGGTCTTTCGTAAACCAACGCATACTGATACAATTATACATAACTACTCATTACATCCAATTCAACACAAAGTTGCAGCTTTAAACAGCATGGTACATCGGTTACTCAATTTACCTTTATCAGTAGAAGATTATAATAAAGAGTTAAACATCATCAAACAGATAGCCATTAATAATTCATATAATCCGGATATGATAGATCTAATCATTCGTAAAAACTGTATCAGAAAGCAATAAATGAAGTATATCCTATTCATAAAGACTATAAAATATTCAACAGTTTAACATTCTGCGGTTCTGCAAGTACAAATATTAAATCCTTTCTCGTCAAACAAAATCTTAATATAACTTTCAAAACTTCTAATAACTTAGGTAAACATATTAAAAATAATAAATCTCGTGTTGAAAAATCAAGTAAATCAGGAATCTATAAACTCAATTGCGGTTCTTGTGATAAAATTTATATCGGTAGGACCTATAGGAGTTTTGGCATAAGAACATCTGAACATAAACGTAGCTTCGATAAAAATAAATCTGATTCAAATTATTCAAACCACCTAATAAAAAAAACATTCATTCAATAAAACTTTGACATATTACATATAAAATCAAAAAGTTCAAAATTAGATCTCCTAGAAGCATTAGAAATAAATAGATACAAACATTCGGACAAGCTTTTAAATGAGCAGGTAGATGTGAATTACTCACCCTACTTAACTTGTTTAATTAGTTTTATTACCTTTCATACTAACTGTACAATGGCTCGGTGTGGATTTTTCTGTTATTCATTCAACTTGTTCTACGATTTGTTTATAATACCATACTCTTCATTCTGTTTTTCATTCTTGATAAAGCTGCTGTGTCAGCGAAACGTCGTCGAATTTTTTCAAATAAAGTGTAGATTAAAGTTAAACCTTGTGTTTTTTATCTCATTTATATCATGGATCTACATCAAGTAACGGCCTCCACAATTCAAATAATAATATCTGAAACACGAGTCTTCTTATCCAATCTTTTTTCTTATCATACAAGAGATTATACTCGATTTGGAAATTGTGGGAAATCCTGTATAATGAAAGGATCTATTCGGAATTCGACATAGTTTTAAAATGATAAAATAAATGATATGCAGCCATCTCATGGTAAATATTCAATGAAATGTAACACCCTGTTGATGTTGACCTTGATAATTCAGGAATTCTCTTTCAATTTTTCATCAGCCGAGTAAGTTCATGAAGGGTCAACATCAATTTCGTTTAATGTGTTTCTCCGATGCAAAATTGAATCGCGATTATAGGGATAGAAGGAGAAGAGTAACAATCAGGATCAAAATCACCTTTCAATGCATTAACTGGCCGCAACCATCCGTTCCAATGTGGACAAATGACGGACTTTCTGCATTAGTTTGCTATTGTACCGTTCACAGTGTATAATTTCGGTCGAGACTTTGGCATGCCCATTGTCGACCTGACAGTTCGAATTGCGGCACCGTTCCTGAATTACAATGCTCGTTGAATTATGTCCTCACTGTATATGTGCTACCGAAACATTAAATTCACGCTTTAGAAGTTTCTTAAATTATTGGGATTGAACTATCTTCTACTTAATCCACTCACAATTCGAATTTGAGAGGCTTTTACTTGGTAAAATTCCATTAATGAAAAAACAAGTACTGTGTTTTAAGGAATTTTACTTAATAATTGCGATTCGTAACGCGTTTCACTACACCGTAGCTTCTTCAGACGAATGAATATATATATATATATATATATATATATATATATATATATATATATATATATATATATATATATATATATATATATATAGGTTTGTCCTCCAAAAGGCATGTTTGGTTGACAAGTGTCTCAGAAGACAACTAGATCTAATCGCGTCATTGCTTAATACTTCATAGCAAATAATTGACTCTGATTCAGCTTCACACAGAACTCACATAACACAAAAACAATTACTCCAATTCAAACGTCGCAACAATCATAGAACACCCACAATACAGCAAACACGCTGACTGATATTTCACGGAAAGCACTGTGCCAGAACGAACTAGTTACAACTCAAGCACTGAACAAACTGCAAGGTTATTGACATTGGACTGAAAATGCGTAAGGTGTTGTGGTGGAAGGGGTGCAGTTACACTCGCACTCACACCAAGGCCAAATGGATGTATCGGTACCCACGGCCGTTGCCGTCGAGAAGGACGGTTTTGGGGACCTTGAGCTCTTGTGTGCTTTGTAGTTTTAAAAACTGTAGCCTTCTTTGATAAAGTTTACACTTTCTCCATGCCCCACCAGGGAGGCGCGCCCCCCAGTTTGGGAACCCCTCGCTTAGAACGATCCTTAAAATTTTTGTCGTTGCTAAGTACAACTGTTTTGTATTCAGACGCAGAGTTTGAACGCGATCTTCATTTACTTTGTCTACAGTTCACGATTTAAGTTCTGAAAAGTGTGTTTCACGACTTTTACAATGGATAAAAATATCGTAAAAATGACCTGATGGTCAAAACCGCTCGCTTTTATGAAAATAAAATTGTGGGAAGTATAAAATATATTCTACTTCATCTTGGTTAGATCACTATTCCTGTTGAATAGTATATTACCAAGAATGTTCATGTTTCATGTTAGATTAACAATAAAAATTATTAAAATTTCGAAGATCAAGATGCCAACTAAACTATCAATCTATTCTGTATACAATAAACAGCTACAATTAGGTAGGCTTATTATTAACCAGAACCGACGCCGGTATTCACAATAAAAAGGGTAGAGGTCAAACAAGAAACCATAACAAATCTAATATATCCTCGGGAAATAAAAGTTTTCAAATAAATATCGACTAAAGATATTATATTGATTATCGTTATACATTTCCGCCATATATTTTCTTTATTACTAGACGGAGGTTTAATACAAGTATTCGTTTGTTCCAGTTCCTCCAATGTTATGGATTCCGCACCAGTTGGTCGGAGCTCCTCTCGCTTATTCCGTTACGCTGGAATGTTTCACCGAGGCGCATCCAGGATCCCTAAACTATTGGACTCGGGAAGATGGTCAGATGATACATGAATCTCGAAAATATCATACAGAAAACATACTTGGCAGTCCTTCTTATAAGGTACATATGCGACTTACAATCAACAATATTCAACAAATGGACTATGGAACGTACAAGTGTGTTGCTAAGAACCCGAGGGGAGAAACAGATGGAACCATCAGGCTTTACAGTAAGTGAAAATAGTATTTGTTCTAAACAACATTTGCAACATATTGTTGCATCTAATAGGATATGCTCTGGACGTTAACTATAGCAAATATGTCAAGTATATTTGGAATTTTATTCCTATTTTTCTGATACTTCGAAAATCATTAATTCTAGAAATTTTTTCGTTGTATTCAACAAAAAATTTTTGGTTAAGGATTATAGAATCAATTGGTTACATTAAATTTCATGTAAATGCTGTTAAAAATGTACCGGGAATTTTTGTTGTTGCTAAGCGATCACAGTGCTATAAAAGCAACAATCAAATTAAGGCTGAAGAGAGCAATAATGAAGATGATAGCAAAGAAATGGAAAAAAGAAATGGACAGGTGTCAGGGACGAAATATTTTACCAACAGGAAATAAAAAAGAGTCTCGATGATATTGAAATTCCCATAGGAGATGTTAACATTAGTGTAGATGACCTGAACACCAAAATTAACGAAGCTTTAACCGCATGGGAATTCAGAGGAAGCAAAAAATGAACATGTCTTCGAAGGAAATGATTCACAAAAGAAAGGATATGATGGCTAATAATTCGACAAATTCCATGGCAGTGCAATAAATGATTAGACAAATTTCCAAGTCTATCAGAAAGGACACATTCATAAAACGCATTGTAACTGGTCTTGTGACATGGCTTTATAAGTTTGACATGATAACCATATGATAAGATGATAACAATAAGCTTCGGAATTGCACCTTTCAACTGAACCGAAACCGAAAAAACCAATTCAAAGTCGATCAGAATTCTAGGTAATGTTGACTCTTTTCTTTGATTATCGCAGTGTTCTGTACTCGGAATTTTTACAGGAAGGTCAGAGGGTAAATAAAGAATATTACCTGAGCGTTATGCGACGGAGAGAGCAAGTCTCGATGGAGCTGCTTGTTTATCTCTTCTTCAATATTATAGTTAATGTTGTGTGACTTGGCCATTGAAACAAGGGTACAAAACCAGGTGCTCCATGACACCATTGCACCAATCTGTCCCCAGAACCGCTACCTATTGACGATGGAAAATTGCCACTTGGAAAACGTTGATTGAATAACCAGTCAATTTCAAATATTTCAATACTACTTATGTGTAGGCCAGCTTAAAACAAACAGTATAAAAAAATATTTCCAGTACAGACGGACTTCTAATCATTGATAGAAGTCCGTCTGTACGTTCATTTTATGTTAGATCGGTAGCCGATTTGACGCTCCATAAAGAAGAGAGCAGAAGTCAACATTGTCAATGCTGAATGCATGTGTTGCACAATCAACAACAGCCTAAAATAACACACTTGCGTCTAATTACCAATGCCAGTATGGGCTATTATCTCGCTCAACAAACATATCATGGTACAACCTTGTCTAGATTTCATTACTTTTTAGAGATAAACGAGCAACTGACCAAAATTGGTATTAAAATCCTTTCAAAATTCTTTGATATGATAATTTATTTAGAAAACGTTTGGGAAATAAAAAAGCTATTTTTATGATTCTCCAGGCAGTTATTCGAATTTTTCTCACCTTTTAAACCTTCCCTAGACCTCCACGAACATTTCAAGACCAAGATAAGATAAATAGGTTCAGCTGTTCTCAAGTTTTAGCGAGACTAACGAACAGCAATTGATTTATATATACTGGGTGATTCACCAGTGGCTCGGTGCTCTGTAGGTCGTACAGTCTTGCAGATTTAATTTTTGTTCGAACGTTATTGTATTCAGAAAGTAGAAATCTACTTCAGCAATTTATTTTGAAGTAAACAGGTTGTCCCAATTTTCTATAAAAAAATCTGGTGGAATCACATCTCCCTCGAAATACCGAACGCCTTGGGCTTAAAACTGATATTATATATATTGCCCAGAAGGAGGTGATACTACAGGATGGTCAGAAAATTTTTAACATGCTCGTGAAGCTGGCCTTGCAGCCTTGAAGAGAAATCTTCCGGCAGTTCAAGTAATACCCATAATGGTGAAGGAAAAAAAACGTCAAAACTTTTGACAGATTTAATTATTTTTGTTATAAACTCGATTTTTGAGGAACATTTGAAAAAATTGTAGCTCGTAGATCTTTTGCACTACAGACACAATTTTTGCTTTGGTGGATAGAAGAAGGATCAAGGAATTTTTTAAGCAATCTACACATGTCAAATGTTTATTGCGTTGTTTTGTATGATTTTTGGAGGAACAAAATACATAGAAACTAATAGAAAACCAATTCTCGAGGACGACGACAATCAAATTAATACGCTAGCGTATTTTCGTGCCAATCCACATGCGTCCATTAAGTCAGAATCAATGGATATTGGATTGAATTATACTTCCATTCAAAGGATCCTTAAGAAACATAACATGCACCCGTATTCTTTTATCAGACTACAAAAATTGAAACCAACTGACCTTCCCAAGCGGCTAAATTTCTGTGAAGATTTATTAATTCGGCTTCAAGAAGATGAGACAATTCTGCAAAAAATTATATGGTCTGATGAAGCCGAGTTCAATGAAAGTGGAATAACCAACAGGAGAAATCGACATTTTTGGGCCACAGAAAATCAAAATTCCATTGAAGTTATTGATTTCCAAAATAAATTCAGCGTGAACGTTTTTGCAATTTTAATGGATGATTTGTTGACTTATCACATTTATGAGGAAAATCTTAATGGACAAAGATATCTGGAAATTTTGAAAGGAACATTAGCAAATTTTTTAGATGGATTACCCCTTAACATTCTGAAGGGTTGCTATTACCAAATGGATGGTGCACCAGCACATAAAACACGAGCTGTAGATCGGCAGCTAGCAGAAATGTTCGCGGATAGATGGTGGGGTAATCAAGGACCAAATTTATGGCCTCCGCGTTCTCCGGACCTGACGCCCCTTGATTTTTATTTATGGGGCAAAATCAAGAGTGAAGTGTATCTTATTCATGTAAGAAGTAAAGAAGAGTTACTAGAGCGCATTCATAATGCTTTCCGAAATATTGATCCTGAGGAAACTAGGAGGGCAACTCATCATGTTCGCATACGAGCTGTCAAGTGTATCGAGCAAAATGGGGCCCATATTGAACATTTATTCAGATCGTAGATTAGTTTTCTCCTATGATGTTTGCTATCATTTATTCGTATTAATGTAATTATCTTCGATGATTGGTTTTCGCTTAGTTCCTACAATTTTTATTCATCCGAATTGTAGAAAATTGCTTCTAATGCTTCGAAATTTTATTTTACTCATAGACAGTAAATTTGGAAATTGGTTATTGAATTGCCTGCAATTTCTACCCACTACTTTTTGACATTCTAAAATGAATTGAAAAAAGATTAAATATATTTTCATTTGAATAACCAGTGGTTTTATTCCAAATCTGTTGTATTTTTTGGATATTTTCAATCTGAAATAACGACAATTCTTGTTGAAATATCAAATTCGAATGAACGAAGTGAGAAGTACGTTAATTTTAGGCACCTGTCAGGTGAGCGTAGCCAGTTCAGCTACTCGATTCAAATATTTCAAAGCGTTCTCTGTTAGTTCTTGCAAAATCATCAAAATTCAATATATTCCGAAATTATTCCGGAACTATAAGAGATGGGTATAGTACATGCTTATACAATTCCATCTGAAATTTGACGCTTCATCTGATGGCGATATAAAAATTGGCAATTTTGCAATTTGGAAAAATTGAGTTATTGCTGTTTGAAAGGCCAAATTGAAGAAATCATACAAAACAACGCATGTGTAGATTGCTTAAAAAATTCCTTTATCCTTCTTCTATCCACGCAAGCAAAAATTGTGTCTGTAGTTCAAAAGATATACGAGCTACAATTTTTTTGAATGTTCCTCAAAAATCGAGTTTATAACAGAAATAATTAAATCCGTCAAAAGTTTTGACAGATAAGCGCCAACAACTTGGGTATTTTATGCCTTGCTCAAATGTCGGTTCTAGATGTATAATAAAAAAGGTAGATTGCCATTTGAAATAACAAAGTGATGACCCACTTCGGTATAACCGGAAATGGTATCACTTCGAAAATATTTCACTTCTATTGGAAATCGCTAGTTATGGCCGCGTATAAAATTACAGCTTGATTTTGTAATTTGAACTTAAAAAGTTTTTAACGGACGATCGCTGTATATAAATATAATTAATAATAGAAGTATGTGAAATGAGAAAATATCAAGTAAAGTATATATTTGGAGTTCTTCCATACCTCTGAAACAAGTCTTTTCGTATGTGTATAAAGAACAATAACAAGAGCGAACACCTTTTCTCAATCCTAACTCTGCAATAAATCAGTGGTGATGTTCACCGTTCCCGAAGAAAACTCAGAACACGAGATCAGTTCGCATCCTGTCCGTTCTCCAATTATGCATGATAAAGTTCACGTCCAGCGTATTCATCTCGGTGGCTAATCGCCTCATATCGGAAGAATTTATGGATTCCAAACGGCTTGCTTCCCGCCACTCCAATAATTTATTCCATTCAAAAGCAAATATTAAGATGTTACTGATACCAACTGCACTGTCTAATCTTAATTACTTTACGTAGTTTAATTACAGCACGAGCCGCGCCGTCTGTTATTGTCCCAATTCCCCTTTTCTCCATCCCCCATTTCGCCCCCTTCCGATAACCGGGAATACTTACATTTCTCTCACTCCCCCCACCCCTCTCAATGACAAATCTCGAATAATATTCTGCGGTGTTCATAAAAAATTCAGATAAGAATTTCCGAACGTTTCTTGTGTTATTTATCTTCACCAAATCTGGGTTACGAGTTTTATTGGACTCGTTTCATTAATTCCGACAGGGAAACTTTCACTGAAAAGGTCGGGAAGCAAATTTTCTATTTTGAGATATTGATACAGTTACGGCGATTTTTTTGATATATTAAGCTCAATATTTTATCTATTATGGAGAGAATTTCCCGTTCGAAAGTTGCTTCGGCTCCTCTAGTGTTTATTTATTCCAGCAGAAATAAAAATCGGGTCTAATGATCCAACACAATAAATATAAATATGATTTATTGAAACAGTTCTCCCTTGGGATGTACTTAGACCTTCAGATCTTTGATGCAACCTTGAATTGTTACCAGAACAGACGGATTTCAGGTCTTCACAAAACCTCGCCTATTGTCTGCCAAGATTTGAAATGCCTTGTTGTTTGCAGACAGCATCATATTTACTGAGCGAACCTACTACTACTTCCACTGATTCCTTGTAGAAAAGGCAGCTGTCTTCGTCTGATAGTCTGAGGTTTTTGAAATGGTAGTTTACTGAGCTTTTCCATGTATAGAATCAGTAACCATCTTCAGTCGTTTCCTGTTGAATAAAAGAATTTTTTAGTCCAGGGATAACAATGGGAAGAGACTATATAAGTGCAGAAAATTCTTTACCTTAACGGCTTTTTGGGAAGCTACTTTTCATGACCATATATCCCGTTGTGACAAAGCACCCACATGGGGGTGACCTTGCTTACTACACTTAGGTAGTTCTGGAAGAGCTTGCAGATAAGATTCGAATTGACCTCATAGAATTCGTGAACTAGTAAAGCTGCCTTGCTGTCTAACAATATGAATATGTCGTAATTTCAATAATTGTATAGCATTCATTGAGTCATGCTGAATTATAATTGTGGTACTATTTTGAGTAGTTCAGATTCTGGGAGATAATTTCCTCAATTATTCTGGCACTCTATTACCAATATTACAAAATGGCGAATGCGCCAGATCCAATAATATTTATAATTATCAAATTAATGTTAAATAAACACATATGGAAAATATATTGAAATATTTAATCTCTTACATCGTTATTCAACTATCTAAAGTTTTATTATTCAACATAAAATTGTCATCTTAATTTATTTCAGCCAGACTAAAAAGGCAGGATTTGTAAAAAATAAATGAATGTGTTTATGAACGCACTCCAGGGCGACTTAACCAATTTGGCTTTCTAAGTTTCAGAATATTAAAAATAGTTTGAGTTCGGCTCTTTTGGAGGAAAATATGATGAAAGCTTTCCAGAAAATTGGAAAAATTTTTTCATACATTATGGATGTTTGAGAACGAAACTGCTCTGTTCGACACAAAAAAGGGAAAGAACGAATAGCTGGTTTGGTTTTACGAAAACTGAATTTCTAACCAGTCTACTCTCAGATGCGTAGTAATTTGTTTGGATTAGCTGTGCCCCATTCATCTTCAGAATCCTGGAACAAGATTCTTTTCTTTTGGTAAAACTCATATCTTCTGGTGAAATTCTTACTTTCAAGGTTATCTCTTAAAAGTCTGTTTCGAAATATAACTAATTCCGAAAAGTTCAAGTTCTTTCTCTGAAGACTACTCCACGAAACTCTAGTTTCAATGAAATGTGCTTTTTTTGGTCACTCTTTAACTACGATGAAGCAGGCTTTTCCAGGTTGGCGTTAGAAATTCACATAGTTTTCACACTGGAGTCGATCGAAATCCTCATACCATCATTCGTTTGTGTCTAAATAGCGAATATTCTCTCGAGTTTTACCAAAATAACTTGACTGAACTTCTAGACGAGGTTTCACCCACCAAATTCATATGGAATCCTCCGATATTTCGAATATTACCTCAGGGATTTTGGAAATTTCGAAGGATTGTTAGAATTGATCCTTTTTGAGATATTTCAATTGAAAAAAAAAACAAATTAAGGTTTATTTTGAGAAAGAAACAAAAAAAGAAAATAAGACACTCTTTCACCATGTAGTAAAAAAATTGAAAATTGATTTCTAACGGAGTAGGTGTTTTTTTCTCCACCTCAGTAGCTTGTATTACCTCTTCTTGTCTTGATACAAGCCAGAATCCTTCTAGGTATGCTTCGCATTAGGTTTTCGACCTCCTCTGGGATGATATTCTGCCACTATTCTGTTGCGGCTTGGATGAGCTGTTGTGGGGTTCTTGGCTTGTCCTGGCGCGATTCAATTTTTCTTTTGAGATTATCCCATAAATGTTCAATAGAATTTAGGTCTGGAGAGCAAGCTGGCCAGTCCAAAATAGCGATTCCCTCTGTTTCAAGATAATGTCACCCGAGGTTGTTGGTATGAGGAGGAGCATTATCTTGCATAAAAGTGAAATTCTCACCGTGGGTACCTCGCCAATTCTCACTATGACCTCCAGCACTAGGGTAGGTAGGTTAGGGAATATCTTACCATAATCCACCCCAATCTGTGAAGAGCAAGGCTACCTAAGCAATCTGACCTAAATTCTCTCGATCTTCATTTCTGAGGCCACATCGAATATATGCTGCTCCTTTACATTGTTATTATGGAAGGTTAATAAATGTTAGTGGTTGTTAACCATTAGCGCTCTTATCCCACAACTGAAAATTGGAAGGATTCTATTATGTAGATCTACATTTTTACATAAATTGCCGAAATTTCAACAGTTTGTTGAACGGAATTTTATCGTTCATAATCATTCTTTTCTTACTGGTTGAATATTTCAGAAGTGGTGTGTCAGATATCAGCAGAAGTGGGTTAGATTGATGAATGAATTTGTGGTATTATTTTGAAGTGTCCTATCTGATTCTGGAAGAGTTTTTCTCAATTATTTTATAACAACTATATTGGCAATATTTCTACATTACAAAATGGCGAATGCGCCAGGTCCAAAATTCTATTCGAGAAATGGAAATGCAGTTTTTCAGAACGAAACTGCTGTTTCCAACACAAGAAATTGAGACAGAACGATGTGTAGTAGAGTGTTGAATACCATTTCAAAATCTTGAACTGCTTGACGACTTTTGTGTTCCTTGTTTTAATGTGATAAAAAGTAATTGTTTTGGTTTGGTGAAATTAAAATGATACTGCTATATCGTAGGTAACTCTGGATGCTATATTAATTTATATAACAACTTAAATTCATGCTCCTCTATGTGAATCAAGAATTAAACCTTCAAATGAAAGATATTGACGCTCTGCGTGAAAATCTGTCTTACCTGTCACGAGATGAGCGTAAAAAGTCCCCTCGTCGCCAATGCTCCAGTCGAGGGGATTAAACTTCGTGGCTCGAAGGCGCCGTCTTTTGCCAAGTTCGGTTTTGTAATGTACGATTTTATAATACTTCACACCATTTTTACTACACTCAGTGCGCTTGTTTGGAGGCACGTCTAATAGACCTGTATCATTCAATCAGTGTCACTGTTGGAATATTGCAATTCATCAATTATGAAATGGGAAAAAAGTGTTGTCGTCTTAACATTCTCTCGAAAATGGTATTTGGCTTCATCATGTTCATGTGTACAAAAATTCTTTATGCTGCTTCAGGGATCTGAATTGAGTTATATAATTCTGAACTTCTTGACATTTTGCTTCTATTGAGAAATATACTGAATGTATTCATCGAAAAGAAGTTCGCCCTCCAGATTACACTCACTGAGTGGAAGAATACGAACAGGAACTTATTAAATAAACAGCCTCTCAGTAGAGGGTTTACTTCCTCGAGCTCTTATCTTTACAGATCACCTCTTGGGAAACTGCAGACTTTTAATGGCGAATTCGACGATGCACTTGAAACATTGACTAATATTAAAAAATACAAGACACTGTGCGTTAATTTTTCTAGGGAAAACAGAGATAAAAGCAACTTGTCGATTTTTTGGAAGGATATAACATAAAACATGTCTTGGAGGAACCCTCCAGAGAAAGTCAACGCAGTTCCACATGGATAAACAATATTTTTGCTTTTAAAACCAACAAATGCTTATCATGGACTGTAAATCTTCACTTGGGAGATCCCTACGGATAATTACTGAGCAAATTATGGATAATAGGTAAAAAATATTGAAGTGAGAATAGTATCAAATGAGGCAATTTTACATATTCAACAGAGATTGAATGAAAACCAATAGGACTTGATACTGGCAAATTCGTCTGCTGGGAAATCTTTCAGTTAATTTTTTGAGATTCTCAATTGGTTGTTCCAATGGCACTGTCCCGAAAAAGACTACGAATAGGTGAATGAATACGCAAAAAAATTTCTATGTCGCTCAAGAAACAAAGAGAACCTTGATTTACTGCATACCGTGTTTATGGTGCGAAGCGATGGCCCCTCAGAGCCTACAAGAAGTTGAAGACATTCCACCAGCAATCATTGTGATATGACAGGACGAAAACAAGGCAATTTGAAAGGTGATAAAAACGAAACGGGGGATTAACCATATAGCATCACGAAGAACTTAATTGGAGGTGAAACTCTGAATAATTCTTTTGCAAATGTAGGAAAAGAATACCTTAGAAAAGTCGAGGGGTTTAAAAATTGCTTGCAGGTCGTCTTTTTTCCCCAACTTCTGAGGAAGAAATTTCGAAAACCATCAAGTTCTTGAAGATTAAAGATAACCCCGATATCTTTGGAGTGATAACAATTTTTCTCAAAAGTATTCAGTCAAAAATTATCCACCTGAGATAATTAATAAATGTTTATCGGAGGGCATATATACAGACCAGCTGAAAAGGACAAAAATAATTCCTATTTAGATAAAAGGAAACAGAGAAGACCCCAACAATTATAGACCAATAGCTATTCTACCTGCATTATCGAAGATTCCCGAGTACATTATAAAATTCGAAACTCATGGCTTATTTTGAGAAGAGTTACCTTCAGATCGACAATTGCGCCAAAAAATTGTACATTTTTATTCACCAAAGTTATTTCTATCCTGTATTTTTCACCATGAAACTGTTCTTCAAAGTTTGAATTGTCTCTGGCATGTTCACAAAGAAAATAGTCCAACGGCGTCAAATACAGCTCCGAGGCAGCCAAACGACATCAAAATTTCAACTGAAAATTCGATCTTCGAAGACTGTGCGTAGAAGATCGATCGTAACGTTGGCTGTGTGGCACGAAGCGCCATCCTGTTGAAACCAAATGTTTCTCGAGTATTCCTCTTCAAGTAACGGGAAGAACTAATCGGTGATTATGGCGCGGTAGCACTCGCTATGTCTCCAGACCAGCTTCTCTACCATAACGTGCGGGTTTTCGCCCCCCAAGATGCGGCAATTTTGTTGACGTATTCGCCAAAATGGAAATCCGCTTTGTTCGAGAAGATGATATTTTGGTAATATTCGGCATGCTGATCGCATGTCAAACTGTCAAAGTGAAAACGCAACGGATAGTCTGGTGGCTTCAATAGTTCAAAAAAACGTTAAATGGCGGACCCTGTATATTGTTACATAAATCTATTTGTAACTTCTTCTAAGGTTCTTTTCTAAAAGGACTTTTTGATCTAGCTTTATCACTAATGCCTAATCAATTTGGACATTGTAAGACTTACATATTCAATTGATTCTCTATGGTGTTGCTACTGGTTGTTGATTTCGCGATTTCAGTGTTGTAATTTCTAGTTTGAGGTATCCATTGGTCTTTGATCTCTGTCTCTTATTCCACATAAAATATTAATAAATACAACAAGCAAAATATCATCAAACGGCTGAACAATTCCATTTCAAATAAGATATCACTCGACCCCATTCCTTATTGATATTATCGAAAAAACTTTGTTCTTCTCAGAAGGTTAATCTGCCCATGGAAATTTCAATGCACCACCCTGTATATGTACTAAAAAAGTCCATAGATAAGTCTCATAAACTACCAAGATTGCACTTATTTTGGACGTAATATTCTGGCTGTGTATAATCACAAATTGTGTTGTTTCTGTCATACCCATTTTGTTTGTTTATGATGTCAATCTGGGCATGTCTTGAACACCGTATTCACTAGTCAAATACTTTCTTAGAGGGGGGTCCCTAGAAAAGGTCGCCCACTTTTGCTGGTGGGGTGGAGGTCCCTTTTCATCTCCTAACGTGACGAGATTCGCGATGTTAGAACATCGAGCTCAACACGTGTCGTAACTATAGCAACAGCTTGGCCCAAGAATCCGTTTCTTGCTGACTCCTCTTACTCGTTTCAGAGATCATTTTCAAATAGTCCTTAAAATGCGCGTTCTGTCCCGAAAACCTGCCAAATTGTGGCCGGCCGGCTAGACACATGTTTTTATTTCACTAAAAGAATGCTACCGCTCCATGAAAGCCGTTTATATCCTATTTCGTGACGTTTTCCGAGTTGTTTGACAGATGAGGCTACATTATTCTCATGTAGTGCCTTCTGACCCTTGACAGGGTTCATGATCGCACTATGATGCTATAATATAGAAAATAACTACAGAAATTGTGAACGATTTTAATAAATTAAAGAATTATCTGTATTTATAATGAATAATGAAATAAAACAACTCACTATGTTTTAACTACCACTAATTTATTGATGTAAAGAATGAAAAAATTTTTACATTGGTTGGACTGGTTTCGGACATACGTCCATTATCAACAACAAGCTAATGAAAACTGAATACTCATGTACAATACAGGAATTAACATCAATAAAATCCTAGTAGAGGTCACAGTAACTTGAATAATGGTGATTGGTAGGTAATTAAGTCTACCTGGTCGTTAAGGAGTTTAACCCTTTCTACCTTAGATGCCTTGAAAATTTCCATCGATTCAAAGAAATTGAGTTTATAAGATTTATCACTGGAATGAAGAATATTTAGCTGTTGTTCTGGAAAAGAATGACATTCATCCAGACAATGTGCAGCTAAAGCTGAATCATATTTCTGATGTAGGAATGACCGGAAAGGTTCTTTGTATCTAGCCTTGAAAAATCGTCCTGTTTGACCTATATAAAAGGAATTGCACTCAGAACATGTTAATTGGTATACTCCTGATTTTTCGAATTTATCGGTTTTATCTTTCGTGTTGAAAAGCAGGCCTGACAATTTGCTAACTGATTTGAATGCAATATGAACTTTTTTACTATCAAACAAAACTCTAGCCACCTGTTTTGACAACGTCTGGACAAGAAAGCAGAGTGCGTTCGCAATTGAAGAGTATTTAAAATCGGGAGGGTCTGTTATTGTCGTCCATCGGCGCTTTCGCCAGCGTTTCGACATTGGTCGTAACGCTTCAGTTCCGTAACGTGAGATAATCATGCGATGGGTACAAAACTTCAGAACGACTGCATCAGCAATGAATCCGAAAGCTCAAGGTCGTTCCCGAAGTATAAGGACACCAGCTTCCGTAGAAAGAGTGAGACTAGCTGTAATTCAAAGCCCAGGGCGTTCCGTCCGAAAACAAGCTGAAGTACTCCAAATGAGTAGTCGAACTGTTCGCAGAATTTTACACAAGGACCTACGCTTTCACCCCTATAAGTTGTCCAGCTTCTGAAAGCACTTAACAATGAAGCAGCTATCATCCGTATGATTCAAGAGAGTAGCATGATAGTAAATTCCTACAGAGATGAGATATTGTTATCAGAAATTCTACTCCTCACCGTAAGGTAGTAGTCCAAAGTGCACTATCCATCTTCCTTTCGACTCCTAAATTCCATTTTGCATGCGCGAATCTAACCTGAAAAGGAATCTTAAGAAGCAAGACTTATTCTAACAAGAATATAAGCTTCGTTTGGTGAACTCAGAAGCTTGTAATATGTTAGGCCATAATGCCATCTATAATTTAGTCTCCAATAATGCAAGACATTGTCGAAGTGTCGATAATACTAGACTTCTTTCTTTACAAGATTTTCTTATGTAGAACTTTCATCTTTTTGCTTCATTATAGATCTCCTAAGATCATAACTTGGGGACGAATGAAAAATGAAAAAGAAGAATTTGACCTGATTGACCTGATAGAATTAGGTACTTAAATTATTATTCAAATGAAGAAATCAATCGAAGAGCATTAAATTTCTGAAAAAATATAACATGAAGGAAATATTTGAAAGACTGAAGAGAAAACGAAAGAAACTCGCCCTATATGTGCCGGGTAGCTATCTAGCTGATAATAACTTACGTTCAACAATTTCAGTTAAATACAACAGCTCTTTATTCTTGCATTTTCAAGGCTTCCTTTTCGTTGATCTAACTATTTGTTGAAAACTGTTCTCTGAATATGAAACTTTAGAGCAGGGGTGCTCAAACCGTCGTGTGCTTTTTAAGTAGGTCTCCAGAGGAAAAAAATTTTTGATAAGTAGGTAACTGAACTACAGAAATTTATTACGTAATAAAATAACACTCTGCTAGCGGCAAAAGGCGGCTTCATCAAAGGACGCGCGGTACTTGTCAAAGAAAAGCCGCGTTTCTTATTCTTGCCGCTTTTCTAGAAATTTTGGGCGGCGCATTTGACGGAACATTCGAGACTTTCGTTCACGCAGATACAAATGTTGCGCCTGCAGGAATTGGAGTCATTCTGAATTGTAACTTGAAGGCAATAGTACAAAATGAGTGAAGCGAAGAATTCTAAATTGTATCATTTTAAAAACGATTGGGAGGAAGAATTTTTCTTTTGTATGGTGAAGGATAAGTGCATTCGTCTTATTTGTCGTGTGTCAGTTGCAATACCTAAGCCTGGTAACTTAGGGAGACATCATAAAACGGTTCATAAAAACTATAAAAAGGATTTTCTGCCACAGAGTGAATTAAAAAAATCAGCCAAACAATCAAAAGCTGCTGCGATCGCGTCATTTAAAATATATCATATATTGGCGAAACACAAGAAACCTTTCGAAGATGGATCGGTTGTGAAGGAAGCATTTATTGAATCGGGCGAGACTTTATTTGGAGATTTAAAAAATGAAACAGAAATCATGTCTGCTATTAGAGAACTTCAGTTATTTCGTCCGACTGTCACAAGGCGTATTGAAGTCATGAGTCAGGTTAGGTTAGTTTACATACTTTTCTATACAGTTCAACGAATCCATCGATATGACAGACACTACCCAGCTGTGTATTTTTATTTGGATGATATTCAATGACATGTTTTTAAGGAAGAATTTTTAACAATCATTCCTCTGAAGTAGAAGACCCGTGGTAAAGATATATATGACGTTCTCTTCAATTTTGTAAAAAACTACAAGCTACCAATATATAAATTAGTGTGCATTACAACTGATGGAGCACAAGCAATGAGTAGAAACAAAAACGGTTTTGTAGCATTGTATCGATCTAATGTTTTAAACACGAAGGAAATTATGGGCATTGCCACAAAAATTTCGAATTCTATCCGTGTACGTAGCTTGCAACGGCGGCTCTTTAAGTTGTATTGAAAAGTAGTCAGCTGAACATATTGATTGAGTTCTTCATACGCCGTCAGGTGGTTGAGTCGCGAGAAATTCCTAGAAAGGTTTCAAGAATTATTGCTCGAAATAAGGTGATGACACTCAGATGTTGAAAAACGAAAAATGGCTGACTAATTTGGCATTTTTGACTGACATCACGATGCACTTAAACACCATTAACTTGGAGCTTCAAGGTAAAAGAAAAATTATTATTGAGATGATAAGCGCAGTAAACGCATTCAAAAGTTAATTTCAACTTATGACAGATCAACTGAAAAAAAAGGATCTGAATTATTTTCCGTCTTTGAAAGCAAGGATTCTACAGTTGAATTGTGATACGTATGTGGCTGAATTATCAAGTTTTTTGGAACAAGTCGAAATGCGTGTTTATGATTGCAGTAAATTGGAAAATATAGCATCATTTATGTGTTATCCTTTTTAATTTAAAAACATTAAGGATTTAGCTACTGAAATAGCAAGTCAGTTTAAAATGAACTCATGAGTTTGTGCAGATTATATCAGATATACATCTCGAAGCTACAGCATTTGATACAAATTTCTGGTGTTTTATATCTGAAGATAAATATCCGAATCTAAGACAAATCGCCCTTCAACTGACGGCAATGTTTGGGTCAACTTACCTGTGCGAGTCTGCATTTTCTCAAATGAAGATAACTAAGTCAAAATATCGCAATCGACTAACTGACGATCATATGTCATCATGCCTACGGTTAGCACTCAGTGGTTAAGTACCATCTTATGAAAAGAATGCTGAGGATATGCAGTGCTACGCTTCAACATCCAAAGTCACTCCTTAGTTAAGTTTAACACCATATGTAACTCTTTTGTTTTGTAACAACCAATAAACTCGCAATTTTGAATAACTATGAGTTTTTTCATTGATATTATAAAGAAGAACCTAACTAAACCTAACCCAAACCTTGACTGAAATAATGTATATTGTGCGGAAAGTAATATCTATATATGCTATGGTACACCCTACCTAGGTAGGGTGTATCGTGTATGAACAACCCTGCAACATACATACCTGCAACCTCTCAGAGTCGATCGTAAGTAGTCTGAAAATATTGAGGTAGATCTCCAGCAGTTCAAGTTTGAGCACCCCTGCTTTATGGCTAATAATTTAGAATGTAAAACATTATATTAGTTAAATATATATCGGAAAAATTAAATAGAGATTACTCATTAATAGCTATGCTGAAACGCGATCATGGGGAATGAAATGAATGTTTGAAATCGCTGCAAATGTCAACGTATGTGAAGTTACATGTCTACCAACAAAACAGAATTTTTATGCCGTCGAAATTCAAAAATTTCCATGAATTCTTCAACGAAAGTAGTTTCACTCATAAAGACAAAGTAAAATCTCGATATGAAAAAATAGAATTCCTTTTATTAAACTTTCCATTTTGCGAAAAAATATTTTTCTCTTTGGGATCGCCTGAAATGAATCCTTCAATATTTGAGGATGAAGGAAAGATTTAATATTAAAATATACAGAAATAAGTAACGAAATCTGAATTTCAAGAGAAACGTGTTGTTTGATTTCCACTGATTCAATAATGCAAGGAAAATGAAAGAATATAGAATTTATCGATATCCTAAGAGAACTTCAAAGCATCCAATCGAAGAATTATTCATAATTCCATTCGGAAAAACTGCGACTCGAATAATTGTGTATCTTTTTGCGTCCCTTCTGAAATATAATACAGATTCTTCCAGTGCGAGAGCGATTTTGTTTTATAGTTTTCTGTAGTCACGAGTAATATGCACATTTTTGTTCTGTTTGCATTTGTTTTCTATTTAATATTTATTTGCAACAATCACGTAAGCAAGTTGATGCATGTTTTTGTCGTAGCTTCTTCTCCGCCGACCACGTCACCCAAGCCAACCACCACTGAAACACCCAGTAGGATCAAGGATATATGGGGCACTTCGGATCTCAACAACTCAATCTATGGAAATCCATCTTCTCTCACCCATCTCACTGCTAAAGGTATCTAATAATTAGTACGCATTTTCTAGATGTTTTGTGATTGATTTCTCGTTTCAAGAAAATATGACGTTAAGTATCCCAAGTGTAAACTATCACAACTTTTTAGAGTTCTTATATTTTCAAAAAATTTTACCAATGGTTCATATCAAAATTTATAGACATATTGTTTATTTCAAACAGAATTTGATGTATTCATGAGGTGTGACTTTCAAAATAAACTATGCCTCGAAAATATTTAATTTTTATATACAGAGTGTCAAAGTTCGAAAAACCTGAAAATTGTCATATTTTCTGAACCCTTCGTTGCCCAAGGTTGAAATTTATTTTATACAAATTAATTAAGTTTGTAGAAATTATTAAGGGCATTTTTCGCGGAGTAAAATTTCCTTCAGAAGAGTCTTTTGTCTTTCCATCTTTGTATCCTTGGCGACTTAAATTCTAAATTCATTTCACTTCTTTGGTCAAAATCCCTCAGAAGAAGTGATGAATTTACTTGCAGGAAAATTTAAACTTATTCAAGCATACAAAATTACAACTTTGCTCCACGAAAGAATCTGCTATGACAGATTCAAACGGAAACACTCTGTATACCGACCGAATAAATTTTATTCAATGTTACTGTAGAAAATCGTCTATTTGTTTCATTTTGTTCTTTTACTTTCACATCCGCAATCCAATATGAAGTGGCGTTCCACTTTTGTTATCAAACAAACATCAACCATTCAATTCTTTCTACTTGAAAGGTAATAGTAAAATAGCCCCGTGGGGTTGCTAGGTCCCCTATCGGGCGCCTACCCAGGTGGTGGATAGGGGAAGACCACCCAGATATGGAAGGTACCGAGGAAATAAAATACTTGGGGCAGACCAAAACCTAGCAGAACAGCGTCTATACCCAGATTGGGCGGCTGTCAACAGCGTCGATACCATATACAGACAAGAGTGAGAAGAAAGGAAGGAATCTTTTCCAGGTGCAGAGTACATCTGGTTCACGAATAGTTCAAAGATCGAAGAAAGATCACGAAGCGGATTTTACTGCCGGAGAAATAAATTTCCATTAGATAAACATGTTTTCTAATCGCTGATGATAGCGATACTTGTCTGTGCTCAAAAGCTGGCAAAAGTGTCCACCTAATCAGTCAAGATATTCTTTTCATTGAGTGGAAAGAAATTACACTGATGAATCCAGAATCGGTGTTATGAAATAGCCTTCGCAAAGTTCTGATTTGAACACGATGAAGATGGAATTCCGTGAAATGAAATCACCAACCCAACATCTTGGTGCAACGACTTTGCATTGGAAGAATCTCTTCACAAGATGAGACATCATTTCATTTAAGATATAAATCTATGACGCACGGGTCAGAAAGGTTTTGTTATTCATAAAATTTCAGCGAAATTAAAGAGCAATAATACGCTATAAGTGATCGACCCTGCTTTCTTCACTTGCATGATTCATAAAAATTTCTTTGTTTGTTAAAATAATTTTAGTAACCGAGAACTACGAAGTTCGAATTTGATTCCAGACAGGTAATGTTTGCGTTTCCATTTGGCAATTCGGTAGTTCACCATGATGAAACCCGGAAAGGCAATTGTGTTGAATCAACTTATCGAATCAGCTATGTTCTGTCCCTATATGAGGACCTAGATCAGTGGCGCGTCTGTGTGCTATTTGTTAAAATCTAATCTAATGCATTAACTAATCGAATTCGATGTAAGCCTGAAAGTTTCAGAACGAATTATTTTATGCAAGCAATTTTTACCTCAAACAATTTTACAAAATGAATAATATATTTACAGAAAGTTCCATAATAAGATGGGAATAACCATATCTTATTATTTCATCTGATAATGTTAAAACAAAATATTATTTCTATTGTATGAAATTTGTTTGGCTTGTCAGATTTCGGTAAAATTTGGAGATGAAATATGAACAGAAGAAACGAAGGTCTATAAAGTTGCTTTTCTTGTTTTTCACTTACGTACCATTGAGAGTAATAAGATACAGGTTGAAATAGTTGATTGATTCCGCCATGACTACGTGATAGTTAATCATGATGATAATAAGAAATTATGTATTTTACTATCACAAGAGATTTATGGAACATCAGGATGGCAATTTCGTTCTGTCGACCATCTTCAGCAGACAACAAGTATTGAACTAAAGTTTAAAATACATACATACACACAACCAAAATTATATGAAATAAAATGAAAAAAATAAATTTAGATTTTGCAAGAAACCACCATTGACAACAGCAGTTATTGATCAGTTATGAGAGGAGACCTAGGCAAGGATGACCTCGAGCAACAACGGCATTTTATAACCGTTATTTGAGAATTTTTTAGAATTTAAGATGTCCTAGGTTGTACGTATAGAAGAATGAGCCCTTAGCTTGGGTGATTCCGTTCAACTGTTTCTAGAGGCTGGTAGTCATGAAAGGGAACCTGGCCGTTGAGACAACGGTTAGCTACTGCTAGGCATCTTCAAATATAGCTTTATACCCATGATTCTGCTGGAGGTTCAATAATAGTATTCCATTTGCGGCTACTATGGGTGAAATCTTTTTGTTTTTGTATGTATAAGTCCAAACCTCACCAAGCTCATATCATCCACATCTCAATCCCATCGAACACGTCTGGGACATTCTCAATAGAAGATTAAGAATCCATCAAGACCAACCAGCTACCCTGAATGAGACTGATCGAAATTTGGAACGAAATGGATCTGAATGTTATAAGGTTTTGAGTATGAATCGTGGATTTTATGCAAAAATTTTTGTCAGAGGTGGAAATATCCTGTATCTATAAGTACCATTTCCATATCGATCTGAACTTCTGCTGGATAAATTTGAATTTTCAATTTTGTGCTTTAATTCTTAGCGAAATTTCGACAAAATTCAAGAAAAGTTTTGTTTACTCCTAAAACTCCCTGTATACGAAAAGGTTTACCATAAAAATATTGACGGAAAATTAAGATTCGTGCTCCTAATTCATCTTTCCATGAACGACTAAATGTATTATTCTTTTATTTGTATTCCAGGTTCCAAATATCAATCCAACTTGCTCGATGTCAACAAATTTGAACAAAAAAGTTCGGGGGATAAAAATGAAATCAGAAGTTCAGCAAGCTGTAAGTTATATAGTTATTACTTGTAAACACATTTCATGTGGAACTCTCTTTTATAAACACCTCAAAAAGTCTAGGAAACACCTTCGAATATCAATAAATTATGAATAAAATGACACAATTTTATGACAATATTTTGCCTGCCTGAAGAATAACAAAGTTTACTTTCTTTAGAAGACTAATTAGGGAGGAATAAATTAAAATTCATGTCATGCGAAACCTTGTACAAGAGGAAACAGTTGGATATTTAGTTTCCAGAAGGATCATCTCCAGCATCATCTTGACATTAAGAATAATTTATCGATGACATTTTGGCCTAACTCAACAAACCAAGCGAAGGTGCTGTTGGAACAACTTTTACCTTTGAAGCTTTCTTTTCGAAGTATCCCTTATATGCTCGATGGGATTCAGATCTGAAGAACAGGATGGCTAGGAAATAATATTGATATAGTTCTATTCCAGTACAATTTGCTATGCTTCTCCTAAACACTACTGATACGCCTCCGGTTTCCAGTTTCCCTCCAAATTCAAATTCTTCTCGAACGGAGACTCATAACCGAATAAAACTGTTGCTTCTCTCGTCATTCAAGTTACCACTTTCATTGAAACGTGACCACAATCGATTGATAACACTTGGTTCACATCAAAATGCTCAAAGAAAGACTGTGGAGCTGATGAAACCACACAAGATTTTTAGTGTGTCGTTAAAAGCTATAAATCAAAGTTCACAGTTGGAAACTACTGTACTACAGTGAAAGTGAAAAGCATTTTATTATCTCAAGAATTTATTTTCAATAGAATAAATATTTTTCTTGGTGAATCTGTTCTTTTCCCAGCGCCATAAGCGATTTCTTTCGTAGAATTCGGAATCGAATGAATAACTCCTGAAATATTTCTTGAATATCCCGGAAAGGCGGTTCAACCTTTAACATCAATATGGCCAATAGCATCGAAATATATTGGACTTTTGAAAACTGGTCATTGTGGCACAGGAAATTGGGAAAATTTAATTTCCGATGACGTTTGCGCTTCTGTTTTGTACATGACTTTCATATGTGACAAGTAAACGAAATCAGTTCACTAGAACCCTCGCGCTTTTTCCCCATAATGAAAGGAATTTTCTTTTTGTCACTTCCGATAACTTCCAAATTCAATTAACTTTCATCTTGTTCAAGACATGATCGAAATTTTCAATCAATAAACTTGACCCAAGTACAGATATTTTTATTGCTAATCGCCGATTGGAACATTAATCTCCAAAATATGGCAAATTGGAATTCTTTTGATTGGAAAAATCGAATTTGTACATTCACCTTTGTGAATGTTCCACGATACCAGCTTACGAAACAATTGCAGGGACAGTTGTGTCGATACCTAGTCCAACCAAATCAACACTTGTTCACACTGTTGAAAAAAAAATGCTCATCTATGTTGTGAAAATTAAAAGTAGTGCAGTCTAGCAAAATGATAATGGAAAAGTAAAATGGAGTCGACAGGGAAATGGAATATTTATGGACGAGTTTGATGCACTACAACTGTTGAGTGAAATTAAAATATTTCTACCAAATTGGAGTTGTTCTTGAGCACTCGGTTGAGTTAACTTCCATTCTTTCCTTGCCACTTGATCACCTTCATATCTGGTCTTCATTCTGTCGTTATCTTCTAAGATTCGATCTCATTCTGAACACGGAGTTCATCCACATAATTATTGGCTTCTCATCTTTCTTCTGGTGAGCCAAACATCAGAATTCATGGTTATTTTACCTGTCTACGACAACTCATTCTTGCTAGGGTGTGTCCTTAGTGTTGTCGTACCTTTGTGGTTCTTATCCGCAAACCTTTGATTGATGGTGGTACATCTCCTACACCATACTTATATGTCATGACAGTACACCCAGCAGAACCACCCCTGCATTTCACGATAGTCTTATTGACTCCAAAATAGGCACCCAACTTTTCCTCATGCATTTCTTCGATAAATTCGTCTTTGCTACTCCCTTGTGATAATCAGCAGAGTCTTCCTATTATTTTCTACTGTGCTTTTGCATCTCCTCTTCAGAAAACACTTCTCCAGAATAAGAGAATTCTCTTCTTCGAGATGATCGCCCCTCTTTGAAGTAGCCCTTTGGCGATGATCAGCGATTCGTAGTCTCGTCTCGTCTTATGCTGCAGGTTCAACTATCACTACCATTACATTGAAAATCTTCGAAATTGACGAAAAACTGTCATTAAATATTGCAAAATTATTTGACAATTCAATAGTTTGAGGTCATTATGAAGATGCTAAGGTGAAAAGTGCCAAAGTAAACCGTTGTAGCTTTCATTATTGTTCTGAGCATTGCTACATTTACATCTATCAAGCAATTCATATCCAGATAAGTCTTCATAAGAAGGTTTTATAGCTTCTTGTACTTTTGGATGTAGTGTGAGGTAAACTTTCAGCGCCTTCTGGACAACTATTATGATTTGGTTTCTTGTCACTTGAAAACAAGTGATCAAATGATCATCTTGATTCCGCATAATAACCTAATCATAATATTTTTGCTGTTTCTTCCTAATTTCTTATCAGTTTTCTTTGAAATTCGACAACGTTTGCCCATTTTTCTTGTCACATGTAAATAACACTCCAGTTTGGCAGCAGGTATATCAATAGAATTCAAATCTATAAGTCCTTTGTGTGTCTCTGTCACCATCACCAATGTAGCGAAATATTTTCCACCTTATTCACTAATGGAACGACCAGCATGTCTTTTACACTATCCGCTTTCATTTTTGAGCAGATCCTTTTTGATTGACATCACATTCTTCTTCGTGGACTTAATGATAGCCATTTCTCATAAGCTTCAGGTTCGCTCTCTTTTTTTTTCCCAAAAAACACAACTCTAACAATATGTACCGTCACTGCTAACAGTCAAATTCGTCTCCGAATTCTTTTCTTTTGATGTGAGCTCTTCTTCTTCATTTACAGCTTGCTGCGTATTGAGCCTACAAGCATTTTCCGCTGTAATCCGTAAAATCTATTGTATCTTCGACTCATATTTCCTCATGCTCTCTTGATAAAGCAAAGACGTATGACTTTTTTGTGCATTTATTATCATTACTATTAGACATCCTATATACATTTTGTCAAATTAGTAGAAGGAATTGATTATTTGAAAAAATCTGCTTAAAACGATTGCCAAAATTTTTGTTGATGCTAAGTTGGCACTACTGTTTTCTATGCTGACGCGGAGCTTGAAGTTATCTGTCATTTAGGTTACAATTCTGGATATTGTTAGTTCTCACAAGTGTGTTTTGCGATTTTTACAATGGATAAAAACATCGAGTGAAGAATCAAAAAAAGACACGAGATTGACCAATTCCCAGACTTTTCTGACAGATTGAATATCTTTGATAAAACTGTTAGATTGTCCTATGTTTTATTTTTGCAACATTTATATATGAATTAATCATAATTATCAATTTTTTCAGGTATTTCACTCTACAAACTCAGAAAATGGTTCATTACCACAATGGTTATATATCAAGGAATATGGTAAACAGTGTGCATATATCTGAATATGTGCTACTTTATTTTGTTCATTGACGTTGAATTGAAGTTATAGTAATTTTGGACGCTTCAGTGTAAATTATATATTGAATATAACTCATTTCGAATAAAGACTGATAAAATAGTATCTAATAGAAACATTGTTACTCTGGTTTAAAAGTTAGAAATGCACTTCATATTATTGTTCTAGTTCACGATATGAATGTGTTAACAATAGGAATGAAAAAATGTGTATTATGTATACCAAATTTTGTTTTGTTATTTTGTTAGGAAAATTCTGATCTATTTTAGAGAAGCAGAGCTACGATACAATTAGATAAATCCATCCTGTACTCCTCTCCTTTTTGAAGATTGCTGGATTTGTTGCCATATCAAATTCTCGAAGGTGCTGCTATCTCCTGGTGGTGGGTGACCCAGGTTTATCAATTTCTATTCCGCGATCACCTGCCTGTTCGGCTCTTGCATTGTTTATGTCTCCTCGCGAACAATGTTCTTCGTGACAGCGATCTTTATCATCTATCTATCTACTGTATATCTAGTTACTGATTATTTGCCCTCTAACTTCCTTTATGGCCATGGTCAGACCTGTCAGCTATATGTCCAAAGCACTGCTGTGTCGTATAATCGATGCCCGCTTTAGGTCTAGCGATCTCGAGTAAATTCCACATCCTACGCATATTTCATTCTTTCTTTTTCTCAATATTGGATATGAAGGGGCACGATTCTCTTCGTTAGCATTGATTCAAGGTGGTTTGCTGCTTGTTGTCTTGAGACTTTTTAGTCTGCCCGACAACTGCATGAAGCGCACTGTCAGTGGAGTTTTTCAACATTTTCAATACTGGTCTTCCTCTCCTTACTTCGTCAAGTACACGCAAGTTGTGGAGGGCCGCCAAGCTAGAAGTTTCAGCGCCTCTCATGACGACCGCAACACAAAACACAGGATACAAAACTAGTAATTGATCAGAATTTTCATGTTTCATTGTTTCTTCCATATCCATCATATGGATAATAATAGGCCAAATCATTTAGTATTTGCTTTTGAACCTCGTTTTTTTTCAGAAGTATCTAATTCAATGTTCCTCCTTTTGCCCATTTCTCAGGACAACATTGAAACACGTATGTGGAAGTATTGCACAGTGGACTATTAATTATAGAAACAAGATATAATTTTCCACCGATATCTTCCCGACGTATTTATTAAAACAGGGTTATATAAGATGATTGAAAATAATCTAGATGTTTTTGAATTTTAAACCACTATAATCATCTTCTATATAAAATCAAATTAAGCTCTAAGCTATCAAATTTCGTTGAACAATTGTGATAATAAATAACAAACATTTTCTGAAGCATCTCCAATTCTTGTAATAGTACTTATATTTCAGTTCTCTGAGCACTTTGAATCTGTAATCGCTGGTATATTCTTTTTGAATAGCATATTCTCTATTCTATTTTTCATTCATGTGTTGTTACTTATCTACTTCAATCATTCAATAAAATATGGTAGAAATTGTAGAGAGAAACTGATATCTTAATAGAATATATTTATGCGGCTTTTTCTAATTCCTTATTTTACATAAATCAGCTCCATACAAATGTTTCAATTTATTTCTGAAATGATTTTCTGTTTAAAGATGTAACAAAATATATTGATACCTAAATTTTTGGTGTTTTTATCTCCTAATAAATACAAGTATACAAAAAGAAATTGAAAGTTAACAGAATATTGATTGGTTATAGTGTCTCCTCTATGTATCTAAAGATAGAACCTTTAGCACCTCTTATGTAGATTTCTGCAAGTCAATTTTACACCTTAAGAAGGCAGATGGATGATGGGATTTTCAGGCCAGAAATCATTATTAATTTGATTCTACAATTGATATGTAGAAGAGAATTTGAAAACTATACATTCGTAAACCTAAAAGTACTCAGAAGTAGAGTAGAAATTCATTACTATCAATCTGTAGATTACTGTTATAAGTATAACATATTTCAGTAGTACAATATCACACCGCTAGAGCGAGAACGAACTGACATTCGAATTTTCTTCTTGGATGACCATCCACCAAAGATGATTATTATACTCGGTAGTACTCGGATGATTTATATACTTGGTCTATGTATCCACACAAAAAGAAAATTAAATACGCTATGATCTATCCTCAAATATTGTTGCAAATTTCAATGTTGTGGAATAACATATTGTGACGATTAATATCATTGATATACGAAATTAATTGTCATGGGGTAGCCTTTCATTTTCTAGAAATATCTAATAGTTCCATAAGATGGTTTGCAAATTAAACCAGTAAATATTTGGATAAAATACGTCTTCGATGATATCTGCATAACACTGAAAATGGCAAATGCTCATTTTCAACAATATTTCAAAACAATAAACATTAAATAGTTAAACTTCATTTCCTAGAATTTGATTAACGTTGTGTGAGCAACGTCATCCAACTGAATCTGGAGATCATTCTGATTATTCAACAACATGAATAAGTTACTAAAAAGTGTACGGATCAAAAATAATAGGGATGAAGTAATCAAAAGGTCTATAATTGATCAGCTTTCTTATCTCACAATAAATACAAGTATACAAAAAAGAAATTGAAAGTTAACAAAATATTGATTGGTTATAGTGTCTCCTCTATGTATCCAAAAATAGAACCTTTAGCACCTCTTATGTAGGTTTCTGCATCTCAATTTTACACCTTAAGAAGGCAAATGGATGATGGGATTTTCAGGCCAGAAATCATTGTTAATTTGATTCTACAATTGATATGTAGAAGAGAATTTAAAAACTATACATTCGCAAACCTAAAACTACTCAGAAGTAGAGTAGAAATTCATTACTATCCAATTTGTAGATTACTGTTATAAGTATAACATATTTCAGTAGTACAATATCACACCGCTAGAGCGAGAACGAACTGACATTCGAATTTTCTTCTAGGATGGCCATCCACACAAAAAAGAAAATTAAATACGCTATGATCTAACCTCAAATATTGTTGCAAATTTCAATGTTGTGGAATAACATAATGTGATGATTAATATCATTGAGATACGAAATTGATTGTCATGGGGTAGCTTTTTATTTTCTAGAAATATCTAATAGTTCCATAAGATGGTTTGCAAATTAAACCAGTAAATATTTTGATAAATATACGACTTCGATGATATCTGCATAACACTGAAAATGGCAAATGCTCATTTTCAACAATATTTCAAGAATAATGAACATTGAATAGTTGAACTTCATTTCCTAGAATTTGATTAACGTTGTGTGAGCAACGTCATCCAACTGAATCTGGAGATCATTCTGATTATTCAACAACATGAATAAATTACTAAAAAGTGTGCAGATCAAAAATAATAGGGATGAAGTAATCAAAAGGTCTATAATTGATCAGCTTTCTTATCTCACAATAAAACAAGTATATAAAATGGAATTGAAAGTTAACAAAATATTGATTGGTTATAGTGCCTCCTCTATGTATCCAAAATAGAACCTTCAGCACCTCTTATGTAGGTTTCTGCATATCAATTTTACACCTTAAAAAAGCAAATGGATGATGGGATTTTCAGGCCAGAAATCATTGTTAATTTGATTCTACAATTGATATGTAGAAGAGAATTTAAAACTATACATTCGCAAACCTAAAACTACTCAGAAATAGAGTAGAAATTCATTACTATCCAATTTGTAGATTACTGTTATAAGTATAACATATTTCAGTAGTACAATATCACACCACTAGAGCGAGAACGAACTGACATTCGAATTTTCTTCTAGGATGGCCATCCACAAAAAAGAAAATTAAATACGCTATGATCTAACCTCAAATATTGTTGCAAATTTCAATGTTGTGGAATAACATAATGTGATGATTAATATCATTGAGATACGAAATTGATTGTCATGGGGTAGCTTTTTATTTTCTAGAAATATCTAATAGTTCCATAAGATGGTTTGCAAATTAAACCAGTAAATATTTTGATAAATATACGTCTTCGATGATATCTGCATAACACTGAAAATGGCAAATGCTCATTTTCAACAATATTTCCAAGAATAATGAACATTGAATAGTTAAACTTCATTTCCTAGAATTTGATTAACGTTGTGTGAGCAACGTCATCCAACAACATGAATAAGCTACTAAAAAGTGTGCGGATCAAAAATAATAGGGATGAAGTAATCAAAAGGTCTATAATTGATCAGCTTTCTAACAGTGTTAAGGAATTACAATATAGTGGTATAGAAGAAAACCGTACTAATCGTGTGATTGATAATACAGAAGCAGCAAATCAATTATGCATAATCATTGAAGCGATTTTTTTACATGGATTAAAGGATTCTTTATCAGACCGATTCCAGCGAGCTTTAGCTGATGTTGATGCAAGACCAGAACCGAGTTTTTGGTCTGCTCTACTGGTTATATCGCATAGACAAATCATAGACCAGGTAATTTTGTTTTTAGTTTGATCCTTTTTTAAAATTTCATTCTGATTAGGATTGTCTAGTATTAATAATTCATTTGTAATAGAAACTATTATTAAATATCAGGAAATGGAAATTTAGAAAGTATTAATATAACTATTTTGGTGAATTCTTTCAGATAACTAATTTAGCTCAAATAACATCAGAAACAGGCCAATGTCGAGCTTGGATAAGACAAGCACTGAATGATTGCCTCTTGTCCTCCTACCTGTTAACAATGAGACAGGATCCCTCGGCTCTAAAAAATTTCTACAAAGTAGGTGCATTTGTTCGTGATTGTGAATTACTGGATGTTGCACAAAGACTTATCGAAGGTTTTGAAGGTTTCAAAACAGTAACTTTACCGTGTAATTCTAGTTTACTTAATACATGGCCTCCTTCAAGTCTTTATCTTGCTGGAATTTGGGCTCCCACTCTGAAAACTTGTCCTTTAGCTCATTGCGATGATGTAGCACAATCAATAGAAGTAACTACAATTCAAAAAATACCAGATAACATTTCAGAAACTAATTCGCTAAGCTCTGCAATTTCTGTTACTTCTCAAAGCTCTGGATTTAAACAAATGATGGCATTTAATGAAGATGAAGTTCTCAAGATGATTCTCACAAAGACGGATGAAAGTACAGAAAATTCCAACAAAAAAACTCCTGATTCAAAACCTCAACAGAGTGAAGTCAAGAAGGAATATAACGTTGGGAATGCTCTTGATAGAGCAGCAGGTTGGTCTTTTGATGAAAGTTCAGATAATCAAAGTGCAAGCGGATCTTCGGAGCCAATGAAAATAGAACAAAATAATGAAGTAGAAAACCCAAAATCTATGGAAGAGAGCTTTAATGCTCTCATAGATAGTTACAATGTGCTTCATGGTGATTATATACGAACTCCAGACCTAAAAGAAGTTTGGAGAAAAATCGATGACATGCACATGCATGTGACTATTGTTGAGCCACCTACGAAACGAAATGTAAGTATTATTTCTCAATATTGGAACTATTAGGTTCGCAACAAAGTTCTCGCTTTTTTTATGAAAATACAACTTTATTGTACAAAATTATCACAAATGAATCATTCAAAATATTGACCATCTCTAGCTATCTCTTTTTCCCATCTTTCTGGCAGAGCTCGAATACCGTGACGGTAGAAGTGTTTGTCTTTCGAGGCTATCCACGAATCAAGCCATTTTTCGAGGTCTTCATAATAACAATAATAATAATTTTATTTCCACATGAACATCATCACAATGATCATACTTACACCTCAAAAAAGTCTAGAAATGAATGACATTCGCAATTATTTCCCTGAATTGCCCACTCAATTTTTTCCTTTTCAAATTGGAAATACACTTCATCCTCACCAAAACTTAGAAACATTGAAATGAAATTTTCGGTCCTGTTCGCTTAGCTCTTCTCAAAGATTCAAAGGTTCACTGAGAACTGAGCTCTTGGCAACGTGACTGGCAAAGTTAACGCGCAACAAGGGGAGGAGCTATTTCACCCGCACAGATATTCCTATCGACTCATAACCACATCTCAAAAAGTCTAGGGAACACTTCTGAATATCGATATATCGTATCCAGAACGATTAATATGCCTGATTTTTTTTAAGAAATGAACACCTGCATCAATTTCTCACCAAATTATGTAGAGTGCCGCAACAGATTTCAGTTTTTTTTCATAAAAAACTAAAAATGCAGCAGATGCGACGCTGCTTTATAATCATTTCATGTATTCAGTGTTTGAAATCAGTTAGTTGGCACTTTGTTTCTGTTGAAAGCACAAATAAAAGATTCAAGTTTTGTGATTCGACCATGGAAAGACGACATTTGACTAGAGAAGAGATGTTATGAGCCGTTGGCATGCTCCAAGCTGGGAGCTCACAACGGGAAGTATCCAGGGTTCTGGGAAGTAGCCCAAGTGTCATAAACCGTTTATGAAACAGGTAGCGTAGAAGAACGCCATACAGCTCATTTCAGGATTACTACAGTCGCCCAAGACCGATTTTTGGTTTTACAAGCCAGAAAAGATCGTACTACCACAGCATCTCAATTAGCTCAAGAGCTATCACGAGTTCATAATGTACAAATTTCCGACCAAACTGTGAGAAATCGACTGCACTCAACTCCACTCCAGACGTCCTTTAAAGAGTTCCACAACTGACCCATGGAAATCGCGCTGCTCGTTTAGCTTGGTGCCAAGAACACGTAAACAGGGATCCAAGAGAGGTGGGCCACAGTTCTCTTCAGTGATGAATCTAGATTTAGTTATTATCCCGATTCGGGAAGAATTCGAATATGGAGGAAA
This sequence comes from Cryptolaemus montrouzieri, assembly GCA_013387265.2. Classification (NCBI taxonomy): domain Eukaryota; kingdom Metazoa; phylum Arthropoda; class Insecta; order Coleoptera; family Coccinellidae; genus Cryptolaemus; species Cryptolaemus montrouzieri. The sequence continues at coordinate 5,382,013 of JABFTP020000186.1, forward strand.
CCTGGATAGCAAAACCGTCTCCAGCATGCTTGAGAAGTTGTTAGACAGGGAGGCGGATCAGTGATGTTTTGGGGAGGTATACGGCTTGGTGGAAGAACTGACCTCGTTTTCATACAGAACAACCTCACGGGAAATTCTTACGCAAATGAGATAGTTTTACCTGTAATGGTACCGTATCTCCAAACAATGGGTCAAAATCCACTCTTCCAACAAGATATTGCACCTCCTCATCGTGCAAGAGTTGTCTTGAAAGTTCTTGAAGAGAATGATATCGATCTTCTACCGTGGCCATCCTGCTCCCCAGATCTGAATCCCATCGAGCATGTGTGGGACAACCTAAAAAGAAATCTCCTGCGTCAAAACATCTTCCATCACGAACAGGAGCTTCGATTAGCAGTTCAGGGGGCTTGGAATGACTTAGGCCAAAATGTAATAGACAATTTAATATTGAGCATGCCGCAACGATGCCAAAGTGTCATTAATAACAGAGGTGGACCTTCTGGGTACTGAAAAATATAAGTGCTTCCATATCGTTTCGAAAATATTAGTTCAGGATTTTTTTTTGTTTTACCAAATTTCGTCATTTTCAAATTTCATATTTTTTTTTATAATAGGTGCTTTGAAGAAATCAAATATTATTTTGTTTTCTCGAGAATACATTATATACAATACATCCTAACAAAAACCGAAAGATGTCTATAAATTCGAATCATCAAATTCATATTATAAAGATATTGGTAAGTGTTCCCTAGACTTTTTTGAGGTGTTTATATACAGGGTATCCACCGGGACCGTCCGTTAAAAACTTATTAAGTTCCAATTACAATATCAAGCTGAAATTTTATACGCGGCCATAACTAGCGATTTCCAATTGAAGTGAAATATTTTCGTAGTGATACCATTTCCGGTTATACCGAAGTGGGTCATCACTTTGTTATTTCAAATGGCAATCTACCTTTTTTATTATACATCTAGAACCGACATTTGAGCAAGGCATAAAATACCCAAGTTGTTGGCACTTATCTGTCGAAACTTTTGACAGATTTAATTATTTTTGTTATAAACTCGATTTTTGAGGAACATTTAAAAAAATTTTATCTCGTAGATCTTTTGCACTACAGACACAGTTTTTGCTTGGGTGGATAGAAGAAGGATCAAGGAATTTTTTAAGCAGTCTACACATGTCAAATGTTTATTGCGTTGTTTTATATGATTTTTTCAATTTGGCCTTTTTCAAACAGCAATAACTCAATTTTTTCAAATGGCACGTCCTAATTTTTATATCCCCATCAGATGAAGCGTCAAATTTCAAATGGAATTGTATCAGTATGTACTATACCCATCTCTTATAGTTCCAAAGTAATTTGGGAATATATTGAATTTTGATGATTTTGCAAGAACTAACAGAGAATGCTTTGAAATATTTGAATCAAGTAGCTGAACTGGCTACGCTCATCTGACAGGTGCCTAAAATTAATGTACTTGTCACTTCGTTCATTCGAATCTGATATTTCAACAAGAATTGTTGGTAATTTGAAGTGATTGATAATAAAATGGCTGATTATTCAAACGAGGATATGTTTAATCTCTTTTTAATTCATGGCGAATGTCAAAAAGTGGTGGATAGAACAGGCAATTCAATAACCAATTTCCAAATTTGGCGCCTATGAGTAAAACAAAATTTCGAAGAATTAGAAGCAATTTTCTGCAATTTGGAGAAACAAAATACATAGAAACTAGAAGAAAACCAATTCTCGAGGACGACGACAATCAAATTAATACGCTAGCGTATTTTCGTGCCAATCCACATGCGTCCATTAAGTCAGAATCAATGGATATTGGATTGAGTTATACTTCCATTCAAAGGATCCTTAAGAAACATAACATGCACCCGTATTCTTTTATCAGACTTCAAGAAGATGAAACCAACTTAAATTCTGTGAATATTTATTAATTCGACTTCAAGAAGATGAGACAATTCTGCAAAAATTATATTGTCTGATGAAGCCAAGTTCAATGAAAGTGAAATAACCAACAGGAGAAATCGACATTTTGGGCCTCAGAAAATGCACATTTCATTGAGATTATTGATTTCAAAATGAATTCAGCGTGAACGTTTTGCAATTTTAATGAAGGATTTGTTGGCTTATCACATTTATAAATCTCAATGGCGTGAATTATTTCTGATCTTTTGATTATGTTCAATTTTACCTGATAATGATTTCAACATTCCTCCAGAATACAGAGGCATCATGACCTTTTTTCCATTAAGTTTCGTAATACTAACAGTACTCAAAACTCCCCACTTGATAGAATTGTTCGTTTGTGTAACCTGTATTCGAATCTTGATTTTTTTGCGATTCCTCTAGTTTCGTTCAAAAGGAACCTTCGATTGACGTTTCGCTAGCTATAGTATATTGAAAGGTTATGATTATTTGTTGAGTTTGATTTTCTCTTATTTTGATTCCTGTGAATTTTTGCATTTGTTTTGTTACTTACCTATTGATATTAATTTGTATATTTAGCAATACTTCTGACTTGACACTTTAATTCAAATTGTTTCAGTGAATGTCGTTTTGGCCTTGGCCGTGTACATTCAATGTTGTAATAAATAAATAAATAATTGAAAGTACCTAGTTGAATAAATAAGAAAAAGAATGTAGATTACTCAGTTGATAAATACATAATTCGAACACTAACATACATACAAAGAAATAATAAATATTAACACAAAAATTCCCTGGTGAGTACAGCCATCTTTCACATAACAATGATAATAATAAATTTATTCAAAAAATAGGATAACCTAATATACAAATTATTTTTATATTCTGAAAACAAACATTATCAAGTGTTTAAACAAAAGAATTAAACAAGATTTTTCTCCAATATATAAACTCTCAATTTCTTTTTGAATAAGTTCAAAGTTCCTGAATCCTTGAGGTCCCTAGGAAGACTGTTAAACTCGTTAAAACTGAAGAATAGCGCCGTCATCGTTCCCTTATATGTTGTGCTGGGGATGTATATATCTCCTGCGGACCTAGTCTGGTAGCCGTGAACATTACTACTATATACCACATATTTATTAAAATATACTGGGGCCAAGCCCTTCACCATCTTGAAGACCAGAATCATAGTAAAATAGTAATGCCGCTGCTCGACAGAGAACCACTTCAAAGTTCTTAACATGGACAACACTGGTGTCAACCTATTCACAGACATTATAATTCTCATACACCTATTCTGGAGCTTCTGAAGTTTATTGATTTTATTTAAGTTGAACATATATAGCAATGACGCACAGAAATCAAAATGAGGCCGAACTATTGCGTTATACGCTACAATCCTAGAACTAGTTGATAGGTTCTGTGCCACTCTACAAAAAAAATGTAATTTCTTCATAATCTTGCATATATACTCAAAGTGACACTCATAATCCAACAAACAATCTAACTGAAAACCTAAGTATTTAACACATTGTGTAATTTGAATTTCATTTTCGCCTACATATATTTTTAAACTGGACATGTCCAGCAAGTTATATCAGTGTTTAGTTGTAAATATTACTGTTCTTGACTTAGAACAATTCAACTTCAAGCTATTAAATTGAAGATAATTAGCTATTGCTTTCAATGCTTTATTCATCCTTTCAATGCTTACATCACTACACATCAGAAGTATATCATCGGCGAAGAGGTTTATGAATTCACAGTCTATATGCAAACCAATATCATTGATAAATAAAAGGAAAATAAGTGGCCCCAATACGCTCCCTTGCGGGACACCATGAACACTTTCAATCTCGTATGAGAAAACTCTACCCTCTATTACCTAGCATTAGGATTGCCATGATTTGATTCAGTTTTCTTTGCAATATATTGTGTGTAATATGTTTTTCTCAATTTTAAGGACAATCATGTTGAAGAAGCTGTTCCTAATGTTGCAGTACTTAAGAATGAATCTAAGGCATTGGCGGTACAACTTGGAGACATCAGTAAAGAAAAGGGGTTAGATAAACAAAATTTTGAATGCCTTGGTTGTAAAACTCCATTCATTGCTGACCAGAAGCTGAAGTGAGTAAAAATTATTGTTGACCAAAAAAATTAAAAAGCAGAATATATTTAAGCAACTAAGTTGATGCCATATATACTAATTTCAGTAAAGCATTCGATAAATTGAGTATAGTTCACCAGGTTTCTGCTCTTGCTGAGGTGGCTGTTGGAGACCCCATGTTGAAATGGTTTTCATCATATCTAAATAATAGATCACAGTATGTCTCTATGGAGGGTTTCAGGTCGAAGTCATTTTGTTCCACATCAGGAGTCACAGAGGGTTCTCATTTGGGGCCCTTACTCTTTTTGATTTATGTTAAAAAAATCACTAGCTGCTTGGTCAACTGCAAGTTTCTGCTCTTCCCAGACGATCTCAAAGTTTTCTACCAAATCAAAAACACTCAAGACTGTTTGACTGTACAGCATGAATTGGATAATCTGAATAAGTTCTGTGCTGATAACAACCTGTTCCTAAATCTATCCAAGTGTCACGTGATATCTTTTAATCGTAATAAAAATACAATCGAATATCCTTATTGTATCTGACATACTGAATTATCTAGAGTACATTCCATAAAAGATCTCGGTGTAATTTTGGACTCTTGGAGATGAGGATGGTACTTGATGATGACTGCCATTTATCAGCATGGATCTGTTCCATTTTACTTCATTGAAACTTGAATAGTCTCAGGGAAATAGTATTCCCTATCTTTCAGTTGCTCACCCTGTGTCTTTCACAGTTTTTAATTAAAAATGGAAATTCGTTCAAGGCAATGTAGACAAAGATACCACCTTTCTTTTGAGTCACCACTCGACCCATCTTCCCTATTCAAAATGTTCAAGGATTGCAACCCCTGCTTAGGGGGTTGATATTTCAGGCAAGTTTTGTACCCCAAAAGATGTCCCCCTTGAAACAAATATTGACCTGTTTTTGCGTTTGGATCAGAAATGAATATCTTGGTAGATATAGCCTCTGTTTAGTTTTCGTTGAAGCACCCTGTAGATATATATATCTTAATCCATTGTAAAAATTGCAAAACACACTTGTAAGAATTGACAAAATCGAACAGTTCTGCCAACTTTGCAACAACAAAATTTTTGACAATCATTTTTAGCAGGTTTTTCAAATAATCAATTCCCGTTACTTTTTGAAAGAATGACACTTGTGTCAAATTGCATGACTGGAGCATCAGTTTTTGATGAATTACGCTTGTTGATGCTTACCTGCAAAAGTTCGTTCTTCGAATTTTAACATGACTGCATAAATTCAGCTGAAAAATTGCTTTAAAATTTATTCTAAAAATAGTTTTTCGGTTTGAAGTTATTCAAGAAGAAACACACCTACTCTGAAACTTTAATTATTTTCATATATCTAATATTTTATCATTTGTACTCTTTTCAGTGTATGTGCCTTTACTGGAGACTACTATTGTGATAGCTGTATGAGTGATGAAAATATTTCCATTCCAGCCAGAATAATACATAACTGGGATTTCAATTCATATCCTGTTTCCCAGAGATCTTTCAATTACATAAAGGAAGTTAAAGATCATCCAATATTAGACTTCAAGGTATATAAAAAAGAGACGCCTGACTTCTACATTCATTATCAATACCTTTCAGGTTTTGAATCCATTCATTTATAGTGTTGTTGACGAAATGGCAGTATTACAAACATTACGTAATCAATTAAACTACTTAAGAGCATATCTTTACACTTGCCGGGAACCTATAATTGGAGAGCTTCAAAAAATTATGTACCCTCGAGAATATATGTATGAACATGTACACAGATATTCTGTCAGTGTGAGTCGTGTTTCAAACTTGTATTTACTTTTTTTATTTCATTTTTCTTATAGGATTTGTCTGAAATATCAAATGGCGTTTTGGCCCAGTGTTTACAAAGAGGTGTTGATTTTGGAAAAGAACATGTTACTACATGTTGGTTGTGCAGCCAGAAAGGGTTTGTTTGTGAAGTCTGTGACAAGCCAAAAACTATATTTCCATTCGATGTGGAAAATGTGTATAGGGTAAGATTATTATCCATTTTTTTTCTAATCAAAGGTGTGATTCATTCTGTTTGTTCCTGTAAGGCACTATATGATGATAATAAGATTCACCAAGTGGATGATGGTGGAACGATAATCAGTAGTGGGTCAAAAAACGAATATTTTCCTAGACACCTCCAAGAAAGTCTCTCCAAATATGAGCTCTTAATTGTAACGTGAAGGTGTTTATCTGATTTTCTGAGGAACAGAGTACAAAGAGTGAGATTGCAGGGTTACACATCGTATTCGATTTCGGTTAGCTCGGGGGTTCCACAAGGATCGCACTTGGGGCCGGTGTTGTAAGTACCTTTTGTTCGCCGATGACTTATATGTTCGGCGGAGGATGTTGCATTATTGCAGGAGGATCTTTCTCGTCTGGAGGATTGGTGCCATCTCAACAGAATGTTTCTAAGTGTCAAGTTATAACTTTTTCGCGGCTTAAGTCCTCAAGACTTGCAAATTATATTCTTGAGGTCTGTAAATCAAACGTACCTCGGAAGTGAAAGATTTGGGAGTCATACTCGACTCTAAAATGGCATTCAATGCTCACATTTATAGGAAGAAGAGGGCGTTGAGGGCACTTGGTTTCATCTTGAGAACTAGTCAGTGTTTTTCATTAGCTACCGTAAGAATTTTGTATCGCACGTAAGAAGCATTTTGAGTATGGATCTGTAGTTTGGTCGCCAAGGGGAATAGCAGCCAGTACAATGTTGGAAAAAATCCAAAATAAATTTCTTAGGTTTGTTGACAAATATTGAAGACATCCTTACTGCTGTCTTTAGTGTTTTATTGTCTTCGTTTTCTCCTTTCCGTGGCTCTGGTCTGACTGCCTTTCTATTATTTCTTCTAACAATTTCAACCCAGGAGGAGACATTTGAGCTAGGGTTTTGAACGCTCGGAGACGTCCTTACTAATACGTTCATATGTTTGTGGGATCAACTTCAAATTTTCGGAGAACATTCCCAAATATATGATTTTTTCAAGTAAGTATAACCCCTTAAATTGATTAACAAATTGTACAGTTATCAGTTTTATCCTGAACAAATTCTACGTTCCTGACTTTTCATTTGAGATGTGGTATAGGCGTGTCTTATGGAACATTTATCCCAGTAGCTTTGATGTTAATTGAAGGAATATACAATCTGCAAGCCAAATTTCAACCAAATCCTAAGACTGCCAAATAGAAGATCGAGTTAGTATGGGGCAACAACTAATATTATGAACGTGAAAGATACATTGACAAAAAGAAATCATATCCACTAGTTTAGGTTACAATTAATTATCTCTTCATTGTGTCATTGAGTCTCCTTACGAACACCCATAGAAAGAATCACCCTTTTATTATGAAACTGAATGAACATTTATGACCACTTCAACAAAATCTTATTTGCAATAAATTTTCAATCACTTTTCACGATTCAACACTTTTAATGTAAAAATGGACTTATTAATTCCCCAGAATTTTTTTTTTCAGTGCAATGATTGTAATGCAGTTTACCATAAACATTGTCTTACAAAACACAAACCATGTCCTAAGTGTAAAAGAAAGAAAGAAAGGGAAGATCAATCTCTTCTAGGTGCTATTGTTGATGTGTGACTAATTCTTTATTTAACTTTAATGTTTTAAGTTTTCATTTGACTGTTATTTATTCGATTTGTTAAAACCATTATTCTAATAAAAATTTTGAATAAAGAAATGTTTCAGGTTCTTTTATATACTATCTTTAAACAAACAATACTGTGTCTCAAAATTAAATAATATGAAAACAATTTTTCCCTAGGGGTTGATGGGACAAAGAACACTGGCTCTTTCGAATATTAAAACCGAGAATTACCGAAGACGGAACAAATGTTGACCGACATAGAGTAACACAATTCTAAAGAGCAATAGTTATTTGATAGTTAGCAAAAAATTTCAGTATATCGTTTTCAATGAAAATTTATTTCCGAGATGTTTAGAGGCTGCTGATTTCGAATATGAAAACGATTTTTGTCTAGCTCTAATGGATTAAGAGATATTATTTTTTTTTTGGAACGCCAGCGTCGTGACATTTGCTCGATAACAGCTCAGTGATATCGGATATGGATTCTACGGCTTCGAAAACCCCCGGGGGCCAATTTTTTCGGAAATTAAATTCAAATTTATTCAATAGTGGATTAGACCCTGCTGATTTCGAATATGAAGACGATTTTTGTCTAGCTGTAATGGATTCAGAGATATTAATTTTCTAGTTCTGAAGATTTTGGAGATATGATTTTTTTTCTTTTTGAGACTCCTGGTCCCGACGACAGCTCGATTACGGCCAAGAGGTTGATGGGACAAAGAAGATAGTAGTCTTGTAAATATTAAAACCGAGAATTACCGAATACGGAAGGATGCATAAATTTTCAGCGACATAGAGTATAGCGATTTCAAGAAGCAATAGTTATTTGATAGCTAGCAAACAATTTCAGGTTTCCGACCTTACCATAATTTTGCACCTAGGTTATTTGGAAGCTGCTATCTATTTGAATCATGTGGGCATTTTCAAATAGCTCTGATAGTCTTGCAAATATAAATATAGAACGAAAATGTACCTTTACTCCATGAGATATGCAACTACAGATACACCAAAATCATAATTCTATATTGGGACGCCAGCGTCCCGACGTTTGCTCGATTACAGCCCAGCAATATCTCATACAGAAAAACGGACACCGGATATGGGTTCTGTGGCCTGAAAAACCCCTGGAGGCAAGTTTTTACAAATATTGAACCAAAAAGTCCATGAAATTTGAAAAAAAAAATTCGGAGAATCGATTTCCATGAAAATGTATTCAATAGTGGATTAGACGCTGCTGATTTCGAATATGAAAACGATTTTTGTCTAGCTGTGATGGATTCAGAGATATTAATTTTTTTTGGAACGCCTGCGTCCCGACGTTTGCTCTATTACAGCTCAGTGATATCTGATACAGAGAAACGGACACCAGATATGGATTCTACGGCCCAAAAAACTAGAGAGAAACGGACCTCCTGTGGGGGCAAGTTTTTACGGAAATTGAAGCCAAAATTTGAAAAAAATTTTTTTCGCCAAAATTTTTCCAAGACTATAGCCTTTGAAAATTTGAGAAAAAATTCGGGAAATCGATTTCGATGAAATTTTACTTCCTGAAGGATCAAGGGCTGCTGATTACGAATATGAAAACGATTTTTGCCTAGTTCTGAAGATTTTGGAGATATGATTTTTTTCTTTTTGAGACTCCTGGTCCCGACGACAGATCGATTACGGCCAAGAGGTTGATGGGACAAAGAAGATCGTAGCTTTGTAAATATTAAAACCGAGAATTACCGAATACGGAAGGATGCATACATTTTCAGCGACATAGAGTAAAGCGATTTCAAGAAGCAGTAGTTATTTGATAATTAGCAAACAATTTCAGGTTTCCGACCTTGCCATAATTTTGCACCTAGGTTATTTGGAAGCTGCTATCTATTTGAATAAAGTGGGCATTCTCAAATAGCTCTGATGGTCTTGCAAATATAAATATAGAACGAAAATGTACTTCTACTCCATGAGATATGCAACTACAGATACACCAAAATCATAATTCTATACTGGGACGCCAGCGTCCCGACGTTTGCTCGATTACAGCCTAGTGTTAGCTGCTACAGTGAAACGGACACCGGATATGGGTTCTGTGGCCTGAAAAACCCCTGTAGGCAAGTTTTTACAGAAATTGAAACCAAAAAGTCCATGAAATTTGAAAAAAAATTCGGAGAATCGATTACCATGAAAATTTATTCAATAGTGGATTAGACGCTGCTGATTTCGAATATGAAAACGATTTTTGTCTAGCTGTGATGGATTCAGAGATATTAATTTTTTTTGGAACGCCTGCGTCCCGACGTTTGCTCTATTACAGCTCAGTGATATCTGATACAGAGAAACGGACACCAGATATGGATTCTACGGCCCAAAAAACCCCCGGGGGCAAGTTTTTACGGAAATTGAAGCCAAAAAGTTTTTTTCGCCAAAATATTTCCAAGACTATAGCCTTTGAAAATTTGAGAAAAAATTCGGGAAATCGATTTCGATGAAATTTTACTTCCTGAAGGATCAAGGGCTGCTGATTACGAATATGAAAACGATTTTTGCCTAGTTCTGAAGATTTTGGAGATATGATTTTTTTTCTTTTTGAGACTCCTGGTCCCGACGACAGCTCGATTACGGCCAAGAGGTTGATGGGACAAAGAAGATCGTAGTCTTGTAAATATTAAAACCAAGAATTACCGAATACGGAAGGATGCATAAATTTTCAGCGACATAGAGTAAAGCGATTTCAAGAAGCAATAGTTATTTGATAGTTAGCAAACAATTTCAGGTTTCCGACCTTGCCATAATTTTGCACCTAGGTTATTTGGAAGCTGCTATCTATTTGAATAAAGTGGGCATTCTCAAATAGCTCTGATGGTCTTGCAAATATAAATATAGAACGAAAATGTACTTTTACTCCATGAGATATGCAACTGCAGATACACTAAAATCATAATTCTATATTGGGACGCCAGCGTCCCGACGTTTGCTCGATTACAGCCCAGCGATAGCTCATACAGAAAAACGGACACCGGATATGGGTTCTGTGGCCTGAAAAACCCCTGGAGGCAAGTTTTTACAGAAATTGAAACCAAAAAATCCATGAAATTTGAAAAAAATTTCGGAAAATCGATTTCCATGAAAATTTATTCAAGAGTTGATTAGAGGCTGCTGATTTCGAATATGAAAACGATTTTTGTCTAGCTGTAATGGATTCAGAGATATTAATTTTTTTTGGAACGCCTACGTCCCGACGTTTGCTTTATTACTGCTCAGCGATATCTGATACAGAGAAACGGACACCAGATATGGATTCTACGGCCCAAAAAACCCCCGGGGGCAAGTTTTTACGGAAATTGAAGCCAAAAAGTTTTTTTCGCCAAAATATTTCCAAGACTATAGCCTTTGAAAATTTGAGAAAAAATTCGGGAAATTGATTTCGATGAAATTTTACTTCCTGAAGGATCAAAGGCTGCTGATTACGAATATGAAAACGATTTTTGCCTAGTTCTGAAGATTTTGGAGATATGATTTTTTTTCTTTTTGAGACTCCTGGTCCCGACGACAGCTCGATTACGGCCCAAAGGTTGATGGGACAAAGAAGATAGTAGACTTATGAATATTAAAACCGATAGTTACCGAATACAGAAGGACGCATAAATTTTCAGCGACATAAAGTAAAGCGATTTCAAGAAGCAATAGTTATTTGATAGTTAGCAAACAATTTCGGGTTTCCGACCTTGCCATAATTTTGAAGCTGCTATTCATTTGAATAAAGTGGGCATTCTCAAATAGCTCTGATGGTCTTGCAAATATAAATATAGAACGAAAATGTACCTTTACTCCATGAGATATGCAACTACAGATACACCAAAATCATAATTCTATATTGGGACGCCAGCGTCCCGACGTTTGCTCGATTACAGCCCAGCGATAGCTGATAGAGAGAAACGGACACCAGATATGGATTCTGCGGCCTGAAAAACCCCTGGAGGCAAGTTTTTACAGAAATTGAAACCAAAAAGTCCATGAATTTTGAAAAAAATTCGGAGAATCGATTACCATGAAAATTTATTCAATAGTGGATTAGACGCTGCTGATTTCGAATATGAAAACGATTTTTGTCTAGCTGTAATGGATTCAGAGATATTAATTTTTTTTGGAACGCCTGCGTCCCGACGTTTGCTCTATTACAGCTCAGTGATATCTGATACAGAGAAACGGACACCAGATATGGATTCTACGGCCCAAAAAACCCCAGGGGGCAAGTTTTTACGGAAATTGAAGCCAAAAAGTTTTTTTCGCCAAAAATTTTCCAAGACTATAGCCTTTGAAAATTTGAGAAAAAATTCGGGAAATCGATTTCGATGAAATTTTACTTCCTGAAGGATCAAGGGCTGCTGATTACGAATCTGAAAACGATTTTTGCCTAGTTCTGAAGATTTTGGAGATATGATTTTTTTCTTTTTGAGACTCCTGGTCCCGACGACAGCTCGATTACGGCCAAGAGGTTGATGGGACAAAGAAGATAGTAGTCTTCAGAATATTAAAACCGAGAATTACCGAATACGGAAGGATGCATAAATTTTCAGCGACATAGAGTATAGCGATTTCAAGAAGCAATAGTTATTTGATAGTTAGCAAACAATTTCAGGTTTCCGACCTTGCCATAATTTTGCAACTAGGTTATTTGGAAGCTGCTATCTATTTGAATAAAGTGGGCATTCTTAAATAGCTCCAATGGTCTTGAAAATATAAATATAGAACGAAAATGTACTTCTACTCCATGAGATATGCAACTACAGATACACCAAAATCATAATTCTATATTGGGACGCCAGCGTCCCGACGTTTGCACGATTACAGCCCAGCGATAGCTGATAGAGAGAAACAGACACCAGATATGGATTCTGTGGCCTGAAAAACCCCTGGAGGCAAGTTTTTACAGAAATTGAAACCAAAAAGTCCATGAAATTTGAAAAAAAATTCGGAGAATCGATTTCCATGAAAATTTATTCAATCGTGGATTAGACGCTGCTGATTTCGAATATGAAAACGATTTTTGTCTAGCTGTAATGGATTCAGAGATATTAATTTTTTTTGAAACGCCTGCGTCTCGACATTTGCTTTATTACAGCTCAGCGATATCTGATACAGAAAAACGGACACCAGATATGGATTCTGCGGCCCAAAAAAACCTCCGGGAGCAAGTTTTCACGGAAATTGAAGGCAAAAAGTTTTTTTCGCCAAAAATTTTCCAATGGGATACCAAGAATTTATCACAGAATTTCAAAAAGAAGTCTTGGAAACTCCCATATCACCCTGAGCTCAACTCCATTGAAAAGAATATGGTGTAATGAAAAAGCTCAGTAACATCACATTCAACATAACAGAGGAGAAACTTTCAAAGAAATTTGTGAGGTTCTTATATAAACCATCATTAGAGAAACAAACGTGTCGGAGAAAAATAACACAAATTATATATAGATAATATTTTATTTAACAATATTACAAATATTAGATTAATTACAAAATGATATGGTAGTATTGAATAAAATAAAATTGGTGATTACTTTTAACATTGCTTATGTTTTTAAAATGAAAAACTGTACCAATATCATTTTGAATATGTTAGTTCAATTGACAAAAATTATTGCAGTTACAATTTATATTGACATGAAGTATGTATGAGAAAATAAATATTATTAGTTATTCAAATCGTGTATTCATATTATACACAGACAATTTGAAGAAAATAGTGAAATTTTGATTTTCATTCTTTTACCAACTACCCACCAACGAGATTCAGATATTTACAATAGTCAACAATTAAAATAACTCATCTCTAATCAACAGTTTCGATACATATGTTTTTTAATCTAAGAAACAATGGCACAGATACATGATAAAAACCAGAGTGTGTATTTTCAGTACAAAATTTTCAACACATGAATATTTTGATACATCCAAACATTTATATACCTATACAATCTTCGACAAAAGTCTATCATGGACGAAAAACAGCATCACATACAATGTATAATATAAATAACGGTTTCAAAGACTCTGGTCTTGTTTAATATTGAAAAAAAAACAATAATTTAAGTATATAAAAAAGTGAACATAGTTTTGAGCTACACATTTTGATATATTGTACATTTCAACCTCAAAAATTGCACTGATATCATTTCTTAAGAGTGATTCAATTTTTAGATAATGGTCTAATCTTTCTGATAAATAAATTCTTGGCAGCTTACGAAATGTATACCAGCATTTCAAGCACTTTCATACTTTTCTCTCTTATTTATCCAAATTGTTAGAGCCGTGTAAAAAAATTATGATACTTTTAGAATTTGATGAAGTAAATTTTCAAAATGAATAACAAATTTGTATACTCAAGAATGTAATTTCTATTTGGAACTATTAATGTCATTTAAGGCACTTAAGCTATGTCTTGTAGATAGAGGTGAAGACGGAGGTTTGGGATTTGAGGTTTTCTTTTTATGTTTGTGTCCATGTGCTATAAGATTACGTTCGTGTGTATATAAAAGAACTCCAATGGGTCGGTGTTTAGCTTCCATGGCTATCTTAAGAGCTGTGCTACCATCCTGCAAATTATTCAGTTCAAGTTTACGACCATAAATTATATTATTTAATTATAGATGGTTTGAAGGTCCAATTGAAAAAAAACTAGTTTGATTAAAAGGCCAACAGTTTCGATTTATATTTTAAATCTTCTTCATGGCTTTAGAAGAACGGAAAAATTATATATACACATATATATCAAGATACATATTATACAGATCTTTCGAAATTTGTGAAATTATTTTCAAAGTAAAAGTTAAGCTAAAATCAATAAGAACTTAGTGCAATGGCAATGAAACAACAGACACACAACTATTTTTTTTTATTTGTTCATCATTAAATATGAACTTTTATGTCTTTCATGAAAGCAAGAGTTTTCGAGAAATATGCCTGATTCATGCTGAAGGCGTCTTCCAACTTGTTACTGACATCTGTTGTTCGTACACTTCAAACCGTTTAATAATGTGCTCCACCCAGGGCCCCCGCAACCATATGTGCAAAGTGTGCAACGCCATCCTTTAGGGGCGCCAAAACCCATCGAATCGAAATTGAAAAGGTCATGAACTGCTCTGAAGAGGATAATCAAATCTCCTCTGAGTCTTTTGGTTTTGAAAGTTGCTAGTTTCTGGCAAACGAGACGTTGCTCATAATTGGGGCGAACTCTACCGTAACTCATTCTAGTTGCCCTCCTTTGTATATTTTCTAGAAGAAGGATGTCTCTTTGTAGGACGGGGCACCAAACAGGACCAGGAAATTCCAAGATAGGTCGAATAAAGCTCTTGTATAATATTTTAGAGGTTTCAAGACTACATTGACGAAATGAATTTTCCATCATCCCCAGGATCCTTCTTGCTCTATTGGTTGTTCGTGTAATATGTTCTGACCAAGACAGATCATGTGATATCACCACCCCAAGATCTAGTTGACCCTTGACTTCCTGGAGTTGGAAAGTTCCTATGTGGTACGTTCGGCGGGGATTATTTTCACCCATACGTAGTACGACGCATTTATCGTAGTTCAGGTCGAGACGCCACTTTTACACCAGTTAAGGATCGAGGCTAAGTCATTTTGGAGCGTATTATGATTGGAGAGAGCATTGTTGTACAACTTGGTGTCATCTGCGTACATCGAGACAGTGGATTCAAGAACAGAAGCAATGTACAAGAAAAAGTAGAGGACCAAGTACTGAACCCTGGGAAACACCACTGGAAACAACGAACGATTGGTTAGAAAGAATTTAATCCATTCCAGCAGAGGTCCTCGAATTTCGAAATCTAACCTAACCATCACTGATAGCCAAGCTGCACTGAAGTCATTATCATCCGATACCTGTACGTCACTTATGATGCAGAAATGTCGCTTAACCCTAAACTAGGAGGAGAACAGGCTCCGTCTGATATGGGTACCCGGACACTTGGGCATTGAGGGGAATGAGAAGCCGGACTCCTTCATAGGACCGGAGCCTAGACTCGGAATTCCACTGGAGACTGCAAGGATGGAAAATAACCGCTGGTTGGACCTGAGGGTACGTTGGTACTAAATGATTCTCTCAGGTCTCAGACACGCTAGACTTGTGGAACTTCCACTGCGAGAGCCAAGGTTTGGCTTAAACTCTCTAAGTCGGACCTGAGAGTTCTAACCGCCATACTAACGGGGCATTGTCACTTCAGAAATCACCCGAACAAGTTAGGATTGATTGAGGATCATTCATGTAGGCTATGTAAAGATATAAAATCAATGGAACAAGTTATGTGCGTGTGCCCAGCTGGGGACAGAGTCAGGATGGAGGAACTTAGATGTAACAAACTGAACTAAGCTCTCACCCACAAAGAAAAGATGGAGCTCATGGATGAAATTTAGGATAGAATGTGCCACAATAGACCACTCGGTCGTATAATCTAACCTCACCCATAAGCTATATCTATATCTATCTATCAGGTACTAGACGATCACTTGGTTTTTCATTTGACCGATCTCATTTGGTTTCAGGTGTAATTAATGTACGGAAGAAAATAGGATAATTCAGGCATTGAGATGTATTTTGCATCGTGTTTTATAGAACAAGTTATGGGTTGTTTCATATGTTAGGTTAATAATGACTGTTCGAGAGAGAGTAAAAAAAACTTCTGAACATATTGTATCTAAAGCAAGCAGGGATATGCGAAATATTTTAGTTTTATCATATTTTCAAAAACTTACCACATCTGTAATTGTAGAATCACAATCAGGTTGACTCAGAAAGTGTTTCACAATTTCAATGTGTCCATGTTCTGCTGCACACATCAGAGCAGTGCTGCCGTCGTCATCTTGTATATTAATATCAGCTCCTGCTTCTAATAACATTTCAACCATATCCAGTCTTCCATGACTAACAGCTAACATCAAAGATGTCTGACCATGCTTGAAGTAGAATAGAATAGAATTAAATGTGTCCTCAAATATTAACAATACATGACAATGATTACATAGTTACAAAGAACAAATCATGTTCTTAACATTGAATTTATGTTCCAAGAAATCTTTGATTGAGTGAATTGGAGAAACTTGTAAATCTCTTCTCATCTAGCTTTTTAAGTTCAACCGGAATCTTATTATAAATTTTGGGGCCCCACTAATAGCCCCTGTTGTGTTCTTTTCATTTTGTGTAGTGAAATCTGCAATTTGTTCTAGTAGTTTTCTGATGAAATTGTTGTTTTTAAATTTATCTGGATGTTTTTGAACATATTTGACACATTCCAAGACATAACAGGTAGGCTCATATACAGATGGCGTTACTAGGATCAGATCCACATGATTTTCCTTTAGTACTAACCTTAACTAGACATGAGTAAAATGTTTTTACCTGTCCTACTGTTGGTTCACGAGATATAGCATTGAAAGTGAATCAACTTTCGTTATTGTTGGAAAAATGGATGAAAGAGAATTCCGTGTGTTAATTAAACATTGCTTTTTGATGAAAAAAATTGAAGCCAAAATATTGCTTGATAAACATTATTCGAACTGTGCGCCAGGAAAATCAGTGGTTTGGTAAGTTTGAACGAGGTGATATGAGCATCCTAGACGATGGACGTCCCAAGCAGAACATTAAAAAAGTACACAAAATTGTTTTGAATAATCGAAACATGAAATTGATGGAGATAGCTGAAACCCAGAAGATATCCAAAGAACATGTTGGTTTTATTTCAAAGAATGTTTGGACAACTGAAAATTGCAACTAGAAGGAAAAGCGCCAAGGAAGATTCTCCAGTCCCCCAAAAGAATATCCATAAAGGTGAGAAGAAAATATCAGAGACCTGTAATTTCATGAAACTGATGATTAAAAATGTACAAAGCATAGTGAATAATATAGACTCTCTCAAGTATGTCTGGGACAGCGAAAAATGTGAAATTATTTGCCTAACAGAACATTAGCTCAAGAAAGATGATGATATCAGTAGAATCTCTGAGATCCTTTCTCCAGCAAATGTTTCTCGTGAACAGATAGTGAAGGAAAAATAAGCAATAAAAATCGACCAACCAAAGTGGTGCTCGATAGTCAGGATATCGCTCTCATATTTCAGGAAATTTAAATCAGTATTTATCAGATTGTGATTGGTTTTCTCAGGGAACTGAAACTGAAATTAATGCTGCACTTTCCAAATTTTATAATAACCTCTACAGTGGTATCAATATATTTGTCACTAAGAGAGTAGTTAGATCTAGCAATTACCAACTTGGTTTACGAGTGAACTGATCAATCTCAACCTTGATTATCTTGTTCTCAGGAGGAGGGTGTCCAGCCTGGCAGTACTCTCTAAATTACTGAAAAACCTAATAAAATGTCCTCATCTGCTGATGCAGATAAATTGCAATGTTCCAGGTAGATTAACAAGGCATACACTCCTATTTCGGCTTGATATTTGTAGGCACAACTATAGTAAAAACTCCTTTTTGGCCTTAGTGCCAAGTTAGATTTCTTCTCTCTGTCTCTCGCAGCTTTTAAATTAAGAGCAACTAGGTTGCTTAGAAATGCTTGGGGTATCAATGTTAAACGGTAGATGTGCTTTGTATGTTATGCACTTTAGTGAACTTTTCAAGTGTTTAAATTTGGAAAAAAAAATTTATTTGTTTCAAGCAACTGAAATTTTGAATAACTTGTATTTTTAGTTTTGTATAATTCTCTAATATTTGTAATTGTTTGTGAATGGGGGTATCCCGTTAACTGACTAAATAAATAAAAAAAAACAGCAACGGTCCCAGAATGGAACCTTGCGGATCATAGTATTATTCTGAATTGACATTCTTGAAATGTTCATTTTAAATAAACTTACTTGTTTAGCTCTTATATTAACGTCAGCCATTTGGAACAGTCTTCTAACAACATTGGCATGTGTTGGTGAGCGAATATCTGCCAAAGACACTAACATAACGCTGGTATATCCAGCGTTATTGGGTTTATTGATATCACAAACTTTTGAATCAAGTAAAATAGAAACTACATCGAAATTTCCATGCGAAACAGCATAGTGCATTGCGGTGTTGCCACTGGTATCAGTCATATTAACAATATAATCCAAAAGCATGGAAGACATATCTTCGAATGCATCCAAATAATCCTCCACATCCAAGGGGTTTGCAGAAATGAGACCAGATATTTTGAACCACTCTTGTTGAATTATATCAATTGCTTTGTGGCTCTTGGGCAATTTAGTTTGTTTCAGTAGAGAATCATTGAGAACCTTCATGGCGCCTTGCATCTCCCTGGTTGGTACAGCCCTGAAAATTTAGAGTGTTTCAATATCTAATGAAGTTTTTTTTGTTTTATTTCATAATAGGATCACCTAATCTTTTTACAGAAAAAAACATCCAAAAACACAGATTTTTCATAATTCAATACAAATTGAGAGGTATAAAACTCAACCTTCTGGAAGTACTTGAAATTAACAGATTTAGGTATTCACCGGAAATTCTTAATGATCAGGTAGACATAAATAACTCACGCTTATTAAATTTATTTCCTGAGTGGATTGCCTATTTAATATATATAAAAAATTGTTAATAAGATATATTTGTAGTATTCATTCGCTCTTGACAAAGATACTGCGTATCGAAACGCGTCGAGTATTTAATAATATATTTTAGTAGAAATCATCGTTTATTTGTATTTGTAAAAATGGATTTCTATCACGTAAAAGCCTCCTCAATTGAATTTTTAAGAATCTAAATATGTAATAGGGAAATATCTGTGACCAGAGAAATTAAAAAACAACTGTGGCAAGGATGGAAAAATTGAAAATCTGTCATCTAAGACATTACTCACTTTTTTCGTTGCTTCGGCAGGGAAGTGGGAACGAAAGGTGTGCTTGAAGAAGGAGTTACTGAAGTCAATGTGGATTTACTAGTTTGTCGACTAACTTCATTTTGATTTTGAATGTCCTTCGTTGCCGCTGGGAACCTGAGATTTTCTTTGACTTTGTCGAATGGACTTGTAGTTGTTGTGGAAGCTTTCGAAGATAAATCCAATCCTGATAATCTACAGAAAAGCAAAAATCAACCAAAACAAACTAATTAACATTCATTAACACTGTTATTATGTTGGTAAGAAAGGGAGAATCAACTCTTTTTTCATTTAATTTTCAATTTACATCACGGAATACCAAAAATTCAAACCGCCAAAACTATAAGGTTCAATTCCATACCTGGTCAAGAGAATATGTTGATGCATATATGAACAATGTTCATTTTTGGTTTGTAATTTATCTTTTGCGACTAACATTCGTTTATGAATAATATTTAGTTAAAGTAGAGTCTCATTTTTGTAAAATTTCAATGTTTGGGTAAATTCCATTGAACTATATTTCTTGAGAAACGTACGTGAGCGCGTGCGCACACGATCCTCTATAATTATTGATTTATTAACGTGAAGTGTATCGTTTACAAGTTGTAACAGTAGAGGGAGCCTTCACTTCACAATAACTCTAATAATATTAACACACGCCCACCTGTTTGGGGCTGATTATGGTTTGGTTATAAAATTTTGATTGGAATTGAAAATGATATTGAGATTAGATTTTTAGAAGGTTACAAAACTTATCAGCAATGTGTGGCAGCGTCTTATTTTTGGTAACGATTGCTCTGACTATCGTCAGAAGGAAAATGGTCACTCTTTCAATTCAGAATTGAAATTCCTACATTCTGAGAATAGAGATATAAAACTCAACCTTCTGGAAGTACTTGAAATTAACAGATTTAGGTATTCACCGGAAATTTTTAATGATCAGGTAGACATAAATAACTCACCCTTATTAAATTTATTTTCTGAGTGGATTGCCTATTTAATATATATATAAAAAAAATTGTTAATAAGATATATTTGTAGTATTCATTTGCTCTTGACAAAGATACTGTGTATCGAAACGCGTCGAGTATTTAATAATTTATTTTAGTAGAAATCATCGTTTATTTGTATTTGTAAAAATGGATTTCTATCACGTAAAAGCCTCGTCAATTGAAGTATCATATATAAATACTCCTTCAGGTACCTGACCAGAGCTACATAATTTTATATATTATTCTATAAATAAGAAAATGGCTCACAGACGAATCTTTTCTCTAAAAACCACTATTTTCAATTCGAAGAAGCACTTAATTCCATAATTGCTGGAGAAGACGACAAAGCATACGACTTTCTGATTGTTCTGCCTGACCCTGGTGCGATAACTGACGAAGAGGAGGATCCAGAATATGATCTTGTGACACAGGCATTGCCAAGAGATGTTCCTGGAACTGTAGAAGTAGTACGACGTAGAAGACTATCCTTGGATGGTGATAGCAGTGACAATGAGACGCTTTCGACATATGGCTGCTATTATAGCTTCAGGTAATTCTATTTGGCGGAAAACCTTACCAATTTACTCTACTCCGCATGAGGTGATTAACGCTATTGAAGAACGATTGTATAATGATATAAAAGACTGTAGTCCAGTAATACTCTTCGAGAATGTGTAATTTGATAGTGGAACAATAGGCATGACTTTCAATTTGACATAGAAAGTTTTTTTGGTTTTTTAGGGATAATCTGATATCAATCTATCATCAATTGCCTACAGAACATGCTTATTGGTCTTTGGACGAAGATCTATAAGCGTGTCACTCGTTTCAGACTGTATGTCGAGAAACCGCTACATGGAGATAAAACAAAATATACATTTTGTTGACAATACATTGATAGCTTCATCTAATGACAGGATGTATAAGGTAAGGCCCTTGTTTGATATTCTACAGAAGAACTCCTGTCAGTGGGGAGTATTCCATGAGAATTTGTCTATTGACGAATGTATGATCAAATACTATGGCCATCATCCAGCAGCCAAACAGTTCATTATGGGAAAACCAGTGCGCTTTGGATATCGAAACTGGGATGGGACTAGCTCTAATGGTTATTGCTATGCATTTGATATATTTTGTTAAAAGTCAACCGAAGCATCTACTGACCCCTTGGGATTTAGGGTGATAAAGTTTCTTTTGCAAAAACTGCCCACAAATCCAAAGTACATATCGTTTACTTCGATAACTTTTTCACAAGCTATAATTTGTTGAGAGACTTACGAATGGCTAGCTATAGAGCATCGGGGACACTTAGAGAAAATAGGATAAAAAAATGCCCACTAGATACAGTGAAGGAAATGAAAAAGAAACCTCGAGCTGCTTATGACTATCGCTTTGATGAAACCAATGAAATACTTTTTGAGCGATGGAACTACAACAATATTTGCACTATTGGCACTAACTTTAATAGCGTAGAACCATTTGCTAAAGCAAAACGTTGGTGTTCAGTAAGAAAAGAGCATTTCAGAATTACAATAGGGGGATGGGCAGTGTGGATCAAATGGATCAATCCATCAGTCTAAATCGAGTGGCAATGAAAGGTAAAAAATGGTGGTGCTAAGAAAAAAGAAAAGAAAGTTCTGCATTTCTGGATCAGTTGTCATTTAGACGATCAAACCCCTCAAAAAACCGTGGTTCAACGAGTGTGGCAGTGGATGCAGATCCTCAAAATAATGGCTATACACCTCAAAGGATTGCAAATCCATTGAGATGTGTTGTTTGGCATAACAGAGTACGTCGAAGTTGTCAAAAGTGCTCAAGAACACTTTGTGTAGAGAAACCATGTTTTGTTATATTCCACACTTGATCTGCTCATTGTACAGGCGTGGGTACACTATAACTTTACAAAAAAATTTTTTATTTATTTCATTTGTCCTTTCTTATTTTATATTTTAAGTATATAATTAAAGCTGAATCATTTGAAATATAATTTGTTTCATTTTGGGCGTTAATGGGTTAATATTAAGAACATGTATCCAAATATTCCAACAGATGAATGCCCTCCGCTAGTCAAAGAAATATTTACCGAAAATAAGACGCTGTCACACTTTGATGATGAGTTTTGTAACTTACTAAAAACCTGCCTATCTCAATTTTTTTTCAATTACAATCAGAATTTCAGCAACATCAGTTCTTTCCAAAGGATCACCTCTTAGCCCCATTTTAGCCGATATATTCATGGATAACTTAAGAGGAAGAGTAATATTACATAGCCACTCAATGAAAAAACATATAGTGTTCTGATACCGATATGTAGATGATATTTTGGTAGGTTTCCAGGGCCCAAACGGGCAAATTGATGAATTTCTATAGTTTCTGAATGATGTTCATGCCAAGTTTAAGTTTACAGCAAAAATAGAAATTCCCATGAAATTATACGCTAGTTGCTGGTCCTCTTTCCAATAACTTGAGCAACTACTATTTTTCTAAATTTAAAATAACCACCTCTTTCTCAGGTGGTCTGAACTTGAGAGTTCACAAAATTGCTTGCAATGAGTGTACGGTAGTTCATGTTGGGCAGACAGATAGAAATTTCGAAACCAGATTTAAAGAACACTTTCCTCTGACAATAATTCTCCATATAGAAACCACAAAACATTCAATAACATTAGATAATATTAAAATTTTTCATAACTGCGACAATCTTTGTAAAAAACCAAGTGAAATCACGCTTAATAGCCAGCGAGACAATAATACCTCTCCACTACTTAATATCAAATTAGGCTAGTATTTATATATTAAGTGCGCAACTTAATTTTCGCTGTTTGTCAATAAATGGTTCCAGCAGTGAGTGATGGTCGATTTTTACATGTCAAGAACGTTTTGAACAAAGCTTAGACATATGGTAAACAACCCACTGTGACACATTAGTGATTTTGTTTTTGCCTCATATACTTTTAGTTGTGAGAAAATGTTTGATTTTGTGCCAAATAATCGTCATTTGCGGGAAGTGTCTATTTTCTTCTTTCATTCGAAGAAAACGGCGGCTGAAGCTCATAGAGAGCTCCAGAAAGTTTACGGAGATGCTGCTCTAAGACCTTCCCGTGAAGGACGGCCAAAAATCTTCGAAGACGCTGAATTGGAGGTATTGCTCGATGAGGATCCGTGCCAAACGAAGGTAGAGTTTGCTTCAGTCTTAGGATTTACCCGCGAGGCCATTTCCAAGCGATTGCATGCATTGGGAATGATTCAAAAGCAAGAAACTTGGGTTCCTTATGATTTGAAGCCAAGAGACGTTGAGCGTCGTTTTTTCGAATGTGAACAACTGCTCCAGCGGCAAAAAAGAAAGGGTTTTCTTCACCGCAACGGGTGATGAAAAATGGATTCATTACAGCAATCCAAAGAAAAAAAAGTTATGATGTGTATTTGGTGGGACCAAGTTGTTATTTATTATGAGCTGTTGAAACCGAACGAAACCATCACTGGGGAACGTTATCGAACACAATACGGGCAGAGACACTAAAAAGTAATTCTAGAGAACGACAACGCTCGGCCTACTTGGAAACGCTCAAATGATATTGCACCATCCGATTATTACTTGTTCCGTTCGATGGCACATGGTCTGGCTCGAAATATGGCTTGATTCGTGAATAGCCTCAAAAGACGAACACTTCTACCGTCACGGCATTGGAGCTTTGCCAGAAAGATGAGAAAAAGTTGTACCTAGCGATGGGCAATATTTTGAATGATTCATTTGTAATCATTTTTCACAATACAGTTGTATTTTATAAAAAAAATCGAGAACTTTGTTGCTGTTGTTTGTTTAAGATGAATTTCCATAAAATGAATCATCAGTATTACTGATTATTCTAAACTTCAGCAATTTCTAGTGTTAACTTACCCAACGTAATTTTCCTCCGACGGAGGTGACGCATTGATCTTGGTGTAAGTGTCTTGCCTTTTGAATTTTCTTCGTTCAGAGGTTGGTGTAAGCAACAGTCTCGGTATTCTTGAAACACTGGCAGTTTCATCTTTTCTCTTAATGTCATCTTCACATGCAATATTTTCCACCGTAACATGTCGATTCGATTTTTTCTGATCTTCATCTTCCTTTTCCTTGTTTTGACATTTTGTACAAACTGTAGTTGTAGGAATAGCCCATGTAGTGTTACATCCAATACTTTGGGTTTGTAATTTTCTCTCTTTGGCTTCACATGACACGTCTTTCCGTTGTACTTTTTTTGGAGTTCTGAAAATAGATTCTTCACTTTGTGTACTTGTTTCAACGAGTTTAGATTCGTGTTGACTGCTTCTTGTATGTGTTTTAATGCTAGATTGGCATGATCTAGATATGTTAGATGATTCATATTGTGAACTTTTCGTTGAAATAGCTGGTTTGTATTGATATTGAATGGCTACTGATCTATTTCTAACATTCAAATTTATTTTATCTTCACCTAAATTGAAAGATTTGCTTCTAGGGAAAGACAAAGATTGTAAAG
The DNA here is from genome assembly GCA_013387265.2 of Cryptolaemus montrouzieri. NCBI lineage: Eukaryota > Metazoa > Arthropoda > Insecta > Coleoptera > Coccinellidae > Cryptolaemus > Cryptolaemus montrouzieri. The sequence continues at coordinate 5,407,083 of JABFTP020000186.1, forward strand.
ATACAGGTGCTAAATGTGCATCTTCATTCTTGTCTGCGCCTACAGCAACACTAATTTTAGCTACGTTGCACTTCTCACAATTAATATCAGTGATAGTATCATCAGAAACTCCTATATTGTACACTTCAATAGATTTCTGTACATTAAAGTCCTTCATAACAGGTTTCACTAAAACACTTTGATGTTTCTGACTTGTTGAAGAACAGACAGTTTGAGTTTGCTTATCAGTGACTATTTTTTTAGGAATTGGAATTTCAATAGTTTGCGTTGATTGACTGAAAGTTTTTATGCTTAGAGTTTGATTGCCCTTTGTGATATTAGGTACTTTATTAAGAGTTTCATTGATTGATTTCTTTAATTCATTTTGGTCATTGATAAACTTCAATTTTTCTCCAAACCACTTGTCAGCAAAACTACTATCGATTGATGTTTCCGTTGAGGCATTCTTTCTACTGGGTGTTTGATGCCCCACTCCAACATTTCTAGTAAGTACTGAACAAGTTACTCCAATGTCTTTGGTGGAAAGGGGTAAGTTAAGTTCTTTCATACCATTCTGCTGGTGAGTATCAATTTTTGGTAAACTGTAGAATTTATTTGTTTGCTTGTACGACGATTCCAAATAGTTTGAATTCATAGTGTTCTGTTTCATTTCTTCTTGTAGTTTTAATTTTCGGAGAAGTCGTTCGTTTTCATCCTTCAATGCAGAAATTTGAACCTGAAATTTAAAATTTTACAAATTATATACTTCAGATAAATAATGTATCAAGTTTTTGAAAATATGGTACAGTGTAAAGGATGATGTAGTGTTAGAATAATCTAGTTAATGTCAACTTCGAGTACTTCAAATTGGATAATTATCTAATAAAATTATCAGAAGATAATATCGAAGAAACACCTAAAAATTCCATATAAATTCAAGTACTAAGCAAAATGCTACAGCAGTAACAATTAATATAAATTTTTGAATTGAAAAGTTAAAAAGTGGCTTAAGTTTAAAAGCGATAGCAGTGAGTGGAGGAGAAAAAATGGGCTTTAATTTGAAATTCATATATTCGATAATATGCTTATAGAAGAAATAATATATGGGAGATGTCAACCTAAATTATTGGGTTCATAATGATTCCAGAATATCGATAGATCATAATCGGCATCACTTAGAAGACCGAAACTGGCCATCGGGGCTCTCTCGGTCAAACAGAGAGGGAATTGTTTTGTTGAGTTTGAATATTGAAGGGATTTTGCGATTATACTTCAAAATTGGCAAGCAAGAACAAGGAAGTGATTATGTTTCAGGAGTCTCACATTGTAACGGAAGAACATCTTCATGAAAGTGGAAATATCCCAGGTTATGTACTTTTTGAATATCTCCTTAGTCCTTTTTATGGCCTTGCTTGCTATGTAAAATCTTTCCATATAAGAGTCAGGTATGATTGTTGAATGATTTTTCTGCTGTTTTTCTTTTTTCATTGTTCAGATTTCCTGTCCCAAACCCCCTTCCTTTTACCCTTGTCTTCGTCTGGAAATCATGGAGTGCAAGATGAGAATGAGAGAATGAAGCTGCTAAGCAGAAAATTCTTTGGTACTCTTTATGTACACACGACAGGGAAACGAGTTTTTTCCTCAGCTTTTTTCACTCGTTTATTGAATCATACGCAAGATAGTATGGTTCCCCTGTTATATATAGAAGTATAGTTCAAAGTTTCGAAAATTGACAGAGTTACAATAGTTTTAGTGCCAAGAATGCACAACAATACATTCTGTTTTTGTTGTTGCTAAGTTGGCAGAACTGTTTTCTATACTAACGCGGCGTTCGAACTCCATCTGTCATTTAGTTTGTTTACAGTGCTCGATTTTGTCAGTTCTCATTAGTGTGTTTTGCAATTTTCACAATGGATGAAAGTATAGAACAAAGAATTTTGTATTGCAAATGGAATTTCGTATACCGAGTCGCTGAAAATGTTATAGAAGGCTTACGTAGATGAGGTGGAAGATTTACCTCGCTCTGGTCGGCCATCAACATCTCCAAATGAAGTTAGCATCGATAAAGCGAAGGAAATGGTAGTTGAAAATCGTCATTTAAGTTTGAGGGATATAGGCAATGAACTTTCTGTGTCTCACGAATCAATTCGTACCATTTTAAACAATTGTTAGGGCATGAGTTTTCAAATGTATGTTGAGGGGTACAAATGTCACTTTTATAAGTGGATGCACAGTTTCAAGTTCGCGAGGATGACCTGGTGCATTGTCCAAATTAGATCAGCTTTAAAGCCTAAAGTTTCAACTTCTATAACACAACAATTCCGGAACCAGTCACAAAAAACAGCGATTGTAACCTACGCTTTCTTGTTAGCACGCCAAAATACTGGCAGGTCGTTCTTGTTTTGATTTTTTAAGGCACAATGATTTAGCGATCTGTAAAGCATCAGTGGTTCTTTTGTACCTCATTATCGATCCACGGTTTTGATGGGTACTCAATGAAAGTCTTAGTATGTGTATGTTTTTCAGTGAGGGATTTGAGTATAGAGGAGAACTCATTCCACATGTCTTCGACTGATCGGTCCAGCAAAAGTGTTTCCCAGTCAACACAATGAAGTTCCTCGTTCAACTCTTCCAAGTTGATGACTTTCTTCGTTATCATCTTCTTGGATGGAATGTCATTCATTGATAGTTTTGAACCGGATTTCAGCACAAGGTGATCCGATAGGCCAAAAGGAGAAAGGTAGGCAATATATGCTAAAAGATTCGAGTCATTGACCAGAAAAAGATTCAATAGTGATGGATAACGAGTAGGCTTGTCTATCAGCTGCGATATGGACGAATTAAGTATCATTGTGCACAAGTCGTACGATGGAGAATTCGCGCTTGGTAGCTGCGTGGGCGACAAAGGTCATTTGATGTCTGGGCAGTTGAATTCTCCAACAATTAAAGTAGGGTTACTGGAAAAAAACAATGAGCCGATATGATTGAGAATGACAGCGTCACCTGGGGCGGGTCGTGGTCTGTAGATACAACCCAGGTTTACAGTTAGAGTGCGATTATCTATTTTTATGAATATATTGTCGATTCCTGAGGTTGGCAGAGTATAGCTTGAGATGGAAAAATTGTTGTAGATTGAGGAGTGAAGATAAATACAAACTCCAGCGTACCCAATCGTGGTTACGCTGTCATTTCTGAAAATGGTGTAAGCAGGAATAGAGTGCATAAGTCTAGAAGTGCCGGGTGTAGAAAAGTTTCAGTAACTTGCTTCCCTTATTCTAAGAAGTGCACCATTAAATTATTCTGAGTGGCTCCATTTCACTCGTTATGCCACGTAATATGATAACCCGGATAAATTCAATGAAAGAAAGATTCCTTTTCAATTGTTGATCAATTCAAACCAGGAGAAAATGTTTGAAGGGTGAAATTACAATTTGAACGAATCACGTTCAATTTTAGAATCACTGGAGAATTTTGAATAAGTGAACAGTGTAAATTATCAATTTTTTCCTAATTTTCCAGTTTTTGGAATCTCCTCTGTAAGCTGTGAAATTTGTCTACGAGTTGTTGACGTAGACTTTATTTTGAAAAAAACTTCACAGATAAGCAGCTGAAGGCATTAAATCTCAAGGTCTCAAAAGCCAAGGTGATCGCTGTTCAGAAAAATTATGGAGCCTTGCAACATTTAATTCAATAAATTCTTTGTTTTACTGAGTGTGTGGCATGTGGCGCCACCCTGTTGAAACCATAAGTTGTCAATGTCCTTAGCATCCAGATCAGGCCAGAAAGAATTGGTCTACATTTTACTATAGAGGTCATCATACAGTTCTTCTCATGACAGTATTGATTTTACAATACCACTGTCGATGCAATAGCAAGTCAGTTAATATAATATTAAAACCATGACATTAAATATGAATTTCTTAATATTTCCATTCATCATCTTCAAAACCCTAGAGAGTATAGAGATTGAAACGTGTACACAGTAAAGGCGCTTGCAGTTATTTCTCGGGCATTCAGTTGTGACTCATGAAAATAATACTCATTCGACTGGAAATATACTTGCCGCGAAGTGAAATAACTGGTGAATCCTATTTCATAACGCTGTAACTCAGGTTCCGTTGGATACATCGATATTATGGAAGATATGGTGCAACCGATATAAATAAAATTCGCTCAAAAGAGAATTCTTCAGCAGATAAAATCGTAATTAATAAGAAAGTAGGATTTGGTTATGATCAAAATAAGAAGTGTAGTTTCTATATGCTGAGTAAGAGTGTTTATATACAGTATCATTTGCGCTTCCTATATTCGTGTTTTCACTATTCGATGGATGTAGAGGTAGTTCAAGATCTCATGGCAGATGCGTCACGAAAATTCTGCGCGAGGACGGCGCTTCCATTCGTGAAATTCGGCATTTCTAAAAACGTCTGTTCGCCACTAACGCAGAGAGCGCGAAGCGGAATAATAATACTGGGCTGAACTTACCCAACTGATAGCATGCGATAATTGCGCTTTTCATATGAATTGTTCGCAGTGGTGATCATAATTGTTTTTAACACTAAACACAAAATTTCTCCAAACTGACTTGTATGTGTGATATCGATTTTCTTTTCCGCACGAAGTTTGATACTAACCTCATATAGGTATGTACGTCTTTAATATTGAGGTAGAATCCATTTCCTGTATTATTTGCGATAAAATTTTTGTAATGCTAATGTTCTTTTGTTTTCATGAAACATTGAGTGCGCCAATAATCGGAAAATGATAAAATTTGTCGAGGGAGAGGTTAGAAAATATGTTCCCATATCGCCGGTCCTTAGCAGAGTTGAATTTATTTATCAACTGTATATATATATATATATATATATATATATATATATATATATATATATATATATATATATATATATATATATATACAAGAATATCTCTGTTACTCTTACAGCTACATCAAAAAAAAAAGTTCATATAAACATAAGTCCGCAAAAGCTTCGTTACGGAGGTACAGGTTTTTTCCGTTTTTTTTTCTTCAAAACTCCTGCAGTTTTTGGGATATTCAGCCAAAATTCGAAATTCAAGCATTTTTTTACATTCTTCATCATTACACGTCCTAAATTTTAACTAGAATCTACAAGGTGTTTTTTTCTTTGCCCTTTCAAATTTTTTGGAGTACGCCACTGATCAGCATACAATCAATTTTCATTGTTCGTTCAATTTAGAAACTTATTTGAGACTTGTATTTTTTTCGTATCTTCAACCGTTCTCGAGCAAAAAATTATCAAATGATTGTATGCATTCGCTGAATTGAAATTACTAGTTGCTAAAGTTGAACCAGTGTCTGCTCGAATTGTTTTTTAATTTAACGATTAGTTTTAAGACTTTTGAAGTTACTGCTGTAAGAAAAAATGGCTAATTCTACTAACTCCGAATTGGCTGATATCCATTACATGAACGGTCTGGCTGACGGAAACACAACAGAAGCTAGGCGATTATATCACGTGCGCTTTACCAATCGAGCAACACCAGACAAACGAACATTTTCAAATATCCACAGAAGGTTGAGGGAAATTGGTATTTTTACTGCAAATAATCATTTGAAAGGTGCAACTCAAACTATGAGAACTCCATATACTGAGGAAGCAGTTTTGAATTGTATTGTATCTACTCACGTGAGTAGAAGGAAAATTGGAAATCAGTTGAATGTTTCACATGTTCTAGTTTGGGGGATTCTCCACGACTTTGCATTGTACCCGTTTCATATTCAACGCGTCCAAACTCTACCTCCTCGAGATTTTCCTTCAAGACTGAATTTCTGCCGATGGTTCTTAGATAAAATTAGAGAAAATGCTCATTTTGATAGTAAAATAATGTTCACAGACGAAGCTAACTTTTCGAGAACTGCTATCACAAATGTTCACAATAGTCATTACTGGGCTGAGGAAAACCCCCATTTGATTGAAGAATCTCATCATCAAGAACAATTCTCACTAAATGTCTGAGTCGGAATAATTGGTAATTATTTGATTGGGCCATTTTTTTTGCCTAGCAGACTAAACGGTCCCGCTTATCGGCAATTTCTTGAGGAGGAGTTACCTTTATTGGTCGAGGGTGTGCCACTTTTGGTGAGAAACATAATGTGGTTCATGCATGATGGGGCACCAGCACATTTCAGTGGAGAAGCTAGGAAATTCTTGAATAATACATTCAACAACGGATGGATAGGTCGGGGTGGGCCAGAACCTTGGCCTCCTGGGTCCCCAGACTTAAATAGTTTAGACTTTTTCTCATGGGTATATCTCAAAAGTTCAGTTTATACCACTCCAGTGAACACTGTAGAAGAATTAAGGAATCGAATAATAACCTCTTGTGACACAATACGAAATACCCCAGGAATATTTCAAAGAGCGCGTGATAATATGCGAAGAAGAACAGAGGCATGTATTCTTGCAGATGAAGGACACTTCCAACAATTTATTTAGTTTTTGATGGTTCACTTGATCTAAAGGCTTAAGTGTCGAATTTTCTAATAACAATTGGGAAATACAAGGTATCTGGTTATCAAGAACAAAAAACAATTCAAATAATTTCCATGTTTGGCTGTGAAGTTTAAGTATCTCAAGAATTGTTTATTCATTATGGTTATAAGATCGAATAACCTCTCTAAAAAGATTGAATTAGCAATTTCCAGTGAAGAATATTATGAATAAAGGTGTTTGAAAAGCTGTTAGCTAAAATAATAAAGAAAGGGTACCATTGGTTGATTGTCCTATGAGAGAATGAATGAAAATTTGTTCCGATACGATAACTAATAATATTTCGAAAACCGAAGGCGAGTTTTTCTCGAAAAATAGATCCGAGAAAAGGGGTTGCTCGACAAAAACATCGAAAACATTCCGTAGAAAATCGTGGAATAATTGAATGAAAAATGAATATGAAAAAGATACACTAACCTTTAATTCAGGTAGTTGCTTATTTTGTTCTTCCAATTGTCGTGTACGCTCCAAGCTGAGTGCCATTTGTTCCCTGATATTCTTGAATGTGGTAGGGCAGTAATCATTCGAACTTTCTATCTCCTTATGAGTGAATTTCTTCATCGTTATAGATCCAGCCAGGGTGGTACCTGTTTCTGCAACGATTGGTGTAGTTCTTCTCATATCTGCATATTTGAAAACGAAATTGTAACAACACGTGTGTAATTCTGTATTGTATGCGATAGAATGGTCAGAAACATAAACTAATAAAATATTATTGACGCTTAGAACCAGGCGGTTAAAAATAGAATACAAGAACACGACAATAGACTGATAAATATTTTGGAAACTCAATGAAATTTGCCCGTGTTCGCCCATTTTGGCAAAAACGATATCGCTATTTCACCAGTGTCGATTCAACAACACAACATTTTTTAATGAACAATAATATAGACTGAATGAATAGAAGGGAAACGTGTAAAAGTGACAGACGCACTGGGGCCATCATGCATGAGCGACTTGAGCTCTGTTGCAAGCGGAACTGGAGCTGTTTTTATTTTATGAAGTTCTGTGAGTTTTATTCTTTCGTAGTACTTAATTCACATGAACTTTTAATAGCACTGGTTGTGAAGAAACTACAATGTAATAGGTATATTGCATTTTTAGGTCGTTCATGCAAATCTTAATTATTAAAATAACATATTGCAGAGATGATTTAATGAAGACTCCCACCACTTCTTCAGGTAGGTACTTTTAGAACAAAAAAAAGAGATTGCTGGAAGTAGTGTTATAATTCATGCAGAACAGTCAGTGTTGAGTGGTAAGTGGGGTCACGTAACTCAAGAAGCCAGAAACCATTCTTCTCGAAATGAGAAAATAATTATACTGAATGTACAAGGATTGTCCCAAAAGTATTCGATATACTTTTAAGTCTCGACGCCTGAGCGACCTGTGTGTAGCATGTAGGTAACCAGAACGTCTTCGGGACCTCCTTGAAAGTGTTTTTACCAGTATCTAACCTAACCTAATTCACATGAACTTTAATTGGCGCTGGTTCGGAAGAAACCACAATGTAATAAGTATATTGCATTTTTAGGTGGTTCATGCAAATCTTAATCATTGAAATAACATATTGCAGAGATGATTAAATGAAGACTCCACTTGAGATTGCTGGAAGTAGTGTTATAATTCATGAAGAACAGTCAGTGTTGGTGAGTGGTAAGTGGAATCAGTTGAACGTAACTGCCAGAAGCCATCCTTCTCGAAACGAGAAAATAGTTATATTGAATGTACAAGGATTACATTACATTACATTGGAGGGGGTCATTTGGCTTTGCAAGCCTTTCCGAACTGCGACCAAGTTGGTCTTTTGTTCGTAACCCTTCTCATTCATTTCCCTGTAGATTTAGTTCCCTTACAAAATTAAGAATCTCCGTGGGAGCTTTCGCTTTAACTTCGTGTTCGGCAGTTTCATGCACTTGAAACGTGACTTTTGTTTTTAAAAATCTTTGTGAGGGTTTAAGAATAGTTAATGACCTCTGTGATTTCTTTATGAAAATTGATCCGTCTATGGAACGGAGTCTTATTTTCAAGAAGGCAAATTGCTAATACCACTGCTGAATATCAATCTAAATTGAAGGAGCTTTTAAAAACTTCTAAGCAAGAAGAAATTACACAATTTAGTAAACCATAACTTAAGCCTCAAGATAATAATCAATCAATATGGTCAAAAGCTTCAATTCAATTGATTTTTTTAAATATATATTTTATTTAGTCACCTAGGAACGTATTCCCTAAAATCCCATAAAAATTAGTAATCCATATTCACGGTTGAATAAGTTCAAGAACAACCGAGATATTGGCACCTCACCGATCCCGAAAACCTTCAAAACTAAATAACTCGAAAAGGAAAAAAGCTACCTTGAATGTGCTTGCAGTAATGAATTTCTTATGCAAAAGGAACACGGAAACTGGAGTAATTTTCCTCCATTCAAAATATTACACATACAGGGTGTTTCCGAATAAGATGTCATAAATGAAGGATGCGAATCCCTGAATGATTTGAGCAAGAAAGTTCGAAGAACCAATGGTCAAAAAATGCTTCGTTGCCGAGATACAGGGTGTTAAAGTTGAGAAAATTTTTCGATTTTCTCTCGATAAAACCTAGACTTCTCAAGATTTCGGGCTCAAGTTTTCCACATAAGCTATTAAACACAATCTGAATCACCAGGTGAGGCCAAATTTTGGAACAGAATACAGGGTGATACTTTTTCATGGGCCATGTTCCATTTTTACCCTCGGAACTTTTTGTTGGTACGCCACTGGCACTAACAAAAAATAAAATCGAATAGATCATACAATTTGAAATTTTTTTTGACTCTTGCATTTTGATCGTAACTATCACCGTTTCTGAGATATTAATTATTGAAAATAATCCAATAGTTTTCCCATATCGAAGCCATGGAGATATTATCTTAATAACTGATGCAATTTTTCAGGAATTGAGCTAAAATTTACATCAGATATCTCCTTATTGTATGTTTATAACAAAATGAGGCAGAAATTCCTGACAGTATACAGGGTGTTATTTTTTCACGTGCATTTTCCTCTTTTTGCCCCCTGAATTTTTGTGGTGCGCTACTGGTATATTCTGAAAACAGAATCAAACAGATTATTCAAAGTGAAAACTTTTCTGTTCCTTGTATTTTTCCGTATCTGCCACCATTTTCGAAAAATTAATCAACAACGCCCGAACAGGCTACCCCTTTGCCTCCGTATAATTTTTCGGTGCATAACTGACGTTTTTCGTAATCAGAAACGGATTTTTCATTCAATTCGGATAATTTTGTGCTCATTTTGATACTCATGTCTTTCACCGTTTTGAATTGAAAATCATCAGAATTTATCGTGTCTTCCTCATATCAGAACACGTTGGTGATTTCAAAAGGCTTAGTAGGCTCTGATACAATTTTGCAAATAAAATCATAGAAAAAAAACTTGACACTTCAATGATTGTAAGTTTTGTCATTCAGTTTGTTGTGCCTACATTTGAAACAGCTGTAAGTAGTAACCAATAATCTTTGAAATGGTTTTCACTAATGCAGAAATGGCCGATATACATTTCATGTACGGTGTGGCTGAAGGAAACGCAGTGCACGCAAGGCGTTTGTATCAAGAACGCTTCCCTAATCGAATCATTCCTGATAGGCGTACGTTTTCTGACATCCACAGAAGATTGAGAGAACGGGGTACATTCAAACCGAATCATGACTTGAAAGGGGCAAATCGGACAATAAGGACCCCGGAAATCGAAGAGGCAGTCCTAAATTGTATAGATGAGGATCCTCAGCTGAGTACAAGAAAAATTGGAAGAGAGTTGAATATCTCATTTGTATTGGTCTGGAAAATTCTCCATGATTTCTTGCTTTACCCATACCATATTCAACGCGTCCAAGCTCTACTACCCCGCGATTTTCCTCTGCGACTCAATTTCTGCCGATGGTTCCTTCATAACATTGCTCATAATCCCCTTTTCGATAGCGAAATCATCTTCACAGATGAGGCGTCCTTCTCGAGAAATGCAATCAGGAACTTTCATAACAATCACTATTGGACTGAAGAAAATCCCCATATGATTGAGGAATGTCACCACCAAGAACAATTTTCGGTTAATGTCTGGGTTGGAATAATTGGGGACTTCCTGATCGGGCCATTTTTGTTGCCAGACAGGCTGAATGGAGCCTTATATCGCCACTTTCTAGAAGAGATTTTACCTGTGTTGCTAGAAGATGTGCCGCTGCAAACTAGAAATAGAATGTGGTTTATGCATGACGGAGCACCACCGCACTTCAGCATGGAAGCTAGAGAATATCTGAATATGACATTCAATAACCGCTGGATAGGGCGTGGTGGACCAGAAGCTTGGCCTCCAAGGTCGCCAGATTTAAACAGTTTGGATTTTTTCTTTGGGAACATCTGAAAACTTTGGTTTATAGCTCTCCCGTGAATACACTTGAAGAATTGAGGAATAGAATTACAGCATCATGTGACGTCATCAGAAATACCCCAGGAATATTTCAGAGGGTGCGCACTAATATGCGGAGACGAGCAGAAGCATGTATTCTTTCAGGTGGAGAACATTCTCAACATCTTCTTTGATTTGTTCTGTTTGTTCAATTTTGTTTTCATCATTATGAGTTTTTGTTATTGAAATCATTCGCGATTATTTATGTTGTTTATTCATTTACTTCCGATTTATACACTCAATAAAACACATTTTGAATTCGAATTCAATGATCAGGAAATGATATCACCCTTTATACTTTCTCATAAATCCTACCAATCTAGTGGTGCAGATCTTAAAATGTGAACTTCGTTTGAAATTCGAGCTCAAGGTCTTCACAAATTGCCGAAATAACATGAAAAATATCTTCAAGCTTTCAATACGGAAGGGACTATACGATTACTTTTCTTGATTAATATCTCGAAAATGGTGGCAGATACGGAAAAATACAAGGAACAGAAAAGTTTTCACTTTGAATAATCTTTGAATATACCAGTAGCGCACCACAAAAAAGTTCAGGGGGCAAAAAGAGGAAAATGCACGTGAAAAAATAACACCCTGTATACTGTCAGGAATTTCTGCCTCATTTTGTTATAAACATACAATAAGGAGATATCTGATGTAAATTTTAGCTCAATTCCTGAAAAATTGCATCAGTTATTAAGATAATATCTCCATGGCTTCGATATGGGAAAACTGTTGGATTATTTTCAATAATTAATATCTCAGAAACGGTGATAGTAACGATCAAAATGCAAGAGTCAAAAAAAATTTCAAATTGAATGATCTATTCGATTTTATTTTTTTTTAGTGCCAGTGGCGTACCAAAAAAAAGTTCCGAGGGTAAAAATGGAACATGGCCCATGAAAAAGTATCACCCTGTATACTGTTCCAAAATTTGTCCTCACCTGGTGATTCAGATTGTGTTTAATAGCTTATGTGGAAAACTAGAGCCCGAAATCTTGAGAAGTCTAGGTTTTATCGAGAGAAAATCGAAAAATTTTCTCAACTTTAACACCCTGTATCTCGGCAACGAAGCATTTTTTGACCATTGGTTCTTCGAACTTTCTTGCTCAAATCATTCAGGGATTCGCATCCTTCATTTATGACATCTTATTCGGAAACACCCTGTATATGCAGTACTAAAACATCGTAATCTACCCAGCTTGTACATTAACAGCTACATTTATAAATGTATGAGTTTATTGAAACAATCTGAGCCAGAAATTTCGGAGACACGTTAAATCTTCATGAAAAATCCCTTAAGTATCCTTACCAATTATATTTTACATCAAAACCGTTGAATTGATGAATAATAGTTATAAAAGCTATCGTTAAGATCAATTCAGGAAAAACTTATTAAGCAGCAAATAAATTACGATTCCTAATAAAATTATTCTCACCTATATTTGCACTATTTCTATTATTTCCGTAGCCGATAAAAGAAAAATTTTCGCGATGAATACTGCAAATGTTTAATTTATCATATCATCTATAATATAAATACATGGTACGTTGAATAAAGATTAGATAAATCGATATTAACACGCTGCTTTCAAACCTCTGAAAGTCTACAAACTGATGAACAAAACTGATCAAATATCACAAAGTTCGTATGTTCATTTGAAACTGTGAAATGCTATAAACTTATTTTAGGTTGATTCTTCAAATCCTCATTTTAAGAAGAGAAAAAAAGTATTGTTTATACAACTTCCATTTCGAAAGTAAGTGAAATTTTTGAAAATAGGAACGACCAGTATTAACTTCTGAGCAGTTTTAATGATGTCTGTGCTATGCCCAATTAGATTAGATTCTTGGTTTCTGGTACAAGCTGTTAAATATATCTGAAGTTTCTCCTTTTCTTAGATAGACTTTCTAATAGGTCACGCCGTGGAGCGCCTTTTAATGGTCAGTTCATCAAAGCTCTCGCTGAGTGAACATCGTGAAATACGCATGGAATTCAAACCGAAAGTGACAAATGAAGTGTTGTCGGGCCAATCTAGGAATAGCATTAATAACCATTAATAAAAATTGAAAAAATTCAGGAGTGTATTGCAAAAGGCAACAGGGGTGAGTTTGAGTACAATAAGTACAATAATAATTTGTGTAGAAATGAGATTTGTCGAAGGAGAGCCGTCCACATTCCCCACACCAAACAACAGACGAAAAAGAGTTGATCTGACGACTGATTTAGATGTAGGGTTTCTAAGTCGTATGAAAATAAACTGTTCGATAACGAAAAATAAATTCCAACTCTAAGACGTATTCAAGAGAAATTTGTTGATGACAATGGATATTCTAGATCATATGAATCTCTAAGGAAATAGGAGATCCCTTATTGAAGAACCAGAAATCCAAATGCTAGAAGAAACTCTCTTAGGGATATGAAAAAGTTCAGACAAGAAAATATGTCTATAATTTATATGGACGAAATATATATCCACTCATCGCAAACACAAATGAAAGCATGAAGCGACAATTCGAATGAAGGTCTTTGTGCGCCAATTTCCGAAGGACAGTGACTTATTATCGTGACTGCTGGCGGCGAAAACGGTTTTGTGGAAAATTCTTATGTGAAGTTTAAATCAAACATGAAGTCAGGTGACTATCACAGTGAAATTAATTAAGTCAATTATAAGAAATGGCGGCAGGAAATGCTGATACTTAATCTACCAGCCAAAAGTGTTCTCGTTATAGACAATGCACCATACCATAACGTTCAACTGAACAGATGTCTAAATATATATACTTTTTTTTCCCTAAGTTCCCTAAGGCAATCTAAGTATTATCTAGCTTCCGTAAAACACGAAATTTAACGTAAACCCTACTGACTACTCACTCTTCTAGAAATAATGCAGCCATCTTACTAACCTGAAACCGCTGTAACATCTGGAAGATTATTTGATAATTTATTCTTCGATCTTTGAAAAGTTTTTTCGAAATCGTCGATAACATTGTCGAAACTGTCCTGTTTCTGCAATAATCGGTTCTCCGCCTCGACGATCGGGGATATTGGCTCGGAGGGTTTCTGGAAACAAGAATAAAAACATTTAAAAACTTCTGAATCCCACTCGTAAATATTAAGAAAATATTGATTGAGAAGGTGTTGAACAGATCCATGTTTTATATTCTGGAATAGTGGGATAGTAACAACAATATCAGGGGTGCCCAAAAGGTTGATCTATTTCATTTAGTATTTGGGATTTCCAGGAATTCAACTTCACCCTTGGTTGGGACACCCTGTATGTTAATTTAAAATTCTAAAAATGACAAATCAAGGTGGAGAATTGACAGACCTTTTCAGTAAGGTGCCACTCGACCCTTATTCCCTATGATGAATTTCAAAGTTAGGGTTGCTGGGGGTAGGGGGTTGATCTGAGAAGTTTCGAATTATTTCGAAAAATGCTCCCCCTCGAAACAAAAATCGACGTGTCTTGGTGTTTTTCGCTAATGTTACTCATTTCGGAGTTAGAGGGGGGGTCAAATTTTCGTTGGAACACACTGTATATGCTACGGTACACCCTATCTGGGTAGGTAGGTAGATAGGGTGTATCGTGAATGTACGACAGCACCCCTGATCTATATACAGTAAAAGTCCTTATTCGCAATATTGTTTTGGAAGGCTTCTACTGCTCCTTCTGCTGCCGACAATCGTTGCCCACGCAGTTTTTTCTTGATGTGTGCAAACAAAAAGAATCAAGACAATTCTGATCCGATCTTGCGATTTGATTCCACATTTCAACCTTTGGTGAATAGCGCAGCTTTTAGTGCTTCAGATGAGGATTTTCCACAGCCCAATAGCGACAGTTTTGTTTATTCACAAAACTAATTAGATGAAAATAAGCTTCATTGATGAATATAACGTTTTCGAAGTAAGTGAACATTTCACTTATGAAATTAAATCTATATTCAGAGTCTTCAGGCGTCTGTTATTTATAGGGATATAATTTTGTATAGAGGTGCAAAATTCGATGTAACCGTATACTCGCTGTACTCGTCTTGAATTGGCTTGACAGATTCATGAACTTTCTGAATTATCTCGTCGTTGTAAATAGTTCTTTGAAGATATCGAGGGTGCATTTCACAGTCGATTCTGTTCTTTGGACTCTTTTAACCCGTTACTTGATAAAATTAGAGCTAGCACAATAAACGGTGCATTTATTTCTGGATCACCTTGTATACGACACTTTATCCAAGCATCAATCAAATAATCGTACAAAATTCATGCCTTCGATAAATATTAATAAGATGTATCTGCTATGTAGGACTGTGTGAAAAGTCGTAAACAATCTGCATGCTGTTCATCTTCCTACACAAATACACTTCAGTATTACAGTTTTATACTTAGGTGGAAAATAATCTGCATAATATTCCTCTTAAACCCACAGTGATAAATATATTCTAACTATTCAATTTTGTCAGAAACAAATTGGTTGAATAAAATTTACATTACGAATAAATGATACAAAAATTTGATAGAGCAAAGAACAAGTCATTTGCAACAAAAAATATCCTATAACATTTTTTCGACAAGTTGATAATTATCGAATTATTTAACACTTCTTGATTTTACTAAATCAAGAATATCTCTGTTACTCTTAAAGCTACATCAAACCTGACCATACCATCGGAAAGAGCAATTTGCTATAATATAGGTAAGTACTAATGGTAAAAAATTTTATATACCGGGTGTTGTAAAACGCTGAATGAAAAATTTGTGAAATGAACAAAATTAGTGGTATTTTCTTGTTAGCTGCACCACTGAAAACTGATAGATAAGTAGCTGTTTTTTTTTTGGTAAAAACTACTACATTTAACTGACTTTTAAATGTTATATCAACTTTTGAGCTAACTGTTTTTCTCCAGCAATATCATGGGTTTATAAATAGAAGCAAACAATTTCGTAAAATCAAGAAGTGATTAATAACTAGATAATTATTAACTTTTCGAAAAAATGTTATAGGACATTTTTTGTTGCAAATGACTTGTACTATCATCTACTGAAGTTTGGCACCTTTTATAGTAGACACCCTATATATTGTTGAAATTTCCAAACAAATGAAATATAAACAGTGTGTGTATGAAATGGTAGAATGTTGATCTCATTTATGAATTTATTGACTAATACAAACATTGATTTCTGTCAACCTTGATCATTAAACAACCTGCTGATTGCTTGGCCTAATTGGCTAATACCAATTATCTATTTTTATGGTTCACTATAATTGCATAAATATCAGAAGGCCAAGTGTCCAATTCAGGAAATTCTTTAGAGATTAGTTTCAAAACTATTTTATATGTCAAATGTTTAAATTTGTTTTGATAGGCAACTAATTAGCAACACATGTTTTTTCGGATATGTTCGGTATTCTAGTTGATATCATTTATTTAAATGACTGAACTGGAGTATATTGGTATTAGAGGTAACCTCTTGAATTGGATGGAAAGTAGTTTGTCTGGAAGGCAGTTTCTTTTTAGATCTTCTCAGCGACCTGTCAACAGTGGTGTTCCACATGGGTCTGTTCTAGGTTTCCTACTCTTTCTTCTACTACTGCCGATCTTTCTGTTTCAATTCAGTCTAATTCCTCAATGTTTGCCGTTGACGCTAAGCTTTACACATCTCTGGATAATGCTGACACTTACACCACTTAGGCAGTGGTGTATCGATTGGTCCTTGCCTTTGAATTTGGATGAATGTAGGGTTCTTCACAGTGGTAAGAGCAACCCTTTGACTCGATATACTGTAGATGGCATAATTCTAACTAGTACTACTTCTCATGCCGACTTAGGGTCTTGATTAACAGAGATTTAAGATGGTCCGATCACATCCAAGATGTGGTGAATAAAATATCAAACGGCGTATCCACGCCTAGGAAAACTTTCATGTTCTGTCATCCTAGGCTCTACAAAATATATGTCAGGCCAATCACAGAGTTTGCAGTCCACCCTGAAACGCGACATGGAGTTCGGCCACAAGAATCCTCTATGGCTCCATACGTCCTCTGTATGACGAACGACTCAATATTGTCTCCTCCAGACGCTCGCAAGGAGACCTGATAGTCAGCTACAGAACCCTCCTCATGTTCAATTGTAACCACTCTGAGTTATTCAGTCTGAATCAAATAATAATAATAATAAAAATGCTAAGACTCTCTAACGGGATATTGAATTCAGCAGGCTGTGGTGTATCGACTGGTCCTTGCTTTTGAATTTGGATAAATGTATGATTCTTCATACGGGTAAAAGCAACCCTGTGATTCGATATACAAGAGGTGGTGAATGAAACATGAAAAGGCGTATCCATGCTCAGAAGAACATTTGAGTACTGTCATCCTAGGACTTGTAGTTCTGCTCTGCCAAACATTTGTCAGGCCAATCATGGAGTTTGCGGGTCCAGTGTGGCATCCTGAATCACAACCTGGATCTTTTGGAATCGGTACAGGGTAGCGCAACAAGAATCCCCTATGAAGAACGACCGATATTTTCGAGTTACCATACCTGAGAGTCAGCTACAGAACCCTCCAGATATTCAATTGTGACCACTCTGGATTATTTAAACTGAATAAAAATAGACCAACTTGGCGGTCACAGGCTAAAACTATATCGAGAGAATTTCCAGACATCCCAAATGCAGTATTTCTTACCAAATCGGATTTTTGAGTTGTGGAATGAATTGCCTTCAGACATTATCGACGCGTCATCTGTAAATGTGTTTGAAAACAAATATGATCTTTGGTCTTCATCACAGCTGATGTAAGTATAAACATTTTCATTTTTTACTTCTATTTCTATATAAATCTATTCGTAACGTTTTCTTAAGTTATATTCTAAAAGTGCACTTATTGTTCTAGCTCAATAAAAATTCTACATTGAGGCATCCATAGGTCTTAGACCTCTATTTTTCTTTCCAAATATTATATGCCAACAACAAATGAAAGAAATGAATTAAGATTTTGCAAGAAGAACGCGATCTGTCATTTATTTTGTTTACAATGCTCGATTTTGTCAGTTCCCACAAGTGTTTCGCGTTTTTTACAATGGATAAAAATATCGAATGAAGAATTTGTCTCAAATTTTGTATTGTGAATGGAATTTCGTATCCCAAATCACTTGAACATATTACAGAAGGCTTATCAAAAACACGTGCATATGAGTGGTACAGTGCATTCAACAGCGGTCCAGATGTGGTGGAAGATAGCCTCGCTCTGATCGGCCATCAACATTTTCAAATGAAGTTAACATCGATTAATGAAGGAAATGGAAATTGTAAATCATTATTTAAATTTGAGGGAGAAAGTTAATGAACTTTCTGTGTCTTACGAATCAATTGGTACCATTTTAAACGATTGTTTGGGCATGAAACGCATTGCCGATCGACTAGTTCCAAAACATATCGCGTAAAGATCGCCGCAGACATGCTATAACGCGTCAATTCCGATCAGACACTGGGAATTCTTGGCAGAAGGTCAGGCGGTAAATAGAATATTAAATGAGCGTTATGCGGCGTTTGAAAGAGCAAATTCGTCGAAAAACGCCAGATTTATGGAAAGAAGACTCATGGATGATAAGGCTATCATTGTGAATAAATTTCTGACCAAAAACTCAAATACTATCGAACAACCACCGTATACACCTGATATGGTTCTGGCCGACGGCTGAAAAATAAATATTCTGTGTTCAATCGTCCAATTTCCGTTACTTTTTCGACAGAATGTATAAGGATATGTCAAAAATTCAAACACCATATAAATCTGCATAAATTCATGAAATGAATGAATTAAATAATTAAACGAAGAAAACTTGAAACTCATGACTCCTGAAACTTTAAATAAAGTTACATTTACTCATAAAATTCCACAACTTTTGAGACATACTTTATAACATCTTCGAATGTTATCAGTTTAATGTTTACCTCGAAATTTGGATATCGCACCGGCATCGGAATAGTAATACTAAGTTGGGTCAATCTAGCACATAACTACACATACAATACTGTCGAACAAACACACTTAATTTCAAATGTAAACTGAATATTTTCTTTCAAATATTTTATCAAGTTAAAGCATACGGGCATATTAAATGCCTGGAATAATAACACTGGCTATCTTTAGTAGAAAAACTGATATTACAGCCATATGAACTTCGTTCATGTATAATGTGTTGATAAAAAAGGAACAACTCTCTTTTAATATATTCCAAATTGCTTTTAGTGACGTTGTAACTAGACTTTCATTAATTATTATTCAAGCATCTAACGTTTGAAAAATGTTTTGATGATTGGATTATATATACAGGGTGTTTAAGGAAGACACGCAAGGAGGTGATTGCTGAAATCATTTCATCATTTCAAAAACTTGGCGTCGAACAAGAAAATTTCAACAGAGCTCTTTTCTTGAAAAATAACTGGACAATTCAAAGAAACTTTTTATTTTTGAAAAAATCAGTAGCGTACTAGTACTTTCTTTGAGAGTAACCTGCGTAGTGCCCATAGACACGCTATTGGTGAGTCCGAAATATTGGTTTATATTAAAATTATGCGGCTCTGAAAGTTTTCGATACCCCCAAAATTTTACATCAATATCTCAAACGGTTAAAGATTAAACTTTAAACCTCTGTAAAGAAGTATTTACGGACCTATGTACTTTCTTCTTCTTCCTGCACAGCGCCCATATGGGCAGTACTCAGGCCGTTTGGCTCATTGTGCTTGCCGTGTGTTGTTGAGTTGTTATTTGTCTCGCAAAAACTTCCTGATGAAGCTTGCAAGACTGTTGTAGGGGGCCTCCTGGATCGTCCAGGCGCTGGGTGTTTCAGTGCCCAAGGGTTCAGTTTGGTTTCCTTATGGGCGAGACATTCGAAGAATATGTGTTCCGTTGTTTCGTCATTTTCTAGGTAACCACGACATTGTTTGGTTTCCGATAGTTTCATGACGTGTAGATGTTTGTTCAGTTGGTGTCCCGTCAATAGGCCCACTACCATCCCAACAGACTTTTTTTCGAGGGACATTAGTTCATGTACCCTCTTCTTTGATTGCGGCCCTTTTATGAGCCCTTTTGACCATCCCAGTCCCAAGATACCTGCTCAGTAGTTTTGGACCTCGGTGGTGGTCCAGTTTTGAAAGAAAGAGTGCACATGGGTCCATGAGATGGCCAGAATTGGTTCTGGTCACATCGGCCTGACAGCTGTTGCCTTTTTAGCGAGGCTGTCTGCTATCTCGTTTCCTTCGATGCCCTGATGGGCTGTGCACCAAATCAGAGTGACTCTGTTTGTAGCACTGAGTTGTCGAAGTGCTGTTCTGCATTCGTTAACCAGTTTGGATGTAACCTTCGTATCTTTAAGATATCTAAGGGCGTTTTGGCTATCAGAGCATATGTAGATCTATGCGTCGCTATAGTTCCTATGTAGGTTTTCCTGTATGCACCGGAGAATAGCAAATATTTCTGCGTGTTACGGTGACGTTGTCTCCCAGCGCAATCATAATGTTTGCCATAGGGCCGTGAACGCCGATGCCTGTACCGGTCCCGGTTTTGGACCCATCCGTAAACCAGGTGGGGCACTGTGGTGTGAGTGGGGTGTGGTCCAAATTTATTTTGTAGGGTTCGTCAAAGTATTAGGTGGCTCTTGTTTGATCTGAGAAGGTCAGGTCGGAGTTCTCTGATTTTTTCAGGGATGCGGAGTGTCCAGAGATTGGATTTCTGTCCTCCCCCATACCTCCCTCCCACAGTCTCAAAGAGGCCCTCATGGCCATCTCTTCCACCACTATCTGTAGTGGAGCGATGCCCAGAAGACACTCCATGGAGGCCGTGGGTGTGGATCTCAAAGCTCCCGTCGCTGCCAGACATGCTTGCCTTTGGATCTTGTTGATTTTGTTCCGTTTTATCCCTTTTTCCAGTGCAGGCCACCATACGATGGTGGCATAGGTCAGGAGCGGTCTTATCACTGTTGTGTATAGCCAGTATATTATCTTTAGTTTAAGTCCCCATCCGGGGCCGAATAGTCTCCGGCACGCCCAGAGTGTGTTTTTGGCTCTTTGCGCCCGTCTTTGCATGTGATTGTCCCAATTCAGTTTGGCATCAAGCATCGCACCTAGGTATTTCACTTATTTTACTATTGTTAGTTCCCCGTTGAAAAGAATGGGTGCCTTGAAGGGCGGTAGTTTCCTTTTTCGAGTGAATAGAATCATGTCTGTTTTGTTAGGATTTACAGACAAGTCGTTCTCTCGGCACCATTGTTCAGTCAACTTCACATATGGTGCTGAGGTTTTTCCCAGGAACAAGGAGGACGAGGTCGTCGGCATAACCCACCGCAAAGTGCCCAGCATCGGCAAGGGCCGCCAGTAGCCCATCCAGCACGAAGTTCCAAAGAAGAGGAGATAGAACTCCCCCCTGTAGACATCCCCTGCTGGCGGTTCCCAGGACGGTCGACTCGCCGAGCTGAGCCTCGATGGTCGACAGCAGACGTCCCTTCACCTTGCTATGGTCTTGTTTACTTTCCTATCTGCGATAGCTTTCTCTATTGATTTGTAGAGTGTGTTGTCGAAAGCTATATCTTAGAATATTCCTAGAGTAACTTCGCCGTTTTCCAATCCTTTCTCGATATACCCTACTACGGAGTGTAGTGCTGATTCGACTGATCTACCTCTACCTTGCTCGTAGGCATGTTGAGTGATATGTAGGGGTGCTCCACTAGGGTGTTCTCCCTCAGATAACTTTCTACCAGTCTCTTCATAGTCTTCAGTAGGAAGGAGATGAGGCTGATTAGTCTAAAATCTTTGGCGATTTTGTATACGATCTTGCCCAGCTTGGGGACGAAGACAACCCGTACCTTTTCCAGGGAATGTATCCCAAAGCTAGGCAGGATCTGAAGAAGTGGATTAAGTGCATAACAATTTGGTCCATACCTTTTATTAAGTGTGCAGGGTATAAATCATCTGCTCCTGATGCTTTATATGGTTGAAAGGTAGTTACTGCCCATCGAACCTTTTCTACTGTAACTACCATTGAGGCTGTGTTCCAGTTTGCTTTGTCAGCATGTCCACTGGATTTCTAGATTGCTGTGTTGTCGATCAGGAAACACGGAAAGTGGACTTCAGCCAGGTGCCTCAGTGTTTCATCCTTCGTCTGTGTTTTTACTCCTTCCGGTGTATCATGACTTTGGAAGTCTGTCGGTTCCGCTGCGGAGGGGATGCGGCGAAGACGGTTTGCCTCCGGTACACCCTCAATTTCCTCGCAATAGGAATGCCATGCTTCTTTTTTGGATTTTTGATCAATCCTTTGTATGCTCTTTGGGCTTCCTTGTAGTTGTCCCAATTGCTTTTTATGCTAGTGCGCATCGCTTTATTTAGGAGGCGTCTACTTTTCATCCTTTGGGCCTTGAGTTCTGATGCCAACCATAAGGTTTCATTTTTGCCTCTATTGTATTGTATAGGGTAACTGTTGTTGTACGCCAAGGTGATACTGGTTTGCAGTTTCTCAACGGCAGTTTCCAGATTCTTGATGTTTTTCGGTGTCTTAATTGAAGGTCCCACCATTTCCGATAATTGTTCCTGATATAGATCCCAATCGGTTTTTTTTTGGTTCCTGTAAGGCACTGGTTGTTGTCTTGGTTTACTTGCGATGTCGAAACAGATATGTCGATGGTCGGAGATGGAAACTACTTCTGTTGCCACTCTCCAATTTCGAATTTTTCGAGTGAATTGCTCACTGCATATAGTCAAGTCCAGGACTTCTTTTACGGACCTATGTTGATATGAACTTTTTTCATGAAATTACTTCAGCAATCAGCTCCTTAAATATGGCCGTGTTTTCTTTAAACAACCTGTATGTATAATCCAATCATCGAAACATTTTTCAATAATTTTTTCCGAATAGACTTCAGTTCTCTTCGTGAATTCTCTGTTATGTGTTCTAAAAAAGTCGGCCGTAGCCATGTCAGGTGAATACGGTGGTTGTTCGATAGTATTTGTTGAGTTTTTGGTCAGAAATTCATTCACCAAGAGATACCTTTCTTGGCAGAAGAGTGTTTTGTTCGACAATATTATAACCATTCGAAAATGCTTTGTTCACATATGCTACCCTGTATAAACAAAATTTCAATCATTTTTGATGAGTAATCGAAAAATTAATAGTTACTCAAGTTGTTTCTGAATCCAGTTAACAAGGCCATCATTAGGATCGAGGTATGTCGACCAGATCATCAAAAAACAACGCTCTGAGCATTTGTATTGACGAGGTGCACCGTTAATGACTTTCCAAAATAATCCATATCTCCTAAGTAATTGCGTAGTCTGACTACAAGAGTATTATAAGTGAATGCGTGTTGCACAGCATACTCTACCGCCCAGGAGAAAATGTATTGCCTTTACGTATCACTTGACCTTTCCGAATGTTATTCAACGTTGATGAATGCGCCAAATAGTGTTGTAAATATTTATAAGCATGTGATCTTATCGTGTTTATAATTGATGATACGAGGAGGATACTGGTGGCATATTGATACCTTTCTTTTAGTATAATTTGAAGATTCAGTACAGTGTGGACCAATTTCGATGTTAAAGTATGACAGCTACATTATGTCAAAAGAGTACCGGGAAATGGTTCATCAAAATTTTTTGCATTGCCTTCAAAGTGGGCCCCTTTCCCAAATATTACATTCACGCATTCATTTCTCTTTTATGTCTTGTATCGATTCAAAACAATTACCTCGAAAAGGTAGTTTGAGTTTTGGAAAAAGAAAAAAGGCTGCCGGAGCCATATCAGGTGAATACGGTGGTTGTGCGATGGTATTTGCCGAGTTTTTGGTCTGAAATTCATTCACAATGATAGCCTTATGAGATGGTATATTATCGTGGTGAGAAATCCATGAGCTTTCTTTCCACAAATCTGATATTTCCCAAGGAATTCGCTCTCTCAAACGTCGTATAACGCTCAGGTAATATTCTTTATTTACCTTTTGATCTTATGGCAAGAATTCTGAGGGCACAAAACCGCTATAATGAAAGAAAACAGTCAACATTTCCTTGACTTTTGATCTTCAACAGTTGAAGATCCGTTGATCCTGGTCAAGACCAGGATCAACGAGCTTTCCTAACAGATTGTACGTACCCACACTTCCGATACGTTATTGTTTATTCTATCAAAGTCTTATAAATATTCCTTTTCGTCATTTCACTCAAATTTTTGTTCCACAGAATTGAATGTAGCGCCTTAGTCATACTCCTTCCTTCTCCTATCTTCCGTAGTATATCTCACTCCAAGGTAGTATTGCTCAACGTTCCTTATGTTTCCTTTGTCTGTATTCAAATCTTCTCCTTCCCCGCCTATCACCATGTACTGTGTTTTTTGAGATTTATTTGTAGGCCCTATTTGTCGTACGCCTCTATCGGTTTGTTCATCGACCTTTACGCGATTGAATTTTGAAGAAAATTCAGGTTTTTTGGAACTAGTCGAGTAGCAACACGTTTCATGCCCAACCAATCATTGGAAATGGTACAAATTGATTCGTGTGACACAAATTCATTGCCTATCTCTCTCCTACTTGAATTAGTTTTCAATTTCGCCACATTTTCAGGCCCCTGAACCTAACCTAACCCTGAGAACCTCTAGATAGGACCAGAACGCAGAAATTTTAGTCATCCAGTAAGGTATAATCACATACTTAAAATCCAAAATTTCAAGTCTGTAGTTCATTTAGTTTCGCATTTATGACACTCTAGTAGTACTAGTACTTCCCATAAACTAAGCTAAAATTTGGTACAGAATTAGTGTTTAATGGCAACATAAAGAGAAACTATAAAAATTAGGATAATCGAAGATATGGACTACCTGGTGACCCTGATTAGAAAACACAAGAGCCCAACCAAACAATTAGAGATCCACATACCGCCTTTACAAAAAATATTCAACTTGGAGCGAATGGCAATACGAAAAACTGTTGCTAATGTACAAGAATCAGAACCGGATAAAAGAAAAGAAAGATTTGTAATATTAAAAAAACTAGTGCTAAAAAAAATTGTTAAATAAGAAAATCTAATAAAATAATTGTTAAAACTCTAAACGATGCAGTTAAAAGCTATTCTTCGAAAAGCGAAAAAGTGGATAAATTCAGTGAAAATACCAAAAGTCTCCTCAAGAGAAGGAAAAACCTGCTCTCACTCAAGAATACCAAGACGTAAATAAAGCAGCACTAAAATCAGCAAGGGAGGATATACAGTTGCATAATGAGAGAATAGCACTTTGTACTATTGAAGAATTCAAAGGCATAAAAGTATTCTGAAGAGAGATGACAAGAAAAATGGAAATGATAAGACTCAAAAGATCAAATGGCACAATAACAGAGAACAGAGAGAAAATACTCAAGGCTGTAGAAGAATTCTATAAAAATCTCTACACCTCGGAAAAGACCAGTGACTTGACTCGACAAGAAAAAGATGTTAGAGTACTCAATGTCGGCTCTGAAGATATCCCGCCAATAACTAGAGTTTAAATCGAACAAGCGATCAGTCAGTCTAATAAGTGAAAAGCTTCTTGATGATCTGGAGACACTTTTCAACAAATACCAGGAGGAAGAAGACATACCAACTGAGTGGACAAATGCGCTAATTACTCTATACCACAAGAAGGGAGACACAGAGCAACTAGCAAATTATAGGCCCATTAGTTTATTGTTTCAAACATACAAAACATTCTCCAAAATCATAGTGAACCGCCTAACACCAAAATTAGAGTTTTTTCAGCCAATAGAACAGGCCGGCTTCAGAAAGAATTTTAGCACCAACGAGCATTTACAAACTGTGAGAAGTCTCATAGAGAAATGTACTGAATATAATATCCCTCTCTGGATGGCTTTTCTTGATTACAAGAAAGCATTTGATACAATTGAATTATGGGCAACTGAACAAGCTCTGAAAAACTCAAGAGTTGACCACCGATACACAAGCCTACAAGTACAACTTCATGATGTTACCAATAAAGTGAACATAGGGAGAGGAGTTAGGCAGGGTGATACTCTGTCACCTAAACTTTTCATTACGGTTCTGGAGAATGCATTGAAGAGAGAAGAGTGGGGCGACAGAGGTTTAAACATCAATAGAGAAAAACTAAATGTACGCAGATGACGTTGTTGTGATTGGTCAGAGGAAGAACTGAGTACACTCATAGATGATATTCGTAGAACAGAAAGGGTGGGTTTGGAAATCAACTATGAGAAAACTAAATATATGTCAAACCAAGAAGAGCCTGAGCAAGATCTCATAATAAATAACAACGAGATAGAGAAAGTAGAATGTTTCAAATATCTAGGTCAAAAAATCACTATTGGAAAAGCAAATCAAGAACTCGAGATTGATGAACGAATAAGAATGACCTGGGCAGCTTACTCGAAAATAAAAGATGTGATGCAGATGCGTATTCCACTACGTCTGAAAGCTGATCTTTACAACTAGTGCCTCTTACCTGTAACAACATATGGCGCAGAAACGTGGGTCTTCATAAAAGCAATCCTCGACAGACTGAGAGTAATCCAACGGGCGATAGAGAGAAAGATTTTAGGAATCACATCGTAAAATGAAGAATTGGATAAGAGAGATGACTGGTGTAGAGGACGTAGTGAGGAGGTCTGCCAACTTGAAATGGAAATGGGCTGGACATGTGGACAGACACCCGGAAAACTGACAATTGAATTATTGGCAACTGAACAAGCTCTGAAAAACTCAAGAGTTGACCACCGATACACAAGCCTACAAGTACAACTTCATGATGTTACAAATAAAGTGAACATAGGGAGAGGAGTGAGACAGGGTGATACTCTGTCACCTAAACTTTTCATTACGGTTCTGGAAAATGCATTGAAGAGAGAAGAGTGGGGCGACAGAGGTTTAAACATCAATAGAGAAAAACTAAATGTACGCAGATGACGTTGTTGTGATTGGTCAGAGGAAGAACTGAGTACACTCATAGATGATATTCGTAGAACAGAAAGGGTGGGTTTGGAAATCAACTATGAGGAAACTAAATATATGTCAAACCAAGAAGAGCCTGAGCAAGATCTCATAATAAATAACAACGAGATAGAGAAAGTAGAATGTTTCAAATATCTAGGTCAAAAAATCACTATTGGAAAAGCAAATCAAGAACTCGAGATTGATGAACGAATAAGAATGATCTGGGCAGCTTAGTCGAAAATAAAAGATGTGATGCAGATGCGTATTCCACTACGTCTGAAAGCGGATCTCTACAACCAGTGCCTCTTACCTGTAACAACATACGGCGCAGAAACGTGGGTCTTCACAAAAGCAATCCTCGACAGACTGAGAGTAAACCAGCGGGCGATAGAGAGAAAGATTTTAGGAATCACATCGTAAAATGAAGAATTGGATAAGAGTGATGACTGGTGTAGAGGACGTAGTGAGGAGGTGTGCCAACTTGAAATGGAAATGGGCTGGACATGTGGACAGACACCCGGAAAACTGGAGTGGAAAAATAATAAGATGGTGACCTCAAAAGAACTGCAGGTCTAAACTAGTAGCAGGTAGCAGAGAGTAGGGAATTGTGGAGGAGTAAAAGGAAGGCCTATACCCAGAGGGTGAAACGGCTGACAAACAGACAGAATAAAATAAACCAATATGAAATCCCACCAAAAACATTCTGTAAAAAACTAGCCAAGTCTCGATGGAGCTGCTTGTTTATCTTTAAAAAGTAATGAATATTATTATAGTTAATGTTGTGTGACTTGGCCGTTGAAGTTGAACTTGTACCCACCGGTATTTTTAAATTAAAAGAGGTATCGCTCGAATATCGAACTTCTTTATTTACGTATATTGTTTTAAATTTTATGCGTTCATTTTGAATCACAATGCACGGTTATGGAGCTTAACTCCTCCAGTGCTGAATTCCATCCGTTTCCAGTGTATGGTAAAGAGCTCCTACGCTTTCAATGCAAGAATCAAACAGGGTCAAAGACAGGCAACGAATATTTTTATGCAAATAAGAGAAGGCGATAATTTTCGAAGGCTGACTATATTTTTGTCCTCTTATATTTATACGCCTTGTTGATTAATCACTGTTAGTATTCTCTTTTTCTATAAATTCAAATGAATCAAATTTTCATAGGATTTAAACTAACTCTGAGTACAACTGAAAGGATACTGTACTTTAAAAGGCGCCTACAATAAATGTGATAAGTTGTCATATAGTACGAACTATTAATCGCCTTCACATTATGCCCGCTTTCTGCATACATCAAATGTTTTAAGTGATTCAAGATTTTCCATGAATTTTTCTCCATGATGAATTTCATTAATGTAACCTAACCTTTTCAAAATGTTCACAATTCAAAATTACTCACCGCATAGCTCTGTTCTGAAATGGTACTCAAACCAAGCAGAACTTCCATGGATTTCCTCTGTCTTCTTCTGTCCTTTCTTCTCTTAACTGAGCCAGTGCGATCTGCTTCTTTACTGATGGATTCGCAATAGCGGACAAAGTCCAGGTCGATGTGGTAGCCATAGGGGCAACAGTCGCACAAATATAATGGATAGCCTAAAACAAAATTTTCAAATTCAAATTTTACTGTCTCTGGTTTGTAAAAGATTAACTAGGTTATGTGAAGAAGCAGTAATCTTTTCTGTTTTACTCAGCCACTCATTGTTATGCTTCTTCCTTCGTATTGTCATTAGGATTGCTTTGGTGGAATACGTTTGATCTTTATTATTGACTTGGTTTGTTACCTCTTTGATCTCTTGGAATAACGCCATATAGAGAAAAAGAATGCACTATGTACCCCTAAAGACTAATATATACACACAACCAAATTTATATGAAATCACTCGGTATTTCACATAATTATTGATTGTTGATAGAAGAAGTCGTAGGAAAATCACTTCTGAAGAACAAGCCCGCTTTTTGTAACAAATTGCTAGAAGAGACCCTAGTCGTCACACCCAATACTCCAAAGGCAATATCTGGAAGCAACAGGCATCAGTGTATCAGTCGAAACGATACGTCAAAGACTTCGTTCAAGGGGTTTATACAGCAGAAGGCCCCTAAGAGTTCCAGAGCTAACCAGACAACAAAAAATTAACAGACTTAATTGGTGCACCAAAATTGGAATATTGAGAATTGGCGAAATGTTCTTTTTTCGGATGAGACCAGAATTGGCGTTCGATCAGATGACCACCGGATTCGGGTTTTAAGGGGTTGTAGAAGACCAGCTAGACTCCGAGCAGCGAGACAAATTCCAAAATACTAAGAGAGCAGTGTGATGTTGGGAGGCAAAACAGATTTGATCTCGTTTCCTGCAAGTGTAACGGCTAGAAATTACGTGGACCTAGTGCTGGAGCCCATAATGAGACTCTGGCGAGGTGGTGAGAATTTCACTTTTATGCAAGATAATGCTCCTCCGCATACCAGCAATCTCGCGTGACATTATCTTGAACCAGAGGGAATCACTATTTTGGACCGGCCAGCTTGCTCTCCAGACCTTAATTCTATTGAACATTTATGGAATAATCTCAAAAGGAAAATAAGATCGCGCCAGGATAATCCAAGAACCCCACAACAGCTCATCCAAGCCGCCACAGAAGAGTGGGAGAATATCACCCCAGAGGAGATCCAAAGCTTCATCCAAAGCATGCCTAGACGGATTCAGGCTTGTATCAGGGCACTCAGCTCACTCCGTGAAAAAACAATTTTCAATTCTTCTACTACCTGCGGAAAGAGTCTCTCATTTTCTTATATTTATTTCTTTCTTAAAATAAACCTTAATTTATTTCTTCAATTGAAATATCTCAAAAAGGTTCCATTTTAACAGTACTTTGAAATTTCCAAAATCCCTGAGGTAATATTCAAATTATCTGGTGATTCCATATAAATTTGGTTGTGTGTATACTAGTTTATCATTATAAAATCCTCACAAATGTTTTTGAAGGTTAGATTTCAGTGAATATATTATATGAAACACCCTGTGATTTGCAATTTTCATTGAATTCTATCGATATGCATTTGTTGGTATATTCAAAACTGCTCTAAATGGTAAGATTCCGAAAATAGTGTTTCATAGTTAAAGCATATTTTATAAGTTGGAATCAATTTTATTACCTCGGTTAGAACTTAATTCATGAATGGAACATCGGCATGAAGCCTATTCTAGAAGTCTAAATCGAACAGCCTGTATCAGGAAAACCAATCCAATATGTTGAGTTTTTAATATGCATTGTATGCGGAATTATTTGTATATTGATAATCAATCCTAATGCTTTATTCTACGATATATTTTATTCAAGTTATGAAACATTATGCTGATGTTATTTCCAATTTATCTCATATTTCTATTGTTTGCATTTTTCGCGATTATTGCAATATTACTATCAAAGCTACGATATTTATTTTAAGAGGTAATCACGAATTCCTTAAAGAAAAACATCTCTCAGATATGACGTTTTATCTGCCAGATTTATCTCACCGAAACATGAAGAAACACTGAATGGTGTTGTCAGATAGCATGTACATAGAAATGTATCAACATGTACTCAATTTCATTAACTCAACAAAAATTAGAACAGATAAAACGAAAATATCTGGAATAATTGCAGGAAAGTACTAACATTTTATCTTCACAACTCTAAAGATTAATAGACTCACCCCAAGTTTTTGCAGATGAAGAAGTAGTATAGCTGGACAGAGACATGATGCTGCTAGATCTGTCAAAATTAGTAGGCCTGCAACAGAATAAAGACATGATTTTTCCTTTACCAAGCGATTCATAGAAAATACAGCACTACATTTGTAGTATCCCACCTCGGAGATCATTGTTTTAATATTTTCTGATAGATTAATATTTATAGCACTGATAAAAGATTTTATCTACTTAGTTTGGTATCGAAACAATGTGCTAATGAAATAATTAATTCCTTGAAATATATCTTAAGAAAACAAAACCTTAGTATTAAAAATTGAATTAAAAATTTAACCTATTTTTGAAATTGAACATTCTAATGAATTTTCTGTGAATATCTATAAATTATCCACGATATACGGGGGACGTCCTAGAAGTACATGACTTGCAGTGCTGAAATGACCAATTAATGAAATGATGCCCTAATAAAAGCATCATTGTTGATTAAATGAAAAGAACAGTTGGGGCTTGAGAGTGGGGCAACATAGATAAAATTTGCACAAACGATGGGCACTAACGAAGCGTTGTTTCGTGATGGTAATGTTCAAAGGCTTAGAGAGTTCTAGGAGGTACTATAATGATGTCTCACACTGCTAATGAATCAATGGTTCACCTTGACCTATTCAATAGCCTGAGCTGAATCTGATTGAGCATGCTTGGGATACATTGCAAAGGAGATGATACAAGGTCGACATAATTCCCAAAATCAGAAAATCAATTGATTTTTTTCATTATCCGCCGAGAAATTTTCAATGACTTAATTTTAAGCATGGCTAGGATGTGGAGAGTTGTAGGGAATTCACTCGGAGGTAATAACAGATTCATTGTTCGAACATCCTTTCTTCAAGTAAATCTTCACGCAAAAAAGATAAGCTACCGGATCTTGAACATTTCGGGTGAGTGCCACAGGAGATGTCTTTGGGACGGTCAATAGTTTCGGGCAGATGAATTGCTAGGTAGAATCACACCAGATTCAAATAGTTGTACCAGTGGAACTGAAATTAGATGATTTAACTACAGGCGCAAGGTTTAGGGGCAAAATGATTCTTCTTAGATCTAGTTGCTAGTGTTTCGTGCCATTATTTGGTCGTAGGGCTAGATTTAAACTTGATAGGACCTAACAAAGGTTCTTTTAAAAGGCATAATTCACAAAGGCTTATCTCTTAAGACATCTCGCAAAGATTGAGGCATCGTATTGAACTTAGATATTGCCTTTCTAACTTTCGCCAGATTACAGCCATATGATCAAATGTTAAACTGCATAATTTGCTACTCTTGTATATTGGAGCTGAGGAAACATAATTTATCTACAGAAAGTAAATGAAATACAGGGTGTTGAAATCTTCAAATTTTCTCAATTGCTGGCTGCAGAAATCAGACCTCATATGATGTACACTATGCCTCCAGTGTTCTGGCGAAACATGCAGCAACATCATGGAAATATCAAAGTTAATGGAAGAAAATGAATTCACATTCGACTTTGAATTACATTCTGAGCCACAGCCTGGACCATCGAAGAAAAGTAGAATAGAATAGCTAGCTAATAACCGATTGAAAATATGATTAGATCAAGATGCATGTGGAGTAGGCCTACTGGGTATACCACGTAAAAAAAAACGCACCTACAGACTCAGAGATCATAAAACTAAGTTAAACATTTTGTTTTTACCGTATTCTCATGAACATTGACGATCCCGGTCAACTTTGGTGCTCTGTAACAGCGTTTTGAATGAATGAAATTAAAAAAAATTAATGAGAAAAATTTTCCTCAAAATACCATCTACAAGATTGGTCTGAGGTAATGTTTTTGTAAAATGTATAAAAAAAAAAGTTAGAGCAAGCAAGAAAATTTTTATTTTCTCACTTTTATGCTTATAACTCCTTTAATTTTAAATTTAGGGCAAAAAGTTATATGAGTATATTTGTGGGCAAAGCGATTTGCTACAAATTATGTCGTTATAAATTTTTTGTAGGACGTATATTTTCCGAGATATCGCGAAAAAGATTATTGCACCCCTTTTTCCAAGATGTAGGTCGGGGGACAAGGGCGGCAACCGCACAAACTTGGGGTTAAGCTTATACTAACCCCCCCAATATGTCCCAAAAAAACGTCCTCTAAAAAACGCAAAGCTCATGTAAAATTGCAATGGACTAAATGTGTTTAGATATGAAAAGATACGACTAAGTTCAAGCAAACAATACAAAATTCATTGTTCAATTTTTTTCAGGAATAAGTTTTAATTGCAGAATAGGGAATTGGCGCAACAAAATATCGAGGACACATTCAATACTCCTTGCACAGATGTTATTCACAATCAGCACGTGCTAATTTGTATTCTGTAGTAAATACTCGTTCACAGTAGATAGCATAGTAAACATGAATTACAGCTTAAACCGTCGAAATTCTAGGAAATATAAAGCAAATAATCAAATATATGCCAAATATCTACAGATACAGGTACAAGGTAAACAAACTTCTTCGAGCAGGTTCCAGGTCGAGGTGATAAGTTGTGTCACTAGATATATTAAAATCATCGCTATAAATAGAAATATTCTGTGCATTCTTTTCTGAAAGAAATATATTGTCCTCCAACCCACTTTAACCAAATATTCAGCGAAAATTCCAAAAAATACGCCTACCTAATTCTGAAGAAGCAGTTATTTGTATTCTCAAAAAATTATGGCTCGTTGACCTCTGTCACAACCGGCTGCAGTTTTCATTTTCGAGGCACAGCTTCGGTTTACTAATTTCGGACGGAAGATTTACATGACATTAGAAATTGAATTATTTAGGAGTATAATAAACACGACGCGAAATAACTCGTACCTCGACGAACGAACCACGAGGATAGACTGGTGTAGACTACCTGCAATAGAGATTCGTTATTCTAACAAAACCAACGCAAGATCGCAATGCAGGAGACAAGAGAGTACCCAATAACGACAAAGCAAGAGGCAAGGCAACTGTTGTTGAGTTCACTCCAGTCAGTACCATTTGCTAGAAGCAAGAATAACGTATAGATTGTTCCTCCAACTCTATTTATCCACTATCTGCGCATGTTCTGTGGAGCCAGGTGTAGTATAGTGAATACCAATAGAAAGATGGACTAAGATGAGATAATCACATTAATATCTCAAAGCTAGCGTAATAAATACTTGAACGGAATGAAAAACATGCAATTTAAACTTCATTTGAAACATGTAAACGTAACAAATGTCAACATTATACCTACACGATTACTTTATTTATTGCAAGATTAAAGTTTTTTGTTTTTCAGAAATTGCTACAGGTTTTGCGTACTTCACATAGAGATGGCGCTTAGGTCGATCAAAAATCACCTGTTTGTGCGTAAACGACGTTGGATCACTCGTTATTCGCTCTTGAATTTGAAATGAAGTGTGATTAATTTGCACCGATTTCAGAATTATCTCGAATATATGAAGTATCAACAATATACAGAGTAAAAAAAAAAGTAAGCTCAAAAGTTGATGTACCGTTTAAAAGCCAGATGAATGTAGTAGTTTTTTCCAAAAAAAAAGGCTACTTATCGATCAGTTTTCAGTGGTACAGCTAACAAGAAAATACCACTAATTTTGTTCATTTCACAATTTTTTATTTAGCCTTTACAATACCCGATATACAAATTTTTTAGAGTAACAGAGATATTCTTGTTTCTATAGAGAGAAAAGCAAAAAATTTCGTAAAATCAAGAAATGTTAAATAACTCGATAATTATCAATTTTTTGTTGCAAATGGCTTGTACTATCACTTACTGAACTTTGGCACCTTTTATAGTAGACCCTGTATATATATATATATATATATATATATATATATATATATATATATATATATATATATATATATATATATATATATATATATATATATATATATATATATATATATGACTTTTGAAAGTCAGTCGTAAAAAACAAGCGAATAAATAGAATACCAGCGAAAAAAACAGACCATGCCCGTTCTTTAATCAGGCATCTAAACTCGCATCATGCCTCCTACGATTGCCCCTAAAGTGTGAGCACAAGAAATGTAACAGGGAAACCATACTATCTTGCGTATGATTCAATAAACGAGTGAAAAAGCCTGTGGAAAAACATCGTTCCCCTGTCGCTATTGCACTAGTAATCTCTTGTCAGTTTATGTTGTGTTAGTGTCGTGTGTACAAATGAAGCCCTACGGGGGTGTAGCCCTTGCCTTATCAACGTACACCATGGCCCTAAGAGGAAGCAGTCCTAGCCTTATCTGAGAACATAACTAATGCTCCGTTGTTTTTCAACAGGAAACATCTCAATCACCATTCGGGGGTGTAGTCCATAATAACCTCAAAAAACTAATCTCCTAATTAGACTTCAAGTTCTCTACCCAGTTAATGAAATTATCTGGGACGGAATGAATTTCTTGAAAACCACCCGTAAAATGGTAAAAAGGACAATCGAGGACTAAATGTCTTCTTGTTTCTTCAGCTGCGCCACATTCACATGCCGGACTTTCTACAGTATTCCATTTGAACAACATGACCATGTCTGGTCCTGAGACGATTTAATGTACACCATTTTTTTCTACTTATATCGAAACCTGCAACCCTTTTGAAAGAATCCTCTATGAGAACTGTATAGAAAACATCAACTTCCTGCCATTCAGTTTTCCAAAGATCAACAGCCTTCACCCGTGTACGCAAAAAGTCAATCGACCAAATAGGTTTCCTAGATTTCAATCTCAGGTTTGGTGGATTTTGAAGATCATGTATTATCGGAAAAACTTCTGGAAATGAGTGATCCCAAGAAGATTTAAGAGCTAATTTCCTGCGAATATGGGAAGGAACTATATTACAAATAACCATGGGGTAGCAGTCGAACTGATACATCCACTTATAACTCTCATAGAACAGTTTAACTGAGAACCAATCTTATTAACATGAGCACTACTCAACCCTACCTGACAGCAATATTCTGTTGCTGAATATACTAAAGCTAAAGCAGTAGTTCGCAAAGTAGAGACTTCGGCGCCCCAATTAGATCCAGCTACTTTATATAAGAAAGCTCTGCGCGATTAACACACTAGATAATCACAATGCTTTCAACAGCGCGGGGAGGAGACACATTTTGGAGGAACTCAAACGAAGAGAAATATCCCCATACTTCAGAGCTACACTAAACGATTACCTCATGAAAAGGAGCGTTACCTATGACCAAATAACAAGTGGAGTCCCACAAGGATCCGTGATGGGGCCGTTGCTGTGGAACTTGCTGTTCGACGGGGTTCTCAAACTTGATCTACCAAAAGGTGTCGAAATTGTAGCCTATGCCGACGACTAGTGGCCAAGTCCGGAACAAGCGAATACCTATATGCAGCTATAGATGAAACGGTACACAGAGTTTCCTACTATTTGAACTCTAGAGGACTCAAACTGAAAGTAGAAAATAGTAAACTCAAACTAACCAAAACCCTGAAGTACCTCGGCTTCACCTTGGACCCACACCTCAACTTTAGGACACACATAATGGAGGCAGCTGGAAAAGCAATAAAGAAAGCAGAACAACTGAACGCTTGCTCCCCAGGACAGGAGGCGTAGAGAAAAGAGAAGGAGAATACTGGCGGAAGTGGTGCATTCGACCATGCTATATGGTCCCCCGTCTGGAAAGACGGTACTAGAATAAAGAAATATTCAGGAAACATGGTGAAAGCCCAAATGAGGATGGCACTAATTGTCTATAGGGCCTATAAAACAGCCTCCATTAAGGCGATAAATATAGTGGCGAGCATGCCCCCTATAGAACTTTCAATAAAAGAAAGGGCGAATGACCCTTTTCACAGGGAAAATAGACTGGGACTGAGCTGTAATATAATGGATGAGTGGCAACGAAGATGGAATGAATCAAGCAAGGGTAGATGGACGTATATGCTGATCAGAGATGTAAAGACGTGGACGCAGAGACCACATGGGGAGGTAGACTACCACCTGAGCCAGGTATTGCTTGGACATGACTGCTTTAAAGCATATCTAAGCTGAATTGGAATGGAGACAACTGGAAATTGCTATCATTGTGAGTATTATGATGATACGGAGCATGCTATCTTTCGATATGTCTCCTCTATCAGAGAGAGGACCATACTAGAAATAGCTATGGAAGAACGAATCGCCCCTGAAAACCTTATAGGTCTCATGTTAGAAAACGAAACTAAGTGGCAAACTATACAAAACTATATAAAAGCAATAATGCAGAAAAGAGAGAGCGATGTAAAGACCAGAAAACAAGAAGTTGAAAGAAACAACTGAACAGCTGTTGACACCTGGTGGAGCGATGAATGCTAATCAGCGATGCCACTCCACTTAGGGGAGTAAACCGGTGTAGGGGTTTTTTAGTGGGTAGGACAGTAATTGAACCCGAACACCCCACATTAGACCAAATAATCAGGGTAAAGATACATAAATCACCATCCAGCTAGAATTTCCGAATCGTTCCGGTCCATGTTAAATATTTGATTCAAGGTGAAAGGTCAAAAAAATGGATTTTTCGCGATTTTCACCAAAACGGTAGGTTTTATATTGAAATTACCACATACAAAAATTGTAGATCATAAAAATTCTCTATGAAAAAATATGAGTACTTTTTTCTAAGAGCCACCATTTCTGAGATACAACGATTTGGAAAATTGTAATTGCCATAATATACATAAGTACGAAGAAAAAGAAAATCAAGAAGAAAAAGATCAAGAAGAAGAGTTTGATGAGTATGAAAAAGATGATAATACAAGGTCACACATATCAGCACATACGATTTAGTAAACCACCCAAAACATCCACCTCATAGTCCTGATTTGGCACCTAACGACGCATACAAAAGTATATCGATCTTCATGGAGAATATTTTGGAAAACAATAAAGCTATTTTCTTCCCTAAGTTACTTGTTTTGTCAGGCGCAAAATTTTAAAGGCAACCTACGTAGTACGGTTTTTTTATCGTTCGGTTGCTTTTGGTGTACGATCGTTGTAGGATGCAAGCTGCGTTTCCACAAACCATTATGCTTAGTTCTTCCACTAATTTAATCTAACAAATCCTTATTAATAGCTTAATATTCAGTAACATAACATTTATCACCAATAATAAACCAAACAGGCGAACTCACTTTCCTTGAAGAAATATTGTATAATCCCTTACTTTTTGAGCACAGTGTATTTGGAATACTGTCCTGGACTCCATTTCCCAAAGTGGCCATTTAGTAGGTAATTGTTTGCAATTCTTACTTTCGAAAGTACTTGCATACGGTTTGTTGATCAAATAGAACAATACGGAATAACAAAAATAATCTTTGTAGCATCCTGCTATTGGATAAAAATAGATCGCCTAGTCGATTCAGAGTTTTATTTATTTGAAACTCTACCGAAATATGCTGCCGTAATAGCTTTCCATCTGCCCTAAACTTAGCTTGTCTTCATTTACATCTTCAATAAAAATTTTAGTGTTCATGTGAGTTAACCATCAGAAATGCAGTGCGGATTTTTGGTATCTTCAATAAATACGTATAGTTTTAGATCTAAAAATATAAAATTGATATTTGCCATGTGAAATTGGTGATACGGAATGGTTGAACTGTTTATACTGTTCACGTTTTTCTCTCTGAATTCAGTGCCCATCTTTTGCTCGTCGCAGGGAAAAGTGTAAGTGTATTCGTTAGAAATTGAAAGCATATATGCTCTAAAGTGAAGATTTCAGTGTAGGAAAATGGGCAAATACGATAGGCAGAGATTTATGGGACCTGGGGGGAAGGATAACGAAATATACAGAAATCGAACAGGTAAAATATTTTTAGTTATCTTAGGTCTTTTGGGACTTGACATCGAAAAAATCTAAGAATCAACAATTCACTTGAATTTTTCTTGAGAATAATGATAAAATTCTTCAAGATTTGCATAGGGTATGACAACAGATTATTAAAAAACGATTTAGCATACTTTGAGTTCATTCTTCCACCAAATCCTGGAATATTTGATTTCTCGTTCGATAGAGATGGGACAGCTCTTGCTTTTGAGGGGATGTTAGTGAAGATTCACGGCTTTCGTTTTCAGAATTCAAGTCGAGTCAAGCTTCTTGAATCGTAAAACTTGATAGCTTGAATCAGAACACAATTACAATAAAACATCGAACTTCCTCTTATATTTAATGAGAGCAAGAATATAAGTTTAAATAATACTAAATATTTGATCGGGAAATATTTAAATTGAATTCAACTTAAGAATGTGAAAAGAATTCATAAAGAAATCACAAATACTGAACAAGAACTAGAGCGAAGGTGAAATTTATAGTTTCAAATAAAACACGCAATAAAACTCACAAAAACGAAATAACAACTGAAATAAACTTTGAAGAATAAGCTAAACTACATACATACTTCATCAGATAGTGATAGTTCGCTGCTTTTGAACTAATAGTTGAGACACATCATCGTCCACTGATTTGTGACTCAATCTTGGTACTAGTTTACGCACCTCTTGGGAACTGTCTGCGTTTAAAAGCCGAACTTGCAGGAATGGTGAAAAAATCTCTTTCCATATTCTCCAACTTTGGAAATATAGCTTCATGCCTGTTTCACCACTCTAAAATAGCTTCCTCATATCGCCACATCATTGGGTGCGGGTATATTTTGTATAGACCTAGTAGGTCTAATCCGAATTAATTTGACTCCAATTCAACTGTATTCGTCCTACTTCGATACAGACGTTCTTGGTGAAGGTTATGGGCTTAAATATTTCGTTTTATAAATTTTCCTTTCCCAAAATTGTTTCCACCTCACGACCAAGGTCCAAGATTAAAACTACACAGTACATCCAGTTGCTTTTTGTATAATGTTTAACGATTTTATCCCTCGTCCCTGTATGTAGAGTATTAATCTTTCATCGATTTTATCTCTTCCTGGTTGATTGTCAAGCTCGATAGCCCAGTTTTCTTAATTATCTAGGAGTATATTGATGCTAATAACTACAAGAGGAAGTGTACAGTAGATTTTGCCTTCTAATATTGTTGAAATAGTTTTGTAGATTTTGAGGTCGCTACAAACTTTCTCTGTCCATGTAGATTTTCAGGATTTTTCAAAATGTTTGCAATTGGAGGTATTTATTTCAGGAAAAAAATTAATTCATTGATGAAAGTGAAATTGCTATTTGTATTATCAGTTGTTATTCCTTGTAGGAAATTTTCTAGATTGGGAGATAGCAATACTTGGAAAAATAATTCCGCTATTGAGCTACCAGTATATTGACCATGAGATGGAACAAAATCCAAGAGGATGAAATAAAGCTTCCATTTGCTATCTATAAAATGAGCAGTTATACCTTAATACCCTCGCAAACTGAAAAATACCACCCATCAATTGTGGAAGACTTTCATAGTTTTTTTCAATACACTTTGATATTGGTTCGCTATCTGTTGAGACTATACCACTATCAAAATGCGCTGATTCTGAACCGTTGTCCGCATAAGGACGAGATATCAGAAAAGTCATTAATTTTATTTCCACACTAACGTGTATTTTACCTTCCTAGTATTTTCTTTTAGTGTGGTCTGCCGTACCGGTATAATGATAATGGTATAACAGTAACAGTATATTCGCAAGAAATATATTAAGAAGGGGAAAGCATTTCTTCTTCGCGGGAGTAATTCACCATGAGCTTCTCAAACAAGGTCAAACAGTTACAGGAGATCTCTACAGAGAACGAATGATCTGTTTAAGTCGAGCAATGCACCAGAAGCGGCCAGAATACGAGACAAGCCAGCATAAAGTCATCCGTTCGCATGTCACAAAGGCTGTCAACGAAACTCTTGAAGCGTTTCGATGGGACGTTCCACCACATGCGACTTACTCACCAGACTCCATCAGATTTGTTTCGCTCAATGGCTCATGGGCTTTCAGAGCAGCACTTCAGTTCTTTCGAAAATGTCGAAAAATTGGTCATCGAATAGAATGAATCCAAAGATGAGTTTTTTATCGTCGTAACATTCACCTCCTCCCAGAAAAATGGGAAAAAGTTATAATAAATGATGGTCAATACTTTGATTGGTGGTATTTCTCGAAACGAAGGCTTAATTTTAACAAAAAAAGGAGGTTTTCAACAGATGCATCTAATGCCTACACTTCTGGTTGCTAGGTGATGACACTACATAATTTTCTTTCAGTTCTATATATTTTTTTTGAGGTTTTAACGAATGCTACGGAAAACATTCAACTAAATCTATTCTATATTATAGAGAAAAAAAATTACAGATTGTAGGCAACATCAATTGTTGAGTGACAGCACTCAACAAGATATTGATTTGAATACCTCTTGACTTTTTCGAAAGTTCGAAAAAGTCAAGCTTTTTGCAAAATGACTTCACGAAACCTTAGATATAAGCCATGTCATAAATATATTTCTTCATTATTTTAGCGATATCATCATCTTAATGCTCAAGTGGAAGACAAAGATCCTATGGTACTTTTAAATGAAATCGTGGAAGTGATAACCCTTATGATGGACAGAAAAATGGATGCTGTACAGGTATTCAGCTCCTTTTTTTTACAAGTAGTAGTTATCATAAAAACCGGCAACTATCTATAAACCAAATCCAAAAAATTTTTTGAGACTGTGACACCACCAGGAAATAATATTGATATTCCATGGATCTCCGTTCCCTATTTGCCATTATTGCTATATAAATTACGCTTCGATTCATACATCCCTATTAAATTAAATTTAATTTTATAGTGTATTGTTCACGAGGCTGAAAATAAATCTGAATCCTTTGAGTATAACAATGAAACCACTTATTATTACTACAATTCTAAATATTCACGAACACAAGGCCAGAAGGAAAAATCGTACGAACTTAAGATTTTGAATCAGAGCTTATGGAGGTATAAACCATTGGTACTAAACGAAGATACACATTTTTATAATTTGGCAGTAAATACTAATCATAGTTCTGTACATGTGCCATCACAAATCTTCGATTTGCGTAAGTTAAATAAACTCTTGAAATAACTACTTTTCGATAACACTTTGCATTAATCTCGCGTTTTGGCATCAACGCTGAATCTTACTACGTTTTTGGAATGATCACTGAAAAATTTGATATTTCGGACAAGACCCTCAACTGCCCTAAAATTTACAGCAATGGCACTCTCCCATACAGAATCAATCTGAACCAGACTATGTAAAATATGTAGAATTCAAGATCCCATATTTTTCGTGCAGACTTGGTACATTCAGAATGAACCGTTC
Source organism: Cryptolaemus montrouzieri (assembly GCA_013387265.2). Taxonomy (NCBI): domain Eukaryota; kingdom Metazoa; phylum Arthropoda; class Insecta; order Coleoptera; family Coccinellidae; genus Cryptolaemus; species Cryptolaemus montrouzieri. Next base: position 5,449,043 of record JABFTP020000186.1, read on the forward strand.
TGAATTGATAATCCTCCATTACTCGGGTATTTATTGGCCAATTTTAGTTTCAATGCTCTAGTGAATACAGGCATACGGAAGAACAGATAAGAAAAAATTCATGAATTGCTACTTTGTGGGAAGACCTTGTATATATTTCAGCGAAAGAATGCAATCAATCTGTATTTACTAGAGTAAACTTGATAAACCATAACAGGTCTGGGAAATGGAGAAATAGAATTTTCAAGTATCTACCAATAAAAAAACTCCATCATCTCGAGTTTTGGAAGCTTGTCTATTCAAAACGGACCACACTGTACACAAGGAATTTGGGGGAATTTGTGTTATCGAAAAGTTGATAAGAGATACATCTAAAATAATTAGATAAACACCAGTAAATGTTTTCTTCTAGATGAAGATGCTGCAACAGCCATTGAATGGTCAGAAGAATTGGATAAGGTATTCATACAGAATTATCAATCAGATCCTTCGCTCACTTGGCAATATTTTGGCAGTTATTCTGGAATTATGAGACATTATCCAGGTAATATTTGCATTTAGTATTTTAAGCTAGTACCCCAATTAGTTCAAGAGCTGTTTCCAGTATGACTTACAAATTTCTGATGTCAGAAATCGCTTGTATGATCCTCAACACCTCTCCAAACGTTCATGAGAGTGCCTTAACTAACACTCCGGAAGCATACTACCAGCTTATCTTGGTGAACACGAAAAGAGGCCAAAGTTCTCTTCAGTTATAAGTCTTGATTCAAGACTAATTCAAATGGGGAGAGCACTTCGGTACGAGAACTTGCCAGTATGCTCGACAAATTTTCGGACAAGTAAACTGATCAGGATTATTTGATGAGGTAAAAATTGAACAAAAACTCACGATTCTCTACTGGGTGTCACTTATTTCCCAACCTAATATACTATTAGGGATATAGACTTACTAAGGCGATGCTGCAGGTTTTTGATTCCCTCTTTGTAGCCTTGACCTTTCTCAGGTCAGGAGAATATGGTGGCTGAGGTAGCAATATATTGTAACTCAACCACCTTAACTGTTGCAATGTCTACTTTGTTTAGATTTCCTCGTTCAAGTTATCAAATAGTGATACGAAGTACTCTTTATTCATGGTTCTTTTTTTGGAGAAAATCGATGAAGATAATGGCCTGTGCGTCCTAAAAAACGGTAGCCAGCCGATGAAATCACCAAACACGTACTAGTGGTGGATACTCAAAGAAACACCCCTAATGCGGTGTTAGGTGCATTGTTAGGAAACCACTGCACCTCACAACTATTAGTAAGATAGTTTTGACTGTTTGTATGCTAAGAGCAGGGGGGGTGATGCTAGAGATCGGTGAAAGACATACCTTGTTTCCTAAGGTATTAATAGCAATCACCCCCTCTAGATGAACTCGGATACAACAATGCCGATGTATCATTTCGGGCATAAGATCGAAAGGCTGGGAGGAAAGGAAGGATTCCTTGCCAAGCCTAGGGTTCATCTGGTATACGGATGGCTCAAAGAGCAGAGAGTGGTCAGGTAGCTGAGTGCACTGCCGGACTGGCTACAGTCGGGCTGCCCTGGGGAGTTGTACATCACCAATAAAACCTGGACAAGGTTGGCACTTGATGGTAGTCTTATTAATGTAAGACTCCTGGCACAGATTGTGACGGTGCAAGTCGTTAGTTTGATCTAAGTTTAGAGCTCATTGTCGGAAGACTTCAGAACGCTACAAAGGAGTCACAGTGTTATCAATCAGTGAGGCCACGTTTTAATAAAACTGGTGAGGTGGGTTTAGGTTTTAGCATTATAATTCCTGAGTCTGTTTCTTGATTTTACAAGCAAGAAGAGTTTATATGATCAAAGTTTCCCAATTAGTTCAAGAGCAGTTTTCAGTATAATTAATCGATTGTACTACAACTCCTCTAGAAACTTCCTTGAGAGTTCCTTTACTGAGCCTTGGGTATCACACTACCAGCTTATCTTGGTGAACACGAATATAGTACACAGTTCTCTTCAGTTATAAAACTTGATTCAAGACCAATTCAAATATGGAGGTACCTCGGAAACAAAAATTGTTGCCAGCATGCTCGACAAGTTTTTAGACAAGAAAGCTGATCAGGATGATTTGATAAATCGAACTCGAACTGAGAGAACTTGGGTCTAACTCCTAGCTGTACGTATTGAGTTCAGCCCTTCCTATCCTTGAGTGATTGTACGTAGTGAGTTTAATCACAGTCCTAGTCGGTGACCACATACCTAGCTGTACGTATTGAGTTCAGCTATTCCTATCCTTGAGTGGTTGTACGCTGCCCTATTCGGTGACCACGAATTGAGTGGCCACATACTAGGCCTTACATATCGAGTACAGTTAACATCGCAGCTAGTTTGGAAGGTGGAGTAGCAGTCGATCTCCAGGACGGCATGATATTGTAAATAGTGTATATATGAATATTCAGAATTTATGGTTGATAGTGATAATAAATTAACTGTTTATGAACTCTGTGTTTCCTCCGCTAAGCTACCTGAGTGCAAAACTCGTTACACAGTGTTTTCAACCGCAAATTGATCAGCTATTATTTTTCAGAGTAAAAATACATCAATTCAAACTCGATTACATAATATAAATCTTTTCAGCAAAAAAGTGGCCCATAAACAAAATAGATCTTTTTGATTGTCGTATAAGAACATGGTTCATTGAGGCTGCAACTTGTACCAAAGATATTATTATTCTTCTAGACAATTCTGGATCAATGGATGGTGAGTTCGAATTTATAGATGAAATTCACATACATGCTTAAAATCTTAAATAACTCATTTCTGAGACGCTATTGTGTCGAACAGCGTAGCATGTTTGTTGCTATATTTATTTGTGTAAACATACAAAAAGTACCCGGTGATATAAATGGTTGGCTGATCTTTTTTTTTATTTGGGAATATTGTCTTTGTGTTTAAGCTATGGGGAAACATATTGGGGTGCTCACAGCTGCAGGAATTCTCGATACTCTCTCCAATAATGATTACGTCAACATCTTGAACTATACCGATGGTAGATGCAATTATACCATAGAATGTTTTAAAAATTTATTGGTTCAAGCAACTGAAGAAAATATAAAAGTTTTCAAGGATGAACTTAAAGTAGTGAAACCACTGAATAAAACAGGCATATCTGAAGGTTTGGAGACTGCATTCAAATTATTAGCTCATGTAAGTTCGCTTTTCTTTTGATTCAATATTCTTCTATATGTCGTTTCCTTAAATTAGAACTAATATTAAAAGCAGATAGAATCTAATGCCAGATACAATTTAAAAATAATAATAGATACTGAAGTTGATTAAAGATGATATTAGATGAAGAATCATCATTTGTAACAATGTAGAATGAGAACAAACCATCACCATATCGACTGCTAGGGGATTTCCGCAGGGAGGGATTGGGACTGAGAATTAGTGTAATTCCTTGAAAAGATCCATTGGTTCCTCAATTAGTTCTCCATACTGGTGGAACAGATGGAAGTTCCACTACACTGGTGTAACCCTAAATAAAGGAATGACTTGGAGTAACATCTCCAAAGTGATGGACAGAGCCAAAATAGCACTATGGATCTCAAGGTAAGACTCATGAGACCATCAAGAGAACGAAACTCAGCATCTACAGTAGGAGAAGGTTGAAAGGTTAGAGACAAGACCTAAGGCATCAACAAGAGTGGCGACGTAGACACGCGACACCTAGAAATACTACTGTGTCCAAAAAGTAAGGTGACATTTGAATTCAAACTGCGGGCGCAAAGGAATTTGGGGCAGTGGTCTTATTTTTAGGTTGGTAGGACTGTCTTTAATACCTGTGCCAAGGTTCACATCAAAATATTCATTAGTTTTAGAGATAAGCTTCTTTTGGTAAGCTCCTAGAAGTGGGTTTTTCGATTCTTATGTCTGCATTTGTTCAGCAAAGAATTTGCATTGAATTTTGTTTGCGGAATTAATTTTCTGCTGCTGATTCATTGAGGATGGTACAAAAACCTTTGGTGATGAGTATATTTCGAAAAAAAATTGTGCTAAAGGTGAGGCATGTCAAAAATCAAGATCATGTTGACTAATTTCTTTCTATCTCGTTTTGCGTTCCTATCGCTGGGTCAAACTGTCAACAAAGGATATTTGAGCGTTATACGTTGTTTTCATGAAGCTATTCGCCTAAAAAGACCGCTCTTGGTTTCTACACCAAGATAATGCATCGTCTCACACTTCATTGATTCTTCTTGACCATTTCGACCCATATTGTTCCACAACCTCCGGAGCCACCTGATCTGGCACCATGTGACTTCTTTTGAGTCAATAGAAGAGAAGATTTTTCATAATAAATGCTGAGTCACCTTACTTTTAGGACTTCTAATAAATTCAGGCAGACACTTCTATTGGGAGTAAAAGATTTTTTGAGATTGACAAGAATATACACACCTGTTGGAATATTCAATGTCCTCGCTATTACTGCCGATGTATTTGGAAGCAGTCCTCAGGAGTGTGTTCACTGAAAATCAGAGATAAGTTTCAGAACAAAAAGGCCTTCACAATGCGATTTATTGGGAAAAAATTGTAGCTACCCTAACAACTAGCATAAAATAACTCAAGTTTAAATCAATGGAAACATACTTTGCCGGAGTGGAATTCCTTCTTATATTTTATTTAATTTCTACTGAACCAGAAAGAAATAGTACAAAATAAGTTCTTTATAAAGATATAAAATACTATAAAATAAATATATAAAAAATCAATTTGGTTGAAGTTTTTACCATATTGATTGATTATTATCTTCAGGCTTACGCAATGGTTTGAAGCTCACAAAGTTTATTTGAAGAATTTTTATTCAAGCAACAATATTCAATGTTAAATATCCTTCCCTGAAGGAGCTGGTATTCCGATCCACCCTTCATAATCACTGTCAACCGGGGACACACAGCAGTGGTACAGCACGGTCAGATGTCATGAATAAGAGCAATAGACTGCAGTTTCGGTCTCATTTGACCTCGTCAGTTTTTCATACCCATTCACAACACCAGGCTATACTGCCACATACTCATCTCATTTCGTTGGAGCTATAGAAAACATGTAAATGTTATTGTGTTCTCCAACAAACCGAGACAGAGGCCACTCCACCATTGCCACCGAGAAACCGCGATAACAAAGGGTATTTCTACTGAACCGGAAACAAATTTTAGTTTCAAAAATTAAGATTATCATATAATGTAAATTATATTAAGCATATAACTAACATATCTGAAAAAACATTTTAAACTGAATGCAGTGGTAGTGAAAATCAATTACTGTGCTTTATGTTTTAGTATCGTGAGAACATACGTCACTGTGATGGTATAAAGACCCATTGCAACCAAGCAATTATGATTATAACAGACGGTTTAACTAAAAATTTCAGTCAGATTGTAATGAAATATGATTTTCTACATAATGGAACTTATAAACCTGTGAGAATATTTTCTTACTTGGTTGGGCAAGAAGTGACAAATGAAGAAGAAATCAAATGGATGTCCAGCGCTACAAAAGGTGAGTTGAGAAGATCAAATATTTCCAAGTTCCAATTTTCATTGATGTACAGAGTCTTTCAGGAATAAACGGAACTACTTAAATAAGAATTATGGTGTTTCTACACAGCTGTATATGTTTCAGGGTTTTACGTGCACATTCAAGCTATTGAACAAGTGACATCAGCAGTTCTAGAATACATCAACGTTATAGCTCGTCCCCTGATTTTGCAGCAGGACGACCATCCTGTTTCTTGGACTCATGTTTACATGGACGAAACGGTAATATATTCTGTCAAAAAGTACTGGGAATTGATTGTTTAAAAAATCAGCCTAAAACGATTGTCAAAATTTTTGTTGTTGGCACAACTGTTTTCTATACTGACGTTGAGTTTGAACGCGATCTGTCATTTATAATCTATTTGATAAAGACGTAGAGTAATGAAAGCTCATTAAGTATGGTAATCCCTTGGAAATGTAGTTTCTATGATTTTGTCTTGGAACAGGCACCAATTTATTGCCGGATCTTTGATAGAAACCCTCGTACAAATCTCCAGGAAGAATTCAACTACCTGACTACCATCTTCTCTGTCTTTTTTGTTGCTTGGGAGTATTGCTGTCTTCGTTTTGAATGAAATGATTACTAAAGACGTCTAAAGTTTGTAGTCAGTAACGTAGGCGAATATGTGTTTTAAGATTCTCTTCGAAAATAAAATTGAATCGATTAAACATCAAAGTATTTAAAAACGATATTAATTTAATCTGAATATCTAGATAGTTACGTTTACCAAAAATAATTATTTCATGAATTTCATACTGTTGAAATGAACTTCGTCGTCTTTTATCTTAAAAGTTGTGTTCTTTCTGTGTCCATATTAATTCAATCGGATTCAATTCGCAATGATTTTTTTTTTTCAGTATGACGATGACCGCGACAGTACAATTAATGAACCATATCGTATGTTAACATCAGCTGCAGCACCGGCTTTCGATAAGAAAAAGAACAGAAGCGCAGACAACAGTACAAGAGTTGCTAATTTGCTGGGAGTTGCTGCTACAGATGTACCGATTGAGTATATTGCTCGATTAACACTGCCTTATAAGGTAAAGTAATCTAAACCTATTTATTCAGGATTCCTTTCTCCTTCAAGCCACTGTCTAATGGCTCAAAATTTCATGCATAAGCCCTGCAGTTACCTTCCTACAAATTTCGTATTTCCTTACTCGGAGCTTTTAAAACCTTATGGAAGGTCAAAATCTACTTCAGTAGATTTTCAACTCAAGCGTCATTTCCTGGAAAGAATGGACCGAAGAAGCTCCCAGGGAGATTCTTAATTTTGTAAGGGAATTAGATCTGCAGGGAAATGAATATAGAAGGGTTACGAACAAAATACCAACTTGGTCGCAGTTCGGAAAGGCTTGCAAAGCCAAGCGACCCCCTCCAATGTAATGTAATGTTGAAGTTAAAAGCACTTGACTCATATCGAATAGTGAGCAGAGCTTATGAATTCACTAATATTTGTAGGTGTTTCTTGATTTTTTCTGAGGTATTAAAGATTCTAACTGAACTTTTTCTTTCAGATTGGCGTTAGTGGTTATGCTTTCATCGTGAGCAATAATGGCTATGTATTAATGCACCCAGATTTGAGACCTATGGTAAGTTTACTGTTATAAATTGAGATAGTATCTAATCATTGCATATAATAGGTTGACAATATCAAAATGACTAACTACAACAGCATAGATTTAACAGAAGTTGAACAGTTTTATACCAACCCACCGTTACCACCAAGGCAGCTTCCAGAAAGACTATTGGAGCTGAGATCAATGTTGATCAATGGTTCTGAGGGTATTATAAGTGATGTACCCATTAAGTATCATTACGACCGTTTAAGGAGAGTGTCAGTAGAAGTATACGATTATTTTTATGCTCCTCTAAATAACACACCTTTTACCTTGGCATTGGCTATTCCTAAAAGCCATGGATATAATTTCTTGAGAGTTGGCAATGAAATTGGAAGAAATAGGCATACTGGAAACAAACTGACCGATTTTTTCACTGGAACAAATTGGAAAATTCATCCCAAATGGTAAATATAAACATAACTTTCATTTGAAAATCAAAAAAAAAACACGAAACTAGTTTTAATGTTCAATTAATACCGGCATAAATGAAAAAGTGATCCAAGAATATAATGCTTCTTACATACCATATTACTCCAAGTATTGTATTTCCAAGAACAGGATAAACTAATTATTAAAAGTAATGATACTACATACCTAAAGGTACAACCACATATATTCGATTTATTTTGATTGTATAAGCAACAAAAATCCTTCAGACTTCTATAGTATATATTGAAAAATAATTGAAGCTATCCGTTAAAAGTTAGTGTGAATTTCGGAAAAAAGTAGCTATAAGAAAGAAATTAATTTCTCTAGTACGCCTGCGCTACAAAGTGTATAAAATTCGCAAAAATCAACCACAATATCATAATTTTTAGGGTTTATTGCAAGTATCACTATCTTGAAGGCCATGAATTTCCTGATCCAGAATCTGAAATTCTTCATTTTTTGGGAAAAATGTATGACCAAAATTTCACGTGGAAGAAACAATATGGAAAAACTGGAGATTTAGGGAAAGGTGAGTATGAAGTGTGCTAGAAAATGCCATTCACATTTCGTTTCTCACCTTATAGTCGAATGTGGAAGAAAGAGTTTGAAAGAGGAAGATTATTATTGTGATAAACAACTTATACAAAGATTAATATTCGACGCAAGAAACACCCAAGCCTCTTTCGATGAGCCATGGGATTTCCAGGAGAGTGAAAAACATTTATTTGATCGCTATGCTGTAAAAATGAGATTCGTAGCTACAATGAGTGGACTTACTCGTTGGGAATATAAGAATGACTCCGCTATTGAAGACGCTAAGTGAGTTCATTATTAACCATTACCAAATTTACATTATCTTTTCATTTATTAGTAAACACAAAAAACTTGTCAAAAATGAAACTTTCGTAAGTTATGCTGGTTACATATGTACACTATTCACAGCGACATCTATTAGTCAATAGCAAGTGATACAAATCCAGATTAGAATTCTGCTAAAAATTATAGCACCATTTTTGCCGAATTTTCAAAAGTATTAATTTTTTTCGTGTTTTTCTTGCATAACATGTTTTGAGGATAGAAGAAATAAAGGCAGGAAAAAATTGCATGGCTTAAACACATTCCCCGTTAGAATGTCTGAAATTACGTTCCAAATTAACAAAAAATCATTGATAACACAACTTTAAAGACTGCAAAACAATGTGAATGTGATATAAATGATCAAAATCGGCTAAATACAATGAAATCATCATTGTTCAATATTGTGAATATTGTAAAGCATATCATAATTGATGGCCTTGATGAATTTGCTCAAATTTTAATGCGATGATTTCTTGGAGTAGCATTATTGTTAATAGATTCTTCAATTTAAGTTTTTCCGTTTTGTAGAGAATTTGGTGTACTACATTCAAGAGCTATAGATGAAAGATGGTACAAATCTGCTGTCTTGCAACATGAATACGATAACGAAGCGTTCGTCTACGCTATAGCTGATAACGAAGATAACGAAGAGGACATTCTCATTACTGGGAGCTATGCCATATTTCCGAAAGATAATGGAAAAGAGGCTCCTGGATCTGTTGTTGGCTTTCAGTTCAGTCAAGAGAAGTTACGACAAAAATTCAAAGAAATTACAACAAAACCTTCGGTAATTTTAGGAAACAGTTATTTTTAATATTCAGGATGAATAATATATATATATATATATATATATATATATATATATATATATATATATATATATATATATATATATATATATATATATATATATATATATATATAGTTATATAAATACATAAATACACTTTTGGGGCAGAATCAGTTTCTATGGACTACTTATGGGCGTATTTGTATATTGTAAAAATTATGAAATTCACATCAGCTATTTTAAGAACTTGTTTACTTGCTTGTGACGTCTGGGGTGTCATATGACCCGTGCCATGACAGAAACAGCGTTTTCGCTGCAGTTTTGGAAATGTGTTATGTGACACAGATTCATTTAGAATGATTTTCTAAAATAAGTCAAATAATCTATTGTGGTTTTGATGAAAATTTGATATAAATACACACACGACCAAAAATTGTCGCATCACCTGATATTCTGAATTCCACAATCGATTAAGCAGCTCGATCGCAGTTTCTTTGTCAACATATGTTTTTGGACATATGAGGGGAAAAAAATCTGAACTATGTAGTAACATCTGTTTCCATAAGATCTCAAACACGTCTGAAGCAAGAATCAGTATTCATGCAATTTCTCTTCAGTTTTCACGCTGAATTAATGCAAGTTTTCTGTGTTTCTTGTTGATTTTCGAATCTTTGAATTTATAGTAATTGCTGCTGAACGTCCTAGACGCTATTTGAGTGATCATGAAGTGGTAAGAATTGTAACACTTCTAGAGGAAGGGCGAAGCCAACGTCACGTGGCTAACTTGTTGAATGTTAATCAAAGCACTATTTCAAGAGCAATTTATCGGTACCACGAAACAGCGGAATATTGAAGAAGGGCCGGACAGGGAAGAAATCGGATAACAACACCAGTTGATGATCGTTGGCTTCGTTTAACTGCACTAAGAGTTCGGCACTATACGCCTAGAATGCTACAAAATGAACTTGCACTTTCCAGGGATGTGCATATTTCATTGCAAACTGTTAGGAACAGGCTCAGAGAAGACGATATCAGACCAAGGGTGGCTTCTACCAGCCCGCGTCTTACCAGAGAGCATCGAGTTGCAAGACTTCATTTTGAGAGGGAACATGCAAGTTGGGGTATTCCAGAATGGTCGAATGTTCTCTTTTCCGATGAGTCCAGGTTCTGTCTAGTATCAAATGATAGACGCATGCCTGTATACAGACGACCTGGGGAACGGAATCAGCAATGCAATATCCGGCAAACCGAAAACTTCAGAGGGGGTTCAGTAATGGTGTGGGGAGGCATTTCTTCCCATGGTCGAACTGAGTTAGTCCTAGTGAATAATGGAAGAATGACAGCGGCCAGATATATCGCAGATATCCTTGAACCCCATGTTGTACCATTTGGCCCATTGATTGGCGAAAACTTCATTTATATGCATGATAATGCTCGGCCTCATGCAGCTAGAGTAGTTACAGAATTTCTGCAAAATGCCGAAATCGATATTTTAAGATGGCCAGCTAGAAGTCCCGACTTGAATCCCGTAGAACATGTTTGGGATAACATCTAGAAAATCTTATTCCTGAAATTTGGAACTCAGTGACTCAAGAGTACATCCAAAATTTGTTTGAGGGGCTTCCAAGACGTATACTGGCAGTAATTAGGGCCCGGGGAGGAAACACTCGATTTTGAAAATGATTAGTAACCATTCGATGCTAGTTGATTGGTCTCTTCGCGAATGTTAAGATGGTAAAATTCTTTAATTTTTCATTAACTCGAAGATTGTTGATATTTTCCGTTACCAAGCGACTCTTGAATGACCAACCTAAAAGTTTATATAGTATTGCCGTAAAAGTAGGGTGATGTGACAATTTTTGTGGGGGGTGTATTTTATTGTACATTTGTCTACAACCCTGTTTTATGTTTCAGAATGATTGCCCTCAATGTAGTACGTGCGATACTCTAACTTGCTATATAGTTGATAATTCAGGATATATCTTAGTAGCAAACGATGAGAATTTTTCTGGACAATTTTTCGGTGAAGTAGAAGGAGACATTATGAAAGCAATGATAGAAGAAAGCATATTTGAAGAAGTTGTCGTATATGATTACCAGGCTTTGTGTGATATACGAAAAGTGACCCATAAAACTAGCGCTGCTACTGGAATGGCAGAGGTTAATATTTGTATTTTCTTTTTGCTATATTAAAAAAACTAGCACCGGCTTCGCACGGTTATTAAACAAACATTTCAAAAGCTATAATTTTTTACACAAACACACACTCACTCTCATACATAATTTCTCGTTTTTGCGTGGGGTAAGAGTAAAATGAAAAAAATTCGATTATGAAATATTATTAATTTAATTTTATTTTTCTGTTTTTTTATATTTTATTTGTAATGTTTGTGAAAAGACCTTTACTATATACTTTATTTTCACTGCTCCTGAAAATCAATTTTTTGATTTAGAGCTTCCCTGTAAACCATATTGACTCCCCTCTTGTACCCCAGTGACGCCTACATCTATTATTATTATGGTGCCGTCTAACCGAGCGGTGTGAGTGGCAACCATGCGACATTCCTCAAATAACTTACATTTTTAAACTTGTGAAATCTTTCGAATGGAATATCCTAATTGAAGTCATTTATTTTGATAAGGAATAATCTCGAAGTATAAATAAAAGAGTTTCTATAGCAATGGCATCTACTATATTTTTTAATATGAAAAAAACACTTATGGTGACATAACTCTCATAGTTAGACATATGCTGTCGCGATATTTTTGTAGATAATTATATGTTCTGCAAAGTCATAGTACATTATTTTGTTCTATAATAAATAGATCATAGAAAGTATTTTGGTAATTTTTTCACACCTGGGGTTACATTATTGAAGTTTTAGTATGGATCCCTAACTTTTTTGAAAATTTAATATAGCTTATGTTCACCGGAGATAGTGTAGGTTCCCAACAGTGAATTTTTCAAATCGGTCAAGTAGTTTCGGACCCTATTTAATGCAAACAAACAAAAAGACAATAAAATCGTTCCTCTTTACAATATTAGTATAGATTAGTTTCAGGTGCTGCAAAGTGCTATTAACTTGTAGGAAAATAGTTTTTTCGAATGTAAATTTTATTTGATTACAGCCAACAGACTTCATCAAAGATGGAATTCAATCATTAAAACACATCAAGAATGGCATAAGATGGGTTTTGAAGGAGGGAATGCAAATAATACTGCAGTTGAATCAAGGACTCATAATAGACCCTTTATCTGCATATTTTAAAAATCAAACCTCAGGTTAGTACTATTAGCTTGATTAATGGTTTTAGCAGATTCTCGTTGATATCGCCGTTCAAAGTCCATCACATATTGGTGAAAACGTTCTCCTTGTTCCTCGGAGTTAGCTCCCATGTTGTCCTTAAATTCATTCAGATGAGAATGTAGGATATGCGACATTCTGCAGCCCTTAATTTTAAGGCCTTGAAGCTTTTTTTTTATTTGCGGTTCAAAGAAAATACCTCCTTTAACTTTGGGGAAAAATCCCCTCAAATATTTGAAAGCTTTAGAGTTTGGATCGAGAGATCACTTTGTACAGTAACACATACCGGCTTCTTTCATGAAAAAACATGAAAAAGTTTTATGACGCTCTTTTTGATCAGTTATTTCTACCACATCTTGGATTACTTGGATTAACCATACAAAAATAATAGTCATGGACGTGATGGCTAGGTTCCCTCCAAATCTTTGGCATCGCACACTTCATGTGTTTATGAAATAAATAAAAATATACTTATAGATATAAATAAGGCCAAAGCAAACTTTAAGATATAAAATGAATATTCAAGTGTTTTGCAATGTTTAGAATTAGAAATTAACCATAAGAACAGAAACCCTAAAAAATTTGTATGTATGCTAGTCGAATGGAATTCCAAAGAGTCTTAATTGCGAATATCAGAACACACTGTGAGTCATTTAGTTTTGGACTTCCCTTCATCTCGTTTTCTACAAATTCAAAGAAAATTAACAACTTCATCAGTTGAGTGGCGTATACACCCACCACCCTCATCGTATTGTTTCACATTTATGCAGTTGAATGTCACATTAATCATATACTGAAAATCGTATTTTAAATCTAATAATTTTTTCAGAGCATGCAGTCGAGGACATGGAGGAGGAAGACGAAGATGAATCAGAACCAGAGCCAGAAGTAGTGGAAGATAATTTTATACCATGTGATAATGAAGTTCATCTTTATCTATTGAAACAACATTTTCTACAAAGCAATAACTTCACAGGCGAATTCAGGGCTATTTTTCAGGGTAAAGCGCTACTGAGAAGGTAAGGTCTTAATAGAAATTTTTCTCGTTCATACATTTCACAAATTTCAGGGAATTTTATGTGAAAACGATTGTCCACAGTAACCTTATTTTAGTAGCTATAAATGATACTCTTGGAAAATCCAATGATGAAACATTTTCAACTCGGCCCCAGTATATACGTTATGGAGTGGAACATCCATGCTACAAGATAAACTTGAATAATTTACCTAGAGGAACACCGAAAGGATGCTACTTCAAAAATGATTTGGTAACAATTTCCAACATTTCTATCTTATTTTCTGAAACAAATAATTCTTTTTCAGGAAAACGAAATTAAAGCCTTTGGATTAGCAACCAAAATAAACCTTGACGTTTCAGTGATCATAATAGTTTCAATATTGCTATTATTAATGAATGTTTGAATGAATCCTCTTTCTGAAATATAATATATCAAAAGTACAAAGTAGTTTGTGCAATGAATGCAGTCAAAGTGATATGGAATATTGTTGTGCGAAGTTGAACACAAGAAGTTGTGAAAAAAGTACACGGAATTGGCAATGAAACATAAAATATTTATTTTTCATCCTCCAAAGTAAGCCCTTCCGAAATAATACTTTTGCGCCAACTAATAATCCAATCATCAAAATATTTTTCGAATGCTTTTTCTGATTGGAAACGAGTTTTCGAAAGAGAAAAGAGGCGACTGGAGCCATATCAGTTGAATATGGTGGTGTTCAATGGTATTTGTTGAGTTTTTGGTTAGAAATTCATTCTCAATGATAGCCTTTTGAGATGGTGCAAAATTTATGACTTCTTTCCACAAATCTGGCTTTTTTCCACGAATTTGGTCTCTCCGCCGCATAACGCTCAGGTAATATTTTTAATTTACCGTCTGACCTTCTGGTGAGAATCCTGACTAGAAAACTCCGCGATAACCAAAGAAAACAGCAATATTACCTTGACTTTTGATCGACTTATAAATAAAGTGGTAGAACAGCCTACCCAATATTTTCGTTAAAGAAATTGTGCTGCTCAGACTTAACTGGTAAAGCAGTTTGAACTTCTGAACTGTCACTATTCTAAATATGTCGTCCTCAATAATTTTTGAAACTAGCAGCATCACTACGATATCAAAATAAATTTCACCCAGCCAGTGCTTGTTTACTCATTTCGCATTAAAATTAAATTACGAATCGCCAACACAATTCATAATTGTTTTGGAAAAAGCCTGCATATTCGTGCAACTAAAACAAAAACAATGTACAAGGAAACAATCGAATTTATTATTAATAAACTTTTAATTCCAAATATAAATTAAACAAAAATCAACATGAATACCCAAAAATACAAACACATTTCATTAGAAAAAGTATAAAATATATAAGAGTATAAAGCTTACAGAATGGCTACCCAATTTATAGAAGTTTTGAATCTAAGTTTCTTAAATGACAGTCATTTTTCGTTCGATGATGAAAAATGACCGCTCATTCGTATAGGCAGATGAAGTGAAAAAGAAGTGTATAAAATATAGTTGAAATTAAAACATGAAGATGGAAATAAAGGTTCTGTAGGTTTTGCTGCAAACTCTCACAGATATTAGAAAAATGTCATCTAAAAATACGAAAATTCTAGTGTCTGATCATGTTCACAATAATCTTCACTTCACCCATATACTTGAAAAAGTAAGGAAAATTATTAGGGTAATCCTGCTGTTTACGCTGACCAATTTCCTGCTCAGTAACGAGTCGACGGAAAATGTTTCTCGAACGATTTAAATTTCAGCCAAAGTTATCAAAATTCGTAAATAATAGAATATATTGTACAGTGTACAATTCTCATTTTATTATCCTGTATATCAGCTAAATAATATAGGTTCTAGCTTACAAAAAACTCTGAAGCAATTCATATTCTGCACTCAGATGAATTTATACCAAATAAAAGGAAATATTTTCCCTCAACATCATCCATTGTGTTGAACTCATTGAATTAATGAAATGAGAGGTCAGATGCGAATATCATATATTTTGGAAACTCTTTAGATTTTGAGAACATGTTGTGCCACACCGCATTACCCTGTCTGAAATAAGTCAAAATATGTATCTGTTTATTTAGATAATCAAGCGCGGGTCATGGGTCACTTGCGAAAAAATAAGAGTCATACATGTCACATTCAGTTTTTGCTATTGGTTTCACTTTAATAGAAAGCTTATCCTTAGCTATTTCATTTGAACAATAGGTAATCAATCTCCGACTTGAGATAAATTGTAGCAACATGGCTGCAATTCGAATACTTTCGGGAAATATCTGTTCGACTCGGTACTGGATGCGCGTAGACAGCAAGATTACCAATATTAGTCTTAAAATTAGTATTCTAAACTGAAAAATTATATATCTAAGAAAACTTTAATTATTATCAATTTTTAGTTTAATACAAAAAACTTATGAAAAATGTTCGTCCAGAAATGTATAAAATTTATAAAAATATAATTTCAAATGACATTCATACCAAATCATGAAACAGAAAAGATTCGTTTTAGAAATGCACCAAGCAGGTGGTCATTTAGAATTTGGATATAGTATACATAATTTTAGGTTAGGCTAGTTTACTATATTGCAAGTAAAGATTTAGGCGTACTACCATAGATCACTGGGTTGCAGGCTGCCATTCAACCATACTATCAGATATTATTATATTATAGTAATATAAAGAAGACAAAATATTAGCGGTACAGCTGTTATGCTTCAAGTTGAAGGACTAATGTTCTAAATTTCAATATTCAATCTTTTTGTATACAATTTGTAATTTCAAAGATCGAAAAGAATGAAGAGAAATTATTTATCCTGTTATTATATTCATAATAAATGAAGCAATATATGATGAAAATAATTTACTTGAATCGAATAGATTTCCAATGATCAACAAGTTGAGTGCGGACATTGACCATGTGTCCACGTCACTTTACAACATTACATTACTCTTACTAGAGAAAGTCGGCAAAGCAAAAAGTTCGGTAAAACAGGCTCAGATCAGATTACGAAATTCCAAAAGGAACAAATTGAAAAAAAATGTATTAAGTGCGCAACTAAGTTCTCGCTGTTTGCCAATAGATGGCTCCAGCAGTAAGTGCTGGTCGATTTGAACAAAGCTTAGATATATGGTAAACTGTGACTGTGACACAGTCGAAGAAAACGGCGGATGAAGCTCATAGAGAGCTCCAAAAAGTTTATGGAGATGCTGCTCTAAATGAAACAACGTGCCGGGATTGTTTTCTTCGATGTGGTCGACCGTCCCCGTGAAGGAAGGCCAAAAATCTTCGAAAACGCTGAATTGGAGGGCATTGCTCGATGAGGATCCGTGCCAAACGTAAGAAGATTTTGCTTCAGCCTTAGAGTTACTCGTCACGCCGTTTTCAAGCAATTGCATGCGTTGGGAATGATTCAAAAGCAAGGAACTTGGGTTCCTTATGATTTGAAGCCAAGGGACGTCAAGCGTCGCTTTTTCGCCTGTGAATAACTGCTTCAGCGGCAAGAAAAAGAGTTTTCTTCATCGCATCGTAACGGGTGATGAAAAATGGATTCATTACAGCAATCCAAAGAAAAATTAAATCCGCTCGGTCATGCTTCTACGTGATCGCCCCGACCGAATAATCACACTGTCGGTGTGTCCAGAACCCACTTCCATCTTTCTTGAATATTCATTTTTAGGAATTGTTTACACTTGTACACAGAATGACTGTCTTTGGAACAGAATACACATTCATTCTTGGCTGTTCTTTCATTTTCAGTTCCTAAAAACACTAAACTGTTCTTTCTTTCGATTTTTCAGAAGAAGTGCAGAGAATTTGTGTAAAGGAAGACTCTCCTTGAAGCTTGTGATATTGGAAACACATGGGTAGTTTTGAAAGGATTTGAGTTATCAGTTGAGGGTTGACGATATAGGAATTCATGTTAAAGAACTAGCCTGAGTAATTAAAGTTCTATTATTAATTCTGGTCGACTAAATCTCTTTTCGAGAATATCTAGTATAACATTCAAATTCTTTGGAAAGATGAATAAAAATTTCACTGCATCAAAGGCTTCACCTTTCAGTGTTTTCTGAAATCTGATATTTTCTTCGTCGCTGAAAAGGCATAGCTCTGAAGAACGTTTATATAGAGTCGAAAATATTTATTATGAGCTGCGTCGGTGTTATTTATTATGAGCTGTTGAAACCGAACGAAACCATCACTGGGGAACGGTATCGAACTCAATTGATGCGATTGAGTAAAGCACTGTGCGAAAAACGGCCACAATACGAGCAGAGACACGAAAAAGTAATTCTACAGCATGACAAAGCTCGGCCTCACGTTGCCAAACCCGTTAAAACCTACTTGGAAACGCTCAAATGAGAAGTGTTACCCCATCCGCCATATTCCTCAGATATTGCACCATCCGATTGTTACTTGAACCGTCGATGGTACATGGTCTGGCTGATCAGCAGTTTTACATAATAAAGTTGTTTTTTCATAAAAAAACGGCAAGAACTTTGTTGCGGACCTAATATCTCAACCTGCCACCGCACTCAATGTTAACATGGACAGTTTTCTTTGATTTGCAATTAACTTAATAATGAATAAGCTCAATCTACTATTTCTTGAAATTATTAAGCAACTTTTCGATAAATCTACCCAAAGCTGGCAATGCAAATATTCTCTTACGCCAAGCATACGTAATATTAAAATTCTTTGAATGCAATTTTCAATCTTCGATTCAAACTCACCAAGTTGATTTTTTGGACGACTTGATGCATTCCTTCTCAGTTCACCAAGTGATGCTATGTATAAAATGAAAATCGATTTAGTTATCACAAATTTGGTCAAAGATTTTAACTTCGTAATTCTAACCAATTATCACATACATCTGTAACACATTGGGATCTTTTATATATTGAAGAAATAATTCCTGAATAAATGGTAAAACAATGCTAATAAGACGTTAATATTTTATGAATTTTAAACTGAGCAACTCAAAGCAACATTCAAGAAATCTTCAAACTGGATTGTGATGGCACCCTGTTGATTGATATCTCTAGATCTGAAGGCTTCAGTAAAACGCTGAATCTGAACGCAGAATACAATGAATTGATCCACAGACATCCTTATGTGTGTTTTAGGATCACTTTTTACAATTAGAAACCGGATGAATTGTGGCGTGAAGCGGAATCCCATTTGTTGAAATGCTGTAAGGAAATATGACAATAACAAGATGGCTACTTATATAAAAATCTCAATAACCTACCTTGAGCCAACTCAGCTTCTTCAATATGACCAGATTGATCTCTATCATAATTTTTGAAGACACTAAGCCACTGGTTAATATAAATGTAGAGCTGGGCGAATTCAGTAATATCAATAGTTCCACTCTTATCACGGTCAAACATTCCAATCATCAACTTACACGCTGTTTCTGAAAAGTTTTGTCCTTGGCCATTCACCAGAGCTGATTGCAGTTCTTGCCAATTAATTTTACCAGAATGATCTTTGTCAACTGCCTGAAACCATTGCTGAACCTGAGGACTTATTCCGGGTGGAGGATTAGCCGTAGCCCCATAAACTTGTGGAACTTGTGCGTATCCAAAAGGCTGCTCTGTAGGAAGTGCAGGGAAAGAAGAAGTACCTGTATCTGCTTGGGGCTGAGTAGGATAACCGCCAGCTCCTGGATTCTGAATAATCATGATGTATTAGTGGAATGAACAGTGCAGATTCTTTTACAGTCACTAACTAAACGCTAGTGGATTTGACACAAAACAATTCAATATCAACAACAAATTTCTGGTTTCGATAACATACAATTAGTCATGGTACACCTTAGTCATACTTACACCGAACATGCTTTGTTTATGGAAATGTTTAGAACAATAATTTGAATTGCTCAACTTTACAATGGATTTCTATTTCTAATTTCCGTCAACCTATAACCAATTTCAATAATTGGTTGCCAGTCGCCACCACAGAATATTTTACCTATTTCTCTGTAGTCGACATTGTCAATTTCTTCATACGCAGAATGTACATTTTTAATTAGCCAGAATTTTGTTGATCAAAGCTTTGAACAATTCAATTGATAAAAATTATTCATAACCAGCATATTCAAAGTGTCCTGATGTGCTATTTCCTTTAGAGAGTTAAAATTTTATTCCTAACAGAATATAAAGCCATTACCACTGATTCGTGACAGAGTATACATTAAATTAATTTTTTTGAATAGTGTAGTTCATAATAATTATTTATTTTACATCAATTTATAAACGGTCACATCTTTTTGTCATATGTATAAGAAACATTTAAGAACAAAATATTCAACTTGTATTATACACTCCCCATAAAATTGTCGCATCACCCTACTTTCACGACAATACTATATAAACTTTTAGGTTGGTCATTCAAGAGTCGCTTGGTAACTTTCACAAGTGTAAAATAAGAAGATATCATTCAAAAGAGATGAGTTTATGATGGAAAATATCAACAATTTTCGAGTTATTGAAAAATTCTACCATCTTCAAACATTCGCGAAGAAACCAATCAACAAGCATCGGCCCTAATTACTGCCAGCAGATTTTTTAGTTGTTAGAGTGTTCTACAGGGCATCATACGTTGCTGAATTTGCCACCCCATGTTGTCCCAAAAATGTTCTATGGAATTCAAGTCGGGACTTCTGGCTGGCCATCTTGAAATATCAATTTCGGCATTTTGCAGGAATTCTGTAACTACTCTAGCTGCATGACGCCGAGCATTATCATGCATATAAATGAAGTTTTCGCACAATCAATGGAACAAAGGGTACAACATGGAGTTCAAGGATATCTGCGATGTATCTGGCCGCTGTCATTCTTCCATTATTCACTGGGATTAACTCAGTTCAGTTTGCCGGATATTGCATTGCTGATAGCGTTCCCCTGGTCGTCTGTATACAGGCATGCGTCTATCATTTGATACTAGACAGAACCTGGATTCGTCGGAAAAGAGAACATTCGACCATTCTGGAATACCCCAATTTGCATGTTCCCTGGCAAACTGAAGTTTTGCAACTCGATGCTCTCTGATGAAACGCGAGCCGGTAGAAGCCACCTTTGGTCTGATATCGTCTTCTCTGAACCTGTTCCTAACAGTTTACAATGTAATATGCACATTTCCGGAAAGTGCAAGTTCATTTGTAGCATTCTAGCCGTACAGTGCAGTTAAACGAAGCCAACGATCATCAACTGGTGTTGTTATCCGATTTCTTCCCTGTCCGGCCCTTCTTCCATATTCTCCTGCTTCGTGGTACCGATTACTTGCTCTTGAAATAGGTCTTTGGTTAACATTCAACAAGTTAGCCACGTAACCTTGGTTTCGCCCCTCCTTTAGAAGTGTTACAATTCTTATCACTTCATGATCACTCAAATAGCGTCTAGGACGTTCAGCAGTAATTACAATAAATTCAAAGATTCGAAAATCAACAAGAGACACAGAAAACTTGCATTAATTCAGCGTGAAAATTAAAGAGAAATTTAATGAATACTGATAGTTGAATAAATTCATTCTTGCTTCAGACGTGAGATCATATAGAAATAAATGTTACTACATAGATAAAAATCGTTGCCAACCCCGTTGAAACCTACTTGGAAACGCCCAAATGGGAAGTCCTACCCCACCCGTTATATTCCCCAGATATTGCACCATCCGATTATTACTTGTTCCGTACGATGGCACATGGTCTGGCTGATTAGCAGTTCCGCTCATATGAAGAGCTTGAAAAATGGCTTGATTCGTGAATGCCTCAAAAGACGAACACTTCTACCGTCACGATATTCGACCTCTGCCAGAAAGATGGAAAAAGTTGTAGCTAGCGAATGATTCAGTTGTAATCATTTTTCACACTACAGTTCTATTTTCATAAAAAAAACTGCGAGAACTTTGCTGCGGACCTAATACAAATAGGTGGCATTTCTTATGTTTTAATTAGATTCTTTGAAAATTTTTGGTCAACAAAGAGTAATGAATAAATGAATAAATATTAAAAAGTACATTTTTGTTTTACAGCTTATTCTTCTCAGTTTCGCTTATGCTCAATAAACTTGAGAAGAAGTAATACTTTTTTCAATGATTTCCTGATTTGTTTATTTATGCACCATTTATTACAGACCTTCGTAGTTGGTGTTGCATAATTAGTTGAATTAGAAATTATAATAAATTGCTATTACTGTAAATTAACTAACATTTCGTTTTGAACAGTAAAGCCTATATTTCGAGGAGAAAGAATAAAACTCCTGGCAAATAATTGTTCCGCAACAAGCTATTGAACCCAATTTGAATAAGGAAAAAAAGTTCATATATTGATGTCGGAAGATGAGAAATAACGACACTCATAAATCGGAATCGCTTTAATTTTTCGCAAAGC
The DNA here is from genome assembly GCA_013387265.2 of Cryptolaemus montrouzieri. NCBI lineage: Eukaryota > Metazoa > Arthropoda > Insecta > Coleoptera > Coccinellidae > Cryptolaemus > Cryptolaemus montrouzieri. The sequence continues at coordinate 5,471,047 of JABFTP020000186.1, forward strand.
TTACAAATTAAATGTCAATATATCAATAGCTACCCCTAAAAACAACGATTGCTTAGAAAAATTATATGTATATATGTTGTAATATACTATGATTATTTATATTACATGAATAAATCTCTTTTCTGAATAGTAGACATAATGTACTGATTATATTACAAAAATCACCTGTATCTTACATATATCTACTTTTTTTAAATTTAAATCAGACGCAAATTATAAAAAGCACGAATACAGTCGTGTGCATTATGTTTCATTTTTGTGATTTTATGTGAATGGTCATTCATAGCGCTAGTCACCCATTATTAAATTTCATGAGTAGACCTTGGAAACGAGATGGTAAAAGCTCAAAAATGTGTTTGGGAAACAAGGTGGTGATTTAAAATCAATTCCAAGTTGAAAAAAATCATTTCAGCTGAAGAAAATGTCAGAATAACCGAAGACATCAGTTGGTAGTCATGTGTATTTTGATTTCATTTTTACAAAACTGATATTATGCAGTTATTTAAATAATTTCTTCACAGTGAAAGAACAAGTAACATTGGAAATTAACTAAAAGGTTCCAATGATTCTTTTTCAATTAATTATTAAGATCTTTTATGAAAGTATTAATTTATTCAATGGAATCTTAAGTATATACTTTATTTTAGAAAAAACTAGTATTGACAATAAATTTCTATATTTCTGCTGATAAGCACCTTCAAAAAGAATTTAAAAATCCTTTTCAACAAACGTTCAATGTAAACTTGTCAAATTTAACATTTGAAAAACCTACTCAATAACTTTCATAAATGATCAGATAAAATTCTCGAAAATTATTCTAATAATAAGTTTCAATCTCAACAACAGTATTATGGTTTAGCACATGCAACTTTCCTACAAAGCTGCTATATTTCAAGAAACTAAGAAAAAATTAAGACCTAAATAGAAGAGAATGAAAACAGCAGATCATAATTTATATAATGATCACTTCAGTCTATAACTAAAAACAAATAGCAATTCTTGAGTAGATTTTGATAATGTATGATGTAATACTAATTAAATTTGTTTTTGTGTTATCTATCGACATCGCTATATATTCGAAGTATTTGTTTTGTGAAGTTGATGTCTAAGAATATTCAAATTATTCAAAAATAAGTAATTGAATAGAAAAATAACGAATTTTAATTCAGTGAAAAATTCCATGTGCAACCCTTGTTTCATGTATTTGACAAAACAACTTTCTTGTAAAAATGATTATCACTTTTTGTCTTGAACAATGGACAGTGTTTGATTAAGTTTCTTATATCTAAAATGAATGCATCAAAATTCGAAATTGGAATCGTCAACAATAACTTTATAATTCATACTTACTTATAAACATACATATATATAATATACACATGTTCATATGTATGAGTATTGTCGTGTTGATCACAAAAACATAAACAGAAATTTCGTGATAAGCGATAGATAGAGCTCAAAAATTACTTAATTCCTTCGAGTACAATAAGCAATTTCCGATTTCAATGAGCAAATTGAAAAAGGATAACTTTTGGATCTTTTACTTCTACTTTTAGCAGAAGGATTAGCGTGTATATGCAGCATTAATTTTATTGTGTATGTAAAAAACGAATATAACACTACTCTAAAAATTGTGCTCATTCAAAATGAATGGCACTCAAGTAAGTGATCCTCAATACATTGAAGAGATATTTTACTGAAGCTACAAAATCCTTTGGTGATTATTCTAATAACTTTATCGACCCTCGTTTGTCAAGAACTATTTGAATTGATATTTTAAATTTGTAGCATGCATATAGGGTAACACAGTATTGAGTAGCTTCAGAATTCCTATAAAATATATTGAAAACCCTTCACTGTAATAACAAAATATGACTATAAAATCATATTTCATTTTGATCATTTATATTATCTCTTCTTTTATAACAAATTAAAGTTGGTAATCCTGTCTTGTATGATGAAGAGTTCTGCGACAACAAAACGAGTCAATCAGCTATTTCCGAATGCCTTTGAATTTTATAGTATTGTCAGATTCTTGACATACTCTTCTTTAATTGGAATTGTTCTCGTGTTGCCATTGGAATCATAATCGTAATTTCGTTATCTCTGTTCCTAACAAATTACTAGATAATTTAAAATAATAGAAAACATCGATGCTGGTCTTATCATAAGGAGTAATAATTTGGCGGTGTAATGGTATTCAGAATTTAATGCAAAAATCATTACTGAGAAACACAAAACGAAACGTATCAGCAAATAGTAAAGTAGCCAATTATCTAGTATACCTACAACCAAGAATCACCGTTTTCCGGGTTGCCAATGTTTATGTTTTGAATAATCTGAAAATATTAATGAAAATCGCCAATTTTGAGAAGAAAAAATATCAATTCCCCACATTAATTCAAAAAATTAAGATGATTTTATACGTCCCACAGTATATTTTCGTATATTCGATAAACTATTAATGAGAATTGTCTCCTTTTCTCTATATTTAGTTAATAATTTATCTCGTAAACTTTGGTTTTTATCGTATTAACAATATGATATAAGAGAAGTAGTTTATTATTTATTGACTAAAACTATAAATGAAGAAAGGTCTACTAGAGACAAGAGCATTCAATTATTGTGTGCGTCCAAATATCATTTAGTTCGTAATCTGACTACACTGTATAAAATTCAAATCATTCGGCAAATAGCTGATTGATTCGTTTTAGATGCGCAGATATCGTCATCATACAGTACAGGATCACCTTGAAGTCTAATATCCAAAGATAAAGAGAATCAAAATAAATCAAATTTTCATATTGCAATGAAATTTGCAAAATGAAGGTAAATTCATGTGAAATATGCTATCTGGGAAAAATAGCATTTTTCTGTTGGGGGTTTGCAAATTGTATAAACTAGAATAAACGACCGAAAGTTGAAAAAACACTATCCAAAATCCGTAACATAATCAAGAATGAAATTGCGCCCGTGTATATAAATTATCGAACATAAAACAATTTCAACAGCTTGAGTTCTTTATCATAGGTATTCTGCAAATGTATGGGTGACATTTTCGATTTAAGGGATGAAAAATTGTTCTAGCTAAAATTTCAAATCTAATCAGTGTTATACAATTAGATTAATTGTAAAATTAGTCATTTGAAAAATGAAGTACTCCAAGCAATAGTTTAGAATTGTGCTTTGAAGAAAAATGTCACACATACACAAACCAGTATAATTGGTACCTCTGTTCGAGGTATACAAATTTTTGTTTGCAATTTTTTCATTTCGCCCCTCCCCCCATATGCGGTCCATTTAGCATGTGAAGATAGCTTGAAGATTAGCAGTTGAAGAAAGCACCATAAAGTATTCATCAGTCCACTTAATAAAAATATTCGTTCTTTGTTCTCAATAAGCATTTCGAAAGTTTCTACTAGAAATATATGGCAACAAATCACCAACTAACCAATATTTTGGAAACACTTGGGAATTGTTGATTCCAACATATTTGACAATCTTGAAATAAATTGTTGCTTTATATTTTCTGCCATCGAATTACTTTAGTATGATTAAATTTTAGTGGAAATTCACAAAAGTACTACTATATCTTTTAACTGACAGTTTGGATACAAAGCATCGATAAATTGTCTTTAACAAACATTGCTCTGAATTAATTTTTCTCCCAATTTAATTATTTAAACATGTTTAGATGTTTACGAAAAAGATTGGCTGTCGTTGAAATATATCTGAATCAAAGTACTTAGATTTTACTATTTCAGATAGCCATACAGAGTTGCTCTCTTGTACTCAATAATATTGTTGTAATTTTATTATCTCTAAGTAAGCTATACTACATATGTATTAGTCTGAAAGATATAAGTTTGACAATAAGAATTTTTCCTGACAGTTTCCGCTTCAGGAGTTACAATTAGTTTTCGTCAAATCGGTGAAAAATTTTACCAAGTTCTATTGTATCTCAAAAATATACTTTTAGTGGTTAAATTAAAACTAACATACTCCTAATGCAATAACAAATTCCTACTTCTTCATCCCAGAAAAATTTAGAATAGCTAGAATCATTGCTACGTTATTTTTTTTTCAAATCTTATTCTATCTTCGTTTAGAATTCATTCAAATTATTTCTCTTTTGATTTTAATTCATTTTTGAATAACAGATTGTCATCGATAATAACTAATTTTAGTAAAACTTCTATTTGTAGGTAAACTTTTTTTTGTAAGCTTTCTATTTACTGAAAGCAAATAGCAAATACAAATCGACATTTCTGATGAAACAGTTAATACAGTATAGAAGTGTTGGAGTGTAGTTGGTGTTACATTGAATTCAATTTAATGATTTTACAACAATATTATTGAGTACAAAATATCACAACGTCTGGATACTATACATGACTTGAGAAATATTGCTGAATGTATTGTTAATTTACAATGTATGATGTGAAATACGATACCTTCTCCACCAAACTATACAGTACAAACTCGTTTCACATGAATTTATCTCGGAGTAATTCGCTGTTTTTAATTGAAAAACACCACAACGTTTGAGTCAAAATTAAACGTATTTTGATGTATAATTGGGAAAAATGACACGAATTGGTCCAAGATAAAAACTGCAGTGTGGCCTTTAGGGTCTACAGACCTAGCTAAGGCAAGGTCAGGGAGGGGCGAGGCCTTTCTCAAACATCCGCAGATCGAGAGCTGATACTTGAAGTCCGACTATGAAGCACGACTTTGTGGCCATTTTTGGTCACAAATCCATCGCTCTCCACCAAAACGGCAGTTTGGCGACCTTCTAGTTCTCCCTCTCCGTCGGATTTAGCGTCGCCTCCACTATCCGCTGAACGGCCAAGTGAACCATCACCGGGATGCTTGTGCTTTCGCCAGGCGTTCTGAATTAGTCTGGCACAATATTCTTCCCTCTGTCGCCACAACGTCGAACTAACAGGTTCATAGCCTACCTCGTTGGGTCGAGCTTGCACTTCACTTAGTTCCGCTGTCTCCTCAATAGCATTACCCTTTCGGGCAAAGAAGTCTTTTGTTAGAGCATCTAATATATCTACACAAAACATGACGTCACCCTTGCAAATAGGAATATCCATTGAAACTATTTTATATTTATTGGGCTTGTGTATCTGTAATGGTGGTTCCAGTACATCGAGAAAGTCTGATAGCTGATCGTAACGAATGTATTGAGTGCCATCAGGGTCGAATTGTTGCCAAATTTCGTAGTACATGTCGTAGTCATCATCTGTCAAACCTTCTTGGACGTCCTCAGTCGCTTGTGAGTAGTTCTCAAGAATCACCGCAATGTACATGTTGATAACAATAAGAAAAGAAATCACGAGATAACTGAGAAGAAAAGCAATGCCTATCGTCGAATTTCCACAATTGCCTGTCTCACCAATCTCATTGTCTGGTAGTTTGCAGTCTTCTTCATTTATTATACCGTCTAATACACCGTCCCAACCAGCTGATGTTGACATCTGAAAATACAAGATTTTTTTAACATTTGATATTAATAATTATAATTAATGTTCAACATGAAATAATATCATTATAAGACAAGTAATGTTGAAACATTTCTGCAACCCTAATGGACATGGTCCTTCTAAATAATTCTAACAGGCTCTGCATGCTGAGTGGTCTAACATAGAATGTCCTGAACATCCTCGAGTTTACTAGCTACGCATAAGTATAATTTGATTCAAGCGTCTCTTTAAAAAGAGGAACATAAAGCTTACAAGATTCTTTACATTTTACCCCCACTACTGCATGGAATCTCCGACAACTTTACAATAGTATGTTGTACTGAGATATTTAAGTGTTCTTCGAACCTATGCTTTCTTCATTAGAAGTAATAATGGCGTTTTAAATTATGCGTAGTTATATGACTTCCAGCGTTGAAGAACGACATTGTAAATAGGATGTTGAGGTTGAGAGCCTGGTTGTTTTTTGTTGACAATAAATATTTAAGGGAACTAAAGCATTTAGTCAGTTGTACATTAACTATTTCTAAGAATAAAACATGTACCTGAAATAGGAGGATCATCGATTGTCCGAAAGTTTTGAAATTGTATACATCATCAAGTCCACTCTTATCCTTGACATTCATGAAGAACGACATTCCGAATATGGCAAAAATGAACATGACCAGGAACAGCAATAAACAGATGTTGAATAGTGCAGGCAGTGACATAGCTAGTGCAAAAAGCAGAGTGCGAATGCCCTTTGCCCCTTTGACCAACCGCAATACTCGGCCCACTTTTGCCACACGCACCACCCTGAGTAACGTAGGAGATACGAAATATTTCTCTATCAAATCACTCAGTACTAGTCCTAATAACGATAAAATCACAACTACTAAATCGAACAAGTTCCATGGTTCCGTAAAATAATGGTAACGAAGAGCAAATATTTTCATGAGGCACTCTGTACTAAATATAACTATGAATATCATATTCAGTGCGTCTAGCACTTTTGTGAAGGTGGGCTTTTGTTGATAGTGATCCATCGTCATGGTCAACATGTTCAATCCAATGAACAACATTATGAACATATCGAACTTCTTGTTTGTTACGATTTCGAAGACGATTGCTTGGGGCCTCCACTGAAACAAAATTCAAGTCTTACTAAGAATTTTCACCAAATTATCTTTATGAATTCACAGATATTTGAATTTTTCTTTTCAGTATAAGTAGTTTTGAAAAGGAATATTTACCCTTGGCCTAGGAATAGCTTTCATCGGCTTCTTGGAACCCATTTTCTTCATTGCATTGTAGTATTTCTTCTGATCCTCCGTCATGAACATTTCTAGCGATCCTCCCGCTTAAAATATAAGACCTTCAATTATTTACATTTCCAAATAGTTACTCAAATGAAAAAGCTAAAATACTTATCTTCTTTTTTTGTTCGTTGAAATTGTCAATGATTACTCCTATAAAGAGATTCAATGTGAAAAACGATCCAAATATAATGAAGAATACAAAATATAGGTACATATAAATGTTGGTTTCTCGAATGGGCTGCTTCAAAGACTGAAATTGAAATATGTTAAACTTGTGGTACATTTCAGTATTTTATATTTTACTTCTCTAGAATCTATGGCGTCATTCATGATTTGTATCCACCCCTTGAAGGTAGCCACTTGAAATAAACAAAGATATGCCTTTCCAACATGATCGAAATTCATTGGAGAATTCAACCATGTATAATTTTCTGCCACGCAAGCATTGTAATCTGGGATGATTTCATAGCTCAACGACGTCTTATTAGCATCAACACACTGAAAATTAATTTAATGAAATTTCCGATTGCTTTAGATAACAAGTACTAACCTTGAAATATTTTCCAGCAAAAAGTTGTACTCCCATGATGGCAAAAATCAACCAGAATATCAAACATACTAGTAATACATTGAAGATAGATGGTATGGCTTGAACCAGAGCATTTACTACTACCCTCATACCCTGCATTCTTGACATTGCACGAAGAGGTCTTAAGGCTCTCAAGGTTCTCATTGTCTTGAATGCTTGAATTCCACCAGCTCCACATAGTGACGCTACAAAGTTGATAAGGGATACCTAAAACGTGAAAGAATGAATAAATAGTACAAGATTGTTATTGTAATCATCTCACCATAACAATGATGAAATCGAGCCAACACCAAGCATTTGTGAAATATTTTTGAAATCCCAAAGCTAACCATTTAATTAACATTTCGAAAAAGAATATAACAGTGAAAATTCTATCCATGTAATAAAGAATATCTTGCAATATGGGCCTTTGTTGTAAATGTACATCTTCTAAAGCTAAGGCCAAACTACTAAGTAAAATCATAGTAATAACAGCCGTTTCAAAATAAGTGTTTTCGATAAGTTCAAAGGTTTTGTATCGTAAGTTGGCCCATCCTTGCCAGAATGGCGAGTCCTCATCTCCTGCGAGAAATGGGAATCTTTTGTAACAGTTTTCGGGAAAACAGTCTGCAGAGTATTCATCTAAAATAATATCTTCAGTTGCTGCATCTATAATCAAATCTTCATCTAGGGGCCCTTCACAGTCACATTCTTCTTCTTCATCCAAGTCTAAAAATAATAATTGAGAACATAAGAGTGTATTGGGATAATGATTTAATGTATAAACAAGATTTTTATATAACTCTGGATTTCTTTGATTTTGTAAGTAAAAATAATCTTTGCAATGAAATTATATAAAGACTAATTTACTTTCACAAGTCTGATCGCTTAGTGACACAGATATTCGTCTGTTAAATATGCCAAAGTTAGATAGATAGATAGATTATAAGTGAGGGTTGCTTAGCAGCCCGTCCACTCCGACCCAGTGGTCTATTGTGGCACACTATGTTCAAAATTTCACTCACAAGCTCTATCCTTCTTGTGAAGAATATAAGCTTTGTGGGCGAGAGCTTAATAAGCTCAGTCAGTTTCAATTTGTTAGATTCAAGTTCCTTCATACTGACTCTGTCCTCAGCTGAGCACTCGTACATAATGTGTTCCATTAATTCTATTTCTTCTTTACATAGTCTACATGAATCAATCCTAACTTTTTTAGGTAATTTCTGAGGCGACAGTGCACCGTAAGTATGACAGTTAGAACTCTAAGGTCCAGCCTGGAAAGTTTAAGCCATGCCTTGACTCTCGCAGTGGAAGGTCCACTGATGGAAAGTCGAGAGTGTCTGAGACCTGAGAGACTCATCCAGTGCTCACATACCTTCAGCTTCAACCACCGGTTATTTTCTATCCTTGCAGTGTCCATGGGAATTTCAAGTTTAGGCTCCAGTCCGATGAATCCCAAGCCTGTATCTCAAGCGGCTGATGAGTCCGCCTTCCCATTGTCATCAATGCCCAATTGTCCGGGTGCCCACATCAGACGGAGTCTATTCCTTCTCCCCGTTTGGAAAGGGAGAAGCAACATTCTTGCAGCGTATAGATATCGAATACCAATGCATTCAGTGCAGCTGTGCTATCTGCTTGAAAAACAGTCGCAAGCCCGCCAAGACAGATCAATATGTGAAGTGAAGTACTTTAAATCAGATATTTTTAAGGTTGCTCAAATTGAAAATTTACCTTCATCTATCCCTAGTTCCTCTTTACTAGCATCCCGTTTTTCTTCATGGTCTTCGAGTACATCTGCACTACCTTTGTGACTTTCATCCTTGAATCTGTGTTTATGACTACCATAAGATTTGTTACTTATTTCATCGTCTTCTAAGTTAGCGAATAAATCGCCATGTTCTAGTATTGAATTACCCATTGCTTTAATTTTATTATTGATATTGTTTTTGCCTCTTCTAAAATTCGTTTTAGAATCACCTAGAAGATGTTTCGTTATTTTTTTCGAACAACTCAATTTTTATTGTCAACTTACCATGTATTGTAAATTCCATACCATCTCCGATGGTGACTTCTAACCGATCTTTGGTGCTTTTCTTATTCTTGAGAATCATACCATCGGCTAGAATTTCATCCCCGGACATTTCTAGAACACCATCTCTGGTATCTGAAATAAACCGTATTCAGAGCAAAGTCGTTTGAATCATGGCCAGTCAATACATATTTACAGTTGGAAATATTTAAATTTTGAAGTATTTTGATCAACAAATAGTGAGCTAACAATAATAATGAAATCATCAAAGGAGAAAACTCAAGCATCACATAAAAAAGAAATTTGAAATATTTGAACATCAGTTGTCGGGAAAATAATACGCCAGGAAAACTAAACAGAAATAAAAACATCAAGTACCACGAATCTATAAAGTAAAGCAAGCTTTTTATTCGTTTTACTATTCGTTAAAAAAATCCTTGGAGATTCATTCAAGCCATTTAAAATGAGTATATGGGAACTAAAACAATACTCAGTTTTGACTAAAGGTTTACATTTTAATGCTAAATATATGTAAGATTTAAATTCGTCAAAAGCAGAGTTTGAAAACTAATATATACCAAAAATATCATTACTGGCTATTACGTGTTAGAAAACTCTCTAAGAGGGAGAGGGACAAGGTACAATATGTACAATACTTGATGAGCTATAGTTTGTGTTCTGAAGCTAGTGACTATTTTCAAAAATTCAGGAACAACAAAGGTCAACATGCTCATGATATTTCAGTTACTGTAAACTTCACAAAACAATAAATTGATTCACATTAACTGCTTGTTAAATAAATGCTACCACACATTTGAAATCTTTCATTTTAATACTGACATCTTTCAATTTGGTGACGATGAGCTTGAATGATTTTTATCGAACCGTTTCGAGGGCATGCTTATTGCATACTTTGAGACTGTTTAGAATGAAGCACTACAGTTGAGCAACAAGCAAAACCAGCGAACTATCGTATGTTGGATAAAAACCTTGTTTCCAACTGTTGGATGGTCCCTCACCTGGAGGCTGATCACTTATTTGATTCGTAAGCTTGAACCTGATCACTTTTGCGATATGTGACACACTACTTTTTATCCATCCTATAAATCGACCAATCCTATCGAAGGCCTCCGCTATTTTATTTGTATCATTATCAGCAGTTGGTGCAGATAAATTGGATGATCCAAAATTGCTCAAAAGCAAGGCTAAGAAGAGATTGAGCACCTGGAAAAGAAATATAACACTTCGTCAATTTCAAGGAGTACAGATATTTAATATTTGTTCAACAAGATATTTAATACTACAAGATTTTCTACGACTCTCTATTTTTAGAAGAGTACCTCAACCCTTCGTTATATGCATGTTGGGATGTATGAGTTGTATGCAGTAATATTTTGATCCCATAAAACCTCTAAGTTAGTCTTGCAGTCGATGACGTTCTTTATAGCTTTTCACGATAAGGATTCTCTCAATAGACAATATTAATGTGATAAAGAATTATTTTTACATGGGGAAGATACGTTATTGATTACCAAATTTCATATCATATTAATATAGGGGGTTTTACCCCGACGAGTTGCCCATATATCTGTTCATGCAATCAAACTGATTTCATGAAAAAATATAAATCCACCACCCGGTAATTAATACCATTGCCAGGCAATGATTATAATCAAAACATATCTTGGAGTAATTATATATTAGGATAACGTTAAATGTTATGAGAATATATCAATCTACCAGAATATATACATACTATAGCATCATCAGACAATGATATCAATGTACCAACGAGTAGTGTCAGAGGCTTTCTCCCCGGAAAAATCCAGTGTACGGACCTTAGTCAAGTAACACTGAATGTTACTCATTAATAGTTTCCTTTGTGTGAAGTGGTGAACGATCGAATAGAATACTGCTCTGAATATAAATATGACAAAATTGTCAGTTAATTATATTACATTTATATAAACAAATAAATAAAATATGAAATGAGATTCTGAGCAGTATAAACTAAAGAGAAAACCTATGACTCTACCTCATTATTATTTTCGGAAAGAAACCTACGAAGAATATTACAAGATTTGATGACTGTTATCTTTTGTAAATGTTCAAACAAATTTTTCTTCAGACCCAAAATCTCAATACTTTTGTGAAGATTTCTAGGAATAACGCCTGTTGTAGAAATAATAATCGGTAGAATAAATATTTTCTTCATTTTCCACATTTTTTAATCTCGTCGCCAAGCATCATATATTTAGAAATTTTTTCATTGTATTTATTTTGTATATTATGTGTGTCGGGTATAGCAATATCAATTATATATGATATTTGATTCTGTTTATCATTAAGAACGATATCTGGTCTATTGTGTTTTACAGCTCTGTTGCAAAGAATTGTTTTATCAAAATAAAGTTTATATTTGTCATTTTCACAAATAATCTCAGGTTCATATTTGTGAAATTTTTTTCTTTGGGAATTAGGTCATGTTTAATTCCTAGATTAAAGTGAATAATATTAGCGACGGCATTATGTCTTTCTAAATAATCTGTTGAAGCAAGGACTGAGCAAGATGATAATATATGAAAAACTGTTTCTGAAGAACAGAAACATCTACGACAAGAATCATCTATATATATATATATATATATATATATATATATATATATATATATATATATATATATATATATATATATATATATATATATATATATAATATTTCGAGTTAATGCTAGAATACATACCACAAGATTTCCAATAACAACGGTAGCTAAGAAAAATGGAATACAAGAAACATCTCCCACTAACATACAATCCCACATTGATTCAATCCATTCGCCACATAGAACTCTGAATACAATCATGAAAGAATGCATAAAATCTGTAAAATTCCAACGCGGTAGATCTCCATCCGGAAAGCGATCCATATTATCTGAAAAAATTCAACAAAATCAATGATTGATTGGTGAATACTTAATATCAATCTTACCTGTATAATTTTTGCCAAATAGTTGCATACCCATAACAGCGAAAATGAATATGATAATGCACAAGACAAATGTCAGATTACCTAGAGCACCCATTGTTCTTCCCATAATGGAAATCAGTAAATTAAGGGTTGGCCAGGATTTGGCTAACTTGAAAACCCTGAGCTGAAAAATTAAATTATATGAGTCAAACTGATAATCTTATTTTATTCTATTAAATTTTAAATTTAATTTAATATTAAAATTACATCGAGAATCATAAAGTCAAATTCTAGGACTAGAGAGTTCTTGTTGGGTGAGTTTGGACTGTTTGGTACACCCAAAGGTTCACATTTGGGACCTGTTTAATATTTGTTGTAGTAGGTAGAAATATTTGCGTTCAACTGGTAGCAACTAGAATTGATGGTGATTTTAAAGATTATTGTTAAAGATTACATTGATGATATCTAATTGAAGTAAGATATGTTTATCTTATCACGGTATATTCTTTTGAAAAGAGATCTGGTTCCGGATTAAGTGACTTAATTTTTATGGATTACAAAAATTCCAATAATTGTATTTACAATAAATGCTTATATCTATAATTTTGTTGTGTGTCAGAAAAACATAATCCTCAATAAATGCTTATATCTATAATTTTTGGTGTGTACAACAAAGTTTATTTATGCTGATGATATTGCTTTGGTTTTTCGACATTATGACTTCGAAACAATTGAGCATACACTGACTTCTGATTTAGATATTCTGAACATTTTCTTCAAAAAATGGCGTTTATGTCCAAATCCTTCGAAAACTGAGGTTTCTTGTTTACATCTGAATAATCATGTGAAGGATAGGCAACTAAGAGTATTCTTCAATCAATCACTATTAATTCATAATTTCACTCCAATATATCTTGGTGTGAAGCTTGATCGTTCTTTGACTTTCAAATTTCATATTGATAAATTATGTCAGAAGTTCAAAACAAGAAACACTATACTACATAAACTAGCTGGATCTTATTGGGGCGCTGGAGTCTCTACTTTGCGAACTACTGCTTTAGCTTTAGTATTTTCAGCAGCAGAATATTGCTGTCAGGTGTGGTTGAATAGTGCTCATGTCAATAAGATTGATTCTCAGTTGAACTGTTCTATGAGAGTTATAAGTGGATGTATCAGTTCAACTGCTACCCCATGGCTTCCGGTTATTTGTAATATAGTTCCTTCCCATATTCGCAGGAAATTAGCTCTTAAATCTAAGTTCTTAGATTCAAGTTTTGATGAAATATTTTTCTGCTGGTTTTTTCCATTGTTCCAGATTTTTCCAGTGCCAATCCCTTTCCTTTTCACCCTTGTCTTCGTGAAGAAGTCCTGGAAATCATGGATTGCAAGATGACATTGAGAGAATGAAGCTGCTAGGCAGAAAAATTTTTGGTACTCTTTTTGCACACACGACCTTAACACAGCATAAACAGACAAGCTATTGCTAGTGCAATAGTGACAGGGAAACGAGTTTTTTCCATAGGTTTTTTCACTCGTTTACTGAATCATACGCAAGATAGTATGGTTCCCCTGTTACATTTCCTGTGCTCACACTTTAGGGGCAATTGTAGGACGCATAATGCAAGTTTAGATGCTTGATTAAGGAACGAGCATGGTTAGTTTTTTCTGCTGGTATTCCATTTATTCGCTTGTTTCTTACAATTGTGTTTAACTTCATAGACGAAAGTTATGAATTAATTTGGATTCAAAACCTTTTAGACTCACCATACAAACCAAAATTATTTCAGTGTGAGCAAATTCGATATTCTGAAAGCGTCTTCCGTCTGTTAGGGTATATTTTGATTAATATAAAATACAGTTACCTTGAGTAATTATTCTATATTTTTTCAAATAGGAAAGAGAAATTAAATAGATATACTTACCAATCTGAAGGAACGTAAAACAGATAGACCCTGTACGCCTTCCAGACCCAATTCCAGAAGAGACAGAGCTACTATTATAAAATCAAATATGTTCCAGCCTTCTTGAAAATAATATTTTGGACTCATCGCTATTAGTTTCATGGTAGCTTCAATCATGAATGTGGCTGTGAAGAACTAGAAGAAATCATTACGAATTAACATAAGGAGTGTGTGGAATTTTGGACAACACTCACGTAGTTTCCGCTTTTGAGTGCTTTGTCTAGATCTTTATCCATATCATGGTGATCCAGCGCCATGAAAAGTGTGTTCACGACAATACACAACGTGATGAATAACTCAACAAATGGATCGAATACGACCAGGGCCACATATTTTTGTATTTGCAGCCACAACCAACAACAGTCCCAAACACATAAAATATCAATAACCTTGATTGTTGTCTCAAAAAGACGTTCTCTAAATGTAGCTTCTTCTTCCTCTTCGTCGTCCTTGGCTGAGAAATAATAAACAGAAACTGTACGAAGAATTAGTAAATGTGAAGTTGACACACTCTTTATGGAAAGAGATTTTAGTGCAGATGCGACAGGTGGCGAAGTGTTCTTAACCGATGGTTAAGTAATTTTGCTGCTTCAGATTCTAGTCAGCAAACATAAGTTTAGTTGTCGAAATGAGAGGAAAACATTGCCAAATGTTGAATTTAAAAAGCTTTGATATGACGATTTGTGCACTCAATAATCAACGTGGGATACGTCGAATTTCATATTGTCTTCAAGTGCAGGCGGGGTTGAATGTTAGTAATTTTGGATTCAGTATTCAGTACAACCTCCCTAATCTATTCTCTTACAAGTCATGTGTGCTCCAGTACTTTCAATACAGGGAGGTTTTATGTTTTCATCTGAATAGCCATCTAAATGTTATACAAGTCTCACACTGGACTCATCATTGAATTCCATATCAATAAACTGAGTCAAAAGTTATAAAACAACGAAAAATCTTAACATGTCTTCAAATATTTCTCAATTATTATAGAAATGTACAGCTGATTAAAAATAAAGTGAAAATTATGAAACAATAATTAATTCTTAAGGTCACAATGAATTGATTTTATTTTCGTTTGATATCGTTCACTGTTAACTTTCCAATTGATTTAATTCAGTTGTTTCAAAACTTTCTTCATTTATTCAAGCCTCGAATTCAAACTGAATGGAATATAAGCTGGAAACGGCTTGCACCAAGTTTATTCGAGTTCGAGGTCAATTCGGATTTAAAACTTTTGCTGAATCACTAGAACGTAGACTAAAGAGGTTATCCTATGTAGTTTTGAAAGTATGCACTCCAGATATGTTGTACATTAATTCATTGAATGTTTTCAATCATCATTAAGACAAACAAAAAATTTGAGGGAGGTATCTTAATCCCAACACCATCGAAATTGCTTTCATAGAATCAATTACTTTAATCAAATTTTCAATAGTATATAAACAAATATCCAGCTGTGGTAGCAAATTGCAAATGTATTTTATGAAATGGAATGGGGTGTTCTAATTGGGCTCAAATTACTTGAGTTATACTTAAATGACACTACATAATAATATTTAGTGCTCATAAGAATGTCTTGGTGTCCTAGTAATCTATCAATGATAAGTTATTATCAAACTTAAATACCTTTGCTATCTATCCTCCGTACAGTATACAACATTATAGATAAAGTTAATAATTTATAGCAACATTGTTGTTTATGAAGTTGTGCAATTTCTAGGTTATATTACTAGGTTGAAGCAAATTGCGATGGTGTATATGAGATGGATTGTGGCGTTTATAAGAATTCAACTTACCTCCGTGTTCGCTTGCGCCACTTTGCCTTCCAGCAGCTTGCTCTATGATATCGTTGAGAACCATAACATCTACAAAAAGGATAAGATTAGTAATTGAAGTTTCAGTTTGAATGTTCGTGAAATTGAGGGTCTATGTCATGGAAGCATTGCAAGGTCGATTAGAGCAATTTTTTCTCTGCAGAGATCTGTGAGGTATACACACTGCTTATACTAAGTTCCGAAGAAAGAGTGGTTGCAGAATTGAGAGACAAGTCATAGAGACTCTGATCCCGACTCTGGACTCAATATTACTAGTAGAGAGGTGGGGCAGTATGGATTTAGCTTAAGGTGTGGTAGGTAGGGTAGTATATCAACATTTACTCAGAACACCATCAATGAGACCGACGTTGTAGTAGCTTCAGATAAGACTAAGATCTAACCTAAGAAATAGCTTGGAGGAAATCTTCGGGATAGCTATCTCATAAGTCACTGCTATTTGAAAGATAGCAAAATGTTTACCTTTCATATCTACCATTGTTTGCCTTTGAGAAGAATCAACAAATGGATGGTCTTTCAACTTGTTTTCACTCAGTTGTCCCGTTGGTCCATCCTAAAAGATAAAACAGTTACACGACTGTCTACAGGAGTAACAGAGAAAAATATACTTACATAGTCGCCTCTATGTGCTTTTTGAGCAAACTCTGTGTAGTTATTCGTAGACGTTGGTCCATTTCTTTTCGACCTTCCCCTAAGCTGACTCTCCTTCGTCATCACTTTGCCGTTACTCCCTAGACCTCCCAGCAAATCTCCATGTGACGTATACGACATACGGGATGCATGTGAAGTGTACGAAGAATGGCGAGAACCTTCGTAAATCAAGAGTTATATTGTAGTTGAGATGATAAATTTCATAGTGGTTTTAATTAATATACAATACTTACATAATGAGTAGTACCTACCAAAGTTAGTATAATAAAGCGGGACCACCATAGCACCATTTTCTTCGCTCATTGGCGTGACAGCGTTAGAATCATCAGCATAAGGCAGGTGTTCTTGTGCATCAAGATACGTTGAAAGAACCAGTGGCTTTCGATCGCAGGGCGGGGGACCCATCCTTCTATTAGTTCTCACTGTAAACTGGTGACTACCACGAGAACCACGTCGCAGATTGAATGGGGAACCCGGAAGACTTAGACTCGCCTGAACATAGGAGAGAGACTATATATACGTGACGAATGAACTTATTTACTCTTGACTTATACGACACTGAGCTGTTTCTAAGCTATTTTGAAATGAAGACCAAGTTACACCAACATCTTTGGCATTTCACTATAAGATCTGAGCATTCTAGTGAGAAATTTCATCTGCATTTCCGATTTGGATTTATTTCATTAGTTGTATAATTTATTTTATTATATTTCTTCTGAAATATGTATCTACTGGTCAGAAAACATTTATTTCATGGAAATTAATTATTATATACGTTTTTGTACAGTTAATCTTAATGTGCACAATGACTTAAAATATTTAAAAAATATTATAAGTGTTTGAAAAATAACTCACAGCAATGCGTTTCAAACATGAAGAATACATTGGAACTAAACTAATATACATAGTGCTTTATTTGTGGGTTTTAGTAATACTTAATATATAGCCAAAATTTTCGGAGCTCCTAGAATAAAAAATCTAGTGTAATTCTTCTGGTTCAATTATTTCTCAAGTTCATTAAGTTTCTCCATTACACAAATGGCTGAGCAGGTACAAGAAGTTTGTAGAAAAGTATTAGGGTCGAAAGTATCCAATTTTCACTTTAACGAGATTAACTTCTCTATCTCTTCACTCTTTGGTAAAAGAATACAAGAAGCTTTTAATATCAAACAAGAATGGTGCATGAATCGCTTGTATCTATGAAACTGTTAACAATAGACATTTCTCTTCATAAAGAAAATGATCTTTTTGTAGGCTCTAAAACCATGTACAGCTTAGGATGTGGAAATTATTCAGATTTTTTTGAACGTGATTATTGGATGGGCTATTAGGGCACACACTGCCAAGGCAGTTGACGGATATCACTAAAACTACAAAAGAGGTTTTCAAAAAAATTATGATTCTATCCGATAAGCAGTGTTAGCCTTGTAGACAATGCAGCTGTTAAAAGGATGTTCACGAACCCTCAATGTGAGTTTTATCACAGGCGCTTTTCAACACCTACGGGCTGGTAAAGGAACTGACAGGTTACCTAGGCAAGTAACTAACAAATACCTGTCAGGGACATATTATAACACCTGCAGCCTGGCGAAGAAACTCAAGGGGTACCTCAGAAAAGGATCTAACAAATCATTGAACCTAATACGTTTCTACGTTGCGACTATGACCAGTCACTGCAAATTGGGAATCAATATCCATTTAAAAAGAAAAGGATTAACATCCATCTGTGTGGAAATAACTCAATATTGATGTTTAAAGAAAATATGTTATTCAATATTTGCTTGGGAGTGGTGAATTGGTAAACACATCATGGTTATGAATCTGAGAAAAACCTGTTCTTGAGTGTCCAAAATTTTGGCGATACATATTGAAAAATGAAAACTCTACGAGGATAACTTGCATAATGGTGTAGAAATGAAAACTGCGGAAAATATACGAAATAAAAAGCTTTGGCTACTACTGTTCAATACTGATCTATAAACCAGTGCTGAACGTACCAAGTCTAAACACCATAATTGTCATGATCTTTATTATTTTGAGTGTTCGAAAGATTGAAAAGTCTATATTACTTGGAAGCAATAATACTCCTTCTAATTTCATGTAGGGTTCCAATAAATATCAAGACACTTACAGCGCTGACTTTCCGCATCTTGTTTGGATTGGTAGGGATTCTTCTTTGTTCACTCACAGAATCTAATCCGTCAGACCTTATGCTGATTCTTTCCTTGTTGTTATCATCGTAACCTTTTTCCTGGCCCACGAAGAGCTCATAACTGTGATCGGAGAAATCAGACGGTGACTTCACGAAGCCAGTATGACCCTCTATAGCTGCTGCTGCCCCCGCTGCTTCGTCTGCTGCTTGTTGTGCGGCAGCTGCTCTTGCTTCAGCTCTGTTCGCTTTTTCTTGTGCTTTATTCTCCGCTTCCTAGAACAAAAACACATTGCGTTAGAAGGTTAAATTTATTTGTTATTTGATACAAAGTTTCTTACCCTTATTGCTTCTTCTTCGGCGGCTTCCTCTTCTTCTGCTTTCTTTTGTAATTCATCATAAGACATAGCGACGATTGCCAAAATTAAATTGACGAGATAAAACGAACCTAAGAATATGATAACAATGAAGAACAACATATGCCATGGGCCAGCTGATCTCAAAACCTGCAAATAAAATCTTAGTTAACTGGGAATATTTTTCCTCTATTCTTTCTTATATGGAAGAATATTATTTGAGGTTTTTCCAAGTGCATCTAGTTTTAAGGGATAGGTCAGAGACGGTTCTTTTCAGAGAATTTTCCAGAAGAGGTGTACAAGGGGTATTCAAAAACACATTATAATATATAAAAGGACGTTCTGTATGAACTACAAAACTAAGAGATAACGTGGTTTCGAACCTCTTAATTATTGCTATAGTCAATTTGGTGAAGCCGTAGAATAATAAATCTTTCGGTGAGAGGATGGTCATAGGCGTACCCTTGATTATATTTTTCTTACATATTATAATCTAGGGTACTTGGGTATAATATTGGCAATTCAGGTGGGTTTCATCATTAGTATGCATCAGTTAGTAATTGGTGAAAGTGCTTTGTTCATTTCACAAATAATGGAAAAGTTTTCTAGTTTTATTCCTGCTGAACGTACTCAAAATACACCACTTTCCCAAAGTGAAAAATTAATTATATTAAATGTATACGATGCTTTAAAGCATCAAGGCTATTTACCGTCAATCGATGAAAATGTTAAAATGTTCTGAGATGACGGAAATGGAAAGTCCACAATATAAAGATTCTCAAGGAAAGAAAATCTGAAAATGGATTTATGGTGGAATCTCCAGGAAGGCTCCGAATGGTTATTGATGAAGAATTTAGGAATACTATTCGAAAAACTGTGCATTATTTTCATTTTCGGAAAGAAATTCCTACTGTGGAAAAATACACGCTGTGTTCGTATAAGATTGCCTTTTATATAAAAAACAAATTGTGACAAGTTTTGCATGAATTGAATTTCTTATAGGAAAAGCACAACAGGAAGTCAGTTCTCATAGATAAAGAAGAAATCGTTTGCTGGAGAAGGAATTATTCAAGAGCAATTAAAAACTATCGTGCTCAAAGTAAGAAAGTTTTTTATCTGGATGAAACTTGGGTTGATCAAGGGTACACGGATCAGAAAACTTGGAATGATAAAAACATAAAAGATTGTCAACAGGATTTCAGGCTCCGTCAGCAAAGGGCGAAGTATACTGGGGGGCTATTATCATTTCAAATTAAAAGTATTGGAGACTATCATGAATGCGGATGTTTTAGAAGAATATTTTGAACAGATGTTGGATTTGATTCCACTGGGATCTGTTATAGTAATGGATAACCCAAGCTACCATTCGCGACATATTGAACTAACGCCAACATCTTCATGGCGTAAAGCAGACATCATCAAATTACTGAGGGATGAAATTATTTCTTTCGAAAAGAATATGGTGAAAAAGGAACTATTATCAATTGTTAATTTACATGAAAAATCGTGCAGAAAATATAAGACTGATAAAATGGTAAAAAACTGGGAAGTTAGTATAGTATACGCCTTCCACCTTACCACTGCGAATTAAGTCCGATTGAACTAATATGGGCACAGGTAAAGGGTGAAGCGGCTAGAAAGAACACAAATTTCAAGATAAAACACACGAACTTCATTTCAACAGTGCAATAAAAAATGTTACATCCCAAAACTGGAAAAATTGTCACGTCATTAAAGAAGAAAATAAAATGTGGGAACTGGATCATATTATAGATCCTGTTATAGTGAATTTAGGTAATGATAAGAAGATGAAATGTCCATATTTTATGAAAATATTGCAGCTTAAAATATATATGAGCATTTAAACAAGCATTATTTTGATTTTCATAATTATTGAATAATAATAATTGAATTTAGGACTAGACGTTTTATAGTCATGAAATTATTTATAAACATTGTTTAACAGTCTGTTAGTAATGTTAAAACTCATTTGGAAATTGAGAGTCTACTATAATATAAAAAATGTTCATTGCCATAATTTACTGAAATTATTGAGTTATCTGAAATATCATAAACATTATTTAATTAATATATACACTCCCCACAAAAATTGTCGCACCACCCTACTTTCACGACAATACTATATAAACTTTTAGGTTGGTCATTCAAGAGTCGCTTGGTAACTTTCAGAAGTGTGAAATAAGAAGATATCATTCAAAAGATATGAGTTTTTGATGGAAAATATCAACAATTTCCGAGTTAATTCAAAAAATTCTACTATCTTCAAACATTCGCGAAGAAACCAATCAACTAGCATCGAATGGTTACTAATCATTTTCAAAATCGAGTGATTCCTCCCCGGGGCCCTAATTACTGCCAGTATACGTCTCGGAAGCCCCTCATACAAATTTTGGATATACTCTTGAGTCACTGAGTTCCAAATTTCAGGAAGCAGATTTTCTAGTTGTTAGAGTGCTCTACAAGGCATCCTACGTTGCTGAATTTGCCACCCCATGTTGTCCCAAACATGTTCTATGGGATTCAAGTCGGGACTTCTGGCTGGCCATCTTAAAATATCAATTTCGGCATTTTGCAGAAATTCTGTAACTACTCTAGCTGCATGAGGCCGAGCATTATCATGCATATAAATGAAGTTTTCGCCAATCAATGGGCCAAAGGGTACATATCTGCGATGTATCTGGCCGCTATCATTCTTCCATAGAAGAAATGGAAAGAAATGCCTCCCCACACCATTACTGAGTCCCCTCCGAAGTTTTCGGTTTGCCGGATATTGCATTGCTGATACCGTTCCCCAGGTCGTCTGTGTACAGGCATGCGTCTATCATTTGATACTAGACAGAACCTGGACTCGCCGGAAAAGAGGACATTCGACCATTCTGGAATACCCCAATTTGCATGTTCCCTCGCAAACTAAAGTCTTGCAACTCGATGCTCTCTGGGGGGACGCGGGCCGGTAGAAGCCACCCTTGGTCTGATATCGTCTTCTCTGAACCTGTGCCGAACTCTTAGTTCAGTTAAACGAAGCCAACGATCATCAACTGCTGTTGTTATCCGATTTCTTCCCTGTCCGGCCCTTCTTCCACATTCCCTTTTTGGGTACCGATTTTTTGCTCCTGAAATAGTGCCCTCTAGAAGTGTTACAATTCTTACTTCATGATCACTGAAATAGCATCCAGGACGTTCAGCAGCCATTACAATAAATTCAAAGATTTGAAAAATAACAAGAAACACAGAGAAGGGAAATGGAATGAATACTGATAATCAAATAAACTCATTCTTGTTTCAGGCGTGTTTGAGATCATATGGAAACAAATGTTACTACAAAGATAAGATTTTTTCCCCTCATATGTCCAAAAACATTTGTTGACAAAGAAACTGCGATCGAACTGTTTAATCGATTGTGGAATTCAGAATACCAGGTGATGCGACAACTTTTGTGATATGTGTATATTTGAACGTATAGAATTAAGCGTAAATTATTGTTCTTAAATACATTAATGTTCAATTGATTCAATTTTATTTACGAAGAGAACCCTAAAACACATATCCGTCTACGTTACTAACCACAAATTTTAGACGTATAAAGTAAATATTTTATTTAAAACGAAGACAGCAATACTTGCAGGCAATAAAAAGACAGAGAAGAGATTCGGGTAGTTGGGTTATCCTGGAGATTTCTACGAGGGGTTTCAATCAAAGATCCGGCAATAAATTGGTGCATGCTCGAAGCAAAATCATAGAAACTGAATATATATTTGCCTATACCACATTTCTAAGGGATTTGCATACTTAATGAGCTTTCACTTCTCTACGTCTTTACCAAATAGACTATAGAATTGGAGTATTGTAAGTATAGGTAAAGTCATCTCTATTACTCACCAACTGATATAAATTCTCCCAATAGTCCTGAGTCATAAGTCTGAAGGCAGAAAGGAAGGCCCATCCAAATGTATCAAAACTAGTGTAACCATAATTTGGATTATTCCCATAACCTTGCAAACACGTGTAGCCAGGTTTACATTGACTAAAAAAATATTGAATTTGAAACAGTTCCACTTCCACAAAAGTCTAAACTTACCCAGCTCCAGAGGAATTCCCACATAGTGGTATTTCCCCCTTTTTCTCGTCGAAGTACCAATTGGCTGAAAAATGAAATTGTTAGGTTGATTTTCCTGTCCTTGAATTCGAAACGACTTACTTTCGTTGGCCATGAATCTGTCCCAATTTTCGTCTGTAAGGTTTCCCCAGGAACCATCTGATGGAAAATTTTTGATACATTTTTGCGTGAGCACCCCCATATAGATTTGTAAACCCATGAGTGCGAAAACCGACAAAGAAAACATGGTTAAAATTATCACATCGCGTAGATTTTTTACTGATTCTATGACAGCACCAACAATGGTTTTCAGGCCTGGAAATCGATCGGTTATTTGATCATTTGTTATACTTGTTTACTTGAGTTGAGCGCGCATCACACAGTCTAGATTACACGCTTGATGATGCGTGCGCACTATGTATGGAAAACGTCAACTCTCATGGAAAAAACAGAATCTGATTTTTAATGACCTGGCTGGCAGATCCACTTAGTTCGGTTATTTTTAGTGAATTAATTGTGATCGTGTGGTGAGATAAGTAGCATCTCGAGGAGTTTGGTAGATCGACGTTGATATAGATACAAAGGTTCTACCAATAAAGTGAAGTGAGTGTACTCTAATTCAACATGAAATCTAGCAAGGAAGCTAGAATCTTTCAGCCATCTAATTTGCCAGAAGAGATCCATTCAAAAAATCTGGCGACTAAACTAGCGCTGTGTGATGCGACTTTTAACCTCAAGAATAGTTTACCTGGAACTATGGCGACGGTTTTCAAGGCTCTCAACACCCTAAATGTTCTCAAGGCAGCAAGATTACCCAGGTCTATACCCATAGTAACATAGCTGTAACATATATCCATTCATTTAACAAGATTTCGTTGTAGCAATTTAGTTCAGCTAAAAAGCAACCAAACTGGATGTATAAACAGAAACCCTATTATTTCAGTTTTCAGGATGCATACTTGTTATAAAAATTTATAAATTTCACAATAATACAATTTCTAGACTTTTTATCTACTTGGTCATCTTTCAAATTAATCTAAAATATATTAGTATTCTAGGAAAATCTAATCTATTCTAATTATATTTCGAATCGCCATAGATTTTCTATTTATTTACTACATAAAATAACTACATCATAGAAGAAATAACAATCACAGTGAACTCACTTGTATATCAGTTTGTAAATATGCTATAGCAAAAATCAGTTGTGTGTATGTAATAACAATTACGAATTATAATTTTAATTTTCGAACGGTATATTCTAATTGGAAGTTTCGAAGATCTTATAAAGGCATTAGCACATTAGAGAGTTTTTAGCTGGAAATATAAGTTGTAGGCGTAGTCAGTAAATAATTAAAATTACACTATTCCTACAAGATGAAGACAAATCATCATTATACTAGACCCAATATTTCTGATACAATCAAGTTCTGTAATTTTCATTTTCCATTTGATGAAAGTATAGAGAATACTCACGATGTCTTATGTAAATTTGAAATCAATGTCAATTTACTTCGGCTGTGAAACATAAGCTTGAGGTACACGATTGCATGGAAGGATATTTCCATTTGGCTTGATTTTTCGCCAGTTTTTCTTTCCCTATTTGTCCATAATCGTAGAAATCAAACGCACATTTTATAAACCTTTTGAGGAACTCAAGGCATACATTCTGTTGAAAAGTTGAATTGATATATGGTTGAATAATGTGCTGAAAATGTTACAGAAGTCTTACGGTGAATCGTTTTTATGAAAAACACAAGCATATGAGTGGTACATTGCATTCAACAGCGGGCGAGATGTGGTGGAAGATTTGACTCGCTCAAGTCGGCCATCAACATCTTCAACTGAAGTTAACATGGATAAAGTAGAGGAAATGGTAATTGAAAATCGTCATTTAAATTTGGGAGAGATAGGCAATGAACTTTTTGTGTATCACGAATCAATTCTATCGATTGTTTGGGCATGAAACTCGTTGCCGCCCGACGTTTGGTTTCTGGCAACATGGAAGTAGACATAGCTGACTTTGCCTTTGAGCTTGTAAAACTCAAAAAAGACGTGTTCATCAATATAATATTAAGTAAAAGTGTCTCAAACAACATATTCCTAAGTAAAAGTTTAGTGAATTACATTAATCACAATGTAGATGACGAAAATGGTGATATCTTCACGGAAGCTTGTACGGTTAACCTAAGTGACGGAATGAAATCTATTCAATTGAAATGTGAGTTAAAAGTGAAAACAAAGTTAAGACGAAATCTGTGATTCACGCAGATAGTATTACATGCAAGAAATTCTCAAATCTCAGACGAAATTGAAAACAGACGTAAAAATGTCAAACAACAACTGGCTTTAACCAATATTGATAATGTAAATGCGGAAGACAGGGAAAAATGGACAGATGTTGTTCGAAGGAGATCCAAAACAGGAAAAAAGGAAACAAATAAAGTAGTGTATGGCACGAATAACCAAGAAGAAGTAGCAGTCAAGAAAAGAGCTTGGTTGTTTGTCAGCAAATAAAAACTTGATTATAACGAAGAAATGTTAAGAGAGAGCCTTCAAAAGAAAAATTTAGGACATTACAATTCTTTCAAGGTAGGAGTTGACCATGAGCTGAAGGAATCGTATCTGGATCCATCTGCTTGGTCAAGTGGAATTATGGTAACAAATTGTTACTTCAGAAGGAAACCAAACACAAACACTTAAGAAATGATCTTTTGAAGATATTTCTCCTAAATGCATAATCTGTGCGCAAAAAAATCAATGAAATTGAGATCATATTGGGTGATGATGATTGGGATATTATCTGTATTAATGAACACTACTTAAGGACTTGGGAGGTAGATGTTTTAAAAATCGGTAACTTCTGCTTGGCATCATCCTTCTCACGAAAAACAGTATCTGGTGGTGGCTCACTGATTTCACTGAAACCTTTTATTACTAGTATACCGGTGGATTATCTAAACGAGCTGGGACTAGAGAAAACTTAAAACTTGTGAAATATGCTGTGTTCACCTAAATGAACTGAACGTAATAGTCTTAAACTTGTACAGATCACCATCTGGCGATATTTCTTGTTTTTTACATCTTGGGTTAGATTACTTGTTCTGTAAATATTCAAGGGCTCGAATAGTAGTGACTGGAGACTTCAATGTCCACTTTGGGTCTGGTGACGGAGATAGCACACGACTATGCGACCTGATGGCAGCTTTAAGTCTGAAGAAGATGATAAGTGTACCGACATGCAGAAAGAACTGTATCGATAACATATTCATCAACTTTGCCTCTGAGGCAAGTGAAGCAACTTCTTTGAGTATAGCTGAATCTGATCACTCAGCTGTTACGTTGAAAGTTAAAATTCCTCTGCTGGACCAAATAGGTCATAAAAAAAATCTGGCCGTCCTATAACATCAGAAGGATTATTCAACTATATAGTGGTACTGTGGTTATTGGGTTATAAAAAACTTAATTATAGGTCCTCTTACAGACCTTATCAATAGATGTATAATGAGCAATACTTTCCCAGATGTGCTTAAGGAGGCATTGGTGGTCCCAGTTTTCAAAAAGGGCGATCATGAGAATCCTAGTAACTACCGTTCAATATCCTTGCTTCCGGCCATCTCTAAGGTCTTCGAAAAGATTTTGTCTCAGCAGATTGCTGAGTTGAAAGTAATAATCTGTTTTTCAAAGGCCAATATGGTTTTAGAAAGGAGCGTAATACCTCCATGGATGTACTTGATTTTCTTGGGGAAATTGTCGATGCTTTTGAGAGTAAGGAGTATTTGGTGGCTGTGCTGTGCAATCTGTCAAAGGCGTTCTGGTAAAACTTAAATATAACAACTTCTCGAATAATGCAATAGAAATGATAGGCTTGAGTGGTAGATATCAAACAGTAAAAGTAGATTATGAGTTATCAAATAAACAGTTGATAGAGAGTGGTGTACCCAAGGATCTATCCTTGGACCACTGTTCATATAAATGATTTACCAGAGTCTAATGATTCTAAACATATATTGATACCACAATGACAGTAAAGAATTCAAATGAGGAAGTTGCTGTTGAAAGGTCTTGCAGCGCACAGTTGAGGGCTGCCGATTGGTTTGTGGCTAATGGCCTCACATTAAATAACGAAAAAACAGCGGAATTGCTTTTTACTTTGAGGCCTCGGGAAAGTGTTGCAACAGATGAATTCGTGGACCATGCGAAGTTTTTGGGTGTTTATGTTGACGATCAGTTAAAGTGGCATAAGCATACGGAGGCTCTTGCCAGTAAAATTTCAAAAAATATTTTTCTGTTTTTCTCTCGTTAGGTTGTGTTAGGAGTGTGTATTCCTCTCTATGTCATTCTTTGTTGTCATAGGCAGTCCTGGCTTGGGGTCAGGCAGCTGAGTGGCCTAGAATTTTCAGACTCCAGAGGAGGTCTGTCAGAATATTAGGAGGCTTAAAGTATAGGGATGATTGCAGGGATAAGTTTGTGGAGCTTGGTATCTTTGTACATATTTGAGCTCCTCAAATATACCAAACAGAATTTGGAAAAGTGTCAATTAAATGCGGTTGAGCACGAACATAATACGCGACATAGAGATAATTAGAGAACTTCGAAATTCAGACCTACCAAATCCCAAAAAAGTATTTATTACTTGGGTCCCAAATACTGTTTCCTTAAAATATCCAAAAACTGAATCAAGCCTGCTTCGAACGTACAGTCAAGGTATTTTTGATTGAAAGGGGCTTTCATAGTTATACCGGGTTCCTTGAATATTAGATGTTCTTTTATTATTTGTATGTATTTTGGATTACAAGTGAACGATTGTAGACAGTATTTACTCTGACCTGTGTAAACACAAATGTATATTTGACACCAATAAATTGAAATTGAGGAATTTTCTTCAAACATTGAATCGCGTAAAGGTTGCTGATGACAAGCTAGAACGAGTCAATTCCGACTCCACATTCATAAAACGCATTGTAACTGGTGATGAGACATGAGTTTGACATGCAAACCAGTCAACAAGCTTCGGAATGACGCCTTCTAATTGAACTGAAACTGAAAAAATTACGTCAAAGTCGATCAAAAGTCAAGATAATGTTGACTGTTTTCTATGATTATTTCGGTGTTGTGCACAAGGCTATCATTGTAAATGAATTCCTGACAAAGAACTCAACAAATACCATCGAATTCAGGATTAGCGACTTCAAATTAATGAACATCAAGTGATATTAGTCATTCATCAGATGAAAAATGCAATTTTATTGTCCAGTGTATTTCTTCAAAGCTTCGAGACAACCTTTTGAGATAAACCAACTATGAGCAAGTGCACATTCTATTATGAGAAATCAAAGTTCACAAAATATTCGATAACACCGATTTAACCACGTGAAAAGAAAAATTAAAAAATGAATGAATGATTTGCAATGCAATCTCATGGAGATCTTGTTCAAAATAAAATTTAAAAATTCAAGAAAATGTTTCATTCATCAGTTCGTAAACTTTTCAAAACCGCATCGTATTCAAATGAAGTTAGACTGAATATTTCCTATAATCGAACACCATATACAGGGCGTCTACTATAAAAGGTGCCAAACTTCACTAGGTTAGATTTATCTAATGGTAATTATCGAGTTATTTAACACTTCTTGATTTTACCAAATTTGTTGCTTCAAGAATCTCTGTTACTCTTACAGCTACATCAAATCTGACCATATCATCGAAAAGAGCATTGAATTTGCTATAAGACAGGTAAGTAGTAATGGTAAAAATTTAGTATACCGGGTGTTGTGAAAGGCTAAATGAAAGAAATTTGAAATGAACAACAACAAACTGATCGATAAGTAGCTGTTTTTTTTGGTAAAAACTACTACATTTAACTGGCTTTCAAACGGTATATCAACTTTTGAACAAACTATTTTTTTTCCAGCAATATCATGGGTAAGAGTAATAAAAAGATAAAATTCGAAAACGCAAATATCTTATATTACTTAATGAAACATAAACAGGAACTAAAAAAAATTAAAGAATCATATTTTCACGAGAGAGATTTGAAAACTATAACAGGTGTTCAAAATGTCTTCCTCTTCCTTGAATGCACTTAACATATCTTTTTCAAACTATCAACTATTCTTTGAAGTTCAATGTGTTTTTGACTCATTTCGTTGCAGCAGATTAGAATCCTTTCAATTTATTCTTCTCGAGTATTAAAGGGAATTCTCTAAACATTAGTCTTTAATGAGCCCCACACATAAAAATCAAGCGGCGTAAGGTCAGGGCTTCTGGGTGGCCATCTCGACTTATCCATTTCTCTCGAAATCTTTCAGTCATACAGTTCTGGATCATTCTAGAAATATGATTTGAAACCAAAGGTGATGCCGAATAGCTATAGGCATTTCTTCCAGAACGTTCATTATTTCTTTATTTAATAGATTTGAAAATTCGTTTGAATTGAGACGATCTGGAAGTATAACTGGCCCGACAAGCTGACCCCATCCTTAACCCCAACCACACATTTACTCTAATCTCGTGCTGAGAGTGTGACACAATAGTGCCATGAGGATTTTCTGTATCCCATATATGGGAATTTCTAAATTCTATCATACCAACTTTGGTAAAAGTTGCGTCATCGGTCCATAGAATCTTAATTGATCCCTAATCTTGTAATTTATTCATGTACCACCTAAAATATTGCAACCTCACCTCACTATCCATTGGCAATAGGTCTTGAACTCAAATGGTAAGGATGTAAATTATTTCGCTTGAGAACTCTATGAACCGTGGAATAATGAAGTCTCAATGTAGCACCAATTCTCCGAGAATTTGTTGTAGGGTCCTCGCGAACAGCCTGCAATATTGCAGGTGGTTTTCTCATTGTTGAGAATTTCCACCACCTTCTCTTATTCTTCAATCACAGAATAAATCAGTTTCCCTGGAGCGCCTAAACCCTTCAACAAATGTCTTTCTGGAAGATTACTGTCTGTTTGGAAAGCGCAATGCATACTCCCGCACCCCTGCACGGGAATTTCTATTCGCGAAGACATAAACAAATAACATATCTCGATATTCAACATTTGAGAAACTAAGCATGTTTTCTTTTTGTCGAAAAAGAAAATGGAACCTTAAAAGGGGAAAATGAAAACTTCAATTCATTAATTCAATGAATGACAGTTCCTGTCAAATTCTGAATATTTTATTTGTTTTAAAATCAAGTAATATAAGCCTTCTGTGATTTATTCTTTTACGATTCTTTTTCTAATTTTCTTCTTCTAATCCGAGAAAAATTAATTATTCCTAGTTTCTTAAACATTCAATACCCAGATATGTTATTTATTTATCCCTAATTATTATTGAAAAGTCATTTGTGGAATTGTTCAGACGCTCATTTGTGATTGAAGGATAAGAGAATCTAATGTTCTTACCCTTATTCTTACCCATGATATTGCTGGTAACAAAATAGTAAGCACAAAAGTTGGTATACCGTTTAGAAGCCAGATGAATTTAGTAGTTTTTTCAAAAAAAAAACGGCTACTATCAGTTTTCAGTGGTACAGCTAACAAGAAAATATCACTAATTTTGTTCATTTCATAATTTTTTCATTTAGCCTTTTACAACACCCGGTATACAAAATTTTTTACCATTAGTACTTACCTATCTTATAGCAAATTCAATGCTCTTTCCGATGGTATGGTCAGATTTGATGTAGCTGTAAGAGTAACAGAGATATTCTTGAAGCAAAAATTTCGTGAAATCAAGAAGTGTTAAATAACTCGATAATTATCAACTTTTCGAAAAAATGTTATAGGACATTTTTCGTTGCAAATGACTTGTACTATCACCTACTGAAGTTTGGCATCTTTTATAGAAGACACCCTGCTATAAGTCATGGGGAATAGAATCATATTTGCATTTACTGACTTCTTCTCACAACCTACATCTCCGATATTCTCATTATACTTTTCAGGATCGATCTCAGAATAATCAGTACAAATTCTAGTGTTTGGAATTAATTGTTGATATGCAAATTGACAAATTTTTCTGCAAATTGATACTGTAAATTGTGAAACCGTCCCAATACAAGAAACAATGTGTTACCTACATTTTCTACTGAGCTTATTATATTATTATATTGAAAGATTCTATCAAGAGTGGAGAACAGGCGAAGAAAAGTAGAAGTACTTTTTGGTAATATAACAAGTGTGAAATGTTATAGTTTCTGTCAAATGTCAACTGTCAGTTATGATTTTGAGCTGACGTGTCATATTGTGCTGCTCAACCAGAGTGTGTGTAAAATGTTTCCCATCTCAATAGAATATAGTTTTAGTAATGTCATGTGATGTTAGATTTCATGAGATTAACTACCCAAATGGAAATGTTAACTCTGTTTCTAATACTACTGAGCTACTCACGCTAAAGCTATGACTACGAAGTCTAGCCAGTTCCATGCATCTCTAAGGTAGGTGAACGGTTGAAGAATATAACCTCTGGCCATCACCTTGACTGCCGACTCGAATGTATAAATACCAGTAAAAATCACCCTGAAAAACACCACATTTCATGCACCCAAAGATCTACTTTCTGATAGGATCAGAAAAACTATATCAAAGGAAACCAATGTTTAAATTTCATTTTGAATTATAAAAAATACTGTCCATATTTGAAATTATCTATAGTGGATGTACAGGATGGACCAAATTCGAAATGGCAGCTATGTGATATATTGTAGATTGAAAAAAATGATTCCCCCTCACTCTTCCGATTTCAGAGAAAAACGGTGGAAACGGATTCAAGCTATCTTTTTCAGTTTTGAAATTCTGAATTTTTGGGATTTCAATATTTGACGATATCTCGAATCCGATTGAAGTTTGGCAAAAATGCATGAAGCCTTGTTGAATAAACTTGCTGCATATGGGCTTCAATTGCGGGTTTGGATAAGTAGCTTTCTTTAAAATAGATCAATACAAGTTGTGGTCGACGCTGTAACATCTGATTGTGCCCAGTTGCAAGCAGGATAACTTCAGGGATCCATTCTTTCGCCAACCTTGTTTCTGTTGCAGATAAACGATCTTCTGTTATCTACAGAGGACAAGATCTTCGGTTTTGCAGACGATTGTACCCTGGTTTCGTCTTTAAGTAGTCTGCGGCCGATTACAGCTGCGGAATCTCAGCGTCAGAGATATCAACGAATTAATTACTTGAACTCTGACTTATAGAGGATATCTGAGTGGGGTCAGTTGAATCTGGTGAGCTTCTACGCAAGCAACTTCGTTTTCTAGAGAGATCCACGCTGGAGAACATCCTCTAATGATGCTAGGCCAACAAATTGCATCCAAAGATTCGATGCACTTTCTCGGAATAACGGTCAACTCCGAATTTTGCTGGCATGAACATGTATCAGCAATAGCTAAGTCGGCATCAGCTAAACTTAGTTTTCTTCTCAGAACAAAGCGATAATTCACGTCATCTCAGCTGTTGCTTCTATATAAGACGCATATTCGACCTGCTTTGGAATATTGCTCACATGTATGGGGATCTGCACCCAAACATTCGTTGTGGATGTTGGACAGTGTGCAAAAACGGGCTGTACGCCTCATCGACCAACCGGAGATCACCCGCGATCTCCAACCGCTCGCTGACCTTTCTCTGTTTTACAGATACTTCCAAGAAAGATGCTCCAAGGAGCTGAAAGACCTTGTTCCGGAAAAACTCATGTTTTGCCGCAACACTAGGCTGGCAAGTTCTCATCATATGGCGGTACATTTAACGACCCCTCGAACCTCTCTCTATAAGAATTCCTTCGTTTACAGGGCCGTTGAGCTGTGGAACTCACTTCCGTCCAACATATTCCCAACATTCTACAAATTGGCTCTATTCAAGAAGACAGTATACAGACACCTCAATTCTTCCCAGGCGCCCACTTATGTGGTGTAACAGGTTTGCCTATTTTCCTTGGAAGCGCGCATAAAAAAAGAACCGGTAACTGAAAAGGGTACCTAAAACGTCTTGTGGATGAAAAAAGCGTACAGTGTCTAAATAAATTTGAGAACCACTGTCTCAGAACATAGATTCTCCTTATTTTGTGATACTATTTCAATTATTCAATCTTGATGTGGATTCATTTCAATTCTGTGTTTGACACAATTGCAATTTTCGATCAAATGCATTGATTTTGTGAAAACAATCATTTATGTCATAAGTTTATGTCGTTCTTCTCTATCTTCCAAGTATGATATGTTGAAATGTTATAAACAGAATTTGTAAGATTCGGATGCTGCGGAAGAATCTCATTTCAATAGATTCCCTGTGAGGATACAGCTGCATGAGCCTATTTTAGAAAGACTGAAGGACAATTTAATTGCTGGAGGTTTTTCGAAGCTCAATAGAGCAAATCGTATGAAATTTAAGGTAGAGAAGAAGCTATCGTCTACGTTTTAGGAGCAATTGTCGCCTAACCTGAAATTTCAAACCGTCAAATGGTTGAAACTGGCAAGGTCTCCCAGATTCAGACCCTAAAAAATGGGACAAGTGCACCAGCCTGGTGATAACCAACGACGACTTAATTTCAGTCACTAATACCTTCAGAAACAGAAGAAAACCCAGAATTTAATCGACGCGTTACATGAATTTTCAATACGCAGAATGAGCATTGTTGGTCGAATATAAATCCCCGTTAACAGTTGAATATTCAACACCAAGGGTGTTCAAGGTTAGGTAAGCTGTGTTAGATAACCGTGTTGGGTCGACTGGAATTTCGGTGATGACTGGGTAGGAACTAGGGGACCTGTGGAATGGCCGGTCCGTTCCCCAGATCTGACTCCCCTACATTTCTTTCTCTGGGGGCATGTATGAAGAAAAAACGAATAATATCGATGAGCTCAAAAAAATTTCAGAGTTTGGAGACTGTGAGTAACATTCATATAGAAAAATCATGAAGAAGTATCGCCAAGCGTTGAAACTTTTGCATGATGGAAATGCATTCGAAATCATGAGATAATTTGTTGATTGATTCAATTTATTGTGAATAGTTACTAATTTTTGTCAAAACATATTTTCTTTCAAGTACACAATTGAATTTTTCAACAAAAAAAATTGTATAAATGGGATCTTAGACGCACACAGACGAACCTCTTCTACCATAGAATTGTGAATATCTGCTATGTTCTGAGTGAATACATATGAATTTTCGATTTTTTTCTGAAAAAGGCATCAGTGTGAATTGATATAGCATGTGATATATATTTGGAAAGAAAAAATTAATAATGCTCTCTAAACACCAAAAATACCTATAGTTTGTACCTGAAAAAACACGAGTTTGCTTCATGAATGAGCAACAGATCGGAGAAAAGTTTTAAAAACTACCTGTAATCAACTCAAAAAATGTGAGAATACTTTTTGCCTAACTTTAATAGGATTCGAGATATCTAATGTCTGAATCCCGGTAAATCCAGAATTTCGTAATAATTCGAAAACTAAAAAAGCTAAAATCCGTTTCTACCAACGAGTCCAGAGACAGAAATCATTTTTTCTGTCTACAATATATCACATAGTTGCCATACTAAAACATTGCACCCTGTACAGCTTCTAATGATGAACCAATTAATCACAATTCCGCCATAACCTAATTTTCAGAATTATTCGTTGTCGGTCTGTCTGTTTCTGAAGACCCTTTTCTCAGAAACGCAAGGTGGTATCGGTTCGAAATTAATGTCAAATAAGTAGTATCAAATTGGCTGCTGTTTTTGGAGAGTAAATAAATTATAGGTAGCGTTCTGACTTCGTTTGTGTTGTTAATTTTGGAGATTTATAAAAATTGCTTTGTTGTATACAAAGTATACGTCTCGGAAGACCCTCTAACAAATTTTGGATGTACTCTTGAGCCACCAAATTTCAGGAAGCTGATTTTCTAGATGTTGTCCCAAACATGTTCTATGGGATTCAAGTCGGGACTTCTGGCTGGCCATCTTAAAATATCAATTTCGGAATTTTGCAGAAATTCTGTAACTACTCTAGCTGCATGAGGCAGAGCATTATCATGCATATAAATGAAGTTTTCGCCAATCAATGGGAAAAAGGGTACAACATGGGGTTCAAGGATATCTGCGATGTATCTAGCCGCTGCATTCTTCCATTATTCACTAGGACTAACTCAGTTCGACCATGGAAAGAAATGCCTTCCCACACTATTACTGAGCCCCCTCCGAAGTTTTCAGTTGGCCGGATATTGCATTGATGATACCGTTCCCCAGGTCGTCTGTATACAGGCATGTGTCCATCATTTGATACTAGACAGAACCTGGACTCGTCGGAAAAAAGAACATTCGACCATTCTGGAATACCCCAATTTGCATGTTCCCTCGCAAACTGAAGTATTGCAACTCGATGCTCTCTGGTGAGACGCGGGCCGGTAGAAGCCACCCTTGGTCCGATATAGTCTCCTCTGATCCTGTTCCTAACAGTTTGCAATGAAATATGCACATTTCTGGAAAGTGCAAGTTCATTTTGTAGCATTCTAGCAGTACAGTGCCGAACTCTTAGTGCAGTTAAACGAAGCCAACGATCATCAACTGGTGTTGTTACCGATTTCTTTCTGTCCGACCCTTCTTCCACATTCCCCTGTTTCGTGGTACCGATTAATTGTTCTTGAAATAGTTAGCCACGTAACGTTGGCTTCGCCCCTCCTCTAGAAGTGTTACAATTCTTACCACTTCATGATCACTCAAATAGCGTCCAGGAAATTCAGCAGCCATTACAATAAATTGAAAGATTCGAAAATCAATAAGAAACACAGAAAACTGCATTAATTTAGCGTGAAAACTGTTGAGAAATTTAATTGATAATCGAATAAACTCAGTCTTGTTTGTTCATATGTTGACAAAGAAACTGCGATCGAGCAGCTTAATCGATTGTGGAATTCAGAATACCAGGTGATGCGACAATTTTTGTGGTGTGTGCATTTATCAACATTAGTTTGCCCACCGCCAACATCGAGAATATGTTTTTTCTAGAGCTACTCCTCCTCTAATTTTACTTCCTTTCAGTCTTGAATTTAAAATAGAAAAATAGATAGATATAGATAATGAGCGAGGGTTGCTTAACAGCCCTGCCATTCCAACTCAGAGATCTATTGTGGCACCCTCTGTGCTAAATTTCACCAACCAGCTCCATTCTTCTTGTGATGGATATAAGCTAAGTGTGCGAGAGATTAATCAGCTTCAGTTTGCTAGATTTCCTCTTCACGTAGTCTTCATGAAGGGTCCTCAATCAATCCTTTATTTAGGTGATTTCTGAAGCGACAGTGCCCCGTTTATATGGCAGTTAGAACTTTCAGGTCTAGCCTGGAGAGTTTAAGCCAAACATTGGCTCTGATAGTGGAAGGTTCACTGATGGCAAGTCGAGGATGTCTGAGACCTGAGTGGTTCAGCCAGTGCAATCGTACCTCCAGGTCCAACCACCGGTTTTTTCCATCCTAGCAGTCTCCAGGGGAATTTCTGAGCCTAGGCTCCGGTCCGGTAAATCCCAAGCCTGTTCCTCGAGCCAATGAGTCCGCCTTCTCATTGCCCACAATATCCGAGTGTCCGGCTACCCACATCAGAGTCTATTCCCTCAACCTAGTTTGGTGAGGGTGGTGACATTCCAGTATAATAAGTAACGTAAGTAACTATTTGTTACTTGATTGTTGCAAGATGTTATCACAGTGATCAATGACGAAAATTTCTCTTTGAAAAACAGTAGGAAGCCTTCCAAGACAGATCGACTGTTCCATGGCAGCACCTCGATCATATCTGGTGTATATGATCGAGGTGCTCCAACATCTTGGGCACTTTTGGAGCCGTCTGCGAACCAACAGGGGCTTCTATATTCGTGGCACTTCTACGGAACATATACCCCGAGAATGAAGAGTTACACACAATCGATAGATCTTGACTAGAGCTGGCACCAAACAAAAATTGTAGCTTGACAGTCGAAATTTACTACTATGTTATTTTCCATCATTCCACCAGCACTAAGGAATGCTTAAGAACAATCAAAAATAGAAATAAAACTATATGAGAAATGTGACACTTTTGGAGATAATCAACGTCCCCAAAAAACCTGTTTATACCAGATATTTGTACCTCTGGCGAGAATCTACGATTTATACTCAAAACCAAATTTAGATCAGTCTGTTCGGAACCTCATTCACTCATGTTTGTAGCAAATGGAACAACATGTTCTTCTGAATTGTCTGTAACGTATCTCTGAGCATTCAGGGTTCAATTATTTACGATGAATAGGTCCATGAATCGGTTGGTAAAACGTTGCACTCGGCATATCCCTTATTTCGACTTCTGTACTCTAGAGAACGTCGATCGCAATGAAGAAGTCAAAATATCGACTTATCGCTCTCCCAGTCAGCTTCTAACCAAATGAGATGTTCCTTAGAGCTGGACCTCGAGCTGAGACACAAGGCCTAAAACCAAACTCCCTGAGACATTGTCGTATGGTTTCAGTGTTAATTTGAAGGTACCTTGCAGTATCAAACCGTTGTTTCAACAAGGAAATTCTTGAATAACGGTCATGGATCGTCGTTGTTGCTCGAGGTCGTCCTCGCCTAAGCCTCTTTTCAAGAGCGGATCATTCTGGAAATATGTGGTAGCGTGCAAATTTTTTTAAAGGAAGGAGGGATGAGAATATGCTTTCTCACGACCGTCCTTTCTTGGCCTTATAGGCCATGGATTTGTCGTGTGCGACATTTCTTCAGCACAGTAATTTATTCGTAACCAATGACAAACACAACACTCAGGCCTTTGCCGAAATCGACCACTGTGCTACGGAGGCAACCAAATCTCAATTTACTTATTTCATTTAATTCACACGAGCTCAAAATAGAAACAGAAAAACTGCCTCAAAACTACATATATGTAGCTGCAATATATCAAATTATATTCCCAGATTTGCTATAGTTCTCTGAATGTCTACCCACTGCGAAAATGAATTTAATGACGCATTTATATCATAACATGAATTAAATTCTTCTACAAACTCATTTTTATTGTCTACTGTAAAAACATCAAGAATATAGCCCGCATCCTACATCGTATATACAAATTCAAAACGAATTCACCCACGAGTAATGAATGTAATGAACATAGTAATGTTCCTTTGTATTGTTTGCGATATTGATTTTTATATTGAAATTGATTTCGCTCCATACAAAGTTCAGCCAGAAACAAATGAACATGAATAAACCAGACGTCTAAATTATTTAGATATCAGACAATCTTCGAGACAATTCAAAGCTTTTGGAGGGAATGTGTGTGACATCAAATGAAGACAATATTTCTTGTTTTAGTTGAATACTCTCAACTTAATAATGTCTGATTCGTACGATCATTAATGTTGGATGGATGTTCCATAAATACTCATACAGACTTGGTTTAATATTAGATCTCACAACTCATTGCGGTGGAAGGACTGCGAGAGATTTTCATTAGGTATGCTTCCTCTTTTCCTTTACAGGTAAAGTCATATATGCACAATGACTCAAGAACTATGTCCATCGTATATCATGCTATAGACTCCGTGATTTGGTCATTTGTTACTAAGTTTAGGATGCTCAGCAGATTTCAGTTTCCAGATTGTGCCCATGATGGCAATACGACTAACAACGCTCCTCTAGAGTCTCCAAGAATCCGAAGAGAGAAGCCAATTCAAAAGAATCTCTCCAAAAACAAATTTTCTCAAGGTGCATCGTTCAATATTTCGTAACTTTTCCTTCTAACAGTAACTGGTTTTTAAGGTGTGTATCGCTGCTTGTCAGATCCTTCCTGAACGAAGGATCTGGAGAAAGAAGTAAATTCGTTATTGAGTTTTGCAATGTAAGAGGACTGGGACATACCAACATAGCTCTAACGGTAACAGACACCACCTATCTCTGCTTCAACGGCTATGAATTGCACTTCGCTTGTATCGGTTTAAGGGAGAGGTGATCGTAATGGAAAACCTCAACGTCCACAACATCAATTGGCTCCAAAACTCAAATCAGACAGATGAAGCATAAAGGCTTTGCGATCAGCTGCACTTGTCGATGAGTTGGAAAGAGTTCCTGACAATATACCCGATTCTCCCAATACTCTTGATCTCTTTCTCATTTCAAATCCAGATGATTTACGTTTACAGGTATCAGCTCTCTTAAGAAACTCCGACCACAACCTTGTTCCTACTAATGGAAACTTCTTACATCCACGTAATAAGGATCCAACGCCTTACAGGTAGATATGGCAGATATGAAAGGAGCTGTACGAGTTTTTCTCTTTAATGACGTCTGTTTCTCAGATCTGATGAATGATCTGCTTCACTCCACCGAAAACATAACGTTTGGGTTCGGGGACGACTGTACAGGGTGTCCCAAATTCGATGCATTTGAATAAATCCTTTGTTTTTAAAGATGGAAGATTGTAGTTATCTTATCCTCCTTTTTCATGAGAATGAAGAATACGTCAACAAAATCGGATTAATATAATTAGTTCTCGAGATACAGGGTCATTTTGAAAATGTTCAATTTCAAACTATCTTTTCTATCTCCAGTGTCTTTGAAGATATCGCAAAAGAAAAAACCGCGTTCAATGAAAAATTTCAACCGCAATTTATATATTACAATTTTATATACCAATTATTATTATTTATTAATAATACTAATGATTATTATACATAATAAAAGATTTTGGTTGCAAGAGAATCCCGTATGATTTTTAAAAGAGAAAATCAGGGAAGATTCGGATTTAGCGTGGCATGTTTCATTTTGGGTAGTAAAATAGTTTATCGAACCCACGTAATAGGTCTCTCGGCAAACGAATACGTTCGTATATCACAAAGCGTCATACCAAAATTGATGGATGTTCCTTTGGCACTATATAACAACACACCTGATCACCAGACTTATCTGTACTGGATTTCTTCTTGTGGAGATATTTTAAAGACCAAGTGAACGGCTCGAGACATCCAACTAGGAAGAACTAGAAAACTGAATTTAGTTTTTCTCAACTTACGAAGACATCCGGTAGTAATCTTACACTTAAAGAGAAAATGGCATGACAACAGTTTATATAGGAAATATTCTATGACATTTTCTGTTCGTTCCTTTTACTCAGAATTTCAGTATCATTTCACTATATTCCATTTCTGTTGATTCAAAAGAAATAAAGATTTTGAGAATATGATAGGGATAAGAAAGTTGACACTATCAATTATTATTAGAGTATTTCTGGACGTAGGTGCAGGTTAGAAATCCCCTTTTTCAGTCTTGTGGTTATTTGTGAATCTTCAAGTAGTATAACACTATTTTCCATGGCCAACTCAGTTATTAGATCGTCAATTCGCTGATTTGGCTTTGAAAATGGTTCAGCATGGATAAAATAGTCAAGTGTTATATATTTCTTGTATTCCTGAGGAAAAATCTTATGGAATGGTAAAAAAGTATAAAATTTCATCAAATTTTTTTGTACTTCAAGTTTTGAGTAATTAATGTTAGTTTGAGACCTTCGCGCGTTTCTAAGAAAAAGGGTCTTTCCAGACAACGAAATGGGATTTCTTTTAAATTGCAGAACCACAAAAACTTGTTTGCTCGAAGTTGTCCTATTTAAAAATATCAACTTTCCCAAAGAAAATCAATATTGATATCAATCATATAGACGGGAAAATTTTGGTTTTAGTAAAAGTTTACATTGCGAATTAGTTTTCCTTTGAATTGAACATCAAGGAGGATTTTGGCTGCAATTATCATTTTAGTTAGCAACAAATTACAAAAGGAATTTTATCGTACACAATAAAAAAAAATAAACGTTCTAGACGATTCGTTAA
Source organism: Cryptolaemus montrouzieri (assembly GCA_013387265.2). NCBI lineage: Eukaryota > Metazoa > Arthropoda > Insecta > Coleoptera > Coccinellidae > Cryptolaemus > Cryptolaemus montrouzieri. The sequence continues at coordinate 5,512,288 of JABFTP020000186.1, forward strand.
GATCACAAGCATTTTGCGATACGTTTATAAATAATATATTCTACGATTCGTGAAATTTGAAATTATAAATACTCACTCAGTTGATTCTACAGTAGGAGTTGTAGGCATTATCATGAGGATACAGTTGACTAGAATGGTTGTGATGATGAAAAGAGAAAACAAGGGATGTACTAAAATATAAATTGCCACCCTTCTAATTGGATTGAATGGATCCAGTATCCACATTGCATTTGTCGCACTGAATCGGAAAATATCCTTTCCTTTACTAACTACTACAAAAGTCTGAAACAGAAACAGATATAAGTCATTTAGAATCACATGAAAATGGCACCTCGAAAAGTGTATCCTTCCACAGAGTAAAGACAAGACAATTTCCACGCTGCGCTATAGAAATTCAAAAGAATTCTCTAAAAACAAACGTTCTCAAGGTGCACTGTTCAATAATTGGCTGAATTTGCTGGTCCAAAAGAAAAGCTAAATCCAAATAATTTGGGTCTGCCGATCGATGATGGTGATTCAACTATGACCAACTCATTTGATGAGTTTTCTAGCAGAAATTCTTAACATTACTTGTGATTTGTCCAGATCTAGTATTGTTTATGTGGGATTAAAAAAAATTTCTTTGGGAGCTGTGATGATAACCCTCAGCTGGGTTTTTAATGAGGCTATACCTATATGTTTACGTTCAAGAACCATTTAGCATTCTGCTCCTATTGCACCAGCCATATCTGCAGCTGCTTTCAACATCAAATGCAATACTAATTGGACTAAACAACCCCTGTGATATATTTGTTATGGGAGATGCAAGCTAGAATATCAATAACACTTGTTGGTGCAGCGCACATAGGCTTTATGCTGTTGAAATTGTTGGATTAACTCTGGGTTTGAATATAACACTTTCTGTGAAAATGCCTGACACATGTAATTTCGAGGTTTTCCCTACTTCCGACCATGCTTTCTTGTTATACAGTTTTTAGAACATTTCTTTAACGTATCATTGAAGAACAATTATATTTCTTGACTTTACATGACTTAGTAGGGCAGACCGTGTACTATTGGTCGCGCGAATCTGGCATCGCCAATATGTTGAAAAGATGCGAGTGTGTACGGAGGTCTGTATTACCTCACAGCCAAAGTCTCTATGATACTTGAGTCACCGAGTATCGGAGACTTGCGTTTCCTAGTAATAAAAGTCATTGAATAACCTCTCTTGAGAAAGTTTGTCTTTATGAATGCTTTTCGTATTTCTGTAATATCTCATGTAATATCTTTTGCAGCACGGCGTGGAGAACTTACCATTTGGTTGTGGTAAAAAGGGTCGATGTCTTCAAGTGGTGTGCTTGCCAGCTCCGGTGGAAAACTTCCGTGCAGACGTACTGGCAGTGGCAAACCCTGTTCCAGGGTCGGATCAGGCTGTGGTCCTTCATCTTCGTCCTCGTCTTCATACCGAATCTGCACATTACCGTTTCATTTGAAAACTGTACATTCTACCATTTGGCATATTTCTAACACTCTCAGATCTAACTCACAAAAATAATAAATGGAAGAGCAATTTGAGTCAATATCATTTTAAATATCTCTGGGAGTAGATTATCGGGTGATGTATCATTTAAGCATTAGTTGGGATTTCAAATAATATAAAAATGATTTGAAAAGAATTCACCATCTACAAATCAATTAGATATATTTATATCAAATTAAAGCTCAACATTGAACTATCTTTCGTTATTCTATCTCAAGTTCAATAAATTTCTATGAGATGGAGGCATATTGGAAATAGTTTTGAATGCAGTCGTAGATGAGGTAACTTTGAGCTCAATTTGAGAGAAAATGCACTGGAATAATTCTCTATAGATAGAATGTTATACTTGGAGTTGAAGTATGTTATTTAGGATACTTAACAGAATTAACCACAAAAGCTTTGAAGTTTGATGAAAACGAACTGGTGTTTTCTGTCGAAGGCTTTGATGAGTTCGCCTTTAACGTGAATGATATATTTTTATTTTGTTGATTTGTGACTACAATTCTTTAATTACAAATTCCTTCAAAGCTGTGGCATTTTAGGCATCATCTTCTACCAAGAGTCAAGAATAAGAAAAAATGAATAATTGCAATAGGCTAAGATCTACTCCAAGAAACAAGATCGCGTCAAAACTATTATTTTTGTGAGAAATCAATCTATATGGTGGATAAAACAGCATCACATATGATTCTATAGAGCCTATTTCACTCTTCATCGATATGACGTTATTCATAGAATGTTGAACACTATCAGATGATGAAAAGACTTTATAGAATCTTCTACACAGTGATGTATCAAAAAGTTTGTTTTGGTTATTCTCTAAACTCATTCATGAACTACAGAATTGCATCACTGAAGGAAAATCACAAAAATATTGCAATTTCCACACATCATATTCTGATAAAAATCAAAACAAAATTGTCGCTAAAAACATTTTGCAAGTAATTATGCAAAATAATATTGAAATGTGTTTTGTTTGTGCTTGTGTTAAAGAATTTCACCAATATTTCTGTCCTGTATTTTATATAAGTACCCTAATAAATTTTCAAATGCGAGTTTTCCGTATGTTTGTTTTTGCATTTTCCTCTGAAATACCTCGTTATCGGCCAGTTTTGAAGAAATTTCCTGAAGAATTCCTTATCAATTTTATTTAGGAAACCAAATGTTATAAAACAGTGAAATTATATTTTGAACTCATCAATTTGCTCATTAAAATATATATCATGAATTCTTTGAATCATTCATTATTAAATATACTTCACCGTACAAAGAGAGCACGGTGAAAGTTTCACCTTATTCTCAATAAAAAAGAATGTCCCAAAAAAGGATATATTGTAGAAATGATAAAGTATTGAGAAGAAATTTTTATTGAGACATTTGTTGTTATGAAGTATTCTCATCCTACTACAATAACAGCATGAAGAGCTTACTCCAATAAATCCCAGGCATGTTCGATGTGATTCACTTAATCAAGATCAATACCACATTCTTGCTTTCACAACTTGCTGCGTGCAATTTTAGTCAACGTTCTCGTCTATATAAATGAAGTTTTACCAATAACGACTTCAATATCTGAGACAAAGTCTACACAATGCCTTGAGATGAGCAAATGCCCAGTCGTTGTTCTTCTACAAATAGTAACCGTTCTTTGAATACACAGTTCATACCCCTTGAAAAGCCCAATAGGGTTCAGATCAAAACAGCAGGATGGCCTTTAAGAATTTCCGAGTCAGGTTGTTCTGTATAAAAATATTTATGTCTAATAGTTTCTCTAGTATCCGTTTTTGGGTTCCCCCACATTCGAATTCGTCTCGTATCGTGACTCATCACTGAAGAAAACTGTTGATCGTCTCTTTAGATGTCAGTTTAAGTGAGTGTCAGACAATGCTATCTCAAGGGTCGTCTGGAGTGAAGTTGTTCTTGATAAAATCGAATTCTGACAGTTTGGCCAGAAATTCAAACTAATTTGGGTGTTCTGGTGGTGCTACTTGCTCTGGATTGTAAAATTTATTATCCGTCTCGGTAGTAGTGAAACACGCTACCAGATTCATCCAAACACCCTCACATCCAATTGATGAAACTTGAGCTACCTTCTAGAATCTTGGATATCTCCTCTGAGCATATAGTATACTAGAGAAGGTAATCCAGCAACATGTTCATTCCAGTTACAATTATGCTGATCAAATATGATTTCAGCAGGATCGTACAAGAATCCAACATCTAATAAGCACTTTTCATCTAATTGAACAGCAACTTGGAATGTATGTGGTCCAAAAGACTATTACTTATTACAGTTAGTTTTTCTGATTTAGTTTTAGATATTCATTGAGAACATCCTATTATATATGTTCCGGATTTTCAAGAAAAGAAAGAAAGAAATGTTTGGAACGTGATATTTTTTGAAAAAATCTACATTATATGTTCTTACATTCTTCCAAAAACCAAAAGTGCTACTTGAAATTGGTTTGTAGGTTTGCTTTTCATACAAAAAGAAATTTATTCAAATAATTTCATTATAATGAGCAAATTACTTGAGTTCATAGACAGGGTGTCCCAGAATACAACAGCAATTTCTCGGAATATGATAGTCAAAAAAATGCCACCTCATTTTCAATATAGAAATCAATAGAAAATCGAATTCTATAAGATTTTTTCGCAGATCTGACAAATTTTCAATCTTCTTCAATTTCTTCACACGAAAAAGGCTTTCTTCTTAGATGTCACAAAAAATAACCAGCCATGAGTAATGAGAAATATTCTAGCAGGAATATTGCATTATTTTGATGTGTTTTATCAAATTACCGAAGTTTGTTTTCATTTTGGGACAACCTGTATTATTAGACTGAACTGATCAAGGAGCAAGAGATAGAGAAAAAAATGTTGAAGAGACGTTTATGCAATTTCAATAACTAAAGTAGACAGTGGAGATATACAAGGTGAGCTGTGGCTAACTCCCACTTTTCGAAAAATCACTGCACAAGAACGGGAGGTTCTAGAGTCTTAAAGATGTCTTGGTCGTTTGAGCAGCGCGCGTTTGTTGTTGAGACCTTTATCAAAAGTGAATCTGTTATCGTGACGCAGCGTGCCTTCCTCATGAAGTATCTTTCAAACTCTTCTCAGAGTGTTCCCGACGGGAGAACAATCTTGGCATGGATACTTAAATTCCCACCAACAGGATCTACACTAAATGTAAAGAGAATCGGTCCGCCTTTCACCGTCAGAACCCCTGAAAACATCGCTCGAGCGAGTGCGTCGATTTAGAAGTCTCCATGCTTCTGCTCTTCAAATTTCGGCTCGAACACTGAGACGAATTTTGCATACTTATCTCGGGTTACACCCATACAAGATCATGGTTGCACAGGAATTATCTCCGACGGTTTGGGGCAGGCCTCCGACTGGGATCTTATAGACGAGCGAAGAAGCTCATTTTGATCTTTTAGGGTGCGTGAATAAGCAAAATTTTCGCTATTGGGCACAAAAAACCCCGAGAGCTTCACCAAAGACCCCTCCACAGCCCAGAAGTCACGGTTTGGTGTGCAGTGGCATCATTGGGCCTTACTTTTTTGAAGACTGTGGCGTCACAGTTACCGTGAACTCTGACCGGTACTGTGGCATGCTTGAGAATTCTTTGCGCCCGAAAATGGAGGAATTGGGTGAAACCCACGACCAACAGAGCTTCTGGTTCCAGCAAGATGGTTCCACTGCGCATACAGCCCGTCGACCACGATCAATTTTTCAGGAGATGTTCCCTAGGCAGGTTGCCTCCTTCCGGGAAACAGTTCAGTGCCCCCGCGCTCCCCTGATTTGAGCCACTGTGACTTGTTTCTGTAGGGCTATCTCAAGGGTGAGGTTTTCGAACTTCAAGGACCATTGATGAGCTAAAAACCGCTATTGAAGAAGAAATTAAGCAGATAACCCATGCCACTCTTGTGAAAGTCATTTGGACGATATCATTTTTAGAACATAACTGAAAAAAACTAAATTATATAACCTTTCTGTCGAAATAAGTTTTCTTTGCGAATATCTGTTTGTTTTTACCAACCCTTTGGAAAGTGGGAGTCAGCCGCTCCCCACCCTGTACGAAAAAGGTTTTGTATTATAATAAGAATGGGAAACGATGAAAAGGGTTTGAATTTAGACTAACATAGACAAAAAGGTCATACTCAATCGATTTTGGTAGAATCAGGTATTATACAGGATGATTCATGAGTGATCATAGCTTGACTGTAGTTAGGTTAGACCTACGGCAGTTCAAATCGGTTCTTAGAATACAAGGTAACGCTATTCTCCTTTGTATGCAGGTAATTTTATGGATTAGGGTCGAATTTGTAAGGGTAATAGACGAATAGACCAATTTCCTAGATATTTCTTACCACAAATAACATGACTGATGTTTTTTTAAATTAATTTTTTGTTAGTTATTTCTTGTTTTGTTAATGGTTGATTTGTTTTAATGTTTTAACTTTTTCATTTTTATTATGAGTTTATATCAACGTGAAGCATTCGTGTTCGACTGATGTCTTCTGAATGATAAATACTATTATAATAAAATCGACATGAAAGTTAAAAATCCATATAAGATGTAGAAACCATTGAAGACCCTTAGTGGCCCTAGAAATGACAATAACTGTTTTAGTAGGGGTATTGAGTTCATTGTTAATGGGGTGATTACTGAAATTTCTGATATTTATAATATTGCTGAGAATTTTTAGCATTATTTTGTACAGAGCGTTGAAAGTATCACTGAGTCGGTTGCTGGAGTGGGCGATTACAACCTTAAATGTACCCTGTCCGAGTTCAGGCTGGTTAAGATTGCAGACCTGGAAAGGGTTGTGAATAATTTAAACGTTAAACATGGCAATGAATTGATTGGCATTAAGTTTATAAAATAAAGATTGGGAAAGCCTGGCAAAGGTACTCACAGAGACAGCTGAAGACATACTGGGTACAGTAGAAAGAAAAAGGAAGGAATGGATATCTAATGAAGATGGACTCTTATAAATGAAAGAAAGAGAATAAAAGAAGAAACTTTGACAGCACAACGATTATATCAGAAGTTGAATAAAAGAGTGAAAAGAGTAGCCAGAAGAAACAAAAGAAAATGGGCTAAGGAACTTTCAAATGAGGCACAGACAGTGGCGCAAAAGAATAATGCTAGAGAGCTCTACCAAATTACTGAAAGATTAACAGGAAAAGGCGCAAATCAGTCAAAAAATATAAGATCGGAAACAGGCATCTTGCTTACTACGGAAAGCGAACAAGCCCACATTATCCGAAATAATCAGCGCCGTAAAAAGTTTGAAGAATAACAAGGCCCCAGGAATTGACAATGTGCCAGCTGACCTATCGAAAGCTGATCCACAGATAAGTGCTGAGTCACTAACTCCCATAATTACTCAGATATGGAAAACAGAAAATATTCCAGCGAGCTGGAATGATGGTATCATCATAAAAGTGCCCAAAAAGCGTTACCTCGTATTCTAAGTGCCGATTCGGAATCTCTTAGGAGTACTCTAAATACAGTTAAACATTGTTCGATAGCTTGTGATCCTGTGGTTATATGGGATATTAAACAGATTTCACTAAATTTTAGATCAAGGAGTTTAGAATACGGGTTTACCACCTGAAATTATTGTCGGTGTGATACTACTTCCTCTTGTATCTGAAATGAAACCCAAGTTTTTTATATCAAAAAAAATTATACACTGTCCCAAATCTACATTTTTGAACAATTTTCGCCAATATTTGAACTCCTTAAAATGGCCATAAAACAAATATGTTTCAAACCAGAATTTTCAAAATTGAATTGTTGGTTTTCTCATACTATTACAGATACGTTCATTATTATTAGATTGATTTTTCTCCTTCTGTTTCGATGAAATTTTTACATACATATGTTTTACATATACATATGTTTTAAAATAACTCACAAACTTCAAATATGTAAAAGTTAGTGGTAAAAATATAACTGTCTTTTTAATCCTATTAATATCCAATTGAATAATCTACATTACCTATGGAATTGAGTTGAAGTTTTTGACTGAAGCTGCAATTTTCAAACGAAAAGTCAAAGAAACTTAATACCATAAACATAGATAATTTATCACTCTGCAATAAAGTGGAAGACGAGAAAGGCAATTTAATCAAGTTCATCAATTTTTCTTCAGTTTTTTAAGGCAATTCTCAAACTTATGTATAAAATAGATGAAAATGAGATCCAGAATGGATGTGAGGAATTGAGATTTTGCGAAAGTATCATTTTATCATGAAAAATTGAAAATGAAAAATAACTATAGGAATCAACAAATTATTATTAAGAATATACCTTTCCTTTCAAACTGAAGAAAAAATTCAATCTTCTTAAAATGAAAATATCAAAGATCCATAAAAGCAAGACTTCAATTTTGAAAATTCTGATTTAAAACATAATATCATTTATGGTTAGTTTTAGCTTATCAAAACTGTTTGAAAACTCTGAAAATATTTTTGTATCAAAAAGCCCTAAATCCAAAATTTAGTGATACTATCTATTTTCCGTAACTTCTAATATTCCATGCTCTGCGATCACCCTGTATACATACTTCATATAAGTTATGTGAAAACCTAACATTTCTGTTGGGAAACTATGTCAAACATAAACTCAAGTTGACTTATGTTTAATTATTACTATATATAACAGCGTGAAAACTCAGTTCTCTATATCCCTAGAGTCTACTATACAAAAGAATTATTAATTCATCCAATGTCACGTAGTTTGGTTGATCGATTTCTCTGGAAAAGCCTGACAGTAATTATATATTTGGTCTCATATATGTATCGTTAATGCAGGAAATAAACAGTGCATATTTCTGTAGTGTAAAAGAACCCAGTAAAATGTCTAAAGCATCTATAATCTACACAAACATGTTGCATGTTTCTTCAATTCAAGAAATCTTTGTGCATTTTGCTGTAGTGTTTATAACCTAATAAACATATCTAAAACAACTATATTCTATGCAAACATGTTGCAGATGGCCATTAGTATAGAAGCTCTAAAAAGTGCCGAGAAGATACCATGCATAACTTGTATATTGTGTTTAAGTGTTGATAAACATTTATAGAAATACTTTTAGAAGATGTATACCACATTGTGTTTCAATTCAAACAATTATTTTTGTTCTTCATAACTTCGAAATTAAATATTATTTGTTGCCTATCAAATTTGATTTTCTTAAGTTTTAGATAAAACAAATTCAATTCACACAGATTTTGTTCTACACGGTGATTCAGCAAAGTGTTCCTTCAGGCTTTTCTCAAGTTCTAATCATGATTGGAAACTGCAAGCGCACTTTTATTCTAAAATATTCTCATGGTTTCAACACATCAGTTCAAAATAAAACGCCCTATTTTTATGAAATGTTCTATTAAAAATCCTCGTAATTCTGATGATATACTTTGGTGAATCACCGTGTAAAGAAAAAACATTGTGTATTATCCGATATGACAAAAACTGGGGAAATGTAAACATAACTGAATATACAGGCTGGGGCGTTTTTCTTGAGATTATATGTCGATTGGACTTGATCATTTGGGAAAATTTCTAGACCAATGTTGTAGGTTACAAGGGACTATTGATACTTCCGGTTCGGACTGGAAGTAGTAGTAGAAACACCCATTTTACGATCTTCAAATTTTTTTTGTTTTAACTCATATTTCGCCAATGAAATGACCATAAAGAAACAAAATGAAGGCTATTTCTCTGGAAGAGAAGGTAAAGATAGCTCTTATTAATGGATAATGTACCAGAATTGTTGATAACATAGGCTTCGGAATTAATTTAAGCATTCTAACAATCCAGAAGACTGCCGAACTCATTGGAAATATTCTGCTGGTGTAATCTTAGCAATTTGTCTTTTCCGGCGCGAATATGAAGAGTCAATAGTAAAAAGTTCTCTAAATATATAAGATCTAATATGAATACCCAACTGACTGAAACGTTCAGTTCACTTCTTTCACCTACCGCCATTCATAAAGGCAATGAACTGAATCCGATAAAAATAATGGAGTCCATCATAGTTGGGACAATGTTAAAATTCAATTTTTTTCTATCCAACACCATGGGTTTGTGGAGGGGAAAATCCACCATTTCAAGCCTTTTGTCATGCTCTGATGAATAGACTCGTTTTTATTAGAGAAAGAACAATATCGCCACCGATTCCAAATTCTTTAACCTTGTCACTTTTTCCTATGTATAACACGAAAGAAACCAAAAAACGCTGTTACAAAGTGCCCAATTCTTGAAACCAAATCTCATTCAAAGATGTTATGAGAGGTCTGAGTTTATACAAACGATCGTCGTTGTCAATGGCTGAATTATCATTCTAGTGAAAATGCGATTTAGTCTCATGCTTTCCTGTAAAATTTGAGGCACGTCATCCAGTGTGGACCAATATAATCTTTTCTTGGGATATTTGGCATATCTTGAAAACAAAAGACCACCTATGAACACAAGCAACTTCTCCATGGATGCATCCAAAAGATTGTTTTTTTGGCTTGAGTAAGCATTTGTTTGTCTCAAAATTTGTGATAGTAGCTCACTGTTGAAGAAAAGGTTGAAAAAATTTAAGGCAGATGTTGCCTGTTTCGCATTTTCTGATGGTTGCTTTTCCACAGAAGATACATTCGCATCGAACTCCATTTCAGCGTTTCCGGTTTAGATCTTTTAGTGCTATATCATCCTTTTTGATTTTAGATACGTAGGTATTTTGCTAACGGTTCGTCGTCACTCGAGTCATATTCATAATTAGTGGAGGTACTAGCTACTGGTTCAAGCGATTGTGATAGAAGGTCGTTTTCATTCGAATCATTTTCCTTAATTTTCACAGAATATTCGCATTGAGCACTCAACATTTTCGGTCCTACGTGGTTCCAATTTCCATCAGGCTGATCAGTGCTATCTGAATAACAGTCAGTATCTTCCCCATCTTCAGGTTGAATTGAAAATTGTTTTCTCACGAAGTCTTTTTTCTCGATCTCAGTAGCTTGTATTACCTCCTCTTGCGCTGATACAAGCCTGAATTCGTCTAGGCATGCTTTGGATTAGGTTTTCGACCTCCTCTGGGGCGATATTCTGCCACTCTTCTATGGCGGTTTGGATGAGCTGTTGTGGGGTTCTTGGATCATTCCATAAATGTTCAATAGGATTTAGGTCTGGAGAGCAAGCTACTTTAATACCTTAATTAGGCTAGTATCTATATAAGTAAGTTCATTTCCTGTAGTTGACAATTTGACAATCGAAACCGGTCGCGTTTGTGAAAATAAAATTGTGGAAATATATTTTGCTTCATCTTCGTTAGCCCCCTTTGTGCCTAACAACTTTTTTGTCTGAAACTTATTTCGAAACAATAAAAAGTCCAACCAAGATATGAATTTGTATCGAAATAAACGCCCCTTCCTGTATAATTTTAATCATACAGAGTTCTTTCAATTTGGCAGGATATTAACTGATCAAAAAATTATGAATATTTGCACAAACACCCTGTATAAATCTGAAAGGAAGTGAAAAACATAAAAGAAACATTCGAATAAAAGAATTTGTAGTCGACTGGAGCCTGACAAATTACCAATAATATTTAAGTTTATAGTTGTACTTGGGAGTTGAAGGCTTAAAACTCAGATAAAAATATTTAGGACATCACTGAAGATCTGATAAAAGTGACAATATTATATAATTAAATTCATAAATATTTCTCTAGAAAAATTTGTGTTGCCCATATATTTTCATTCGAGAAATCATCTAGCTTGTGTAATATTACCTTAACGGGAAAATTCCATACATTAACTCCCAAAATCCAAGAAAATTTGAAATTTCATTCAAATTGTACCCTGGACATAATATCACTTTTCGTGAACATAAAATTCACATTAAAGATGGTGATATGTTAATTCTTGTGAGTGATTTGAGTATAAACATCAATGGCAAGAGAAATCTCACTAACCAGAGGATCTTTTAGTGGAAAATGGTGAAGTGGAAAGCATTGCTGTCGTCAGCCAAGTAATTAAAATATCTATATATTAACAGAAATAAACAAAAGCTATCTTAGTATGCAACTGACGATACAGAAAGATGCGAAGAGGGGACAGAATACAACAAGAAATAGTAAAAAATATGTTGAATGAGTTTTTTGTTGTGTAGCTTTTTCGCTTTCAATTATAAATTTCGAATTGTTATTAGATCGTCAGAGGCATTTCTTAGCAAAGAAGCTGTTGTGGGCATCTGTGTTAGAAAATCTTACTTCTTTTTTCTTTTTCCTCCGTCCAAAACCGGTCTGTAATAAAGGTTTAAATTTAACATCGATAAGCACAGTAACATCTCCCAGAATGCTAATCTACTCAATTTAATCCGTAGTTTCTGCTACAGAAATCAGCAAGGAAGCACGCCCTCATTATACTGTTTAAAAGTTTAACATCGATATTCAATTATTCCAAATATCACATAATTTTTTCTTCTCGATACGGAAGGACCAAAAAATCATGTTTCATATTTTATAAACGGCTAACTATTTATACAGTTCAAGAGAAAATTCAATAGGCTTATATTAGTAACCTTTTCATCAAATATTTCATTTGCTCTTCAAAATGTTCAAGGTTAAACCACTATACAGGCTGTGAATGAATAAGTGCGAGAGATTATCTATAGGGTGGTACTTTTTCAGAGGTCACGTGTCCTTTCTACCCCTAAATTTTTTTCAGTATGCTTCAGGCAATTTAAATTCCCTTCATTAATTTTCACTTAATCTTTAATCTCTTTTAATCCTGCATTTTTCCGTATCTGCCATAGTTTTTGTGTAAACAATTTTTCAATGTTATATGTTTGATGAAAACAATGTAAAGGAAGCGATCATAGTGCTGAAAATGGCCTTCTTCAGTCTAAACGTCAACACATATATCTTCGTATCCAAGGTATTTGTGAATGACTCTACAAGACATGATAAGTCTTCAACGACTTATACAGGAGTCCTGTATACCAACGTTTTCAAATATCCCCAAATAAGAAAGTCTTTTGGATTCAGATCAGGCGAACGAGCTGGCCAAGATTGGGGTTCACTTCGGCCTATACAGCGATCTGGATTTCGTTCAAATGTTGATGTGTTCTCACAGTAAAAGAAATCAAGTAGATCCGGCAGCTTTTGGGTTAGAATTTAAGTGGAAGGAAATGTGGCCAAATTAAGTGATCTCCAATCATTCCAATCCACACGTTCAAAGAAAATTGTTACTGGTGATGAGTATCTTCCACGCATATGTGGGTGTTGTGGTTATTAATACTGGCAACTTACTTCGTTCATGAATGAAGTATGCTCCAAAAATTCGGGTTGTTATCTACTCATATCTAGCATCCAAAGCAATAGTACCGGGACATATTGTACATGATTTAGATATAACAACTGTTCTTTCAAGAAAAAATTAAAAAATCTGAAGATTTCAACATCCTGTATTTTGGTAACGAAGCGTTCGACAAGTTCAGGAAAGAATTTCGTCATAAAATGACTTGAGAAATCACCTGCTGAAATCTTTTGAACTTATTCATTTACATTCTGTATATTCATATGATCAAAAAATACCGCGAATTTGTTAATGAAACAAACTTGTCTTAATTTTCAGGCAAACTCTTTCGAAACAACACTAAACATGTGCTGTTATGTACTTCAGCTCCTTCATATCACTTCGTTCTGGTTGTTTCAGAGATGTAGATCTCCATGGAGCCATTCTAAATAAATACGGTATTTACACAATGCCTGATCTAAAAATAACTATGCATTATCCTTATACAAAATACAATAATTGTCGTCTAAAAAATTCAGCCGTTTACAGTGCACTGTATCTCTCGAAATTCTTGTTGACAGTTTTATTCCTTGGTAAGAGCACATGGACAACACATCTGCGATCTGGAAACGGTCCTGACTCTGGAAATCTTCATCCAGTTCGACGTCTTCAAAACACTTTATACCATATGTATACTGTTGTTTTAGATGAACCAGAATGAACAAAAGCGTTCTGTACCATTTTCAAGCATTCAATATGACAAGTTTCATGCTTCAGGCAATTTAAATTCTCTTCATTATTTTTCAATAAATCTTTAATCTCTTTTATATCCTGCATTTTTCCGTATCTGCCATAGTTTTTGTGTAAACATTTTTTCAATTTTATATGTTTGATGAAAACAATGTAAAGGAAGCGATCATAGTGCTGAAAATGGCCTCCTTCAGTCTAAACGTCAACACATATATCTTCGTATCCAATTGAAGATCCCAAGGGTATTGTGAGTGACTACAAGACATGATAAGTCTTCAACGACTTATACAGGAGTCCTGTATACCAAAGTCTTCAAATGTCCCCAAATAGGAAAGTCTATTGGATTCAGATCAGGCGAACGAGCTGGCCAAGATTGGGGTTCACTTCGGCCTATACAGCCGGTTTTATCCCTTGGTAAGAGCACATGGACAACACATCTGCGATCTGGAAACGGTCCTGACTCTGGAAATCTTCAACCAGTTCGACGTCTTCAAAACACTTTATACCATAGGTATACTGTTGTTTTAGATGAACCAGAACGTACAAAGGCGTTCTGTACCATTTTCAAGCATTCAATATGACAAGTTTCATTCAAAACGCAAAATCTTAGTTCGATGAAACTGTTCATCTAACCAGCTCACAAACAAACTATGATCATTCAAATAACACATAGATGTCAGTGTGAACCCTCACCTTTATAGTGTTATCACCACGAAAATGAGAATATTGGTCATCGCACCGCAAGAGAGATATATGGGTAAGTTTAGATAGTAGGATTACATAAAACTACCACCTGGAAGCTTAGATTGGTGGAAGTGGGTCGCAAAAACCCATTCCAAGTCAAGCTCTCTAAATTATAAACAAATGTCGGTATGATGATCACTTGAGTCTTTCGTCCTACACCTGATGCAACCATGAATTTGATACTGTCTTGGCTTCGTTTCGGTGATTTAAGGAGTGGCAAAAATTGAAATTTAGTTCACTGAGATGCTGAGTACAAGGTCTGACATCATAATACCTAAAACCAACTTGGAGTTTCCTTTCAGCTCCAGGAGCTGACTACTAGAGAGCCTCTGTGGGTACTGTCGAAAAATTGCCAAGAGAAAAGGTATTCGCCATTGACCACTGTTGTGATATTCTACTGGGGATTGACTCGGACTACGAACAAAAACATTGTGAAGAGCCAAGCTTCGATACTTGCATTTGGCTCAAAGTGCAAGAATGCCATACTGGAAAAGCTCAGCCGGCCCAAGTACGAGACCACTGGCAGGACCTCGCAGGATTTGAATACTCTCAATTTGTCATTAGGGAACCTTCCGTTCCGAGAGCCAAATCGTGGCTTGTGCTTTCAAGGCTACATCTAAGAGATTTAACCATCATATTCACGTGGCACTGTCACCTAAATGAGTTAGGATTGATCGGCAGCCTTTATGCAAGACCGGATCAGGCTAGAAGAACTTGGATCTCACAAACTCAAACTATGACTCACTAAGATGCTCAGGAAAGATGGAGTTTGTGGATGAAGTCTAACTTACAGTATACCAAAATAGATCGTTTGGCCTTAGTAACGAAGTTGACACTTGACGTAGGGTCCTCCGACTTAAAGGAGGACTTATTTGGGTTAGAAATTCCTGGTACTTTTCGATCATATTACAAGCATTTCAATAAACATACTTGTTGTAGATGATTTAATAAAGCAACACTAATCTTTCTTCATACAAAGATTAGTGTTGCCTTGAAGAATATATGAAGATTTTCATTTCCAATATGTAGTTCCGTAGCTATGTCTAGAAATAGATGAAGTCAGAAGAAATGCTCTAAAATTGATATTGGGAATAAGTTTTATATATTCTTGGTTAGGTTAGGTTAGTACAGTATCTCTGCTGTAAGATTTAGTGCTATAGTATTGCCTATAATCAAACACTATCCAAAGATACGCTGGGGTGATGGTAGCCTTCCTTGCTTCTGTGCAGCAAACCACTTGGAAGAAAAAAACGAAAATACACAGAAATGTAAAATGATATCAGTAGTAAAATGAATTGCTTGGCACTGGTTCAGCTAATAGATGGCAGTTGTGATTTGAAGAAATCTAAGAACAACATTTTTACCCACAAGAAGACATAGACAATGGTGATAAATCTACATACGAATAATCTACATTGCTTCATGCAATCTAATCATGATTAATATATAATAAAATCCTCTGGGAACTCACTGGTTGAACGAATAAGAGAATAAGAGATCATATAGATGATTGAAAACTTAGGTAGTGTTTTTGGAACTATACGAAATTCACTTCAGAGCATCATTAAGAAATCGAGTAATTTTTTCCAATCCAATTGGAATATTTCGTATTTGCATCGGAGCAAGGATTTTATTCTGTTAGTTATTCTGAAGCGTGTGTGACTTTATACTTTTTGACACTAGAAGTGAATTTCGTTTTATTGGATGAATAATTTCTTCAACTTCAATCCATGTCTACGCTTTGTGAGCGCACTCTTTTTCTCGAATTCACTGCAGTTTATGTTCAGTTATTATGAGTATGTGAAATTATTGCTATTTTATGTTAGGAGAATTACTACAACACCCATATTTTTGGATAATATGTATGAATCAAATCATCTCTAGTTTGAAACAACTTACGAACGTTGAGAATATGAAGGTTCAATATATGATTGAAAGATATTGCTTTGATTGAGGAAGGGATTACTTGTTCCTAATCTGATATATTTCGAATACAACAATGATGTTCAAATTATCACTATATTGAAAAACTCATGACGCATTTCACCGATTGTGATAAGCAGTAGATTTTAAAAAATGATGTGCCTTGTACAGAACATGATAAAATCAGGATTTTAACTAAACAGGAAGAAAATGTTTCTGTTTAGTGATTAGCTTTTCATAGATTCAGTTTCAATCCATCATATTCATTATGTAAAATGTCTAAATTATTATGGAAAATATGGTTTTTTGGAGTAGAAGATTTGGATAGTGAGAATCAAATTTTTGCTTGTCAAAACTGCGTTTACACTTACACCTTTATAAATTTTATCGCAACTTCCACAAGAGCTTATACACACATAAGTTGTTTACTTTGTGAATTTAGGGTTTACAGTTTTTAATATGTCTGAATGAAAGATTCCCAAATCATTGGATTTGCCGAAGAAGTCCGATACCTTGTCCAGCCAAGTCTCCAGAGCTGAACCCCCTTGATAATTTTTTAAGGGGATACCTAAGGGTAGGTTATAAGGTGGAAATCAATCCGAGTCAACAATTGGAAGCAGAGATGCGAAGTCGGCCTGACGTTTTCAGGAAATCTATGATTCGAACCAGAAAATATGTTGATTCTGAGGATAAGTTGAATATAAATTGTGAAATTTGAAGGTTACTATCATTTTTTACACCGGTTTGAATCTTCTACGTTGGTATAATTTTTCAGAGGTACTTTGGCAAGATTTCTGTCATTTTTTCATAATTATTTACTTCTTCCTCTATTTCTCTCGACATTTCACTGTATTTCTAGTTTTTTTTTTGTTTCATAATGTTCAGAGTTGAACCAGAATTTCATTTGTCTTGTGAATAGAAAATGATACACGGATGTGATTTTGATTTCGATGAATTTGCTACCTAGCACGCGACGTATTGGCTCGTTTTTGAAATGGAAATTGGAATAAATGTAAGTTCTAAATGAAATGAACGTCAAAAAGTTAATTTCTATTGCGAATTCGTAAGATAGTCGAAAAAAGGCAGGAAGATAACGTTCCTTATGCTTGGACACCTGATATTCAAACAATCTGAGTCCGACCCTGCATATTTTCTGTCTGAACGGTGTTAAACGACGTTAATTGTAAAGGTGTTTTTCTGTTTTCTCGATTCCAGAAATATGCTAACAATTTACAGACGAAAAATAAAGGATTTGTACAAAAACCACTCCTGTTAAAAAAATGTGGGTTTTATTACTTTATTCAACTTCTTAATGTGCTTTTTTCAGAAAGAAGTATTTGTCAATAATTCAATATACAGGTTATATTTCTGCCTGAACACTGAAAATGAGGATGTTCCAGATGGTTCCTGAATTTTCCGAATTTTTTTCGGCAATAATGCCTTAAAAATCGTTCTATTCTGTTGATTATTGAGAATTTTATAGGGACTTAAAGTTTATGGCAATTTCCGAAAAACACCCTGTAGAGTCACCAACAAGAATTTACAGTTTTCAATACCGGATCTCAATCCGCCCTTACGAATTGTATCAACCGTAGAACTATGTTCAGTTCATTCGTTCAGGTCATTCTTTTGAATGTACCACTTACCTGAAGAAGCACAATGTGGTGAAACGTATCTCAAGTTTGTCAATATGGTGAAAATTTCAACATCATTAAAAAATGAAATACTACTTCATTATTGATTTTAGGGTCAAAGTGTATACCATCAATTTGTATTTACCATCTCTTATTTATATGTATTATTGAGAGTGCTCCATTAAAGCAGAAAGTCACAGTCAACAAATTGAAACTTGTATTTATGTAGAGACAAATTCTTAAAGAATCGCAAAATATAGTTTGAGAACCACCGGTGTTTAGAAATCATTTCTACTTCTACCATTTCATTTTCAAAACAAGACACGTATTTAAAACCATCCTAAAAATATGGGCATTTCTCCATGAATGAATATGTTTGGACATGAGTGAGTATTGACTGTGACTTTGTATGGGTGTGAAACTTGCCTCTCCTTCAGCTCTTTTCTTTTCGAGCTCCTTCTGTTTAGCATGTTCTTCTTTGATACGAGCCTGTATGACTGCCAAAGACTCTCGCGTGAATGGACGGAATAAGCTTCGCTCCTCTTCGGAAAACGAGTCGGAGACGACGGACATGTCTCTTCACGCCTAGGCCCCCACGATACCCTGAAATAAACAGAAGTCGTTAAGAAATTACCTGCTTCTATGACATCGATGAAATTTCGCCTTGGATTCAACCAATTGAAAATTCTTCACCCTAATGTGATTTGAGAATTATAGTGGCCCAAGATGAGAACCTTGGGGAACTCCTAATGAAACAAATGGCAAAAATCTAAGGATTTCATGAAAATTATGTATAATTTCCAAACACCTAATGTGTAATGTAGTAGTAAAGCTTTTCTCATGAATTTGTACATCTGATCTAACCACACATCAATTCATATGTTTGCATTTATTTTTCGTTTAACCGAGGCGACGGGGTAACCTCGCTTAGCCTCCGGCCTTCTTTATATATATATTTTTTCCTTTTCTACACCTTTCTATGGTTTTGGTGGACGTTCAATAATTGTGTGAGAAGCAATGTCTCTGAACGGCCGCACCGATGTGGTCATCGTAAATAATGAACATTTTAGAAGAACATGTTGTACCATTTGCGCAAACTTGAGTGATAACTTTTTGTTCATCCATGATAAAGCCAGACCTCAACAACGTTAAGAGAAATCACTTGAACAGAGTTGCCTCAATAGATTATCAGAAAGTCAGCGAAACCAGCAAGCTACTCTGAATGAAGTTCGGTTATACGTTTTTGAGAAATTTGATCATTTCTAAAAGCTTTACATTTTTCATTATTAGTTTCATTCAAATATCTATCAGTACCATTGTCATTTTGGTTGTTCTCAAGCAAGTATGGTCTTAGTGGATTGCTGAAAAAATAATTCTTCAATACATCTAAACTTTTTCTAAATTTTTGACGCAATTTATTATATTTTAATATTTCGTTTATAGTAACTTTATAACCAGAAGTTGAATAACGACCCAAATACCAAATATCCCTAAATTTTTACATACTTCTTCACAATAATCCTTGATAAACAAATAATTTCGAATATGAATAAGACTAAAACAAACACTATATTTAGCGTTTAATGATTGAAACGTTAAGATTCGATGAATAATAAATACAACAACTAGCTAATTTCACTTTTTCTCAACTCGAATGTCAGTTTATTTTTAACTAACACGCCAACGATAACTGTTTCTTTTAGATTTCCTGGAAACTTGACATTGGTCGAGTTAGCATCTAAGTAATCGATACTTGAATCAGAAATGCTGAAAGCACTGAATATCTTATAATGCCAGATTAGGAGCAATGATCTCATTTGGATTTCGCCGAAACGTAAAGGAAAATTGAGAAAGGAAAGCTGACAGAAGAACAATCCTTGGTATTCGTTAATGTTCAGTTCTTCGAATTGTATCTATACTCTTAGTCATCCCTCAATAATATATTTTCATCACAACCTACAAAAACAGTTATACATAGTTAAATGAATTCATTGAATCCCTTCTGGCAACAAAGTATTTAAAAAAATTTAAGAATTCCATAAAATAAATCACAATTTTTATCAATATTTTGCACCCACAGTATATAACTCAGATTGTATCAACAATAACTCAACATACTTTCTAATTACGTACCTTAGAGCGTACAGAAACCAATTCCTATTATATCCAAACTGTTTTGAATATTGCTTCGAACGTAAAATGAATTTACGACCCATAAAAATCGAAATATTACACAAATTATAATGAAAAAACACTAGACGTTCTTGTAACCTGTTTCACTTTCAAAACTCATTTGTATTGAACTAATCAGGCAACATAATAACCTGACCATGTAGTATTCGAATGTGAGAAATTGGCGAATGCGCCAGGAACAAAGTTGTCGAAAACTATGCATTGCTTTTTGAGAATAAAACAGTTTTGAGCAGATACATAGTCGTTCAATTCCAAAACTCAGCAAGGACACACTGTCGATTGTCAGTCACTGGGACATTTGTTCGAAACTGTCATCAATGTGGAAAATAGATGCTATCCGCATGCTCGTAAATTACACGCAGTCGAAATGTACACGACTGTGACCGAAAGTATGCGTGAACACCCAAGAGTGTACTCATTTATGCAATCGTAATGTTTCACTGAGAAATATATTTCCGCCCAGTTATCAATACCACTGCTAGGTTATGAATTTGAACTGAAATGAAAAGGTAACATATCAGAAAACATGTATCCCACAATAAGATATCAAATTCGTCAAAATAATACCACAATATTTGAGTCTGAAGATTGGAGAATCAACACAAATCCTTTACTCCTGTTTCTGAGTGAGAAGGAATCTTCCGCATTTCAGTATTCATCTTTAACTTAGTAGGTATAAAATTTGGTGAATGCGCCAGGATTAATCTCTAAGAAATTATGGATTGTTCGATTTATATTTAATCTAATCATAAAGTTGCTGCATAATGAATTTTGATTTAATCTGCAATACTAACTGATTTCATGTTAACAAAATCAAATATACAGGTATTATCAACGATAACAAAACAGACAATAACTGAAAAATTGGTCATTTTTCGTGGTTTGCTCCCTTTTTCCTATTTTGATTAAATTCTGAAAATTTCAATTTTCTAAGAACGAATTTCTCTTCGTTCAGTTGGACCCCATATGCGCTAAGGGCACACTTCTCTCCCTGTGATTTTGAAAGAGGTGAAAATTTCATAAATATAATTCAATCTTCAAATTTTTCCATTTATTAACACAACGCTCGAGTAAGTTTCACCCTACTAGAATTAGAACCCTCTTTGAGAGAGCAATATTATATAATATATTATATAATATGATATATTATATATAATCTTTTATTGAAATCATATATATTATAAAGGGAGAGTTTAGTATCTTAGCTGTTCAAACTTCTGATGAATTTTTGGGTTCTTGCAACACTCTTTGTATCCCAAAATTAATTTCATGTTCATTACATTATTCGTTCGAGCAACATTTCTTCATTTATGTATGGGTCAGCATAAACTAGGCTCTTTAAATGGCCCCAGAAGTTAAAATGAATAGAGTTTAGGTCGGGTATTTAAGGTGGCTATGCGATAAATCCTCCTCCCTGTTTTCCAACTCAGAGCCCAAATGTCATGTAGATCAAAAACCACATGTACCCGGTTGGATCTTCTCCAGAAGTTCTAGAAAGTTATTTAGAAGAAACTCCAAATAATTGGTGATAACATATCCAGCTTCGATATTCACTTGAAACTAGTGCCGAGTTTGAATAAGCATGAAAGAGCCTCTTCCTCATTTGAGAATTTATTCAATAAAATTTCACCTCCTTCAAAACTAGAGGATAATGAGTGTTAGAAGCAGTTTGCCCATAGCAAATACTGGGCATAACTCAAAAACAAAAATGCAGTCTTGTAGAATTTCATCAGGTATTGAACTTCTAAGAATTTCATCAAAATCTGTCAATCGAAACAGATTTTATCGTTCGAAATTTTTTTTAGTTTCAAATTGAGAGATGAATATCTCAGCACAGGCGGGTCGAACGAAAAATGTTATATGAAATTATGAACTCATTTTGACGAGTTCTATCAGATTCCAAAAGGAGGAGAAAGTTTATGAGTATAAATCGAAAAATCTCATCGTGCTTGTGAGTTTGATCCTGGCGCATTCACCAATTTGTATAGGACTATGTTAAATTCGACAAATTCCTTCTCACTTGCAAATGACTGTGAAGGATTTGTATTTTTGGATGATTCTTCAATCTTCGGACTGAGATACTGAAGATAAAACGCATATGAGAATCAACAAAGTGTGAATTGAGAATGAGAATCCCGACATTTGGAGGTATGATTCACCAATTTGTTGAAATGAGTAGTTCGACCACAAAATACAAAAATAGCTTTGTAACAAATCCAACTGCAAAATTACTCTTCCAATTATCCGTCAGGTAGAATGAGATAATAACAAAGAGAAACTGTTTTACAAAAGAGCTTATTTTCAGGAGTAACCATTATAATATTTCAGTTTCCGATGGGTATATGAGAATTTCTCCCTTTCATATTCGGTTACTTACAGTTACCGGCACAACAATTGGACACCCATCATTAAGTATAATTAGTTAGAATTTAATAATGCAGTCGTGAAATATAATGGCACAATTCTCGAGTGAACAACAAAGTACTTGGTTGGAAATTACCCAATTATAGAATCTGAGACCATTCTAGAGAATACATGAAGCTTGCAATCTAAAATTTCATTCATTCACTCTCTTATTTTCGCCACCGTAAATTCACTCACAATTTCTCGTTGCCTCAGTTTCACAACTTTCATGAAAAGTGATATAATATTTTTTTCTTTTTCCTTTGAAGTTTATGGAAATTTTAGGTTTTCATTCGAAAATTTCTTCGGAAATCATTTGAAATCCATTTCAATTTCTACCTTATCGCAAAAATGTTTATGTTTTATGATTTTTTTTTGATATCTACTCTCTTTGGCAATTCAAATAATGTGAAATACATGGATATTGAAACGCGATATATTACTGGCTAGAATAGTGGGCCTTTATTGCTTCTAACCTACCAGCAGACGGCTAGACTTTCCGCCCATCCCACCTCGAAAAAACTGACAATGTTGTTGTTCATGTCCGTGCACACAACAACAAACACAAACAAATATCCATGAAGAATAATTTTCCAACACAATTGATTGAAAAAACTATGAACAACACTAATAGTAACCGGATTTCGAAACTTTTATACCATATGATAGACAAAGAAACAGGCAAATATATCTCTATAAGTTTAAAGGACATTTATCCACTAAAATACAGAATTATTTTTCCAAATTTAATATAAAAAATGCCTTGACCAGCGCACCTAACCTAGGAAAATTATTAATCAATTCAAAATTTAAATTGAATAAATTTAAGAAATCCAGAATTTTGGCAAGGACGGATACAAGACTCATAGGGCAGGAGTTGTGGGGCGACAGTGTACCACTATCACTAGGGAGATAAGTTTGCATTAATTCTCAAACGAACGGGCGGATGCGGGTGAAAAATGAAGCAGTGTCTTTGTATTTATTAGAATAAGACAAAACTGAAATTTGAGCCAAAATATCTTGAATTAATAGACCGCGTAACGCGTTTATCTTCACCGGTAATTCGTGTGGATTCTGAATGAAAATAACCCAATTCCGAAAGACATTATTATACTTTGTCAGCAAAACTGAATGACATACTTCCTTTTAATCAATCGATTTTCGTGATTTTCATAACAACCTCTCCTACCAACAGTTCAACCAGTTTATATTCTCATAACAAATGCGTGCACTGCAGCTATTAAGACCGTTCAGTTTCAAGGTGAAATAGGTCAGGATCTTTAAATTTGTCGAACCTTGGCGAGAGAACATATACTCATTCAGATGAATGCTTCGAACCCTAATTTTTGCATGAATGGTTAGATTTCTTTGAGCTAAGGACCGTAAAATATCCTGAAATGTTGCGAAAATTCAAGGAAAAGTTCTACAACTGAAATCCCTGACTTGAAGAACAAATTGAAGCGTTGAAAAAGCTGATTCTCATCAAACTCCAACAGATGAGAAAAGTTTGTCAATTATTATTCTGCGGTCTAGAGGAAAATGAACATTAACTAATTTTCTTCACAGGGAATGTTAATTTTTATGTAAATTTACATGAAATCAATACCAAAAAAATGGTGATGTATTCAGCAACAGTAAAATGACCTACAAAAACAAGATACAAACGATTTCTTTCACCATTTACGAATACTCAAGTGTCAGAAGTTTGCATAAACTTGGCATAAACTTCAGTTTCGAGATGGGTCCATAAGAAAAAATTCAAGAGACTGACCTCAATCTACCGACCTGGACAATAATGGGTAAAGTATTCTCGTGCCAGCATGTCGAAATATGGAGGAACGACATCTTGCAGAAAAGTATTTCATTATTCGAAAAAATTTTGTCAATCTCTATAATTTTAATAATCTGGGATTTATTCTCATCATATTAGACTGAACTTCGTATCCCATCGTGTGGAATACGAGGGATGTCTTTCAAGTTTTGCATATATATATATAGGGTTTACCCCGACGAGTTGCCCATATATCTGTTCATGCAATCAAACTGATTTCATGAAAAATATAAATCCACCACCCGGTAATTAATACCATTGCCAGGCAATGATTATAATCAAAACATATCCTGGAGTAATTATATATTAAGATAACGTTAAATGTTATGAGAATATATCAATCTACCAGAATATATACATACTATAGCATCATCAGACAATGATATCAATGTACCAACGAGTAGTGTCAGAGGCTTTCTCCCGGAAAAATCCAGTGTACGGACCTTAGTCAAGTAACACTGAATGTTACTCATTAATAGTTTCCTTTGTGTGAAGTGGTGAACGATCGAATAGAATACTGCTCTGAATATAAATATGACAAAATTGTCAGTTAATTATAATACATTTATATAAACAAATAAATAAAATATGAAATGAGATTCTGAGCAGTATAAACTAAGAGAAAACCTATGACTCTACCTCATTATTATTTTCGGAAAGAAACCTACGAAGAATATTACAAGATTTGATGACTGTTATCTTTTGTAACTGTTCAAACAAATTTTCTTCAGACCCAAAATCTCAATACTTTTGTGAAGATTTCTATATATATATATATATATATATATATATATATATATATATATATATATATATATATATATATATATATATATATTCTTTGAAAAGAGAGGATTTACAAAAATTCGAAAAATTCAAACAAAATCGTAAAAAACAAGCGAATAAATAGATTACCAACGGAAAAAGATAGACTATGCCCGTTCCTTAATCAGGCATATAAAGTCGAATCATGCCTTCTACGTTTGCCCCTAAAGTGTGAGCACAAGAAATGTAACAGGGGAACCATACTATCTTGCGTATGATTCAATAAACGGGTGAGAAAACCTGTGGAAAAAACTCGTTTCCCTGTCGCTATTGCACTAGCAATAGCTTGTCTGTTTATGTTGTGTTAGTGTCGTGTGTACAAAAAGAGTACGAAAAATTTTTCTGCTTAGCAGCTGCATTCTCTCATTGTCATCTTGCACTCCATAATTTCCAGGACTTCTTCACGAAGACAAGAGTGCAAAGGAAGGGGGATTGGGACAGGCAAAATCTGTAAAAATGGAAAAAGAAAACCAGCAGAAAAATATTTCCTCAAACATACCTAACTCTTATATGATTTAACTCACTTGAATCTAAGAACTTAACTAATGCTCCTCTGTTTTTCAACAGTGAACATTTGATACACATTTTGGGAGTGAATCCCTACGTGGGTGTAGTCCTTGCCTTATCAACATACACCATGGGAATGAAGCCTTAAGAGGGAGCAGTCCTAGCCTTATCTAAGAACCTAACTTATGCTCCGCTGTTCTTCAACAGGGAACATCTCATACACCATTCGGATATGTAGCCCATAATCACCTCAATATTCAAAAACTAATCTCCTAAATAGACTTAAAGTTCTCCACCCAGATAATGAAATTATCTGAAACGGAATGAATTTCTTGAAAACCACCCGTAAAATTGTAAACAGGAGAATAGAGGACTAAATGTCTTATTGTTTCTTCAGCTGCGCCACATTCACATGCCGGACTTTCTACAGTATTCCATTTGAACAACAAAATTAATTATTACGACCATGTCCTGTCCTGAGGCGATTTAATGTACACCATTTTTTCCTACTTATATCGAAATCAGCAACCCTTTTGGAAGGATACTCTATGAGAACTTCATTGAAAACATCAACTTCCTGCCATTCAGTTTTCCAAAGATCAACAGCCTTCACCCGTGTACGTTAAAGTCAATCGACCAAATAGGTTTCCTAGATTTTAATCTCAGGTTAGGTGGATTTTGAAGATCGTGTATTATCGGAAAAACTTATGGAATTAAGTGATACTTATCCCAAGATGATTTAAGAGCTAATTTCCTGCGAATATGGGATGGAACTATATTATAAATAACCGGAAGCCATGGGGTAGCAGTTGAACTGATACATCCACTTATAATTCTCATAGAACAGTTCAACTGAGAATCAATTTTATTGACATGAGCACTATTCAACCACACCTGACAGGAATATTCTGCTGCTGAATATACTAAAGCTAAAGCAGTAGTTCGCAAAGTAGATACTCCGGCACCCCAATTAGATCCAGCTAGTTTATGTAGTATATTGTTTCTTATTTTCAACTTCTAACATAATTTATCAATATGAAATTTGAAAGTCAAAGAACGATTAAGCTTTACACCAAGATATGTAGGAGTGAAATTATGAGTTAATAGTGATTGATTGAAGAATACTATTAGTTGCCTATCCTTCTCAGTTTTCGAAGGATTTGGACATAAACGCCATTTTTTGAAGAAAATGTTCAGAATATCTAAATCGGAAGTCAGTGTTTGCTCAATTGTTTCGAAGTCATAGTGTCGAAAAACCAAAGCTATATCATCAGCATAAATAAACTTTGTAGAGGAAGTTTCAGGGATGTCAGACATATATAAATTGAAGAAAAGAGGTGCAAGAACAGATCCCTAAGGTAGGCTATCATTTAGAGTGTAAAATCTACTACTTTTCTCACTGATGAAAGCTCGAAGTCTTTTATCAGATAACATATTTTCAATCAACTTCAAAATTTTTCCACATTGAACTACTTCAAAGAGTTTATAAACTAAACCATCCTTCCAAACTGAGTCATATGTTGAATAGAGATCTACAAATACAGCGCCTATTTCAAGTTTACCCTGATAAACTTAAGACCTGATCAGAACAATTCCAGTTTTTTCGAAAACCTCCCTGAGAAGTGGACAGCGCTCTGTCAATGATTGGTTCTAACCTCTGATAAAGAAGTCTTTCTAAAATTTTGAAAGAAACAGAAAGTAAGCTGATAGGTCGATAACTACTAGGAAGTTTGGATTTTTTCCAGGTTTGAGAATGGCAATAACTTTAGCCTTTCTAAATTCAACGGGAATACTACCTGAGCTGAGTATGTCATTGTAAAATGATAGTAACCACTTTGCAGCGTTATTTCCTAGATGTTTAACAAATTGAAGGTGAATGCCATCAAATCCTGGAGCTTCAAGAACTTCAGTAGATTTCAGCTCTTCTTCCTCAAAAGGAGTCGATAAATCCTCAACCGTGATAGCATCCCTCCTCTTTTTATGTTAGATTCGTTTCATTCTATTCCTGTCATATCTACTAGTCTTCACTTTTAGAGACATTAACAAGCCTACAGAATTCGGATTCATATTAGACGGAGTTTTTGAAATGGGATCAACATTGCCTAATTTCCTCAACAAATCCCAGGAACTTCTACTTGAATGACGGAAATTCATATAGAGCTCGAATGATACAATTGAGAGCTTTTAAAGACTTCATTGTTTTTCGAAGTATTTCGAGAGGATTAATACACTTCTGCATTCTAGAAGTAGTTATCCTAATTGTTTGCTGCTACATTCAAACTGCCTTTATGCAATGTATCAACAGCTTCTTCTGAAGACTGAAACCTTTGCCACGCAGTCCGTTGTTGATTCTGGGAAAAGTAAAAAAATCGTTCGGACTTTACGCAGAATTATGTAGCCATTCGATGTTTTCTTGCGTTAAATATTCTATTGTTTTCCACGTTTTGTGCGAACTTGCATCGTCTTGATGATCTTGATTCGCTGTTCGGGAGTATTATATCGAGGCTTACCAAAAATTTGCGGTAAACAAATGGTTGTGTACCAATTATTTTCTCACTCAAATGAATATATATAAGATTCATCACCATTGACAATTTTGTAAACGCTTTAAGACTTTCCAAAGTTGAAACTGTTATGGTTTAATTTCATTTTTCAACTAACTTGCCAACTTTGACAGTTTATTGTGGCTAAAATCATAGAGGTTAATTTTTAGTTTTAACAGTTGATTAATGTTGTCTTTGTCTCTGCAAGCATGCAAAACATAAAAGACATCCCTCGTATACTCAGAGCTTTACATCGCATTAAGTTTTCCCCATATTTTTTCTTGAAAATCTCGATGGTCCTTTTTTCACTGTATGGAGGGTGCTTATTGTGAATACAAACGGATAAAGTATTTATGGAAATCATTACAATTATTGCAGCTCATGTGGATGATTACCTTGGAGAAAGGATTCAAGAATAAGCTCCATACGAATGATTGCATAGTTTTCATATAAAGGTGTCCCGAATTTGATGAATTTCAATGAAATCTTTGTTTTCAATGATAGAAGATTCTAGTTTTCACTATCCTGTCCCACTTTTCCATGGGAATGAAGAATCCTTCAACAGATTCGGAATATGATAATTAGTTTTCGAGATACAGGGTCATTATGGAAAGGTCCAGTTTCAAAATACGTTTTCTATCTCCGTTGTCTTTGAAGCTACCACTTAGGAGAAAATGGCGTTCCATAGGAAATGTTGCGCGCAATTCTGAACCCAATCTCAATTCAGTATTCACGTTGTAATTTTGGATATACACACAATCACATTTATATGAAATCAACCGATATTTTGAATATTTTGTAAATTTCGGATTATTAGATGTGGTCCTTTTGAGATATTTCAATTGAAAACTTTCCGCATGTAGTAAAAAATTGTTTTCTCACGGAGTAGGTGTTTCTTTCTCGAACTCAGTAGCTTGCATTTACTTCTCCTGCCTTGATACAAGCCTGAATTTGTCTAGGCATGCTTTGGATTAGGTTTTCGACCTCCTCAGGGGTGATATTTTGCCACTCTTCTGTGGCGGCTTGGATGAGCTGTTGTGGGGTTCTTGAATTATCCTGGCGCGATCTAATTGCAGGAAATG
Organism: Cryptolaemus montrouzieri; assembly: GCA_013387265.2. NCBI lineage: Eukaryota > Metazoa > Arthropoda > Insecta > Coleoptera > Coccinellidae > Cryptolaemus > Cryptolaemus montrouzieri. The sequence goes on from JABFTP020000186.1 coordinate 5,541,546, forward strand.
GGCTTCCTTTTTCTTCAGTCTCGTGGTTGTCTGTAAATCTTCTAGTATAACACCATTTTCAATAGCCAACTCAGTTATTAGATCGTGAATTCTCTGAATTGGCTTCGAAAATGGTTCAGCATAGATAAAATAGTCAAGTGTTGAATATTTTTGTATTCCTGAAAAAAATGTTATGCAATGGTAAAAAGATATACAGGATGTTCCATAAGAAAAACAGCATTTAGTCTTTGTGTTTCCAAAATTACAACGTGAATAGAGAATTGAGATGGGATGCTGAATTGCGCTTAAAATTCTCAATAAAACGGGTTTTTTTCTTATGCGATAGCTTCGAAAACAACGGAGATAGAACAGGTTTCTTGTAATTGTATATTTTCAAAATAACCCTGTATTTTGAAAACTAATTGTAATCTTCCGATTCTATTGACAGATTCTTCATTCTCATGAAAAAACAGGATAGTGGAACTAGAACCTTCTCTCATCAAAAATGAAGATTTTAAATGAAAAAGTCCGAAAGATTACAGGAGCGACAAGTTGAGGAGACATTTCAGTATATCTTTTCGACGCTTCTGAGGAATTACCGTTAGAGAGGCCGTAGATGAAATGCCATTTCTGCTTTTGATTAAACCTCCATTTTAATGAAAATTTGAAGGAGTCATTGCAACTATCACAGCCTATCAGCGAATTATCAACGGATGTGAGTCAGTTACCATTAATTTAGGGTTGTCAATAAAACAAATCAATAGAACAGCCGGCCACCAGTGAAATAAATCACCGAACGATTATTATGTACTGAAAAAAAGTTGTTGTGACATCTTGAAAGACACCCTTACCAATATCTATGTTGCAAAATTGTGCACCACACATTTTTGTGAAGTGTTTGGTATTGAAAACTAAAAGTATATATTTTTTAGATCATGAGTATTTTTTTATCATGTTTTTCGAGGAAAATTGGAACCTCTAGATTCGCTGTCCCCATTGTGAAAACATTAAAAGTTAAAACCATTATTTCAACCTGCGACTGAGGAAAAACTCATTTGTTCTCATTGATTTCATAAATCAGTAGCGTTATCAAGATGTCCAAATAAATTTCAGTTACAGATATTGGTTTATACTAAAAAATATCATCACCCTGTGAATAAAACGAATTCAGAGCTTTCCTCAAGCTTGAATTTTCTCCAACAGTATTCAATATGGTGGGTCATGAGTTCAATATTGGATACAAGCGGTGGACGAGAAATAATAGATGTCGCTTTTAACCAGGCCGTTGATCCTGTAGACAAAGGAAAAGGAGATACACCGATTTCAACTACCAAGCTGCATCAAGCCAATGTATAGGAAATGTCGTAACAACGTCGTTTCTGTCCGTATTTATCGCCTTCGAAAAAGAATTTAAAGATAAGCATTTCTAAAATATCGAAGACGGTTGTACTGAATTGTCGTCTACAAAGGTTGCTTTCCTATTTAGTGGGAAAAATGTGTTTCGGTGAGACGGTAATGTCGGGAAATTTCACATAAGAGGAAGAATTTTTATAATATCTGACATGTTTGCCATGAACGAATATATTTAGTTATTTATTTATCTATTTAATCATACAGGGTGTTTCATAATAGTATGCCACAACTTGAGGGGTTAAATCTACGTGCAATTCAAAGAAAAAAATGTTGAGATGTTTTGAAGCTAGATTCAAGTAAAATATTTCCTCAGATAAAAATTCGACAATATTTCAAAAGTTAAAATCAACTAACCACTCGATATCATTAAACAATCTAAAAATCCTTCATAAATGTAAGTAAGGAGAGAGATGAATTTGTAGGAAAGTTTGGAGATTAACAAACTATGTAAAAACCCACAATTTATTACCCTTAACTAGAGCATAATGGATCCTCACTACTCAATATTTACTTGTACTTGCCTACTCATGTATTATATTGTTATTCACTTGAAAATGACCGTAGGGTCGAAACCGGTCGTGATTATTGAATAAATTGTGAAAAAGTGACAAAAGTGTTTCATTTCGTTTTAGTTTGGTATACAGAGAAAAGATGAGCTAGAATTTACATTAGCATTATTATATCGTAGTCATACCTCAAAGATAGAGTTATGTTAATAGATCTAGAACTTTGTAACAACTAAAAAAAGTACTGGAAGGAATTAATGAGATTATACCTGATATGTGTGTAGGATTTCCATCTAGCAATTGGAGACAATTTGACAAAGAAATTTTTCAAATATATTATGAATATTCTTTTGATATGGTTTCAAATTTCTTCCAGTATTTATTCAGAAAGTAGGTTACACTACGTATTAAGACATATGCGCAAAAAGCGCAAATTTATATTCATACGCGCGTCTATATTTATTTAATTAAGGACTTCACATTAAATCTTCAAAACTATGTATAAATTCATTCTCTTCAGGCAAAACAGAAAAATTATTAATGAACTACAATTCCATTCGAGCAATTTAATCCCTGCAATGGCGTACTTATTCAGCCAATGTCAATTTTCATTTCGTTTCAACGTCCAATATCGTGGAAAAACTTGGTTTAATCGATAGCCGCAACATTCAACAGCTAGCTCAGCAAATACGAACATGAATCAATCCAAACATGCACAGTTGTTTCTCGGGCTCTTAGGTCAATATTGTGGAAAGAATATATGTTCACAGAAAGAATATTGAAATAAATGAGATAAAAACACAAGGTTTAACTTTGATCTACACTTTATTTGAAAAAATTCGACGACGTTTCGCTGACACAGCAGCTTTATCAAGAATAGATTCATTAGATTACAATAATAGATTCAAAATTAGATCAATAATACATAATAAATATACCATCCAATACCGCAAATTAAAGTTTCTCGTGTCACGAAAACCGAAACCTACTCCACGTAAAACTAAATTTTCTGACCATCAATTTTTGATAGATTCGTTAACCTTTCTGATACTAATTTCACAACTGATGAAACTAATCTCTTGGAGAAAGGTTTCAAACATAATATTAAATCAAACAAGATAAAATCTGATTTAGAGGAACTTGGCATAGATACTGAAATTTCTCTGAAAAATATTCCTAATAACACTCACCTTAAATATTTAGCATCTGACATTATAAAAATGAATCATTAGCTGACTTTAAACCGAGTAAAGAACAAAATATTTTAAAGGCCATCAAACAAAAATCTCAACTAAATGAAGTTATTTTTACAAAAGCAGATAAGGGTAATACTGTTATTGCGTTAAATAAAAATGACTACCTATTTAAAACTCTAAATTTCATTTCGTCCGGAAACTATACAATTTTAAACAAAGATCCAACTATTAAATTCCAGAAAAATATTAAAATTGCAATAAATGACGCAAAATCTTTAATTAAAGCAATAGATAAATACAAATTAATTTTACCAAACCCTCAACCACCTCAACTGTATTCACTCATTAAATTGCATAAAGTAAATAACCCCGTTAGACCAGTCGTATCTTACGTTACAGCCCCAGCCGTGAAATTGTCGCACTACCTTATAGATATTATTAAAATTATTATTCATTCAAATCAAAATTTTCTATAAAAATTCATTCGAATTGATAAATAACATAAAAACGTTAACCTACCACCTAACGCAAAACTTATTTCGTTTGATGTTGAGAATTTATACCCAAGTGTTCCTCCAGGTGATGTCAGAATATTAATCGAAAATATGTTGAATTCGAATCATGTTAACCACATAATCAAATCAGAAATATTGAATCTGTTGGACGTTTGCATTGAACAAAATTATTTTTCTTTCAACAACATCTATTACAGTAGTGAAAATGGTTTGATCATGGGAAATCCTTTGAGTCCACTTTTAGCAGAGATTTTTATGAATAATATTGAACAGAAAATTCATACACATCCACTCATTTCCAAATTTCTTTATTGGTATAGATATGTTGACGACATTTTAGTATGTTTCATTGGAACTACTCGTCAATTAGACTTATTTGTTAATTTCATTAATTCCATCCATTTGAACATTAAATTCACGATAGAAATTGAACAGAACGATTCCATAAATTTTTGGACTTAAAAATCACAAAACAAAATAATAATCATGTTTTTCGGTCTTTCGTAAACCAACACATACTGATACAATTATACATAACTACTCATTACATCCCATTCAACACAAAGTTGCAGCTTTGAACAGCAGTACATCGGTTACTCAATTTACCTTTATCAGTAGAAGATTATAATAAAGAGTTAAACATCATCAAACAGATAGCCATTAATAATTCATATAATCCGGATATGATAGACCTAATCATTCGTAAAAACTCTATCAAAAGCAATAAATGAAGTATATCCTATTCATAAAGACTATAAAATATTCAACAGTTTAACATTCTGCGGTTCTGCAAGTACAAATATTAAATCCTTTCTCGTCAAACAAAATCTTAATATAGCTTTCAAAACTTCTAATAACTTAGGTAAACATATTAAAAATAATAAATATTGAAATAGTTAAAAATGGACAACTTACTTGTACTTAGTTTGCACAACTTTTGGGACCAAAACATTACTAACCTGTAAAGAAAAATTGTCGTTAGAGGAAATATGGCAAATATTTGTGTAAATTTTTCGATTAAAATATATGCAGTACATAGAAATATTTTTATACTTTGACACTTTTACCATTTATTTTGATGGTCCATTTTTATTTTGTTTTGTCCTATGTATGCTGCATAGTTGACAGTTACAAGGTTGATTAATTTCAACGAAAATTATCGGTCATCGGAAAATGATATTTTATTGCTATTAAAACATCATGATCTACTGGGTGTTCAAAAAAGACACCGCAATAATGAGGGAGGTTATTGGTGAAGTCATTTCTTGAAAAATAGGTCCGCAAATACTTTGTTACTGATTTACAGAGTGTTAAAGTCTAATCGAAATATGCAGTTAAATTTGAATCGTTTGGGATTTTTCGATGCTTCGAATGTTGAAGCATGAATGAATGAATGAACACTTAATGGATACTTTTTCTTTTTTAGAATTGATGCAATTCAATAATATTCTCAACTGTAACGGTAGAATTTTGGGTCTAGTTTTGAGTAATACCTACAAAGTTGATGATGTAGTCATATGTGATAATCCATTGTTTCGTGAGGAGCTTCATCCAACTCTGGAGTTTAAATTTTCATTGAATCATCAAAAAAGTTTTCTTAGTGACATAAAATTTTTCAGAAATTACAAGAAAGCTGATTATAGTCAAATCAACCATAATATATCGCATATTCCTTGGGCCAATCTTTTGAGCAGCCATGATGTTAACGATGACGTTGAGATTTATTTGACTGCGATAATCGATAAAAGTGTACCTAAGATAAAAATTCACAACAAGTTTCCTATATATTATTCTCGTGAGACTATACAAGTTATAAAGCGTAAGAACAGGATATATCCAAGATGGAAGATTTATGGAGGCACTGGAGAATTTCTTGAGTTCAAGCTACTTCGCACAAAGTCTAAAAAACTAACCAAATTGGATTTTAAAAAGTATGCACAATTAATTCAATCCGAATAGGCAGTGGATCCAAGTAAGCTTTTGAGTTTTGTTAGTAAGAAAAATGGAAATCAAAATATTCCAAGCTCAATGAGCTATAATGAGAGGGTTGCTGAGACAGGTAACGATATATGCGAATTATTTTGAAAGTGTTTATACCGCTCCTGTTGTATGTCCCTCAGATGAGTGCTCAGAAGTGAACTCTCCACATTTATTGAGTAGTATACAATTTTCAATTGAAGATGTAGAAGAAGTATTAAAAAACTGATGATAGAAAGGGAGCTGGGCCTTATCAAATCCCTTCTTATTTCGTACAAGCATGTGCTTCGTCACTCAAAATTCCTCCCACCTTGATTTTTAACAAATCACTACTCTCGTTGATATTTCCTAGGAAGTGGAAGGTGGTATTGGTTGGTATTCTACCAATTTTCAAGAGCGGTAATAAAAACTTGGTCAAAAACTATAGACCTATCAGTAAACTTTGCATATTCGAAAAAGTCTTCGAGTCTTTCGCGCATACTCATCTATTTCATCTAGTAAAAACCCAGATTATACCTGAACAACATGGATTCAGGTAGACATTATCTATACTGACTTTACCAAGGCATTCGATAAATTAAGTATTGATCATCAGGTATTAGCTCTTGCTGAGGTGGGTGAAGGGTAGTTCTATTCTGGCCTTGTTTGCATCTTATTTGTCTGATAGATCTCAGTATGTTTTTGTTGAGGGTTACAGATCTGAGTCATTTTTTTTCACTTCTGGAGTTCCCCAAGGATCCCATTTGGGACCCATACTCTTTCTGATTTACATGAACAAGATCTCAAATTGCTTCATCTATTGCAGGTTTCTTTTCTTTGCGGATGATCTCAAGATTTTCTATCAGATCAAAAATATTCATGACTGCTTATTAGTCCAACGTGAACTTGACTGACTGTATGGGTTCTGTGAAGATAACAATTTGGTTCTAAATTTAGGCAAGTGATATCTTTTACTCGAAACAAAAATGTCATAAATTATCCCTATCAAATTGCTACCACACAACTATCTAGAGCCCATCAAATTAGAGATGTAGGCATAATAATCGATATGAAACTCACTTTCAGCGTCCATATTGAGCATCTTGTTAACCAGAGTAATAAAATGTTGGGATATATAACCAGATAGTGTAGGCACTTTGATGATCAGAGAGCTTTTGTGTCCCTGTATAATGCATTTATCTGCTCCAGGCTAAACTTTGCATCGTGTATATGGAATCGTCATTATAAAATCTATATCCACCGGTTGGAGGCTGTTCAGAAGCGGTTCATGAGATTTCTTAGTTTCAAGCGCAACTTTCGGCTAAATTCACGAAATCCGGAAAATTATGTCATACACTTCAATTTGTTGAGTTTGGAAAATCGTAGAATACTTAATGATGTATTGTTTATTTTCAAACTCGAATGGTTTCCTCGAATCAATGGATGTCCTCCAAAGTGTCAATTTCTATGTTCCTCAAAGACGTTTTAGAGAGTTAGTTCTATTTAAGTTTTGTGAGTACGAATAGTGCTCAAGATTCTACCTTGCGGAGAATGCTACATTTGTATAACGATTATAAGAGCGAGATTAATTTCTTTGGGATGAAAAGGGAGTTATTCAAAAATAAATTATTTTTTTATTCTTTCGTGATCAACATTGACTTGTTGATTGCTGATTAATAAAACTGATTTTGGTTATTTATACTTATTATCCATTTAAAAATTTCTATAAATTTCTGTTCATATTGTATATGTGGTATATGTATTCGTATATGAAAAATTATTTTGATTAATCAGTTTAACACTTCATATTAATTTGTGAATACAGTTTTGGGTGTTAAATCACCTGTTTGTGTTCCTATTCTGGTAAATAAATATTTTGGACACACCAGAGGCGCGCGTATGGGCACAAAGAAGGTTATTCTCAAAGAAAGAACTAGGACGCTACTGAAATATTTTTGAATTTTCCAATATGTTCAAGAAAAAAGCTCTCTTGACTCTTTTTGTCCGACGCCAAGTTTTTGAGTAGAAAAATGATGAAAGGATAAGAAAATAAAGTAATACATTTCATTGTACGACAAGTAATCTTCGATTAAAAAACCATCGTAGTATATTTTCCATCATCAAATAACCTATGTTTGAAAATCAAACTTCAATTCAAGGGCAAAACAAAGAGTTTTGAGTACCACGAGTAAATCTTAAAAAATTATAAACGCTGTTCGAAGTGACTTCCTCCATGCTGGATGCAAGATTCCAGTCTTCTATTGATAGGCGAACTCTTTCAAAAACACCAGGATCTGTTCTTAACGAGTTGCACCACTACGGGAGTAGTATAAACCAAGACTTCAAATGACCCCACAGGAAGAAATCAAGGGAGTTTAAGTCTTGGGATGGTGCAGGCCAAATTGAGGTCCACCTCGACCAATCCAGCGATTTCCATATTCTTGAGTTAGGGAGTCGCTGACTGAAACAAATTTTAATGAAGAATTTGCCAAACAGTTCCATTACTGGCACCTATAACATCAGCTATTCTTCGAGTGGCAGTAAAAGGATCGTCTTTAATTATTGCAAGAACCTCATTTTCCTCTTCAACCGTTTTTACTTCCTTTGGTCTTCTTGCTCCTTCATATTCTCTTAATGTGTCTTTTTCATATAGGCTTCGATGAATGCTTTCAGAAATTTTTCTATCTCGAGCAATACGGTTTGGAAATCTTTTAATGTACAACCGCCGAACTTCTAATGCATTTCTATCAGCACATCCATACATGAAGTACATGTCGGTCATCTCACCATTCGTATAACGATTTGAAGTTTAAATTCAACAGATGCAAAATTATTGAATCAAACAAAACAAAATTTTTCAACGTGGTTTAACAAGTCTTGCATATCTAAGAGGCATTACATGAGAAGATAAAACTGATAGTGAATAAATAATTTCGAAAAGAATTTAAATGAGATTTACTTTTGAATAGCAATATAAAAAATTTAGGTTTGTTTTAAATGGTATTTAAAAATTGAAAATGACTAGACTTCGTTTATGAACTACCAATGATTACAAGGTAAGGTATTGTTTCGTGAAGTTTTTACAAAAGAGAGGTTATAATCTTGCATAGGCTTGTCTCTATAGTAACTGATAAATGAACTATGTGCAAACTGTATTGCATTGGTTTTATGGAGCAAAGTGAATCTAACTACTGCCAAAACTCGGTTGGATAATATGCAAAGACTGGTTTGTGTACAACAAGGGTAATCTCCAGTAACCTCAACGACACATTACTCGACTTACCAGCCTTAAATGTATAATTGTTGGAACATATTGAAACAGGATACTGAAAACATCTTCAATAGTGGAGGGCTACATTCTTATGTCATCTGACTTTATGATAGCAGAGATTGTATTGAAATGCCCTTTCTGATAGTCATATCTTTCTGAGGAAAATCTACTAGATAGATAGATCATTTTATTTGTTCAATTTGGTACATATACGTACAGTGAACGTGTCAAAAACAGGATAAGAAACAAAGTTAATGTATAAATAAAAGCATAGAACAATACATTACATAAAAAAAGCAAATACAATGAAATCAATTACTAAATGAGTCGTCTAACAAATCCTAAACTGCATAATAAGCCTTCTCAGATATGTGTAGTTATGCCTTGTTAGGTTATCTCTGAAACGTGTAATGTATTGATGTTCCGCGCCAGATGCAGTGAAAAAGTGTAGGTTTCTTTTTACAAAGTAACAGCACTCAAGAACAAAGAGATCGGAAAGAGTGAGAATCCTCTGGGTGACAAAGTGCTCACTGCAGCTTTCTCTTGGGTTCAATCCCAGTAAGCTCTTAAGACATCTCCTCTGCAGAATGAACACCCTATCACTCATCATCGAATTTACCCAAAATACACCACACCCAAGGTGGGACTCTACATAGCATGATAGGACAAAAGCGCTGCCTTTCTATTAACCATTCTTGACAATACCCTCAACGCATAGCAAGGTCTACCTATGGTCTTCATCCACCTGGCATACTCAGTCTAAACTGGAGTCGATCCTTACTCCCAAGAAAGCGACAGTGTCCTCTGCAGTTATAGTTTCATTGTTATATACTATGCTTAGTTGTTCTGTTGGTTTTCTGAATACAAAAGAGATTATTTGAGTTTTATATGTATTTAGTTGAAACTCATTCTGAGAATAATGATTTTTCGGGATGTTCATGGTATCAATTGATTTTGTTTTGAGGGCTTCAATATCATATTCAGATAAAACTAGTGAGGTGTCATTGTTCTGTAGATCTTCAGGTAAGTCACTCGTGAAAATTATATACAGGAGAGATCCCAATGTAGATCCCTGAGGAACACCCTTATAAACTTCAAGACTTTCTGATTCAGTGACTTAACTCGCATCATTTGCCTCTGAAACATACTGATTGCGGTTAGACAAGTAGGACCTCACCAGTCGCAGCGCCACCCTAAGTATCCCATACCATTCCAGCTTTTTCAACAATTTATTATGGCATACGCTATCCAAGGCTTTGCTGAGGTCTAAAAACGAAGCAAGAGTACACTTTCATCATTCAAAGAGTTGACTATTTTATTAATTGCTGAATATATAGCATCGACAGTAGATTTTTGTTTCTTAAAACCATATTGTGAAGTTTTCAGGAGAACAAAATACTCCAAAAAGTTCATCACTCTCTTTAGGTTAACGTGCTCATATATCTTACTGACATCGGTCTGTAATTGGATAAAGCTGTAGGATCTCCTTTTTTTTAATACAGGCTTAATTCTGGCTATCTTCAGCTTACTAGGGAAATTTCCTGCGGAGAACGTCAAGTTGATCAAGTGACAGAGCGGCGCTGCGATGATGTGGGCTATGCGCTTGAGAAGCTTTATGGGAATCTCATCTCTTCCAACAGCATTGGTATTCTCTAAGCTTTCTATTATTTGGTGAATCTCACGTTCATCTGTAGGCTCCAACAATATGCTTTAAAATCGATCTCCATCTTGTTTCCACCCCATCGTATGATCCTCTAGTAACTATTTCATTTTTTCCACAATTTGAATCGGTGAATGGTTGCTGGGAATTTTGGTTAGAGTATTCCTTTTTTCTAAGGTAGAAAGTTTTCCTTGCAAATTGTCTCATTTCTTCATGGACATCTAACTAATTTCCATATTTTATATTCGAGACAATCGAATTCAATATTATGTAGGATATGGACTGATTCATCTTAATTCATCTCATTCCAGTGAATAATAGCCAGCTAGATATCAACACCTCTCTCTGGCGATCCCTCTCCACCGAATGAAAATGACCCAAAACTCTTGGATTATCCTGACGCAATCTAATTTGCCTTTTGAGATTATTCCATAAATTTTCAGTAGGATTAAGGTCTGGAGAGCAAGCTGGCCAGTCCAAAATAGCGATTCCCTCTGATTCAAGATGATGAAACATGTTGCTGCTATGCGGAGGATCAATATCAAGCATAAAAGTGAAATTCTCACCGTGGGCACCTCGCCAGAGTCTCAATATGGGCTCCAGCACTATGTGCACATAATTTCTAGCCGTCATACTCGCAGGAAACGAAATCAAATCTGTTTTGCTTCCCAGCATAATGCCACCCCAAAACATCACACTGCCCCCTTACTATGAGCTGCGACGCACTAGGGTCTCTTCTCGCGGTCTTGTTCTTCAGAAGTGATCTTCCTACGACTTCTTCTATGCCTATTTTACAGAGATTGTAGCTCCACGTATCGGGCGTAGGTTTTAGAAATCACCCCTGTGATACCCCCATTGTGGCCGCTATATCCCTCTGTGTCACCCCTTCTTCAACGAGAGCAATTATTCGACCCCTCTGCACATCGGAGAATCCAACTTAAGACAGTTTCAAATCTCAGTGACGACGGAGTATAATATCCCGAACATGTGGTGATAATTCAACATTTCCTATCATAATATCCAGTTATTCTACAACAAAAAACTTCATTCTTCACAAGTATTCAAAGAACTATGGTTCAAAACAATTAATAATGTGAAATACCGAGTGATTCCATATAAATTTGGTTAAGTGTAAGTTCATTTCCTATGGTTGACCACTTGAAAATGACCTGACGGTCGAAACCGATCGTGGTTGTGAAAATAAAATTGTGGAAAGTATAAATATATTTTATTTCATCTTCGTAAAATAAATAAAGCAGCAATATTACTCAGTAGACTGATTAACGATACCATTGTGGTTGAATCTTGTCTTCCCGATCTACCATATTAGGATTACCAAAGATCATTCATAAAATCAATGAATCGAGCACGAAACAATCGATTTATTGATTTCTATTCTTTATTGTCGAACGAAGCTCACTCGTTCTCAGTTTCGCTTCCACACAAGAACAAGTCATTTGTGAAGGAGCCTATTGGGAAAGTGAGAATTATATTCAAGGTGTTTGATATCGTATTCTGTATTAGTGAAAATTATCGACCTACAAGATCATACACATATAAAAAATCAGTATTTTTGCTGTTTGAAAATATCCCATAGTTTCAAATCTTCAACTATAACGCTCAACCTCATTCAGATCAAACCGTCCCTATAATAAATTCTCGGTTTTCATGAATGGGTTCTATTTAAATTGTCTGACGATAACTTAAGTCGTAAATTGGGATATTTATCTTGAAATTCACTTTATACGTTATACAGTGTTCCATTCGAAATCGAACATTTATATGAGAACATCTGTTTTGAACAGCGCCCATATATATGAGTTCGGGAAATTGAAATATCCGCCCCCGGTTTATTTTCCTGAGAGGGTAATCTTTTAATGGCATAGAGCTACATACATCATTGCAGGCACTCCAATATATTCATGTTCGAACGTGTTTGGAAACTTTACGAGTCTCCTAAATTTTAATTTTCGATATAGGCCCAACGAAACAATATTTAACAGTAATACATCTCAGAGATATAAAAAGAAGCGTTATGAAAAAATTAGTGAACCCAGAAGTGATATTTTAGCAAATTCTACGAAAATAACGCTGCGAGAATAATAGCAAATGTTTGGAAAAAGCTGCATACTAAAATAGTCATTCAGGATTTTATTGCTTATTTTAGCTCATTAAATGGACAGAAATAATTTTGTTTCTTCAACTAGATGATTTAAAAATGTAAACATTATTTAATAACATAATCAATATAAGCCTTCTAATTTTAGCTTCAGGAAACTACAATGTATCTACAAACAGTTGAATTATATCAAAGAATCGTAGCAATATAACAGGAAAATTCAATGAATTTCTTAATATTCAATCATTTTATACTTTGTTAATGAATGATGATGAGAAGAAACTAATCATATCACGAATTGTTAATGAAATAATGGGCGCCAGCCCAGCTATTAATTAATCTGTTCAATTAAAACCACTTTTCCATATTATTTCAACCACAACCGCAAATATTAATTTGACTGAAAAGGAATGATGGAAGCGACATAATTAATTACAAAAATTAATTAGATTCCTATCTGATACACTTAATGGTACATGTAGACACGTAAATCCTAACTTAGCTACCTCAATATTGAAACATGTTTTCGAGATAATGAAAATTGAAATTTTCGTAAAACTAGAGAAAATAATAAATTCATGTTAATTGGGAATTAAACGAATTAATTCTGACTACATAAGTTTCATGTAAGAACAAAATTTCATGTAATTTCTAGATTGATTACCTTCATAATGCATGAACTGTTTTCTAAGATATTCAAAAATCAAAACTGAAGTCGAGTAACAATACAAAAATGCAAGAAATTGCTGCAGATTCATATACAAAACTAGTTTTTGTGCTTCAGCAAAATCTGTTATTTCTGAAAAACACCCTACTAAAAACGCAATAAATTAAAAATAAAATTTGAATGAAAACAATTATAACAAGAATAACTGAATTTCATGTAATTTTCAAATACTTAATCTATAATCTGTAGTTTCATCACTAACTTAAAAATGAATATAATATCAATCGATTCTGTAAAGTTGAAATAGGTTAAAATTTGACATGGTTTCATATAACAACTAAGTTTCATATGAATTTCAGAGAATCTATAAGCTTCAGTTTCGTTATGCAATACGTTTCATTGAATTAATTAAATTAAACTACAATACACATAAATTAATACTTTTGTTATGCATGCTAGACTATAAATATGAAATCATTGAAATCTGATGTTATACTCAGATAGATTCATCTGCATTGTGCAAAAATGTTTCATAAAATAGACTAGTACTTTTAAATAAATAAAAATTGATGGAAATTGTCAAGTTAAAGAACTGGAATGAAAATATCTTTTATGGTCTACATAGTTTCATATTATGTAAGAAAGAAGTTTCATGTAAATTCTTGATAATCTATGTTCGTCATACCTAGTTTCATTAAAGGTTTAGATAACTCATAAGCTTCATTATGCAGCAATTAGCTTTCATAAAATAAGCTAGCACTAAATTTATAGAACTCTGTTAGCTTCAACTATGTAAAACCTGTTTCACAAGGGACTAGTACCAAATGACTCGAAAATGAATATAAAACTAATCTATCGATCATTTTCGTCAATTTAAAAATTTAAATCGTAGGAATTACCACAGTTTCATAAAAGAATTTTGATTAATATAAATTACAAATGAATCAATAGTTTCTGTTAAATCATAAAATAGACAAGTACAAAAATAAATCGAAGACAAATTTAAAAACATTTCATTAAAGACTTTAGTACTTAAACGACGAAAATATGAAATAGATGGAAACTAGCGTTACACAGTTCTCTATTAACTTCAGATAATCTATAAATTCAAATTATGCAGCAATTATGTTCAATAAAATAAACTGGTACTGAAATTCATATAAAACGTAGTTTTATGTGAACTGTAAATGTGTGAGGTATGCAGAATAATGGTTCATAAAAAACTAGTAAATGGAGATGAAGTAAAATATATTTTATACTTTCCACAATTTTATTTTCACACACACGCATGGATTTGAACGTCAGTTTTTTTTTCAAGTGGTCAACTACAGGAGATAAAAATTATTCATATAGATACTAGCCTGATTTGATATTAAGTAGTGGAGAGTCCTATTATGGGTGATTTCACTTGATTTTTTCTAGGTTTGTTGAATTCCAAACATTCCAACACATTCATTTCCTTTCCCTTGTCGCAATTATGAAGAATTTTGATATTATCTTAGGTTATTGAATGCTTTGAGGTTTTTATAGGTTCATATATTGGAGAAAAATTGTCAGAGGATGAATGTTCTTTAAATTTGGTTTCGAAATTCCTACCTTTTTGTCCAACATAACACTAACTGCAAAGAATTTTGTAAACTCCCGATTTTTTAAATTTATCTGTTTTTCGTATAGCCTTGAATAATAATTTGATCAAGTTCAGACCACATGAGAGAGAGGTTGGTAGTTTTTAATGTAGAAAAATAGTTACTCAACAACAATAACTATTCGTCTAAATTTAAAATAACCACCTCGAATTAATATTCAATGCTAAACAAAAACCGAAAAATTCAACAGAATCAGTAGTTTACGAAATTGCTTGCAATGAGTGTTTATGTTGGGAAGACAGGTAGGAATTTCGAGATAAAGTTTAAAGAACATTCATCATCTGACAATAATTCTCCAATATGTGAACAAATAAAATCATAAAACATTCAAGAACCTTAGATAATATCTTAATTCTTCATATTTCGAACAAAGGAAAGAAAATTTGTAAAAAACTTTAATAGCCAGCTAGACATTAATACTTCTCCACTACTTAATATCCAACTAAGGTAGTATATATATAAGAAAGTTCATTTCCTGTAGTTGATCACGTCTAAGCCGGTCGTGTTTGTGAAAATAAAATTGTGGAAAGTATAAAATATATTAGGTGCGCAACTAAGTTCTCGCTGTTTGTCAATAGATGGCTCCAGCAGTAAGTGCTGGTCGATTTTTACATATCAAGAACGTCTTGAACAAAGTTTTGACATATGGTAAACAAACCACTGTGACACATTAGTGATTTTGTTTTTGCGTCATATACTTTTAGTTGTGAGAAAATGTCTGATTTTGTGCCAAATAATCGTTACCCGCCAGGCCATTTCCAAGCGATTGCATGCGTTGGGAATGATTCGAAAGCATGGAACTTGGGTTCCTTATAATTTGAAGCCAAGAGACGTTGGGACACGAAAAAGTAATTCTACAGCATGACAACTAGGGTGTATCGTTTTCGACTTTTTTTCGAAATTCAAAAAAGTATAGTGCGGAAAAGTTGCATTTGGTGGCACCGAGCATCTGTGATTTTTTTCAGAATTTTTGAACAATGCCTAGGGGTCGCGCAATGCCCTCAAAGTTTCTTATGTTGTGTATAGGCAACCCGCACAACAATCTTGCGTTTTCAAGCTGTTTTAGGGTTCTAAAGTCACATTTCTGAACTCTTTCTCTTGTTTTTAGTTGTTTTTTTTTATGGAGTATAACTGAAAGAAGGATTTCGCTGTATTGTTAGGCTCTTTTTTTACTTTTATTGTACAATACAATATAAGAGTTAAACATCATTATAAATTAAAATTTTAATTATAATATTTGCTTTGTTGGGATTAAATGATAATGGAAGATTAATACAATTAAAGCCAATTCAATATTGTTACAAACAAGTGTTAATAAAGCATGGATACAATTTAACGTTAATGCAGCTTTGGTAAAATTAAATTTTGAAAATCAGAATTTCCTATGGACGCTTCCGCTCTTCTTGTGCAACGGCGTAGTCCTTTTTGGTATGTAGAGATGGCATCCGTTGTCTGGACTCCACTTTTGCTTTTACGTACGAGATTGTGGCTCAAAAACAGAGGAAGAAGCTTCTGTTACTAATTTTACCAGCCTTTCGACAGCCTGAGTGTGGCAGGGGAAAGCGGTTAATTCCTTATCACAGAATGCTCGACTCCTAATATTTTCTTCTATTTCTTCGGGTGATAGTGATCGGGTTAGAGGGGGCTCGGTCACAGGGTGCGAAGACCAGTCTATGAGATCGTAGTAGTGCTCAGCGTTGAACTTTAATTTGGGCAATTCGAAGGCGCGTATTCCCTTCCGTGTTGTCTTCGTCGATCTTGCCTTTTTTATTCTTCTCCAAGCAAGAGCTCTCGTGTCGGGATTGCCATCGTTGATCATAGCGAACAGTACATTCTCAGGGTGTCCAAAATAGGCATTGTTCTGAATAACCTTGTCCACAGTTTGAGAGGCAGGTAGCGTGACAGTCGAATCAACTTCCATAAATGTATTGGACCCTGGGCAATCGAGGGTTCTTTTTTTACTGAGTACCAAACGGGAGCGTAGACTTTCATTACATATGAAGCCAACTGGCAAAGCGCCTCCGAAGGCTTTTCGGTACTAATGTATAATCGTAATACTCTACTAGCTGTTGTTAACCACCTAGATTGTACAACAGGGCCTGTTTTCTGCTTGCTGAGTTCTTTTAGACAATGTCCACTTGAGACAGCGGTACATAAACGTAGGAGGTATTTCTGATCAATGCTAATATCTGTCAAACCTTCCGTGTCTTCTATCCAATCAACGGGGATGGCGTCAAACTTTGTCACTCGTCGATTTTCGCATTGTAAAATAGCTTCTCCAATGGGTCCACCGGTTGCTTGTGGATTTTTAGTTTCTCCGTCTAAATATCGCATGAGATGTCGGAAAGGTAGCTTGTTCAAATGGAGTTGACAAACAACATGCTGCACAGGAGCGTTGATAGCTATCTCTATGAGTCGCATCACACCTTGGATCCGACCAGTATTGACGTTAGTGCCGTCACATCCCAGAACTGTTAATTTAGAAATATCGATTTTCTGTTGATCAAAAAAAATCGCATACTTTTGACGATATCATCAGCGGACCCTGATGAAGGTGAATCCTGGCCACGAAACGATGCAGCTACCCCACTCCCAGTGTTGCCAATGTTTGACATTTAATAAGAAAAGAGTAGCCTGTTCCTGCTTGACGCACTTAGTATAAAGAACTTTACCGAACCAAATACGAGAAAAATAGCACTCTGGTATTTATAATTTCTTGTTTTCTTCCTCTAATTCGTTACATCGTAATTTTTTATTCCTTTATACCACAAAGACAACAAATACACATAAACAAACTGCAATAAAATCGACTTTAGATCTCTGAAAACACTTGAAATCGCGAAATTGTTGTGCGGGTTGCCTATATACAACAGAAGAAACTTTAAGGGCATTGCGCGACCCCTAGGTATTGTCCAAAAATTCTGAAAAAATCACAGATGCTCGGTGCCACCAAATACAACTTTTCCGCACTATACTTTTTTGAATTTCGAAAAAAAGTCAAAACCGATACACCCTAATGACAACGCTCGGCCTCACGTTGCCTAATCCGTTAAAACCTACTTGGAAACGCTCAAATGGGAAGTTCTACCCCACCCACCATATTCCCTAGATATTGCACCATCCGATTATTACTTGTTCCGTTCGATGGCACAAGGTCTTGCTGATCAGCAGTTCCGCTCATATGAAGAGCTCGAAAAATGACTCGATTCGTGGATAGCCTTAAAAGACGAACACTTCTACCGTCACGGCATTGGAGCTCTGCTAGAGAGAGGGGAAAAAGTTGTACCTAGCGATGGGCAATATTTTGAATGATTCATTCGTAATCATTTATCACAATAAAGTTGTATTTTCATAAAAAAAACCAGCGAGAACTTCGTTGCGGGACTAATATTTTACTTTATCTTCGTTAAAAACCAATTTCAATAAAATAAATCAATCATCAATATAACTCACAAGTAAACGACTTGAAGAAAAATATGAATTTATTAAAAATAGAGGTTTATCTGTTTCAGCCAATTTGAATTGAAATACCAAAGTGTCATTTTCTAGCTGTCAAGCAGAAAAATGGAAACAATTTTAGCACGTTATATATTTTCATATAAGCACTTAGTTTCATGTAAATTCCAAATGATATATTTTTGAATAGTGAAGCTCCACTTTGAAGTTGTTTAGTGCTTCAACAACTTGAAAACAAAGTGAAGTTAATCTAAATTGACGTTTTTATGTTTAGCTAAAATTGAAATTACAGGCTAAAATTTTTCATATATACTTCAGTTATTCTAAACCCTCAGTTTTATTATGCAATTATGATTCATTAGACAAACTGTTACTAAAATTCAGATAAAAATATATCTTTGTGTAGAATGTTAACACATGAATTTCAGCTATACAGAAAGATGTTTCATAGAAAAACATGTATTAAAATAGCATGAAGATAAACATGAAATTTATCAAAATATCTATATAACTATAGTTTCATATATGATTTAGTTTGAAGTGAATATCATATATTAGTTTCATGTAAATTTCGCATAATTCATAAGCTTGACCTTCACATGCATAAATTATTGTTCATAAAATACTAGTTAATTGATTCCGCCGTTACTAAGTGATAGTTAATCATGATGATGATAAGAAATTAAACTATGTATTATACTATCACGAGAGAATTATTGAAAATCAGGATTTCAATTTCGGTTTTCGACCATCTTCAGCTAACAACAAGTATTGAATTAAAGTTGAAAAACATACATATATATCAGGTAGATACCAAATTAAGGATGCAAACCAGAGGTAATAAAATAATTATGATTAAAGCAGTTATTATTTAGAGATATCAAATAGGGACGAATTAGTCGTCTTTCTGATCGTTCAGAAGATTATCTCTATGGGGGTTGGTTGCAGTTTGAAAATTTCTATTGATTCCAAGAAATTTAACTTTCATCCCTTAGGTATTCTGTGAATAATTTAAAGTTGATTTATGAGTGGAAAATGATGGTCATTTACTATGATTATTGTAATATGATTGATGCTCCTTATATCTCGTTTTGAATTAAAAAAATTCATATTATCAAACGAGACATGATACAATATTATATTAAGGTAATTCAAATTCAATAATAAATTCTATGAACAACCTCACGGTCTACCGATGGGATCACCATTGAGCCTTTTACTAGCTGACATTGTCATGGCGTATATAAAGAAACCATATTCTATTCCTCCAAATCACAATGAGTACATTTGTTGGTATAGATATGTAAACGATATACTTGCACTTTTCATAGGAACCACTAGATAACTAGATCAATTTTTAGTTTACATCAATAGCATTAATTCATTCGTCATATTTTTAAAACAAGTGTCAAAATTTGTTCACAAATTTTTCTTTAAATTAAACAAGATCCACGAAAAAATAATATATGGGAGATGTCAACCCAAATTATTGGGTTCATAATGATTCTAGATCATAATCGGCATCACTTAGAAGACCGAACCATCGGGGCTCTCTCGGTCAAACAGAGAGGGAATTGTTTTGTTGAGTTTGAATATTGAACGGAATTTGCGATTATACTTCAAAATTGGCAGTTATGTACTTTTGTTTATCTCCTTAGTCCTTTTTATGACCTTGTTTGCTATGTAAAATCTTTTCTTAGATTCAAGTTAGTTTAGACATATAAGAGTCAGGTATGATTGTTGAAATATTTTTCTGCTGGTTTTCTTTTTCCATTGTTACAGATTTCCTGTCCCAAATCCCTTCCTTTCACTCTTCTACTGGAAATCATGGAGTGCAAGATGAGAATGAGAGAATGAAGCTACTAAGCAGAAAAACTTTTGGTACTCTTTATGTTCACACGATACTAACACAACATAAACAGACAAGCTATTGCTAGTGCAATAGCGACAGGGAAACGAGTTTTTTCCTGAGTTTTTTTCACTCGTTTATTGAATCATACGCAAGATAGTATGGTTCCCCTGTTACATTTCCTGAGCTCACACTCGTGTTTTTCTGACACACACCAAAACTATAGATATAAGCATTTATTGTAAAAACAATTATTCGAATTTTTGTAAATCCTCTCTTTTCAAAAGATATATATATATATATATATATATATATATATATATATATATATATATATATATATATATATATATATATATCCCAAAATTAAATTAGAGAGAAGTCGATAATCAGATTCACTTTTTAGACCTGACATCACCCATACAAAGAACACACCAAGTTTTGATAGATATCCAAAACCCACCTTCACTGATGTATCCCTTGTGACTCAATAACTCTTATAAATACGCTGCAGTTAATTCAATGATTCATAGGGCTTTCTCTCTTACATTATCCGAAGAAAATATGTCCAGGGAAGTGTCAACTATTAAATATAATAAACAGAATGATCCGAAATAAACGAACACAAATAGCATATCATAATATTCACCCACGTATAGAATCAACTGATATAAATAAATATATTTCGTTAACATATTTTAACCCTATCAGCGAAAAAATTATGTCATTTCAAATCGGAATAAAAAAGGAAAGTTTTTAATAGTAAAGATAAAACTGATAAATTTGACAATACTGGAGTTCATAAGTTGTCCTGTATGGATTGTGAAGGCGTTTATATAGGTCAAACTGGTCGTTCATTCAATACAAAATATAAAGAGCATCAATCAGATTACAATAACCATAGAACATCTACTTTTGATTCAGATTGTATCGAAAATGGCCTTAATTTCCACGCATAGATCAACTTCAAACTATTCATAGAATACCTAAGGGACGAAATTTTCAACTTGCAACAAACCCCCATAGAGATAATCTTCTGAACGACCAGTATGGCCCAGCTTATTCGTCCCTATTTGAAATCTTTAAATATTACCTGCTTCAGGTAGGTTACTTACATAGTCAATTAGATCTAAATCCTTCTCCTATACTCAATCTTTTCAATTCATAAAGTGAGAAAATCCGATGGGTTTTCCAACATACCCCTTGTACCTACTGTAATATTGAGAAAATAAGCCTAATATATAAGGAATAACTCTGTTCATTAGTTTGTATCTATCTGATGAAGCCACAGTGTGGTGAAACCGGTGATAGTTTTGTTAATATGGTGAAAATCTAAATACCATTTCATTGAAACGTGTGTTTAATTTTATATCTACCTGTTTATATATGTATGTATTTTCAACTTTAGTTCAATACATCATCATAGTATAATACAAAACACTACTTGAAAGTGACGTTTTTCTTGGCGAGCTAAAATACAGAAATGAAAATAATGACAGGCTCATATAAGAGTTTAGTTTCATGTAAGATGCAGACAATTTATACTCTTAAGCTTGATTATTTAAAATGAACAAGAATCAAAAATGAGTTGAGGTGAATATAAAGTTTTCCTATCAGATAAGAAACTGAAATAGTTTCATGTAAATTTCAGATAAAATAACCCTTCACCTTATAGGTATTAGATTTTGATCAATTCTTTTTTCATATCGAAAATGAATGAATTTGATGTTTTCTATTTTGTAAAGACAACAATATCGATACGATTCTTGAAAAATTGTCATAAATTATAGGACGTTTAGCTATTCTTTCTTTTTATTCACGAGATACCCCTTCATTTTGTATACGCCTCTAAGAAGAAGGAAAAATTCTTAAGTAAAACAGTTTTCGTTTCATGAATGAACTAAAGAATTGTTCAATATTTGCTTTCATTCGAAGATTTTAAAACAGACAATTTCATCGTGACTGCAATCAAGTGTTTCATTAATAATTCACATCCCTAATACCGCAACTAAGTTCTAAAAATTTGGAAACATGGAATTGGTTGTCCCACCTGCATTGAGGTCTTTCGAAAGAATCACATGGCACTGTTTCTAACATTGAAAAAAAATGGAAGCGTTTTCATGGACAGCACGAGTACTAACACTACTTTTGAGCACACTATAGTAACCGTTGAGTAATACAGAAAGCACTGCAAGACGGTAAATAAGCGGTTTTGAGCTACTTGGCAAATGTGATAACAAGTACAGAAAGCAGTTGTGAACGGAACTAACCGTCAGACCTATGCGACAGAACAAATCGATAATCAAGGAATGACCTACAAACTTGGCATTTCGAAGAAACGGACTGAGAATTCACTTACATCAACTATGTTTGTTATAAAAATATATCCTGTTGAAATCATGCGGGGTCTCGGTCTTCATTTATTGCTGTATTTGTTCACCGAACTCGTAGAGACTCGGATTTTACAACGGCTTTGTAAAGGCTTGAAGCACATGCCGATGGATCTGCCAAGTTGATCTAGATGCTCACTTTAACAACGATGATTAAGATCACATTCTAAAGAACAAATCTAAAACATCCGCACAAATATCGTAGCGATCCTTGTCGTCCATCACATAGTCCAGTCGTCATATTGGCTGAATGGCTACTTCCGCACTGTCACTTCACCGCGATTACTCCCTGGCTGATCTTCGTATGTATCGCTGCTCGGGATTATTTTCAGTTTGAATGAAGGTCCAAAACTTGAAAATTCCTATCATCAGCAGCTGTTTGCTGCTGGAAAGTTTGAACTTTGCGACACACGCGGCTCTGAGCAAGAATCCCAAAGGGTGCTCATGCGCAGTTTGTCGACAAGGGGTTACCTTGCCCTAACTTTTTCTTGAAAGACTTGACGGTCCGAATGACGTCACCGAGACAGTTATGTTGCGGATAACGTTTCCATGACTACCGTGTGGTTATATGATGGTCTAAACGACTATTTAGCGTGCTCAGATCAATAGGTATCGGAAATTGAAACAACACTATCAATTCACTTTTCATATGACATGTGTAGCCTAATGTCCAATATTCGATGGCAGCTACAAATTGTTAATCTAATTGCTAATAACCTAATTTTCGAATTTCAAGGGGTGGGTATAGTTTCATTCATCAAAAACGTAGGTTAGGTTTCTCTAGAGTTATAGATCAAGAATGCGGAATAAAACTGTTTTGGACATTTTACCACATAAAATTCATGTTTCCAAGAGACATTTTTCCAGGAATTCGCAAGGGCGTGGATGAAGAAATTACTTCCATTGGCGTAACAAGTGGAGTGTTTCGAGCTCTCATATTAGATATATAAAATCAATGAAATCTTTTTTTGAGAAACTTTATTATGCGCATTTCGATAATTTTCTTCTGGTTTAAACAATTATACGCAGAATCAATGACATATGATGATAATGTTTCAGAGAACTGCTTGGTGGACTAAATGCCAAACTTTTTCAAATTTATTTTTGAGATAACTTCGAATGCCTCAAAAATGTGTTGTGAGGTAACATACAAAATAACAAAATAATCACCAGTGATTCTATTCTCCTTCAAAACTGAATAAGTTTGTACAGATTCCACTTTCCCCTTCACTTTTGAAATAGTTAATTTATTTCGCGGTTACTACGTGATAGTTAATCATGATGATAATAGGAAATTAAACACACAAATAGCATATCATAAGATTTATCATCGTATAAAATCAACTAATACAATAATAATACATTTCATAGACATATTTTGGCACTAAACGAAAGATTCGGAATGTCATTTCAAAACAGCATCAAAAATTAGATTTCAAAACTCTCCCAAGAATTTTTCAATAGTAAAGATAAAACATTTGACAATTCTGGAGTTAACAAGTTTCCCTGTTTCGATGGTGAAGACGTTTATAGACTGGGTGATTCACCAGTGGTGCGGTGCTCTGTAGCTGTTCGAAGGGTATTGTATTTAGAAAGTAAGAATCTACTTCAGCAATTTATTTTGCAGAAAACAGGGTGTCCCCATTTCCTATCAAAAATCTTGGGTGGTTTTTTCAGATTGGAAGATCACTTTTTTGTTCAAGATTCAGGAGCGGCCTGAACTCTGCTATAATGTCTTTAAGTAATAAGTTTTTTTTGGTGAGTAGTTTCGTCACAATATTTTTCTTCCGTAAAAATTCATGAAAATAGGCTCTCACATCATCGCAACCTCCTTCGGCCAGAGAGGATGATACTTTTTTCCTTTCGTTTTCTTATTGCCCAAGGATAGCTTTATTGATGAATTGAAATAGATTATCCTCGTTTTACACAGGAGTGACTCAAAAAAATTATTGAATAGGTATTCTGTGAATGATTTGAAGTTGATCTATGGGTGGAAACTGATGGCCATTTTCGATACAATGCGAAGCGAAGGTAGATTCGTCGGTTCTCTGCTTATTGTAATCTGATTGATGCTCTTTATATCTGTTTTTGAATGATATACTGGATGATTCACCACTGGCGCGGTGCTCTGTAGCTTCTACACTCTTGAAGATTTCATTTTTGTTCGAACGGTGTTGTATTTAGAAAGTAAAAATCTACTTCAGCAATTTATTTTGAAGTGAACGGGGTGTCCCAATTTTCTATGAAAAAATCTTGGGAGGTTTTTTTAGATTGGAAGACCACTTTTTTGTTGAAGATTCAAGAGCGTCCTAAACTCTGCTATTAGTAATAAAAAATTATTGAATATTGTAGTTTTATATCATTTATATCAGACTATCATATCTTGATTTTTTCAAATGGAAGTTTGACTTATATCTGTTAACTGAGAAATCTCTTTGGCTTTCGATAAATCTAATTAGAATTTTTCAAAGCATCTTGCCTCAAGATGCCTCTTATCAGGAAACCTTTGTGCATAAACTCTACTTGCCAACAAAGAATTTCTATCACACTCACCTAGAATAAAAGTCATATCAACCATTTCTTCTTTGGAGAACTTCATGGCAATGAATTGAGAAAATTGGGTTCAAACCTCACTTTAACAATGTTTCAATAACGAAATACTGATAGGTTCACCATGCAAAATGCAGAATATGATATGTCCGGACACTTGACAGAAGGCTCAATTAAAAAAACTGTCAACACATACCTCGATTTACGTTTTAATCATCTTGATTTTATCATTCGTTAAAAGAATTATCTTGTTTAGGTTTCATTTTTACTACTTGAATCATTACAGAAAAAAAACTTCTGTGCGAATAATGATGCATGTTGTCGATTTTGATACGGTTTGTAGAATTTTCATCAAAATTTCTACAAATATTCGAATATTTCGAAAATGATCGAAGATAAAGATAAGGTTACTTCTGCAAAAATATAGCACAATATTTTATGCGTTGACATGAATAATAAAATACAGGATGTTCCATTTGAAAAAATCAAGATATGATATTTTGATATAAATGATATAAAATTACAATATTCAATAATTTTTTGAGTCACTCCTGTATAAAATGAGGATAATTTATTTCAATTCATCAATAAAGCTATCCTTGGGCAATAAGAGGATGAAAGGAAATAGGTATTCATCCTCTCTAGCCGAAGAAGCATGCGATGATGTGAGAGCCTATTTTCATGAATTTTTGCGAAAAAAATTATATTGTGACGAAACTACTCACCAAAAAACTTATTACTTATAGTAGAATTTAGGACACTCTTGAATCTTCAACAAAAAGTGGTCTTCCATCCAAGATTTTTCATAGAAAATTGAGACACCCTGTTCACTTCAAAATAAATTGCTGAAGTAGATTTTTACTTTCTAAATACAATACCGTTCGAACAAAACTGAAATCTTCAAGAGTGTAGAAGCTACAGAGCACCGCGCCACTGGTGAATCATCCAGTATATCATTCGAAAATAGATATTGAGCATCAATCAGATTACAATAACCAGAGAACCGACGAATCTACCTTCGCTTCGCATTGTATCAAAAATGGCCATCAGTTTCCACCCATAGATCAACTTCAAATCATTCACAGAATACCTAAAGAATGAGAGTTAGTTTTCCCCATAGAGATAATCTGAACGACCAAAAGTGCCCGGATGGTTCGTCCACATTTGATATCTTTGAATGATACCTGTTTTCAACATAATTAGTTTATTACCTCTCGTTTGCAGTTCAGTATTTGTTGTCAGCTAAAAATGGTCGACAGATCGAAATTGCAGTAAGTTCTTGTGATAGTGTGATACATAGTTTAATTTCTTATTATCATCTCTACTTTTCGAGAATGCTTCATTCGAATGGACGCTAAATGAACACGGATGTCTGGTGACAAATACAGATAGATTTTAACCAACGACGCAGAACATCGGATCTACAATAAAGGCTACACGAGAGGTCTTTGAGCAGTTGAGACTGCTTGAAGCAATATAAGGCTATTTCGGACAAGCTAAATCTTTGAAATTTAAGCAGTTTCAATAATGAGCCAATTCCATCTCCAGGCGGTGTATGATGAGAAGAAGAAAATGAAACAGGAACCCAAGTTTTTTGAAGTACTATTTTGTTGCTTTGGGAATTTAATTCTTTATTTTGGTGCTATACCACACGGATTCACGTTAGCTTTCGCTTGTATTTACAACCAAATTGGCAGATCGGATAGCCGATCCTGATATTATATAGCCTATAGCATTCTTCGATATTTATCTGTGCGGATCATTGTGGCTTGCCATGATAGCTGGATCATACTTCCTTGAATAAATCTTCTGAAAGAAGACCAATATTTTGTTTAAGGAACGGTTCACCAGTTCATCAGGGTCATCTTGCCTAAAAATCAAAGCTGATTTTACCCAGTGCTGGGTGTTCTGAGATAGTGAGCTTTTCAGTCTCACTCGCTCCAAGCAGAGGCTGGTCTTCATCATCTATGTCGATTCTATCCATGCGTGCCTGCAGTGACCCGTGAGGATATTGTTTTCACTTTTGTTCTCCCGAATCCTAGTAAGAGGATGGTATGATGATTCGTTAAGCCTTTCATGAACGTTATCAAATGTTTTGAGCCTCGGTAATCCAGTTAGAATGATCTAACTCTGAGGTGAAGAAAAGAGGTACCGATTTGTTTCAGTCGAGCTACTTCCTACCAAGTCTGTCAAGAGGTTCATAACAATTTCGAAGTATAGAAATCAAGAGCTCTTATTGCTGCTATACTGTTAGTAAATATTTCAATATAACCATGACAAACCTGTCGGCCTATCAACCGATGCGCTGTATGCTCAGTGATGTGCTGACTCTAGAGTTGGCATCAACTTAGCCTCCACGAGGGCACTATAAGTTTCGGGGATGGATACTCGGAAGCGCCGAAGTTGGCCCATTAATTTTGGCATAGTCAGAATGCTGGGTGATGAGGTTCTCAACGTTATAGCCTTCGGCAAGTTTATTGCCATTAGATGTACTCAGTACGTAGCCTCTTTCAACCCTCAACCCAGTAATAGATGAAGGGGAAGAAGGTTGAAAAGTACTTTCATGGATGTGGTAGCCAGGCAAGTATGTGTATGGGGGTCAGTTTCAATTGGCCAATTGGGGGTTGCCTTGTTCTCCACCACCTTACAGAGTCAATCGTAATCTGTGGTTTAGTGAGTAGGATGGATAACCACTGCAACTGCTTCAGGTTTACGCTCCATGCTTTCACACAGATGCGTCTACAGTTCAGTTAGGCTGGCTCTGTAATATTCCCCCTAAGTATTCATTCTAGCTGAGTGTCTTATCTAGGATTCCCCTTAGATATTTAGCTTCGTTCGTTAGCTCGGAATATAAAGGGTATTATAATCACTTTATAAAGGTTAAAAGTCATATTCTTCCTGAAAGACAATTCATCATTAGAGTTCAGTACCTCCTGCAAGGTGTTTGAGATCGCTGCCTTTTTCTATATGCGACTTCCTCGTAAGTTGATAGAAATTGTTGGATAACAAATTAACATTCCGTCCATTTAAACGCCTAATATATACCAGTGCGGGTATCTAGTTTCGAAATTCAAACTTCAAAATTTTCATAATACGTAAAAATTTCGTTTAAAGTCAATGGGATTTCTCATAGACTCAAAGGTGTTCTAAAAATTTGTGCCTCTTGATATTAGCAAACAAATATGAATTTTAGATAAAAGAAAATGTCGCATCTCTTGTACTGTTTGTGAAGGAAAGAATGAGGAAATGTTCTTTATCAATTGACCAAAAAAACATTGGTAGCTATGATATGCATCCTTCTTGTTTCGAACCTTCATTGATAGTAAGTAGCTTCAAATATTTTATGATTTCCAGCATATCATCATCATCATCGTTGTTCGATTTCGAACGTTGTGGCTTATAATGCGTCAGTATCACCATTGACAATAGATCTCCATTTTTTGCGAGCTTCTGTGTCTATCATTATTTCTGAGAGAGATAAGTTTATAGGTCTCTCACCTGGTCGATGAATCTATTTGGTGATCGGCTTCATCGAATCTTTTCCTCTACCTTGCCCTGTATCGTCAATTTTTCTATCCATCCTGCCGTATTATATGCCCAATGAATCAGAGAAGACCCCTCTGTATAGTTGGTAAGAGGTGGTCTCGGATATCTATTTTCAGTTCTTTCAGGATGGAGACGTTCGTTCTATAAGCATCCTGCGGTAGCATGTCATCTCAAGTCCTTCGATTCGTCTCCGACATGCAGCGTTGATTGTCCAGGTTTCACAACCGTACATTGCTATGGAAGATATTAATGATTTCACCAACCTGACTTTGGTCTTCTTCGTTATGTGATGGTCCTTCGACACCTTCCCTAATTTGGTTAAAGATCATTTAGCTATTGCTAATCGGCGTTTTATTTCTCCTTCGCAGTCTCCGTTGTTGGTTACTCTGGCTCCAAGGTATATTGTTTCGGTTGTTAGTTCAATATCATTCATGAGGTTTCTGAATGGCGGAAGTGAGTTTGCTCTATCAACCACCATCAGGGAGCTCTTGGAGCGGTTGAGAAGTAATCCAGCTCCTCACTGACTTTTTCGATCCGTTTCAACAGATCGGCCATGTCTTCCTCTGAGGATGCAAAAAGAGTTGTGTCATCGGCATAGCGTAAGTTTGATATTTTATTTCCCGCTACAGAGACACCACCATTCCAACCTTCTGTCGCCTTCCTTATTATCCATTTTCCATATATGTTGAATGAAATGGGTGACACCCTTGTCTTACACCCTTTCCTACTGTGAACGAATCCGAAACCACGTCGTCCACCCTCACAAAAGCCTTGTTGGTTGTATAAAGATTCTTGAGAACATGCGTTAGATGCTTTGGCGTGCCCATCTCATCTAGAACCTGCCACAAATTATTCCAGACAACTTTATCCAAGGTATTGATGTAGTCCAAGAAAAGAATCAGCAAGGGAACATTGTATTCGCAGCATTTCTCTATAAGTTGTCTGATGATGAGTTGCTTTCTTGTGCTGCGTCCTGGCATGAAACCTGTCTGTTTAGGCGGAATTTGGGGATGTAGGTAAGGTTTCAGCCTCTCTTGCAATATCAGCAGCATAACTTTCATGGCATGCGGAATCAGGGCGATGGTTCTATAGTTTTCACATTGGTCTGTCGGTCTCTTTTTATATAACGGAATATATAATGATTCTATCCATTCAGTTGGCCAAATCCCCGTTCCCCAGATTTTTGTGCACATGTGGTGTAACATTTTCATTCCAGTTTAAACACGATCTGTCACTTAGTTTATTTAGTGCTCGATTTTTTTCAGCTGTCACAAGCGTGATTTGCGATTTTTACAACGGATGAAAATATTGATCAAAGAATTTGTTCCAAATTTTGTATTACAAAAGGAATTTCATGTGGCGAATCGCTGAAATTGATACAGAAGGATTACGATGAACCGACTTGATCAAAAACACGTGCATATTAGCGCTGCAGTGCAAGTAAACATCATTAAAGTGGAGGAAATGGAAATTGAATTGAGTGAAACGTACTGTAACTGTGATGAGACATGAGTTTATGGGTTTGACATGGAAACCAGTCAACAAGCTTCGGAATAGCGCCTTCCAACTGAACCGAAAACCAAATTACTACTTTGAGGTACCCGTTTTGAATATATAGATGCGAATAGAATTCGCAACGAGAGCTGAAGTCGATTCCGGGAAAAAAGGGTTTGAAAAATGTTCTGATTTCGAAAGGTATGAAAGATAAATATTATGTTTATCATTGCCCAATTACCGGTACTTTTCCGACAGAATGTATACAAAGTTTCGTCCCGACAGTTTGTGAAAGAAAACTTCCCCTAATATAATAAAGTGCGAACTTTCCTCCATATATAAGGGTGTACTGTTGGTTGCATACTATCGGAAAATTCATAACCCGGAAAATTGACGGGTGAGATGGGGAATATGACGATTGAGTGGGGGTGTAGAGGTGAATGTTTTTGTTGACATTGCTCAGAAACATTAAGTATACACACTGAAACAGGTCGATTTTCTCTGAGAAACACGTTTCTTTGTGCGAAATTTAATATTGTCACTAAGCTTAGCAGCTCATTCCCTGATTTATAAACAAGAAAGAGGAGTTTGTGCCGCAGAGTATACCAAATAATTGAATTTGAAATCAAATAATAAATTTCCTTTTCTCCAGAAAAACTTTTAACTAAAGAAAATTATTTATTTATTAATTTACTCAACAGAACAACCTTCAGAAATTAAAGAGTACAGTTATTACAAAAGTACTCTGTCATAGGAAACAATCTAGGTAACAATAATTAAACATAAAGTGCCATGTCGATAGTCTATTCGTTGGAGAATTGGTCAAATCACTTTCAGATAAATTCGAAAGATTATCGCCTATTAGGAAGTGAGAAGGAGTTAGGGCCATTAGGTCATAAGGATCAGATGAAACAGGGTCTTTTGGACAGGAGTTGAGGATACCCTCGATTTCAAGAGATGGTGTGTTCAATTGCTCAAAAGTGAATCGATCATTACCTACTACTCTTTTAAAATGATGTTTTAAAGATTTAACTACGGCTTCCCAGACTCCACCGACGTGTGGTGATTGCGGCGAGATATAGTGTCAAGTTACTTGATAGAAAATCGTTCACTAATCAACTCATGTATTTCTCGAAGTTCATTGTTTGCACCTACGACATTACTTCCGTTATCGGAATAAATGATGATTCAAAATGTGAACAACTTCATTTTATCCTCTGATTGATGCTTTCATCAATCGGTATCATAATTATAATTATTACGGCGATGAGCACCGGCATATAAATGTGTTCAGAAGAAAGCAGAGCTCTCATGTGAGATCTCCAGCTTCTCGCTCAAAGGCGCCAGATAGCTGATCTTTCGTTTTCTACAAGGGTAGCGAAAAACTCATCATCAGCGTATGATCTAACTAGCTACGCCTTGTACCTCTCTCTATAAAAATTCTTTTGTTTACAGGGCTAGTGTGTAACAACTTGACCCTTTTCAAGAACCGAGTGAACACATACGTTAAATGATTTTGGGTGGCTACACCTGCGTGGTATCACAGGCATCACCTACACCCAAGAATTAAGAATAAAAAATAGAGAATAGATTAGTAAAAGGTATAAAGATCGATGTCGTCTGCACTTTGTCCATCATATGTATCGTGTGTGTGGTAGGCACTCATGCTGAAGTGTCTAGGCCAGGGGTGCTCAAACTACTGGCGATCTAACCTAATATTTTTAGACTACTTACGATCGACTCTGAGAGGCTGCAAGTATGTGTGATGCAGAATTGTCGTACATACACCATACACCTTGCCTACCTACCTACCTAGGTAGCATCTATAGATATTAGCTTTCCATACAATATATATTATTTTAGTCAAGGTTTGGGTTAGGTTTAGTTAAGTTCTTCTCTATAATATCAATGTTATTCAAAATTGCGAGTTTATTGGTCGTTACAAAACAAAAGAGTTACATATGGTGTTACACTTAACTAAGGAGTTACTTGTGTTGAAGCGTGCCACTGCATGTCCTTAGAATACTTTTCATAAGATGTTACGTAACCACTGAGTGCTAATCGCAAGCACGATGACATATGATCGTCAGTTAGTCGATTGCGATATTCTGACTGAATTATCTTCATTTCAGAAAATGCAGATTCGCACAAGTAAGTTGACCCAAACATTGCCGTCAGTTGAGGGGCGATTTGCCTTAGATTCGGATATTTATCTTCAGATATAAAACACCAAAAATTTGTACCAGATGCTGTAGCTTTGAGATATATATTTAATATAATCTGCACCAACTCATTTCAACAGAACATGAGTTCATATTAAACTGCCTTGCTATTTCAGTAGCTAATTCCTCAATGAAAAAGGATAATTCATAAATGATGCTATATTTGCCAATTCACTGCGATTATAAAAACCCATTTTTCGTTTTTCAACATCTGAGTGTCATCACCTCTTTCGTCTAGAAAAGCTGTTATTTCGGGCAACAATTCTTGAAACCTTTCTAGGAATTTTCTGCGACTCAACCATGTGACGTCCGTGTGAAGAACTGAATCAGTTTTCAGCTGATTCCCTCTCTTCCAACTTCAACTTGAAGAGCCGCCGTTGCAAGCTACGTGAACGGATGGTATTCTCAGTTTTTTTGCAATGGCCATAATTTCCTCCGTGTTTAGAATTTTTGAACACAAAACTTGTTGATATATAATGTAATGGAATGAAAAAAATGAAGGGAAATCTTCATTAGCTCGACACAATGCCACAAAACCGTTTTTGTTTCCAGTCATTGCTGGTGCTCCATCGGTTGTAATGCACAATAATTTATATGTTGATAGCTTGTAGTTTTTTACAAAATTGAAGAAAACGTCATATATATCTTCGCTACAGGTCTTCCCCTCCAGAGGAATTATTGTTAAAAATTCTTTCTTAACCAACATGTCATTGAATACGTTCCGAATGAAAATACACAGTTGGACAGTGTCTGTCATATCGATTCGTCGAACTGTAAAGAAAAGTATGTATATTTCATGATATCATGTTTTAGTTTATCTGCCATGTCTTGACTCATGATTTCAATACGTCTTGTGACAGTAGGACGAGATAACTGAAGTTCTCTAATAGCAGACATGGTTTCTGTTTTTTTTTTAAATCTCCAAATGAAGTTCTACTCGCTTCAATAAATGCTTTCTTCACAACCGATCCATCTTCGCCAACATATGAGGTATTTTAAATAACGCGATAGTAGCAGGTTTTTATTGTTTGGCATGTCTTGTGAACATGGTTTGTTCTTTTTTCAAACAAGATATGAAATCACGTACTTTTCGTTTTCTTAATTCACTCTGTGTTTTATGATGCCTCTCTGAGTGATCACACTCAGGTATGGCAACTGACGCACGACAAGTAAGACAAATGCATTTATCCTTCACCATACGAAAGAAAAATGATACGCTTTAGATTTCTTCGCTGCACTCATTTTGCACTATTGAACAATAAACTTTCTATCGACATAGTATTGCCTTCAAGTTACAATTCAGAATGACTCCAATTCCTGAAGGCGCAATATTATTATCGGCGTGAACGAAAGTCTAGGATGTTCCCGTCAAACGCAACGCCCGAAATTTCTAGAAAAGCGCAAGAATAAAAAAAGGGGCTTTTCTTTGACAAGTATCGCGCGTTCCTTTGATGGAGCCGCCTTTAGCCGCTAGCATAGTGTTATTTTATTACGTAATAAATTTTTGTAGTTTAGTTACCAACTTATTAAAAATTTTTTCTTCTCGATATTTACTCAAAAAGCCCTCGCGATCGATCGTTTGAGCACCCCTGGTCTAGGCCCTTGTTTGAGGACAGCAGAAACGGTAGTTATCTATCTCCCGAGATGGTTTATGAGATTCAGACAGTGTCAGCAAGAGAATCAGTGCGATTTTTCGGGTTCTGGGAATCTCTTGAGTGTCCATCTTTCGGAGGAGATTTAAAGCTGTCGGTCCTGTCTAACAGAGATGTGTTCGACGTTAAAGATCCCTTCCCTCGACACAAGAGGGATTCGGCAAAATTCCCGGGTTAGTGAGTTGACAGAATTCCCCGGCGTGTCATTAGCCGAAAGGCAAAAATAGAGCACATTAAAGGAAAAACAAACAAACAAACCGTCGTTTCTGTTTAGAAAGAGAGAGATAAAAATGTTCTTCATCAATTATTTTTCATTTTCCGTTCTAATAATTCATCAAATTAATTCAAAAATTGAATTATTAATACAATATCAAGAGAATTATCGCAGTAATCATCTTCTGAAATTATTCCCTGCATCTTAACATTACGGTCAGAAAATAAGTTTATTCAACGAGTACTTCGAACAAGATTGTTCACGGAAATCGATAGCTATAACGATTTTATGTAGCTGGCTGTAGCATTTCTATATAAAATATGAATGATGGAATGTCGTATGATACATAAAATGTGTCACTTGCTAATGCCAACTTTTATTCATGCAAAATGTTAACTCCCCCAATTGGATATATATTTAATTGAGCCATATTTCAATTGGGTATTTGCTGGAAAACGTATCGTAGATTAGATCAAACAAAATTTGAATTGAATTCTATGCGTATCATACAGAACTTTGGAAACTACACTGTGACCGAAAACTTACCGATATTGAAA
The DNA here is from genome assembly GCA_013387265.2 of Cryptolaemus montrouzieri. Lineage (NCBI taxonomy): Eukaryota > Metazoa > Arthropoda > Insecta > Coleoptera > Coccinellidae > Cryptolaemus > Cryptolaemus montrouzieri. Next base: position 5,576,404 of record JABFTP020000186.1, read on the forward strand.
TAGAAAAAATGTGAGATTATCTGTTTAAATTTGGTATTTTGTTTATGAAACATAAAATATTAATTATAAATTCAAATATATTGTTTCGCTTTTAAAGTAGGCCATTCCGAAATAATTCATTTACATCAACGAATAACCAAATTATAAAAACATTTTGCAAACGCAGTTCTTGCCGCGTATTCTCTTTTATGTCTTCTATCGATTCAAAAATGATTGGAAAGCGCCATTCCGAAGCTTCTTGACTGGTTTGCATGTCAAACTCATAAACCCACGTCTCATCACCAGTTACAATGCGTTTCATGAATACGGTGTCGGATTTGACTCGTTCTAGCATGTCTTTTTGAACTAGTCGAGCGGCAACGCGTTCCATGCCCAAACAATCGTTTAAAATGGTACTAATTGATTCGTGAGACACAGAAAGTTCATTGCATATCTCTCTCAAAGTTTTCAATTGCCATTTCCTTCACTTTATCGATTTTAACTTCAGTTGAAGATGTTGATGGCCGACAAGAGCGAGACAAATCTTCCAACCCATCTCGGCTGCTGTCAAATGTATTTTACCACTCATATGCACGTGTTTTTGATAAAGTCGATTCATCGTAAGCCTTCTGTAATATTTTCAGCGATTCGACAAATGAGGCGTATAACAATATATAAATTCTTATAATTAGAGAATGGACTCCTTCAAGTACCTGGGCGTTACACTTGCAGCAAATGGAAAAAGTTCAAACGACGTCTCCAACAATAAAACTCAAGAAAAAATGGTGATTCGTCAATTAAATTCAATGCTGTGGAACAAAAAACTAACAGAAAGAACTAAACATCTCATCTACGACACAATATTTGAAACTCTCACAACCTATGGGACAGAAACGTGGGAGCTCACACAAAGAGAAAAATACAAACTGAAAGCTTTAGACATGGACTTTTGGAGACGAAGCAGTATCAAGACTGGAACACGTGAGAAATGAAAGGATTAAAGAGATAATGAATGTAGAAGGAAATATCTTGGAAACTGTGAAGAACAAACAGTTAAAGTGGTACAGTCACTTGCAAAGGATGGAAGTAACAAGATGGCCAAAAAAGATCTGGAATTGGACTCCAGCAGAACGAAGGAAGAGAGGACGCGCACCTAGAACATGGAAAAGTTGAGTTATTGAAATTTATTGTATGACCTGCATGTAATTTATGTAGATAAATAGCGGATGAGATGGATTTATTTTTTAGTGCTTTTTTATGTTCCTCTATTCTTCCTTTTATTCGTCTATTAGTTTGGCCGATGTATATCTCGTCACAATCTCAGCATGGTATAGAGTAAACTTTCTATCGCAATGTCTTTCGGGTTTCTGAGAATTTTTCCGATAGTTGAATATGGTTTGTATGCCGTTCTAATTTTGTATTTCTTCAATGTTCTTTCTATTCTATCTGTTACTCCTTTTCTATATGGTAAAACAGTTGTGTTCTTTTGTTCTTCTGTGCATATCGTGTTTCGCCCAGAGCTGCTTCTATTTTATTTTTGTTATATCCATTATTTTCAAGAGCGTTGGTTATTGTAGATAACGATTCTTCTCTGTGGCTGTCATCTGTGAGTGCTACCGTTCTGATATGGCAACTGTCTGTTTGTTTTGCCATATCTGGATCTTCTCTTAACAAAGTCACAAAGCAGACATTTACAATTCTCAGAATAAAGAAAATCAAACCACACAATAGATACTTACATGCCTCATCACACCATCATCCAGCTAATATATAATTTTTTAATTAATTTCAAGCTTTAGGTAATTCACAATCGAAATAGAAAGCAATAATTCAATAAATTTCTTAGACGTGACAATTACGAATGAAAATGGAAAACAAGTTTTCCCAATCAACCATAAGCCGTCTCATACAGATTATAATACATAACTCGTCGTGTCATCCGTATCAACATACAATGTCAGCATTCATAGATTGATTAACATCCCGTTATCACCAGAAAATTTCAACAAACAATCAAATTTAATTAAACAAATAGCTAATAATAGTGGTTATAATCCCAAAATAATAAATAATATTTTGAATTAAACAAAGTAGAATCGCATTGAATGAAGTTTACCCTGTTGATAAATTGAAACAAAAGTTCAACACCTTAACCTATGTTGGTATTACAAGTAAGAAACCTAAATCATTCTTGAGTAGAAATAATTTCAACATAGTTTTCCAAATTAATAATACCTTAGCCAAATAAATAAAAAACAATAAAACCAAATCAGATAAAATAATAAATCAGGTGTTTATAGATTAAATTGCAATGACTGTAATAATTTCTACATTGGTAGAACACATAGAAATTTCAATATTAGAATATCGAAACATAAACTCAGTTTTACACATAAAATTAGATTCAAATTACGCGAATCATTTTCTAGAAAATAATCACGCTTTCGACCCACAGTTTGAAATTTTGCATACAGATAATTAATATTGGAAAGTAGATCTTTGGGAAATCAACAAACACAAACACTCAGGTAGACTCATTAATGTACAAGTCGATTCAAGCCCTTTACCTCTATTGCATCTCTTCAGGGAGCAATCTATTCCTTAATTTTATAGGATATACCTGTCATCAATAACCACTTAAGAAAAAGAAACTCAATAAGCTTTTAATTACTCAAGAACATTTGTATTTATATTCTCATTTTTATCCATATATAGTTGTCATAATTTGTGTACATTCATTCTTCTGAAGAAGCTACAGTGAGTGAGTGAGTGAGTGCGTGTCATAAATGCGAAACTTTGCTTTCGCCTTACTTCGGAACTAAATGACGAAATCCAAAATTTCAAGTATGTGATCATAGCTTACTGGATGACGAAAATTTCTGCGTTCTGGTCTTATCCAGAGGTTCTCAAATAGTGACCTGAAAATGTTTGTTTCGCGCTCGACTTTGCGGGGGTACTGTGCCCCCTAATAAGTCAATTCAGAGTCCAAGTAACTCTAATATCAACAAAACTAAACATTGCAAGCTACTAAAGCAAACTTAAGTTGGATTCTATAATGTTCATTCGGTTTTCCGAATATTCTGGTAGAATTGAGATATCAACCCCACGAATGACATACAATATTAATTGCAGAAGCGATCCACGCTGACGTGATCATTGATCTTTCGAGCCACTTTCATGATAGATGAATAGACGGAAGTGATATATCAATATCGCTTTTTCGAAATTAACTCAAATACCCTAGAAAATTGGTGGTTGAAGATTGTCGAATTAATTTTTCAGCAATTAATAAAACATGACATGTGGAGTAAGTTTGAGGCATCCTTGGAAACAGTTTGATAGGCTGACTGACGAAAGAGTAGGTAGGGTGGGGCTGACCCCCACCTGGTACACGCGCGCCGCACTTTCGACGCCGGCGTCCAATAACAGCTGAAGCCGAAAGGCATGTAGTATGACTAGAGACTCATTCGGGCCGTCAGGCGATCGTTCGCCACCAAATCGTTTATATATTAAAAATTCGGTTATAGGTTTCTCAGCTCATAAAGCGTTCGTTTTTGTGGACCAACCATGTGCCATCTATCTATGAAGAGACTAACACGAAATGGCTGAAGGTACAAGTTATTTGACAATATCACTTTGTGGGAAACAATATTCACTATGTTCTTTCTTCATACTCGTTTTCTCTGTCTACAATGTTTCGTCATCACGTGCATCGGATTTCCCACGCAAGATATTGTCGCTGTCAGTTATCCACTGAACTTCCACTTCCGCTACAAATATTTTCCGCAAAAAGCAATTTTTGCGACTGTTGTATTCTTCAAAGAGATGTGTGCTGCTCTATCACAACATTTTTAACCAACTTCTACTTGTATCTTGAATAGTTCAAGATCAGAATTTAGAAAAGTGTGTCAAATTAAAACATGCATATTTCGAACGGTCAACTTATTTGAATGTAAGTATCCACTGGCACTTTCGTCAAACTTAAACTGTACAAGCAATAAAAACTTAGTCATGTTTTGAAGTTGTGGTAATGTTTTGATGTGACTGTCTCACTCTAAGAGTCCGAAAGTTATGCATCTATTGTTATCTTAATATTTTTCATATTCAGTTCATAAAAGTAACAATTATTACTTTAATGAAGAAACAAACTCTCATTTTCAATTAAAATTCGTTTTGATTCACAAAAAATATACTAATATGTTGACAATGGATTTCGAAAATTAAACTGAATATGGGGTTCAACTATATTTCCAATCATCTTCCCAAGAAATGCCTTCTTCATTCCAAATGTTCATGTTGTCTATTACAAAATGCATAATTATTCAAAACTACTTCGATTCTAACTAGATGAACTGCAAACATCCTCAGAATCTATTGATATTAAATATTCTGTTCCTAATAATTTTCTAGTATTTCAAAAGTATTTTGGGCAATGTACTCGAAATATTTCTTAGTATAAACTTACATCAGCAACGTATATTGTTTATGAATTATTGTAGTGCCAATGAGAAATGAAGAAATGAGATGATGATAGCTGTGGTGATCCTTATGATCGAAATGTTTTAAATAAATATCGAAAGTTCAAAGACCACCCAGAATGTTATCAACCGCCTCTGGAACAGTATTCGGCTTTATTTAAAAGCATCAGTTGTGAAGGCGTGAACTACAGCTTAGTTCTGAAAAGCAAACTGAATTCAGCAGAAGCAGATTTGATAATGGCTAACACATTGTCATGCCAGCAATTCATGTTCGTTTCTGAGGAAATTCGATATCATTGCATGATTAACTCATATAACCCTGAAACTATCGTTTTTTTATAAAAGAAACTTTTCTCGTGGATTGAGGTTGAAAGGGAGACTATAAAGTGTAATCCATCATTTTTTTTTGAAATTTCGAGTGTTGATATTCGTCGAAACTATGCGTCCTTTTGCAAGGACAGTAGTACTATAGCATACTTATATGAAATTATCGATTGATTTCAAACAAAGTCTTCATTTCATCAAAAGAATATCTAAACATTAAATAGTATGATAAGAAACAAAACAATCTTTTGGATTCAAGCCAACATCACATATTCAATTGACGAGGCTTTTACGTGATAGAAATCCATTTTCACAAATACAAGTAAACGATGATTTCTACTAAAATATATTATTAAATGCTCGATACGTTTCGATACACAGTATCTTTATCAAGAGCGAATGAATACTACGAATCTGATAAAACAGATCGCAATAAATGATGGTTATGATGCAAATTTAGTTAGCAGCATATTATATAAGAAAACAAAATTAGCTTCACAACATATATATCCAATCGGTGAACACCAAGACAAGAAATTCAATAGTTCAACATATATAGGCAATATTAGCAATAATGATATCCCTTTTAAAAATTCAAATTTAAATATAGCGTTCAAAACATCAACAAATTTAGGTTCATTTATCAGGAATTATAAATCTCCAATTAATAAAGAAAATAAATCAGGTGTTTATAGATTGGATTGTGCAGATTGCAATGGTTCTTATATAGGTAGAACAGGAAGAAATTTTAATGTAAGAATATCTGAACATAAACGCAGTTTCAACAATGGAAAAACCGATTCAAATTATTCAAGTCATCTTAGAGAAAATGGTTACTCTTTGAATTCAGAATTTAAAATCCTATATTCTGAGAATAGAGGTATAAAACTTAACCTTCTGGAAGTACTTGAAATTAACAGATTTAGGTATTCACCGAAAATTCGTAATGATCAGGTAGACATAAATAACCCTTATTAAATTTATTTCCTAAACATTAGTTCAAGTATGGATAGCTCTGAGTGGATTGCCTTTTAGTAGTTAGTAAGATATATTTGTAGTATTCATTCGCTCTTGATAAAGATACTGTGTATCGAAACGCGTTGAGCATTTAATAATATATTTTAGTAGAAATCATCGTTTACTTGTATTTACCAACATCACATTTTTGGCAGAGAAAATTTGCTTAATTATGGCATAATGCACATCGTCGCTGATTGTTTTTATAAACAATGAATTGATCCAGTCTGTCATAACGTGAAAACTCATGTTAACTTCTAGGAGCTTTGAAAGGTCCTCCCTTTTTCATTCTCTTGTTAGATTCTAATAGTTCAGTTGCTATAGATCTTTTGAATACTAGTTGGTCGAGTTTTCCGCCATTGTCCTTATGTAAGCGCCAAGAGTCAATACAATGAGCAAATAAAGGTAAAAACTATTTTTTCCCCTGATGCTAACTCTAGTGTCACCGAGATTTTGATCGCCACGGTCCACCCTTCCCATATTTTCATCGTGAGCTTTTATCAATCCTGGTTGATCTATATGAATATATATTCTTCTGAGCATGAATCATTCGATGCTACATTCACAACATTTGTGCCATTCCATTTGGTGATGATGATTTTGTCATCCGCCAAAGTATGCTAAAAATAACCTTGATCTTTTTTTTAATACACTTTAACTAGATAGGGGTAATGAGAGTATTCGGTTTTCCCTCAGCGTTCCAGTAGCTTTTAGGCCCCTCAATTTCAATTCTTTGAGCAAAGAAAGGGAGGTGAAGTAATTGTCAATGTATAAATGAAATCCTTCAAAAAAAGGGCATGTTTTTCAATAAATTTGCATATTGTATAACTACTGATGTTTGTACTTATTTGGCAACGTACTTGATATCATTGACTCGTCTATACTATGATTTCCAGGTTTGTATTATCATTGCTGTGAAAGCTGTATGTGGTTCCAATTTGAAAGCAAGCATCTCCCCTTTGCCGCATAGAAGGTGTGATTTTAGGGAAGATCTAGAAACACTTTTACTTCGCAACTAAGATTTAAAGTACAAATTTGTACCTTCAAAACTGAGCGAAATCAAGATCTTAAATCTGGAACACAAATTTTTATGTATGAGGGTCCCACAGACATAATCTAACTTGAACTTCAACTTCTCTTTCCCTGCTTAAGGGATAGTTGATATCTCCCACTTTAAAATGCATACAAACTTTACCTCTAATTCGGATCCATACGGATAGAATTTCTTCAGTTTCTACATGAATGAAGATCTTATTCAATATTTCACACGAAATCTTTGTATCAATATTGATAACTAATAATGTATAATCATTTGATTTTAATTATCAAAATTTACAAATACAATGGTTTCTAATCTAACTCTTATCATTACTACCATTATGATGTTATTTCATCAATACGTCATAGTTTTCAGAATTAAAAGTATACCAGACTATAATAATAATACCAACTGATAGGCGACTATTTGCTCAACCCTGTATATAAGTCAATTGACCATTTTCAGAAAATTTCCATAAATAACTCAACATTATTGAAAACAGTACTTTTATAGTTTTACGTATTACAATGGCATGAAGTTAGTATAAAAATAATAACTTTCGAATTTTAATAGCTTGATAAACATTGAATGACACAACGTATTTGATATAAAATAAATGGTTTTATTGGTTTTAGAATCGACTATAACACTAGACTTATTAAATATAATTAACCTAAAAGCAATCAATTGAATAAATCTGTTATTTGTAGAGTATTATTACGATTATGTACTTGGAAATATCAAAACCCGCATACCTGTATTATCGATTACTAAAAATTATAAAAATCGAACAACAAATAATTTAATATTCGAGTCATTCTACAAGATAGAATTTTTCAAGGTAAAACGCTATAATAGAAATTTTATCAAGACCAATCATTCAATAATAAATTTGCAAGGACGTTGTTGTTCCATCGCGGACTCATCAGTGTTCATCATGCGAAATAATAATCCATTATGGATGAAGAAGAAAAATATCAATATGAGTTTTCTCTAAATGTTTGCGGTAGGATTATTCGACGACTTCCTAATAGGACCCAATTTTTCCTTCAATTTGGGAACCAATAGAAATTTCTTAGGAGAGCAATTAGCAGAACTCGGAAAATACAGCGCTTGTGCTACACCGTAATACGTACTACATGCATAACGGTGCACCCACCCAGTTAGTCTGTTGAATTGTCAACACATGAGTGAAAATCCAGATCACTTGAATCCCAAACTTGGCCCGCTTGATCACCCGCTTTTGACCCGTTAGATTATTTGTTTAATTTTATCTATTATACATAGTTGATCGTATGTCAATTAATGACGTTAAGAAACTGGATAATTGACGGTTTTGAAACTCTTAGACATGCTGGTGGAATATTTCAACCCTCGCCAAAGTCAAGCTATACTTTCCACTGAAGATTCAATGTAAAATAGAAAGGGGTTGCGGGTTCCAACGTTTTCCAGAAAAGGTAGAAGGTATATGAATGAAAAAATACTGGCGTAAACACGAGTGGCTATTTCAGAGAAGTGGCTCTAGACTCCTCTTCCCTCTAACGATTTTTTAAACCAGTCCAAACAAATTCTTACCCGAGAACGAAAAATATGGTCATATCGGAAGAAATAATATGAGTTTCTCTTTTACCCAACTCGAGACTAATTGCAGAAAAAAATTGCCACGTTCCCAAAAACGGTTTTTTATAAATGAAACAAAAAGTATATCTCCAATTCAAAATGAAATTGAATTAAGTTGTAGATGATGAAGATTTCTTGCGATTTATTTTTCAAAACTCCAAGATGTAGCTTATCGAGATATATCAAAAAAAACAGCGAAATTCGCATTTTGCTGTATCTTCATCACATTTAGATGAATCTATTAGACATTTGACAGAAATATGGTTCGCAAAATAAGTGCGTTTATCGAAAATAACAAAATTTTATTTTTTCATATATTTCGCCTTTCGCAAAGAGTGATCGTTGATTTCCTTTGGCCAAAGGACGTTTTCGAAAAAAATTACCCCTGCTCCAGAAAATCGTAGATTATATTTCTCTTCGAAAAGTTGTGAAAATGCCAGAATTTCATTTGTACAAGGAACTCTACGCTAAAATTGAAATTGGAAGGATGTTTTCAAAAAACCGATCGAAAAAAACAAAAATTTTTAGTATTTCTTGGTACTTGAAAAAAACAAAATGGCTATACATACAGCTCGTGAAACATTTCAGAAATTTCGAAAAAAACCCTATCCTATGTACTTTATGATTCAATGAAAAACTTACAATCAAAAGACTAAAAACTTTGTTTTCCATTTAATCCTTACGTATTTATTTATGGGAATAGAAGAAAAAATGCATCCGTGTCCGATGAAACCATAAAACCGGCAGAGACTACGTAAACACGGATATTCAAATCAGTGTATAATGTTGGACTTCAAAAATTCTGCGTAAATAGAACACGTTATGTTATTATGAAAATTGAATTACATTATTAACCATTCCTGTTTCCGGTTGGCAATAGCGGTAATTTTGATGTATGAAAACAATTCATTTTGACTAATGATATCATATACATTCGGAAATGTTTACAAAATATTAATGAGGAAATTTGATATTACTCATCTTTGTCAGCATCAAATTCATCTCATGTAATCGATAAATATGAATAGTTGATGAGATCCATTTCAGTTCCAGGGTAATCTATGCCCGGCGCATTCGCCATTTTGTACGTAGTTAAAAATAGATCCATTCAGGATTTTAATCTGCTCGGCGGATATAAACCTCGAGTTGATGGGAAATATTCAGTTAGAGTATTGAAATAACAAGCAAATTAACTTTCAACTCCGTAACTAACGATGTTTTTCAAGCAATATTCATTTTATTTCTAAACTATTAAATGTAATTACCAACCTTTCTGGCATTTTGATAATTAACCAGTTGTTTGATACCTCTTTATTGATCTCATTTCAAGTTCAGATCCATTACAACTCTTGATGCGAAGGTACATTAGAAAAAGCAAATAAATTAAATTCTTAATGGAAATTTTGATGACACCCGTATTTCAGAGCTCATGAAAAGAGCAGCGTTGACCTTCCTTAAATGGATGGTACTAACAATTTTGGGAACAAAATGGCCATAAAAAAACGTATAACGTAAAATATATCTGTTAATTATTTCGTGAAGTGTCTCACGAAATATCACGAGCAAAACCTAACGCTTATTAAATTTTGACTACCGAGCTAAATTGTTTATGAAGGTGCAAAATTAGAAAATTGAACAGTCAGCCTTACATTTAGATATTGGTTCACCAATACAAAATTTGAGACAAATTCTCCGTTCGATATTATATAAAATCGCACAACACACTTGTGAGAATCGTTTTAAGCAGATTTTTGGATTAACTAATTCTTTTTTTTGACGTTATTTTGTGTATTTTCTTTCTTTTCTTTTTGCATTATGTTCATCGAATATGAACGTATCAATTTTAGATATGTAGCTCGTAGTAAGCAGATTAAAAAGGTTCGCAAAGGATTCAAAATGTTCTTCAGTTTTTGAGATATTTTGATTTCTCGAATGAAGTAGCTATTTTCCGAGAAGTGATCATGGTAAAGCGATTTTACGCCTATAAAACTTATACTTTCATGCTATGAAAACTCATAGCCATTTTGTTTTTTTAAGTACCAAAAAATACTGAAAATTTTTGTTTTTTTTCGATCGGTTTTTGGAGAACATCTTTAGAGGGAAATAAGGAGGACGCGGATTGATGGATGTTGTCAAATTACATACCGAACAGATCAAAAACTCAGAGAATTCCTTTCTGTAAAAGCTCTCACTTCTGACCTCCATAGAGTGGTATCGTTGGCTGATAAGGGATATACACCTCTAAATCTTGCTACCAGAGATGACCTGCTGAATCTACCGTTCCTATCAGATCCAGAAAAACAAGAGCAATGGTCAAGAAAGGAATTGCATGGACAACATCACCGTGAGAATAATCAACCACACATCGACAAAGAAGCCTCCAATAAATGGTTGATGAAAGGAGAATTATTCGAGAAAACGGAGGGATTCCTTATGGCCATCCAAGATCAAGTGATCGCTACAAACAACTACAAAAAATTTAATATGAAGGACGGAACATTACAAACAGATAAGTGTAAAAAATTCCATATAAGATCGGAGACTATACAGCATATTACGTCCGGATGCGAACAACTGGCCAATACGTTGTATCTTCACAGGCATAATCAAGTGTGCAACATTATCCATCAGAAACTTATATACAAGTACGGACTTCTGAATACCTTCCAGACATATTACAAGTATCAACCGGCGCCCGTATTGGAAAATGACTCTATCAGATTATACTACGATAGGCCTGTTATCACTGACAGAATGGTGACGAATAATAGGCCGGACATAGTGGTGTATGATAAGAGAGCCAGAACAGCAATGCTGGTGGATGTCGCCATACCGAATAATAACAACGTGCTGAACAAGTTCCAGGAGAAAAAGTCCAAATACACAGGCCTTGCTATTGAGATCAAGCAGATGTGGCACCTCGAGAAAATAGATATTGTTCCTGTCATCGTATGCATGATAGCCTTAAGAAATTAGAATTGCATAAGAATACCTATATAGAAATGCAAAAAGCTTTGATTCTTAATACATGTAGGATAGTCAGAAAATTTATGTCAAGTATATTGTAATCGAGTCTATTCTCTTTGATTGTTGAATCTGGAAAAGGTAAATTATATCCAGCTAACAGCTGAGATAGTGCATAAGTCCACGATTATATAATAACAAGATAATTTAGCGTTTCATGTGGTAAATGAGGAAATAGAAAAAATCTTCTTCCTAAAGAAATAATGTTTCTAATGGAAGTATGTGGAGATGATTGGACACTCTTCTATTCGAATTACAGAAATATGAACTTATATCAATCAAGCTCTTATCAAAAATTTCATTCAATTTTTCACCCCCACATCATTATTCTGACTTTGAATACCAACTTGGGTTATTAATAATTCAAGAAATCATTTCATTCAAAGCGACTTGAATCATGTCAGACCTTCATCGAGAATAAAACAGTTCTGATTCGGAAAAGAGAATTGCTTATGAGAAGATTTATTTTGCATGGAAGTTCTAAGTTTAAATAGTTTGAATATTCGCCAATTAGTAGAATAAGACCGCCTTGAGATTCGAATTAACTCTTTCACAAAAAGAATTGTCGATGAGTGTACGCTCAATTTATATTTCCTGAAAGTCAATTTTCATATTCCCTTTGAAAAGGAGAAAGATTTTTTCCATGTAAGAAATCGATAAGGGGATTCGAAATAACTGCTTCAAGAACTTACTTATACCGGGTGTCCACAAGAGATGGGACATTATACAGAGAAAGGAATGACCGATTGGAGATTTTTATTTTGTTGTCTTGAATGTAATTCGAACAAAGTTCTGAAAATAGTCGACACCATCTCTGTTATTTTGAATGGCATACTGAATGTTTCTATTTTTTTCATTATGGAAAATTAAATTCTGAACCTTTTTTTTTCATATCTTTACCACCTGATTGCCCCTGAGAGGTCGAATTGTCCAAGAGAAGGCAAAGCGTCTGTACGCACATTTTAAAGAACCTGTTGTAATAGTGGAGGATTCCAAGAATCGGAGGGTTCGATAAGTTTAAAGTGCGACAATTATAACTTAGCATTAAAATCGTTAGAGAATCTGCATCTGCAGATATTACTGCAGCAGAAAAATATCCAGAAAAATTTGCGAACCTGGTAGCTTATGCAGGATACAAACTTGAGCAAGTATTTAATGCAAACGAAATTGCACTGTTCTGAAAGAAAATTCCAAACAAAACATTCATTTCCAGAAATGAAAGGCTGCAAGAAGCAGCGAAAGTTATAGTTAAACTGCTCCTATGTTTTAATGCATCTGGAGATTGTGTCATTCTACCACTGATGTTTTACAGATCGTTAAATCCTTATGCTTCCAAAAATCAAAACAAGAACGACCTGCCAAGGCTGAGGCGTACTAATAAGAAATCGTGGATTACAAGCGCTATTTTTTGTGACTGTTCTGGAATTGTTTTGTTTCAGAAGTTGAAATTAGACGTTGAAGCTGTTCTAGTTTAGTACAATGCACCAGGTTATTCTCGCGAACTTGGAACTATGTATCCAAATACAGGGTGTTATATAATAGTATGTCACAACTTGAGGGGGTAAATCTAGGTGCAATTTTAAGAAAAAAAGTTCATATAAATATAGCTCCGCGAAAGCTTCGTTACGGAGCTACAGGGTGTTGAAATTTCTGGAAAAATTTCTTTTTTTCTTCAAAACTCCTGCAGTTTTTGAGATATTCAGTCCAAATTTAGAATGCAAGCTAATTTTTACAGCTTCCTTCATTACACGTCCTAGATTTTAACTGAAGTTCCCAAGGTGTTTTCTTTTCCGAGGCCATGTCTCCTTTTGCCCTTTCAAACTTTTTTGTAGTACGCCACTGATCAGCGTACAATCAATTATCGTCATCTTCGTTGTAATTTTTTCGTATCTCCAACCGTTTGAGAGTGAAAAATTATTGAATTTAAATTTTATGTTATTTGTAAACGAAAAAAATGATAGAAATACTCGATAGGAATGTCCAAAATTCGCTTTTATTTTGATAGCTCGTCTTCTGCGACTCAACTTATACTTATTCAATATCAAACTATAAAAAGAACAATCAAGAACGAAATAAATTGCTGGAAGTGTCCTCCACTGCAAGGATACAGGCCTCTGTCCTTCTTGGCATATTACTACGCACTCTTTGAAATATTCCTGGGGTATTTCTTATCGTGTCACAAGAGGTTATTATTCAATTTCTCAATTCTCCTACAGTATTCACTGGAGTGGTATAAACTAAACTTTTGAGATATCCCCATAAGAAAAAGTCTTAACTATTTAAGTCTGGTGACCTAGGAGGCCATGGTTCTGGCCCACACCGACCTATTCATCGTTTGTATTGTATTATTCAAGAATTCCCTAGCTTCTCCACTGAAATATGCTGGTGCCTTCGTCATGAGATTCTTCAATCAAATGGGGATTTTCCCTAACCCAATAATGATTATTGTGAAAATTTGTGATAGCAGTTCTCGATAAGTTAGCTTCGTCTATGTACTTTATTTCACTATCAAAATGAGCATTTTTCTCTGATATTTTAAGAACCATCGGCAGAAATTCAGTCTTGAAGGAAAATCTCGAGGCAGTAGAGTTTGGACGCGTTGAATATGAAACGGGTATATAAAGTCGTGGAGAATCCTCCAAACTAGAACATGTGAAATATTCAACTGATTTCCAATTTTTCTTGTTCTCACATGAGGATTCAAATCAATACAATTCAAAACTGCTTTTTCAATATCTGGAGTTCTCATAGTTTGAGTTGCACCTTTTAAATGGTTATTTGCAGTAAAAGTAGCAGGTTCCCTCAATCTTCTATTCTATTTGATGTTCGCCTGTCTGGTGTTACTCGATTTGGAAAGTGCATCTGATATAATCGCCTAGCTTCTGTTGTGTTTCCGTCAGCCAGACCGTACATGTAATGGATATCAGCCAATTCGGCGTTTGTAAAATTAGCTATTTTTTCTTACAGCAATAACTTCAAAAGTCTTAAAACTAATCGTTAATTTAATAAACAACTCGAGCAGACACTGGTTCTACTTTAGGAACTGGCAAAATAAATAAATAATTTTAAAAAATCAAAGCATACTAGTCATTTTTTTAATAAGAAGTGCTTTCTATTCAATTTTCGGAGAACGGTCGGAGATACGAAAAAATTACAGGTGTCAAAAAAGTTTCTAAATTGAACGAAGATGACGAAAATTGATTGTACGCTGATCAAAGACGTACTGCAAAAAAGTTTGAAAGGGCAAAAGGACAAAAGGAGACATAGCCTCAGAAAAGAAAACACCTTGTAAGTTCTAGTTAAAATTTAGGACGTGTAAAGATGAAGGCTGTAAAAAATAGCCCTGTATAAAAGAAACATTTTCACCTATGGACTAAAGAATAATCCAGGCCTTTAAGCTTCATCACATCAAAATCATATTGGATAATTTGCAATGTGATCCTGATATAAATATTATGGAGATGTGGAAGAAATTTGACGTAGCGAAATGTATTTTAAACATGAAAGAATCCGTGGAAGAATTGTATTCATATACATTGAAATCATGCTGGAAAAACTATGGCCTATTTTCACTGTGGAAAATGATGAAGAATCTGTGCAAGTTCGAATTTTAACTGCAAACATTTCCGAAATTGCGAATGAAATAGGACGAGATGGATTCAAACAGATATAATCAAGTGACATCCACGAGTTGCAAGAATCGCATAAGCCTGACAAGAATAATTAATCAATACGGTCAGAAACTTAAATTGATTCTTTTATATGTTTATTTTTTTGTCACCTGGGAAAGTATTTTCAATACTAATAGAGAGCTTATACAGATTTGTTACAATGACTTTCCGAATACAAACATGGGAGTTATACCCTTCATTTTCGACTGACCCTTGTAGCAGTGATTCATAACACATTAGTCCCACTAAGTATTTTTAGAATATTATTTCAGTTGATTGAACATTAAATATGATGACGTCAACCCTATGACGCAGCAAGTTATAACATCGATGTTATAAAGATAGAACATATTTGAACATACTTAATTTCAGTTTTATTGTTTCATGCTTCAAATAAATCGTATATTTCCGACATAATTTTCGTCTAGTATCCAAAGGAAATGAGAATTTTGAAGAATCTAAATGAATATATCTAATTTTATTCGATTATATAATCCCTCTGCCTTTTGGATTAGTACCTCCGCAATCGTTGTTAGATTCAATTAATTTGAATATTAATGAACAACACTATACAAACTTCATCTCAAGGGCTTGGAACTTATCTTCACTATACCAGAACTTCGTTGTTAAGGAACTTCAACTTGCACTTTAATAACTAACTTGGTAGGAAATAACGCAACCTTGATAAGTTTCACGAGCTTATGTATAAAACTAAATATTCAAGTTTAACTATTCTAATCGATATTATACCCTTCAAAATGATGCTTGAAGAAGGTTTCGGCATCATCAGGCACGTTTTTGATTTTTTCATCATCTACTCTTGGTTTTCGCTTGTTAAAAAAGTTTTTTATATTTTGAGTTTGGTTCTCTACATCTATTAAGCGCGAAATAATGCTTCGAGTAATGCCTATCGTTTGTACCAACGAAAATCAAAGCGTTTTAATGATTTCATCTATATATCATGAAAAAAGCGTAAATGAACGTACGAAGAAACAGGAGATAATTGAATTTGACACCTCCACAAAAAGTGGAGTGAACGCATTAGATCAAAAATGAGCTAATTACTCAGTAGCTTGCAGAACACGACGTTGGCCAAGTGTAGTATTTGCTGGTATTCTAAATAATGCTTGTGTGTTGTGGAAATGTTCAAAAAGTGGCAAAAGAATGAAGCGGTATAGTATTGGAAGATCACATCTTAAATAGACTAACTGAGTATTTTAAGTGCCCAAGAGGTTTGCGTGGTATAACGTCTAATGTCGGTACTCAAAAACGTCTTAAAAAACGACGCTGTTACTTATGTGACAGAAAGAAAGACAGTAAATTTACTGCAAAGTGCAATAATTGTAAACAATTTATTCAATTGACGAGGCTTTTACATGATAGAAAACCATTTTCAAATATAATCAACCAAAGATTTTCACTAAAATATATTAATAAATACTCGTCGCGTTTCGATACACAGTATCTTCGTCAAGAGCGAATGAATACTACAAAATTATCTTAACAAACGTATACTTATATCGACTAAACAGTTATCTCTATTTGAACTAGTGTTTAGGAAACAAGTTCAATAAGGGTGAGTTATTTATGTCTATTTGGTCATTGAGAATTTCTGGGGAATGCCTAAATCTGTTAATCTCAAATACTTCAGAAGGTTGAGTTTTATACCTCTATTCGCAGAATGTGGGATTTTAAATTCCGAATTGAAAGAATGACTATTTTCCCTAAGATGATTAGAATAATTCGAATCGGTTTTTCCATTGATGAAACTGCGTTTATGTTCTGAGATTCTAACATTGAAATTTCTTCCTGTTCTACCTATATTAAAACAATTGCAACCTGTATATTCCAATCTATAAACACCTGATTCATTCTCTTTATTAATTGGGGACTTATAATTTCTGATAAATGAACCTAAATTTGTTGAAGTTTTGAATGCTATATTCAAACTTGAATTTTTTAGATGTTTGCATATTTTAAAATTATTTTTATTTAACGACTCTTTTTATAAAAGTGGTGGGAAACTTATAGTGGGAAACCTCTTAAGCCCTCTTTTGGCAGAAATCTTCATGGATAATATAGAAAAAACTATTCATAAACACCCGTTTAGTAAACATTTCCCATATTGGTATCGATATGTCGATGACGTTATTGTGTGTTTCACAGGAACAATTAGACAGTTCACTGTATTCGAAAATTTCATTAACAACCTGCACCCAAATATAAAATGCACTTCGGAAATAGAACAGAACAACTCGATCAATTTCCTAGACTTAACAATAACAATATCAAATAATGAACACCTATTTTCAATTTATCATAAACCTTTTCATACAGATATCACAATTCATTATGCATCGGCACACCCTTACCAACACAAAGTGGCAGCATTTAATAGTTATATACTAGACTTATAAACACACCAATGTCTAGTGAAAATTATCTCAAAAATTGAGTTTGATAAAACAGATCGCAATAAATAATTGTTTTGATGCAAATTTAGTAGCAATATATTATATAAGAAAACAACAAAAATTAGCTTTACAACATATTTATCCAATCGGTGACAATAAGGCAAGAAATTCAACATTTCAACATTTATAGGCAATATTAGCAATAATGAAATCCTTCTTATAAATTCAAATTTAAATATAGCGTTCAAAACTTCAACAAATTTAGGTTCATTTATCAGAAATTAAAAGTCCCCAATTAATAAAGAAAATGAATCAGGTGTTCATAGATTGGAATATACAGGTTAAAATTGTTTTGATATAGGTAGAACAGGAAGAAATTTCAATGTTAGAATCTCAGAACATAAATGCAGTTTCATCAATGGAAAACCGATTCGAATTATTCTAATCATCTTAGGGAAAATAGTCATTCTTACAATTCGGAATTTAAAATCCTATATTCTGAGAATAGAGGTATAAAACTCAACCTTCGGAAGTACTTGGGATTAACAGATTTAGGTATTCCCCAGAAATTCTTAATGACCAAATAAACATAAATAACTCACCCTTATTGAACTTGTTTCCTAAACACTAGTTCAAATACAAATAACTCTGAATGGATTGCCTCTTTAGTCTATATAAGTATACGTTTGTTGAGATAATTTTCAGTGAAAATTTTTGTTCAATTATATTTAGACAATTTATTTGCAAAGTCCATAGTAGCACGAAAACACTTTAAGATAATTGTAAAGACTGAACAAATTTTCGTAGTTGTGTTCAAGAGTCTTAAAATTGGAAGTATTTAATTCATGTTGATTTTTGTGAAATGTTAATTAGAGAATATAATTCTTTTTATGAGTTCATATAACTTTCCAAACGGAAAATATCATAGTAACGTAGTTTAAATATAACCAAAAAGTAAGAAGTTTTATATAATTAAAAACTAATTGATTATATTTAACAGAACTATTATTAATCATTGATGAGCATTTTTTCACAGTTGAAAGTTGTGTTGCTAGAAGCAAACATTCTATGGGGGCTGCATGGTCTCCACCATACCCAAATTTACGATACCAGTTGAGGGATAACTATATTTATTGATTTGAATATTCTTCTCTATTTTATTAATACTTTATTTATATAATTATGTTTGGACGATTAAAGTTAAGTAGTCATAGAATGTAGAATTATGCTATACTAGGTGTTCACGCGAGATGAGACATTAAAAGTATATGGAGAAAGAAATGATCGATTGGAAAAACTTTCTTTGTTGTCTCGAATGTGATTCGAATTGAGTTCCGAAAATCTTTGTTATTTCAAATGACATAATTTATGTTTTTATTTTTTGTTATTGTAGAAAATTGAATTCTGGACAATTTTTTCTCATATCATTGCCACCTGAAATCAACCGAAAGGAAGATATGAATTTTTCAATCGGAATTTTGCAATTTTTGGTTATCTCTTAGAAGGCATCATAAAAATACTAAAGATCATTATCGTTTATTTCTAGCTCGTTGTAGATAAAGAGGTTCATCCAGCAAAATTCAATGCGTTTAGAGGTTTCAAGGTATACAGAGTGTTTCCAAAGCATCTGGCATCGTAGTATATTCAAAGGTACAAAAGTCCGTTTTTTCAAATTAGACTACACACACAATTCACCTCGTAATAAAATTCATCGATCTGTTATAGGTTTTCCTACACTAAAATGCATCGTTTCCGAGTTATTTGCGATTTTATCCGAAAATTTACGATTTTTCGCGCAAGGACCCTGAAATTCGTAGATTTTATGAGTGGAAATCTTTCAAAAATTGTAATTCGATCTCACAATCCGAGACCCATCTCAAAATTTCCGATAGAAATGTGCGAAAACAATTACTATCGAAGTGTATTGAATCTGACTTCTCGTTTTCTTCTTTTCTAGTAGGTTTAGTAGTAATATTTGAATTATTCTGTTTCAGGACAATATGTGGATTTCAAAACGTATAGATTCAAAATCATGACCTTTTCCTGACAAGTAACTGATGTAATCGGGAATATCTACTAGAAAAGAAGAAAAACGAGAAGTCAGATTCAATCTACTTCAATAGTAATTGATTTTGCACTTTTTCTCTCGGAATTCTGAGTAAAATTACTTTGATGAAGATTTTGAGAGATCAAAATGCATTATTTGAAAGATTTCTGGTCATATAATCTGCGAATGCCAGGGTCCTCGCGTGAAAAATCGTAATTTTTGGGATAAAATCGCAAATAACACGGAAAAGTTGCATTTTAGGTATAGAGAAACCAATAACAGATCGATTTCTATCAATATTACGAGTAAAATGGTGTGTGCAAAAATAGGTAGCCTTATTTGAAAAAACAGACTTTTGTACCTTTGAATGTACTACATTTTTCCACATGCTTTGGAAACACCCTGTATACCGTGAAACCTCTGAATGCATGGAATTCTGCTGAATGAACCTTTTCACTTATAACGAGCTAGAAATACTAGGCTGTTTAAGATCCTGCCTTCCACTCAGAAATAGGGTCACTTTCAAACGCATTCTCCAAAAATTTTTCAACAGATTCTGACGCTACAGTCTTTTATAGTAAACAAGTTTCGCTATTGAAAAAAAATGAACAAGACATTGCAGCAGCTAACAAATCGATCAAAAGAATGGAGAAATTGCACGAATTACGCTTCGAATTGCTTCCTCATCCCTCGCATTCCCCCGATTTGGCCCTCAGCGATTATTATTTTTTTCTAAATTTGAAGAGATGGCTCCAGGAAAAAATATTTGCGACCAATGAAGACGTTGAAGCCCGAAGGATTATTTTAAAGGTCATGACAAATCGTACTAATCAAAAGACGTTGGAACGTTTAAAGACCGTTGGAACAAGTGTATTGAGCTAAAAAGAGAATATGTTGAATAATAAATACAAATTTTGGTTTGAATCTTATGTTTTCTTTGAGAGGCCGGCAGCATCTTGAACAGCCAGTAATCGATATTGATATGATACAATAAAAAAATAGAAACATACATTATGTCATTTGAAATAACAAATATGGTGTGAACTTCTGGTATAACCACAGCCACAGCATTGAAAATATTTTCAACAACAAAAATTTCTCTAATAAGTCATTTCTTTCTCCATACACATTTAATGTCCCATTTATATATATAAGAATAAAACTTTGAAAAAGATATTTATTATCAATCAAAATTTTCTCCTCCTTAATACTTTGAAGGCAATCAATATAAACTTATATAAACATAATCACTCCAGAATATTGAAAAATCGGCTAGATTATCAAAGGAGAAATGAATGAATAATTTGATAAATCAATATGGAATTGGGACAATTTTCGACCTCGCTCAATGAAGAATAAAACAAAATTGAAGAAACATAATGTGTGAAGTTGTTTCCTAAATATAGATATCATATATGACGGCTAGTTTATTTTTAAATGAACGTTATTATCGCACTTTTTGTACTGTGTATCACTTAGTGGAGCTTTTAAATGCGAAGGTTGCTATTTTTGTACAAGAAACTGGCAGTATTAATGTTGTGAGGTGCAGCTTTTGTTGAATCACTGTTCGAAACTTTGATTGTTTAGCGATGAATATCGATTATTGGCCAGCACCTAATTCAACATGAAACATTTCAATGCTTTATGCTCCGGATTGAAGAGACCCATACGCTATATACGAGGGTTTCGAAAAATTCACTTTATGGGAACAGAGCCTAAAGTTTTCCTGATAATTGGATCCTTCAGAAACTTATATATTTCATGAAAGTATCTGTAGAAAAGATGATATTGGATCTTTATCATTCACCTCACTCCTGAGTAGCGTAAGCCGAGAGATTCAAAGGCAATACAGATGCTTATTATGGCATTGCCTTAGGCGGTGACATATTACCGTTAATTGGTAAATATAAATGGTGCGTACTGTTTCAAGGTAGCTTACGTAAACAAACGGTAAAACTTGATTCTCTTTCATTTAGTAGTAGTCACTTTCCTTTTGGCTGCTGGATGAAATCATAATTCTCATAATTACATACTTACCAAACATTGAGTGTTTCACTTGTTAATGTAGATACTCATCATTCACCTTTTTCACATAGAAAATATTAAATATTCCAAAATAAACCACTCAACCTCAACCTTTTATGCATTCAATAAAGCTCCATACGATATCATTTATGATAAACTTGCAAACACTACTTGAAACCTAAATTACCCACCTTTATGGTGAAAACTTTTATAACACAATGTATAGTATCATTCATAGATATGTTCCATTATCGGAATTTAAACCTTCTAATTATCCTCGCTGAGTCAAAAGAGCCACACGTAAGTTGATTCGTGAAAAAAACTCACGCATAAGTGCAATAAACAACATCGATCTTTAGTTGACTATAACACTTTCTCGAAGTTACATGGTAATTCAAAAATTGCTTTAAAGAGGGATGTGATAGATTATATAAAGGCTAAGGGTGAGATAGTTCAGGACTCTAGTTACTTTTGGAAATACATTAACAGCTTAAAGAATGACAATGTCATTCCAAATTCTGACTGTAAATAATCAGGAAGTTAGCGGAGGTAGGGCTATAAGTCATCGTTACACGAAATCCTTCAAGGAGTACTATAGTGCAGATGTAGGCGATCACTTGATTAGTCAATCAGTATTGCGATGCATACCTCCCATCAATCAACTTAGTTTCCAATACTCTTACGAATGTCAAATTTACACATGATTAAACCCTAAAAATATTAAATTTCTTGAAACCCAAAAATACACGCGGACCTGACTAAATCTCCTTATCTTCCATTGTTTCGTGTGCCCAAAATTCGGTTGAACCCCTTTTAGTGATCTCTGTCTCTAGACAGCTAATGTGACTCCGATTTTCAAATCTGGAGCACGCTTGGACATTTTGAACTATCATCCGATTTCAATTTGTGACGGATTTGAAGTCTTCGATCAGATGCTTGATAACTTACATTGAAGAACAGCATGGTTTCTGTCCTGATAAAACGACGGAAACCAATTTACACTTCCCTATCGCATCAGCCGTAGGTCCTACCTTCGTACAATGTTTGCATTTAAACTTTTGAATGGTATCATCAACAGCTCTGATGTCTTGAATTTATTCTCTCTACATGTTCCCTTGAAGAGCATTAGAGGGAAACATCTGTAATCGTATGAATTTCATAAAGCAAATTATAGAATTCATTCTCCGTTGGATC
Organism: Cryptolaemus montrouzieri; assembly: GCA_013387265.2. NCBI lineage: Eukaryota > Metazoa > Arthropoda > Insecta > Coleoptera > Coccinellidae > Cryptolaemus > Cryptolaemus montrouzieri. The sequence goes on from JABFTP020000186.1 coordinate 5,599,236, forward strand.
AAATTGATCTCGATATTTTCTCAGAAAGCTTAAATTGTTTCAAACCTAAGCTGAGACACTTCCAGTATTGAGCCAACGTTATCGTATTGCAAAACTGTATTCTTTGGTTTTATTGTTCATGTTAATATATAGGCTACTTGTAAAATGATTTCCTTTAATAAAGATATTATATCATTGTTATAATGTGTTGAAAACATTTGAGACAAAATTGTAGAATACTAAAATATGAACAGAAATAAAATCATCTAAATTAAAACGAATAATCAACAATCATAACGTAGAAAATCTTAAATTCAATGCAAAAACGATATATGAACTTCAGATAAGAATAAATCGTCTGTAGGAAACATTGTAAGACTACATAAATTTTCTCCTTATCATATTCAACCTCATCTAACATGAATAAAGCTAGTTCATGCCGAAAGACTACGATTTTATGAATGGCTATGGAACAAATAGCCTGAAAATGGACTCTTTGCCAAGTACATTTTGTTCGATGATAAAGGTACCTTTCATAAAAATGGAAGATTTGTCATCTTACATTTTTCAATTTGTTAGAGAAGATTTTTCTTGTATTATAAAGCATGTTTCAATGAATATAACAAATTGATGGAACCTAGCTCGTTTATAAGTTGAGAAACTCATGGCTGAAGAAGCTTCCCCTTTAAAGCTTTCGCATCAAAATATAATCACAATCGAAAATATTGATACAATACTACTACTACATTTTATCGAAAAAGTACCGGAAATTGGTCAAGAATACTCAAAATACTTATTTTTCATCCAAATTTATTGTATCGCCTTCAAAGTAGGTCCCTTCCGAAATAATATACACAACCAAATTTATATAGAATCACTCGGTATTTCACATTATTGATTGTTTTTGACCATGGATCTTTGACTACTTGTGAAGAATTAAGTATGATAGGAAATGTTGAATTATCACCACATGTTTGGGATATTGTACTCAGTCATCAATGAGATTTGAAACTGTGAATTTCAAAATTTAAAAAGCTTATAATCATAATTGAAAATGCCTTACATTGGATTGCTCAATGTGCAAAGGGATCGAATAATTGCTCCCGTTGAGAAAGGGGTGACGCAGAGGAAGATAGCGGCCACAATGGGGGTATCACAGGAGGTGATTTCAAAAACCTAAGCCCGACACGTGGAGCTACAATCTTTGCAAAATAGGCCTAGAAGAAGTCGTATGAAAATCACCTCTGAAGAACAACTTTTTGTGCCAAATTGCAAGAAGAGACCCTAGTGGGTCGCGCCCCATATTCCAAAGGCAATTTCTGGAAGCAACAGGCATCAGTGTATCAGTCGAAACCATACGTCAAAGACTTCGTTCAAGGGGTTTATACAGCTGAAAGCCCTCAAGATTTCCAGAGCCAACCAGACAACAAAAAAATAACAGACTTAATTGGTGTATTGCGCACCAAAATTGGAATATTGAGAATTTGCGAAATGTTCTTTTTTACAATGAATTCCAAGTATACTCAATCGGACGTAGCTATTTATAATACCCTAACAATTTTGCTATGTGTGTAGTACACTGGTCTGCTCCAAGAGTTGCATTGTTACCCATTATGTCCAACGTCTAGAAGAGTGATAAAATCGAGTTACAGGGTATCATTAGTGATGGACAAGACAGTTTCAGTAGAGAACGATCAACTGGTGAGCTCTTTGCATATGTTACGTATTTTAGAGCATCAACAATCTTAAAGGTCTTCGACACACACGCAACCTTGATGAATAAACTAATCGAAATTGCATGGTTGGATTATTAGCTTTCATTTCAGTAGATCGATTCAAGTGGTAATTGAAGGTGTGACGAGTGAATCTTTTCAGGTTAATGTAGGAATACCCAGGGCTCCATATTCTCGCCAACTCTTTTTGTCTTGCAGAGATTAAAATATTTAGGTTTGCAGACAACTGTACCCAGGTGTCCTCAATTTCCAATCAGCATCCTATAACAGCTGAAGAGTAACACCTGCAAATGTCATCATCAGTCAGCTTAATCTCGTCCACTGCTGTACATGAGCCTCTTGTAAACTATGCCAAGCCTCTCTATTCTGCGCCGTCTGCATTCAGTTCGACTTGATGTATTTTATCTTTCCCATAATTTACAATTTAGACCTCTTTAAGCAGCGAGTAAACACACACATATTCAATCATCTTGGGATACAACTGTGACACGACAAAGCCTTCTCCCAGGAGTTGAGAATAAAACAAATAATCGAAACGGACTGTTTCAAATGGTGAAAAGGTGACAGGTTTCCTTTATGACCAAATTTGGAATGAATATTTGCCAAAAATAGACCGTTCATATTAAATGGACCCCTAGTTTATTTATCATTCACCTGCAAGAAAACCAAACCCTGGAAATTTGATGTGAATAAGCAGGGAATGAAAGGTTGAAAGATATTTTTAACTTTGAAAACACGAGCGAAATTCATCTTTGTCTCTCTTATGTCTATATTCATTCCAATGCATCACGCTATATGTCACACAGAAAGGATAGTTGATCGATTCGTTCTGAGAGAAAACGAATAAGTTCTATTAAATTTATTGCTTTTCTTTGGATTTCGTGAGATTTCTTGTTTGGATGGATAGCACGAGACATTAATTGTATTCGTGATCCGTAACTCTTCTTCATTACACTATCATGGATCAGATTACGGTATCTGAATGAATTTCTAATTCAATTTGAGTTAAAATACGAATTTTGAACCTTTGGCGTTTGATAATTAACACAAATTATAGCTTGTTCATTTTCCGAATCTACGCGTGATGAAAACTTGTCATTCGCAAGAGATGCTCCAACTTATTCGGTGATTAAAAAGATTTTCGAAGTAATAAATTGTTAATGTAATAAAATTGACGGCGCGGAAAATTCAATTGGGAAGACTCGACATGTAAAAGGCCACAACCCCGTCTCAACCGCCTCGTTAGCTGAACGGTTAGTTCGCAAGGCCGAGGTGCTTGGTTATCCGGGTTCAAGTTATGGATGTTGTCCTTGAACAAAAAAGTGAATTTGACAAAGACATATATTGAGCTGGGCAGATGGCTACTAGCTAAACCCATATACCATCGAAAGCCAGATAACTTGTAATCCAGAGTGGTGGCAGTTATCATTTCACAGTCTAAGTGAGTGGTTTAGAGTCCACTATGTGTCTCATGGTAGGGCCAAGCCTGTGATACTGCTATCCGTAAAAGTTAGATAGCTCTCTCGATAGAAAGTCGAACAGAATTCAACAGACTCAAAGCTGTAGATATTCGTACAATTAATTTATCAGAGGAAACCTCATGGAAACAATAAGTTTTCGTTATAAATACACATCATGTGAATGCAGGGCTAAAAGTTGGAAACCAAACTATAACATCCAACAATGAATAAATCTTAGCAAACGCATATGAGAACAGTTCGAGTAATTCGAACTTTAAAAATGATTTCTTACGACATAAAAAGAACAAAGAAGAAGAATTTATTGATACATCGAAAGTATCATTCCATAAACATTCCCATTACGAGGCAAGAGCTCGATGGTGAGATTTTTGAACTGAAAAACTCTACACCAGGACCTGATAATATTCCCATGGTGTTTCTGAATCTAACCTAACCTAACCTATCAAACGAAGCAAAAAACCACCAAAGTAATAATAATTCCACTAATCAATCCAATAAAATCAGGACACGATCCGAAATCTTATACGCCGATATCCGTTACCTGAGCACTCAGTAAATTACTAGAAAAATTATAAACTTTCCTGGACTCTAGAAAACAATAACCTTAAAATTCCCGAACAAACTAGCTTTAGACCTCGTCGTCCTACAATAGGTAACATTGTTGACTTGGCATGTGAAGTGCAAGAAGCACTGGCAACAAAACAGAAACGCCTCTCCATATTTTTCGATATAAAAGAGCATTCACCAGTGCTTGGAAATACTACATTCTCAAAAAGCTAAAACAGTACAAGATATAGGAAATTGTCTTGCATATATTCGAAATTGTCTAAGCAATAGGTATATCAGACTAAAAGTAAATAGATGTCTATCCAGCGAACATGTGCAAGAAAAAGAACTCCACAAGACTCAGTTATTATCCCCCTTTTTGATTGCCATTAATGACATATTTACCGGATTAAATAGCCCCATGAAAGCCAGACTATATGCTTATGATCTAGTAGTCTTCTTTAAAGGCAATAACTTGAAAACTATGGAACATTACATACAGAAATTCTTAGGAACCCTAGAAGATTGGTCTCGCAATACCGGTTTCAAATTTGCAGCACTGATTATTACCAATTTCTTTTGATCTGAACACCAACAACATGTGGTTTCAACAAGACGGCGCTACGTGCCACACAGCTCACACCACATTGGATATTCTGCACGAGCGATTTGAGGGGATGCTCATCTCACGTGAAGGTGATGTTAACTGGTCACCGGGATCGTGCGATTTGACCCCGTTAGACTTTTTCTTGTGGGAGTTTCTAAAGTCGCAGGTCTATGCAAATAAGCCACAAATCACTGCGGACCACAAAGTCAACATAACCCATGCCATCGGTCAAATTCTTCCTGATTTATGAGCCAGTCATGGAAAAATGGACATTGCGGATTCGTTCTAAGGAGTTACAAGCCCATTATGGTGAAATTGTGTCAATTCATTCATGATTACTAAGAAATATAATATATGTATAATATGAAATCTAATGTCCTAATTTGCAATCCCTTAATCATAGTAAAAACGAAAAATCCATCAAGACTAATCTTAGACTGTCTAATACAGTGTGTTCCAACGAAAATTTGACCCCCTATAACTCCGAAATGAGTAACATTAGCGAAAAACACCAAGACACGTCGATTTTTGTTTCGAGGGGAGCATTTTCGAAATAATTCGAAACTTCTCAGATCAACCCCTACCCCAGCAACCCTAACTTTGAAATTCATCATAGGAATAAGGGTCGAGTGGCACCTTACTGAAAAGGTCTGTCAATTCTCCACCTTGATTTGTCATTTTAGAATTTTAAATTAACATACAGGGTGTCCCAACCAAGGGTGAAGTTGAATTCTGGAAATCCCAAATACTAAATGAAATAGATTTATTTTGGCATAATGCAAGCGCAGGTTTATGCTCGGTCTAGAAAAACGACCTACACTTGTGAATTTGGAGTTGGTGCAATCAACCCCCTATTTCCAGCATCCCCAACTCAAAAATCATTCGATCGATAATAGGTCAAGTGGCACCTCGTTGGAAAGGTACTGCAATTTCCTCTTCGAATTTGGTATTTTCGAAATTCAGAATCATCATACAGGGTGTCCCGAAGCAGGAACATTGAAAATCCAAATAACTTTTTGAAACTGGTTCATTTCGGTATACGAGAACATGTTTGATCAGAGAATAGGACTTTCTTGTGTGGTTATAGAATTTTTGCAATCAACCCCTTCCATTCAGCATCCCCAACTTGAAAATCATACAAATAATTCAAGTGGCATATCTTCAGAAAGGTTTTTTGAATTCCAGAATGATTAAAGCATTTCATTCAGTTCGGCTCTCCATACAGGATGTCGCTTTCGAAAAATTCAATATCGTTATTTGAAATTATCAACTAAAATTAATTCGAAACTGTTAAAAGTATTGGGGTACGATGTGTTGAGCATCAATTACGAAGAAATAAAGCTGATTTCTGCATTGAAAATGTTCACATTTTTTCATTTCCATCTGGCGTGCAGTCATCTGTTATTTCTCATTTTGCAATGAAATATTATTATTATTCAGATCAGTTCCTCATTATTGTTGTTGTTCGTCAGTTGAAATTAATCTGAAAATGGTTTATTCCACTGAGGAAAGGGTCGAAATTGTATCGACGTATTTTCGAAATAACAGTTGTGCCAAAGAAACGGCAAGGATATTCGATAGGAACCATCCTGAAAGAGAAAGGGAGTCAGTCACCAGTACGTTAAATATTTGGTTGACAAATTCCTAGCTACGGGTTCGGTGGCAAAAAAACATGAAGTGGCATGTCCTGTCAGAAATGAGGCAACGGAAGTGGCAGTAGTGGGTCATCTACAAATGGAGAATACTACTTCGATCAGAAAACTATCTCGTCTGACTGGTGTATCAGCTACAACTGTCCATAGAATCGTGAAACATCACAAATTTCACCCTACAAGGTAAAATTAGTGCATGAAATAAACGAAGATGATCCAGATCGTCGTTTACAGTTTTGTGAAAATCTAAGTGAAAACCTAAACGCTAATCCAAATTTTCTGAATAACATCTGTTTTTCTGATGAAAGCACCTTTATGCTCAGTGGTGAAGTGAATAGACATAATTGTCGATATTGGGACACACAGAATCCTCATTGGTTTAGAGAGGCCCACACGCAAAGGCCTCAGAAGTTGAACGTTTGGGCAGGAATTTTGGCAATCATCTAGTTGGGCCTTTCTTTATTGAGGGTAATCTGAATGGAAATGGCTACCTACAGTTGTTAGAGGAACACATACATCCTAGATTGACAGAAATTTTACAGAACGATCCAACTCTTTCTGAGGACGAAATGCGTTTTCAACAAGACGGTGCTCCTCCGCATTATGATGCTCAGGTGCGCCAATATTTAGACGAAAATTTCCCAGGAAGGTGGATTGGTAGAAGAGGACCTGTTGAGTGGCCAGCCAGGTCACCAGATTTAAATCCCTAGATTTTTTTGTGGGGCCATCTAAAATCTAAAGTTTATGCCACAAGACCAGAAAACCTGGAGGAGCTGCGGATGAGGATTATCACAGAATGCCGACTTTTGACTCCTGAAGTTTTCGCTAATGTGAGAAGAGAGTTCGAAAATCGTCTGTATAACTGTATGGAGGTGGGCGGAGGTCATTTTGAACAATTGTTGTAATAATCAAGTTAGTTTTTGTTTTCAATTGAATACAAGTTCAATAAATCTCGTTTTCCTGTTTAGATGAGCATCCAATCAGTTTCTCCATCATCCCCTCATCCTGATCCTCACGCCAGAAAACCTCGATTGCCAAACTGAAACCAATGCCTCAGTGATTCAGAAAATAGAAAAATCTTTCTGGAACTTTGCCACTCAACCTGTAATCATTTGTATGATTTTTTGAGTTGGGGATGCTGAATGGAAGAGATTGATTGCAAAAATTCCATATTCACGCAAGAGAGTCTTATTCTCGAATCAAACATAAACATGTTCTCGTATTATACCGAAATGAACCAGTTTCAAAAAGTTATTTGGGTTTTCAGTGTTCCTGCTCCGGGACACCCTGTATGCTGATTCTGAATTTCGAAAATACCAAATTCGAAGAGAAAATTGAAATACCTTTCCAACGAGGTGCCACTTGACCTATTTTCGATCGAATGATTTTTGAGTTGGGGATGCTGGAAATAGGGGGTTGATTGCACCAACTCCAAATTCACAAGTGTAGGTCGTTTTTCTAGACCGAGCATAAACCTGCGCTTGCATTATGCCAAAATAAATCGATTTCATTTAGTATTTGGGATTTGCAGGAATTCAACTTTACCCTCGGTTGGGACACCCTGTATGTTAATTTAAAATTCTAAAATGACAAATCAGAATGGAGAATTGACAGACCTTTACAGTAAGGTTATTCCCTATGATGAATTTCGAAATTAGGGTTGCTGGGGGTAGGGGGTTGATCTGACAAGTTTCGAATCATTTCGAAAAATGCTCCCCCTCGAAACAAAAATCGGCATGTCTTGGTGTTTTTCGCTAATGTTACTCATTTCGGAGTTATAGGGGGGGTCAAATTTTCGTTGGAACACACTGTATGTATAATATAAAATCTAATGTCCTAATTTGCAATCCCTTAATCATAGTAAAAACAAAAAATCCATCAAGACTAATCTTAAACTGTCTAATATATCACACAAAAGCTAACTTCGCTTTTTATCTATTCCAGGACTTAAATTGGGATAGGTCTCATTTACCATGAGTTCCTACGACGAGACTGCAAGCCTATTAGTGGGACATCCTACCCTTACCAGTGCCTCTTCCCCATCAAATTGTTCGAAACCTGTTTTAATGCGTCAGGAATGTACCACGTTTTTGGTATCGTCACATCATCCTCAGCTGTCAGTTTTTTCTGACAGCGAAGAAGACGGTTCTTTATGCATTGAGGAAAACAACACCAGATCCGTTCCAGACATAGAACTGCATTGCAGGTGAGTAGAAACATTGAAAGAAATCTTAAAGAATACATTTGAAATCTGTAAAAAAGTCTGGGGAACACCAATAAATGAAGAACAAAGAAAGGATGTCAAGAGATGATAGAGACTTTAGGAATGATAATTGCTCGATCCAACATTCCAGCTAGATCCAGTGCACTTTTCGACAAGCTAGACCCAGCACCAGGTGCTAGAACTATCATGAGCATTCTCTCTGAATTCCAAAGACCCACACAATCAATTTTCATTTATACAAATGTGCACAATGTTCAACCGTATATCAATTTAATAATAAAAAACAAGTACTGTGTTTTAAGGAATTTTACTTAATAATTGCGATTCGTAACGCGTTTCACTACACCGTAGCTTCTTCAGACGAATGATTATGCAGAAAAATGTAAATGAGAATATAACTATAAATGTTCTTGAGTAATTAAAAGCTTATTGGGTTGCTTCTTCTTAAGTGGTTATTTATGACAGGTATATCCAATAAAATTAAGGAATAGATTGCTCCCCGAAAAGATTCAATAGAGGTGAAGGGCTTAAATCGACTTGTTCATTGATGAGTCTACCTGAGTGTTTGTATTTATTTATTTCTAAAGTTTCCCAAAGATCTACCTTCCAATATTTATTATCTGTATGCAAAATTTCAAACTGTGGGTCGAAAGAATGATTATTTTCTAAGAGATGATTCGCGTAATTTGAATCTGATTTTTTATTTGAAAAACTGCGTTTATGTTCCGATATTCTAATATTAAAATTTCTATGTGTTCTACCAATGTAGAAATTATCACAGTCATTGCAATTCAATCTATAAACACCTGATTTATTGTTTTTACCTGGTTTGGTTTTATTATTTTTATATATTTGCCTAAATTATTATTAGTTTGAAAGCTATGTTGAAATCATTGCTACTTAAGAATGATTTCAGTTTCTCACTTGTAATGCCAACGTAGGTTAAGGTGTTGAATTTTGTTTCAATTTATCGACAGGGTAAACTTCATTCAATGCGATTCTACTTTGTTTTTATTTAAAATATTATTTATTAGTTTGGGATTGTAACCATTATTTTTGGCTATTTGTTTAATCAAATTTAGTTCTTTGTTGAAATTTTCTGGTGATAGCGGGATGTTAATCAATCTATGAATAAAACTATTGAATGCTGACATTTTATGTTGATATGGATGACACGACGAGTTATGTATTATAATATCTGTATGTGACGGCTTATGGTAAATTGCGAAAACATGTTTTCCATTTTCATTCGAAATTGTTACGTCTAAGAAATTTATCGAATTATTGCTTTCTATTTCGGTTGTGAATGCAATTTTTGGATGTAATGAATTTATATGATTTTCGAAAATTTTAACTGTCTATCTGTTCCTGTGAAGCAAATAATGATATCGTCTACATAGCGATACCAGTATAAACAATATTTACGGAGTGGATGATTATGAATTACTTTTCTAAGTTATTCATGAAAATTTCTGCTAACAAAGGACTCAACGGATTGCCCATAATCAAGCCGTCTTCAATAGTATAATATTTGTAATTGAAATGGAAATAATTTTGATCTAAACAAATTTTTAATAATGAAAGAATATCTGATTTAATGATAGTATTGACATGATTCCTTTCTAATAATTCTTCAACTAAGTAATACGTATCTTTTGGAGGAATGTTGGGAAATAGATTCTTAACATCGAAAGAAATAAGTTTGGAATTAGGTGGTATAGTGGTATCTTTGATATTGGCAATAAGTTCGAAAATTAGATTTAAAATTGCGAAAATTTAAATTTGAATTTTCAATCAAAAATTCATACGAACTTATTGCCAATATCAAAGATACCACTATACCACCCAATTCCAAACTTATTTCTTTCGATGTTTTTCAAATAAAAATCAGATTCAAATTACGCGAATCATCTCTTAGAAAATAATCATTCTTTCGACCCACAGTTTGAAATTTTGCATACAGATAATAAATATTGGAAGGTAGATCTTTGGGAAACTTTAGAAATAAATAAATACAAACACTCAGGTAGACTCATCAATGAACAAGTCGATTTAAGCCCTTCACCTCTATTGAATCTTTTCGGGGAGCAATCTATTCCTTAATTTTATTGGATATACCTGTCATAAATAACCACTTAGGAGGAGGTGACCAATAAGCTTTTAATTACTCAAGAACATTTATAGTTATATTCTCATTTACATTTTTCTGCATAATCATTCGTCTGAAGAAGCTACGGTGTAGTGAAACGCGTTACGAATCGTAATTATTAAGTAAAATTCCTTAAAACACAGTACTTGTTTTTTATTATTGATAATGGAATTTTACCAAGTAAAAGCCTCCCAAATTCAAACGTATATCAATTCATGTTTTTCATATGATTATCTTCTTATAATCGGTTTAGAGCAAAGCCTTTCGTTTCATGTCGGTTAGATATTCGGTTCGTCAGTGTTTCTAGATGTTAACACAGAAGTTACACAAACGCTAGACATTTTCAAAGCGTTTTTCGCTATTTATTATCGGTACAGAAAATAAGGAATGTGAAAGAACGACATGGAGGTAAACATCGCGTTCCGACAGTTGCACAAAGCGCTTAGCCAAATGCCTTTATAATGTGCATTCTTATTCTTATCTACCTAATCTGCTATTATCCCAGACATGTTCGATGGGATTGAGGTATAGGTTTCGTGTCAATCCATTTGATTTCGTGAAATCGAAGGTAATTCCTAACGATATAATATGTTTGTCGCAAATGGTACAACTAAGAATGTTATGAGTATATACAGGGTATCCCAAGTTGAGTGGCCTACTAGACGTTAATGGAGAACTAATAACGCTATCGTTCTGAAATTTTGGTAGTTGATTCAGCTGGTCCCAAACTCTATTTCTAGAATATTTTAACCTTAATGGCACTTCCAGTCATACCGGAAGTGCATACTTACTTTGTTATTTAATATAGAACACCCTGTATATTGATGACTGGTTCGATAACACTCATTGTTCTTATTACAAAAACGGCGTGAGCTACCAGAATAATGAAAGGTGTTTTGCATACAAGACACCATGCGGGACATAACTCATATCCGACTGAATCTCAGTCAGTATACAAAGTTCTTTTTTTTCCGCCTCACATTTCGAAACGAAGAAACATCGGAAACTTTTTTCAAATTGTAACCCACTTTTTTTCAATTCAGTAGATTCGCCGTAAAAACTTAGTGAAGTTGAGTTAAATTGTGAAACAATCCGGTTTCATCAGCATTGAAGATTTCTTCTGGTGTGTATTCTTCACACAGCGCAGGGCACTTATGAGAGAGTCACTCTTCACTCACTCCTTCAGGAACGCCAGCCGCTTCACTGCAAACTTTTCCTGCCACAATATTATAACGAGCACGAAAACGTTGTACCCAAGACGATGAAAACTCAAAATTTTCCGTACCCATAATACGGGCAAAGTCGGCTTTTTGTTGTTGCAGAATTGGATCACTTATTGGAATGTTGTTTGCCCTCTGATGTTTAAACCATGTTAATAACGCATCTTCCATAACTTTATGTTCATTTGTCCTCGATCGTTTAAGTTTCAAACAGTTATTGTCGAAAAGAACCTTTATTTTATCTCTATTCTTCCAAATCGTACATATTGTAGAATGTGAAACTCCACACTTCTTTGCAATTTCACTATTTGACTCGCCATTTTCTAATCTCCATATGATATGAGATTTTCCTTCAATAGTAAACACTTTCCTCTTTTTTTGCGACATAGTAACGCATAAATACACAGTCTTACCAAAGGCAAAACTTATAAATCAAGCTGTCACTCACGCAGTCAGTTAGCGCACTAAACAATAAATATGCAAGGCCAAATGGCCGGGAAGAGGTTCGAATGAGGTGGGAGAAAGGGCGTAGGTAATAATACGCCTGAATATTACTTCAATGCTCTATAATAAGATCTAAGATCGTTCGTATTGTTTTGTTTTGGTGGGACTAAATACGATTGGTCGTTATAGTCGATGAATATCAGTAAAGTTTCGTCGTTATAAGCGATATGTTGCTATATCCGATGTTGTTATAGGCGGTATGTTTACTGAATAATTTACTAAAGATTCGGCCGGGACCTTACAATCTGGTCGTAATAACCAATCGGTCGTTGTAAACGATGTCGTTATAATCGGTTTTGACTGTGATTGTTCAAAGTGATGACCATTCCCTTCAAGACATAGTTCTACTAGACGTATAACATCCTGTTATGTGGCTCGCCTCAGTTCATCTACATCCAACTGCATGAAAGCATTTTGCAGTCTATCATGCAAATCATATCTTAAAGTCACAGGTTCAGAATAAATTTTATCTTTAAGCGATCCCCTAAGATAAAAATCCATAGGCGTTAGGTCAGGAGACCTTGGAGGCCACAAAGACGAACCGCTCGTTCCAATCCATCTAACTTCAAACATATCAGTTAAAACTCGATGATTTTCATCTGTGCGATGAGCTAGCACTCCATCGAGTTGGTAACAACAACGCCATGATTCAGCTACTGGTAAAGTGTCAACGAAGTGACTTACTACTGTCCTCAAAATCTCCATATAAAGTGCACCATTTGAGTTTTCATCATACACAAAATACGAAAATCTGTTGTCCTTCAAAAGGACAAAAGTCAATACTAAATTTATTTTCAGGATTTCTTTGCCTCGTAATTGTGTTCTGAGAAGAAGGATCTCACACAGTTCTGTTCGAAGCTGTGGATTGCCAGCTTGTAGTTTGGGCAAATGAAAATTTGTAAGGGTGCAGTTTATGTTTTTTTAATAATTCTGTGAATATTACTATGGAGTGAATTCAGATCATGCTCTGCTATAGCCAATGATGCTCGTGGTTTAACATCAAAATAAGCTAGAACGGCAATTTCATTGTCTTCATTGTTGACCACAGGCGATGAAAATGATGTCTTATTCTGGACCGTTCCAGTCGAAAGAACATTTCTAACGTATCTCCTGAATTTTTCAGCTGTCATAGACGGCATCTTTGGATATAATTCGTTAAATGTCCTACAAGTTCTACTCACAGTTCTTCTTTCATCTCCATGGATGAAAAATAAATTAAGTACTCATTTATGTAACTAGCCATTCTGTTCGAATTAATTCGACTGACAGTTAAAAGAATAATAATTTATCTATGATCACGAGCCTGTCAATGATCTGGGATATGTCTATGCACATGCAGAAATCTAAGCCTCCTTTGTCAACTTCAGATAGGTATTCGTTACATCAAAATGAAGTATCATCTTGCGATTATTTGAATAAAAAAATTGGGGCATTTTGTGGAGATAACACGAACTGCAATTTTGGAGGAAATAATATAAAAGTAATAATGTTTACTCAAAACTGGACCAATCACTCGGAATACAGCTGATAGGAATTGGATGTGGAGCCCACATAGTCCAAAACGCGATCAAAACTGCTGCTGATTGTGTTCCTGCTGACTTCGAATGCATCATTGTTGAAATTTATTCATTTTTCTACATCTACATCTACGAAGCTTTAAAAGAGTTTTGTGATTCAACTGACATAGAGTATCACAAACTGCTGGGCTACAATGAAACAAGGTGGCTTGCGTTAATGCCTACGCTTGAGAGAGTTCTGAAAATGCCTTTGATAAACTATTTTCTGAGTATCGACAAAAAAATTAGAGACAACAACATAAATGTTCTTGTTCAGAATTTATTGATATTGTAGGTTTTCCCCAGATTTCCTCGAGCTGTTTATGACAGGCCCTTAGAAAATCAAGGGGTTACTGCTTATCTCTCTTTCCAAATTTTTAAGTTGCCCACATTAACGCCGAGTCTTATCAATTGATATAACACGCTACAAAGGGTCGTTAAGAACATTATCTTCGAATCTGCAGTCGTTCCTGCTATTATAGCACGGAAACTTTCATGGTTGGTTAGGTTCTGGTCAATAATTTCAACAGAACTAATAGTCGTAACACCTTCACATAGAATGAATGGAAATAATTCATGACCAGCTAATTTATGTATAAAAATAATTGAACAATAAGTGTACTTCTCCATTTCGAACGTTTTTTGTATGGAACGCAATTTGGAAGCGAACTAAAATTACAGGTTCTTCAATTACGACGGCTCGTAGAAACATGGAGAGGTATTCAACAAATTAAGTCATTAGGATAATTTTATCTATGCAAGAATTGAACTTTTGGTGTCCCAGAATGACAAAGCAATTCACCAGAATCTGATAGAACCTGCCACAACTCAGTTTCTACAAAAGGGGGGTAATTACCGCAAATTTGATTGAATTTTCGAATTGTTTCACTGTATCTCAACAGAAAATATTTTTGTTAGATATCGAAAATGAATACCAGAGAATAAAATTCATGAAAAACCGGATCGGGTGACCTGGGAGGCCATGCAGTAGGTCCCTTCAAAGAGTTTTGTTAAAATGTTTGTTTTATACGTTTCATAAATTTTTATGGCGATGCCACCAAACTTTACGCAGATCCTTTGAGTTAATATGATATCTCACAGTCAGACTGGTTGTTGTTTTTCATTTGAGAAGAAATAACTCAATTCTGACATATGATACACCGATAAAAAGGATGTTTTCGTTAGTAGACCTGTACACGATAGATCTAAAACTTCTCTCTACAGTTATGTAGATTTCAAAAATTTTTTTAAACCAAGATAAACAGAAAGGCGCTCCTGGGTATCTGGGTTCCTCGATTGTGGCACTTTTATGAAAGATAATACACCCACATAGAGCCAGAAACGTTATGGAGTATCTTGATGAAAGGGTTTTAAGGCCCTGGGTGACCTGCTCGTAGTGCGGATTCAAATCCCATTGGGCATGTCCAGGATCCTTATTCCTTCAACAAATGCCCAGCAGCTTAGAGAAGTAATGGAGTATGGGAGGAACAATATTCCCCAAAATGTTATTGTCAATTTAATCAACATCATGCCTCGTATACTTCAAGTGATTAATGCAAGAGGAGAAAATTCTTACTAGAAAGGAGTAATCTATAGAGGATATTATTTTCTAAGATTTCCATTGCAAAAATGTATTGAAGAATTGAATGATTCGAAAGAAATGAATAAATAAAGAAATTCTATAATGAAATCGAACATATAGAAAATATTGGGGCGAAAGAAAATGAAAAATCACAAACTAAATTTGATGATCAGATAGTTATAAAGTGTGGTCTCATCTGCGATAGGATGCTGCATTAGGCTTGACTTGTCAATGAATTAATGAGCCATCTGTTCCATAAACCTTAATCCATATTCATTACCAATAACTCGATATAGCGACATTTATAGGTGTACTCGAGACTATTCAGAGGTGTTTATGACATAAATATGTCTATCCATTTCAATTTTCTCTTAACCGTGTGCTTCTTTCAAATCTGGCTTCAAAACGTATGAATCTAATCAATTCAGACTATTCGAGAACCAATACTAAATCCAAGGTCATTATATAATTGTACTCCGCAATTTATTTTTAGTGAATTTGATTGAAATTTTATTTCATTCAGTGATACAATGAAATTTATGCCTTATCTGATACTTTGTTGAAAATAATATTCCTACTGATAACCTGAAGAATGTTTATTGAGTTTTAAAATTTGATGTTGACTTGCGGAAAGCAATGGTCTTGCCCGAAAGCAACTTCAGAGGCTATATGTAATGGTGGTGAGATCACGTATCACATACTACTGCATTGCTTGGTGAGAGTTGAAACTGATGCTAGCTGTTGAGGTAGGTCATAGAATCAAAGAATAAGTTACATAAAAAGCGAGGAAGCATCTACAAAAACTATTTACAATTAAAAGAGAAGCTACATAAAGAGTGAGAAAGCATCTACAAAAACTATTTACGAAAAATTACTGATGTTTGGCAACCATTTTGAAAATTTGAAAGAATTTTATGATTTACATGATAATTTCACGAACATTACTTGAAAATTAAGGAAATAATGATTGAATATTGAAGTTTGAGTAACTTTTGTCGTTTTCTACTCCGAAAAATTATTTTGATCGAGTTTATTAATGAGATATCTATCAAGATCATCATAAAAAATTGTATGAACTGCAGAAATACGATTATGAAACCATACGTGAGAGAAATACAAATTCTGTAAAGCAGAATTCGAATTTCTAATAGCTGCTATAAGACATTCAATCAGTTAATAGAAAAAAATGCTGTAAGGAAAATTAAAAATCAGATTTTCAAGGTTGATTGTGGCATTTTGCTAGATGAACTTTCAACTTACCCTGTATTTTTGATATAGGTCACTACACAATATTTAAGATATAGATATATCTCTAATTTTCACTAGAGAACTTTTATATAATTTAATTATTTCAAATTCAATCAAAGATGATTCTCAAGTTGAACTCATTAGTTTGAAGGTTGTCAGTAGAAAGAAGGAAAGTGAAGATTCTAAAGCCGATGGAATATAACATCTGATAGTCGACGATGCGCATAGATGGAGGATTAACTGGAATTGGATGTTTTGAATTCAAATAGCTGTGACGTGATTTTAGCACTTACAGAGTGCAGTCTTAAAAAGTAATCGAAATTCGAGCTCTATAAAATGGAAGACAACGGCTCTGAATCATTATTACTAGAGCCATGGAAATGATACTGGGTGATTAGAGGAGTAGCTAGAACGGCTGCCTTCAGATTCCCCTTTCCTAAAATGGAACAAGTATGTTCAGCTTCGTGCTCGGCGCTTTACAGTCTGAAATCGGTGACAAGATGCTGAGTATGAAGTAGCAATACCCAAAACAAACATAGCAGATAGGACTGGACCAATTCCAAGGACCGTCTGTTCAAGGGTTCCTGTAGGTTCACAGACGACTCCAAAACTTCAGAAGGTGTTGGAGCTGATGTAAATGGTCGAGGGGATACCAAGAACAACCGATCTGTCTTGGCGTGCTTGCAACGTGTTTCAAGCAGAAATATTCGCCATTGATCACTGTGTTAACCTCTTGCTTGAGAATTAACAAGTAGGTTAATAAAACTCATCACCTAGCGTAGCTGCACTGAAGGCATTGGCATTCGACACTTATGGTACAGGAATGTCTATATCTTTTTATCTATAACACGATATATTGATAGGTGATCTCGTGTTTACGACATAAATATACTCTTCAATTTCAATTTTTTCTTAACTGTGAGTTTTTCAAGCTAGACCAAATTGTATTTAGGTTAATAAATTGATTTCCAACAATATTGCTACAGCATAAAACTCCAGAGTAAACAAGTTCGCGATTCTAATATCTCAGTTTAGTTTAATCTGGCTCCAAAATAGAATGAATCTGATCAATTCAATCAAGACCGTTCGAGAGCCAATACTAAATTCAAGCTCATTATATAAGTGGACTCCGCAATTTAATTCCATTTATTTTTAGTGAGTTTGATTAAAATTTTATTTTATACAGTGATACAATGAAATTTTACCTTATCTGATACTTTGTTGAAAACTATATTCCTATCGACAACCTGAATAATGTGTATAAAGTTTTGAAAGGTTAAAGGTTGAGTTATCTATATATAATATGAATTATTGAATGGAAACGTTGATTGTCATTAATCTTCATTGAAATCATTTATACTTCCGGTGAATAACAGGCAAAAGAGACTGTAAATGAATGTGAAAGCTCAGGAATAATATAGGCGATTGTTTCGCGATGATTTGGAATGAATGAAGTGGTAAAAAATCTCGAAAATTACGTTCATTGGAGAAAACTGCTTCGTTACTCCGTTAATTTCAATGGATCGATAAAAATACGACATACCATTTTGTTCGTTATGGAGTTCATTGAAAGATTGAGTTGCAATTTTATTCCTTCTTATGCTCAAGCATAAGGACGTTATCCTTTCTGTCGAAAAAGTATCGGGGATTGATCGATGAAACACAAAATATTTATTTTTCTTCCAAATTTATTGAATCGCCCTCAAACTAGACCCCTTCCGAAATAATACATTTACGAATAATAGAATAGAAATAGAATAATAGAAAATTGCAATGCTGAATTCTTCTAAGGGCTCAGGACCGGGCTTGATCCCACCCATTTTCATAAAATCATGTGGGACAGCTTTAGCTCTACCTCTTCAGATAATTTTCAATAAATCCCTTCAACAATGAATATTTCCAGATGAATGAAAATTAGCTAAAACAGTCCCTATCTTGAAAAGTTCTAAAAGAAGTTCAATTGATAACTATAGGTCAGTATGTATATTGAGCCATTTCCATAAGATTTTCGAGTCAATAATTACTGATCAGCTCTTTCATCTCTTTAGGGCGTCAGTAGCTCACTCTGTATCTTCTACAGTTTTCAATCAAAAATGGAAATTCGTTCACTGGGATGCGGACAAAGATAATACCTTTCTTTCGACCCATCTACCCTCTTCCAAATTTTCAAGGGTGGTCACCCCTTCTATAGGGGTTGAAATTCGAGATGAGGATGGTACTTGAAGATGACTGCCATTGATCAGCATGGATCTGTTCCACTTCACCTCACTGAAACTTGAATAGTCTCAGGGAAATAGTCTTCCCTATCTTTCAGTTGCTCACCTTGTATCTTTTACAGTTTTCAATTAAAAATGGAAATTCGTTCAAGGCGATGTAGACAAAGATACCACCTTTCTTTTGAGTCATCACTCGACCCATCTTCCCTATTCAAAATGTTCAAGGATATTTCAGGCAAGTTTTGTACTCCAAAAGATGTGCCCCTTGAAACAAAAATTGACCTGTTTTTGCGTTTTGATCAGAAATTAATATCTTGGTACATAATGCCTCTGTTTAGTTTTCGTTGAAGCACCCTGTATAGAAGAAACGATGTCAGCTGTAAACCTATGCCTCCAACAAAGTTATTTCAGGTTCAATAATAAAATATATCAACAATTAGATAGTTTACCTATGGGCTCTCCATTGTCTCCGTTATTAAGTGAAATGTTTATGACAAATTTAGAAAATAGAATTTTCAGTTCCTCCAACATCCTAACTGAGAATGTATTTTTATAGAAAAGATATGTAGATGATATCCACTGTATTTGGATTGGCACAGACATACAACTCAATAGTTTCTTACAGTTTTTAAATTCATTTCATCAATCGATTTAATATACAATGGAAAGTGAAAATAATGAAAAATCTTTCAACTTCTTGGACTTGTCGATTAGTAGACTCATGACTCACTCGTCTTTGAAATATACAGAAAACCAACCTATTCGGATACCCTGATTCAAAACAGTAGTTCCCAATCCCAGATTATCAAATTGAGTGGTTTTCATTCCTTTGTGCACAGATTGCTTTCTTTCCCACAAAGTCGGTGCGATTTTTCGGATTCTGGGAATCGCTTGAGTGTCCATCTTTCGGAGGAGATGTAAAGCTGTCGGTCCTGTCTAACAGAGATGTGTTGGACATTAAAGATCCCTTCCCTCGACACGAGAGGGGTTCGGCAAAATTCCCGGGTTAGTGAGGTGACAGAATTCCCCGGCGTGTCATTAGCCGAAAGGCAGAAATAGAGCACGTTAAAGGAAAAACAAACAATCAAAGTTCGAATTGTTGGAGCATCCACCGTATTCACCAGATTTGGCCCCCAGTGACTTCCATTTGTTTCCAAATCTCAAAAAATTTATGCGTGGCAAGCGTTTTTCATCAAATGAAGAGGTCATAAAGGCTGTTGCAGTAGACCTTCCGGATTCTCACTTCAAGGATGGGATCTACAGATTGGAGGATCGTTGAAGCAAGTGTATTAATGTTCAGGCAGATTATACTGAATAATACAGTGAATTTTGAACCAAAACATTGTGTTTTTCTTATCGAACGACAAAACTTATTGAACAACCTGGTAATTACTGACGAAATGTCTCGCTTTTTCTCAAAGAAATCTATTATATCTTCCGAGCTGCATGACTTTGTTGAGGGTAAATCAACAACCTTCAACTTGCTTGTTTTTCCAGACGACTGGACCTGTGCGAACGATAGAAATACCCTGACCGATAACATTTATTCAAATTTTGCCAAAGTCTTTGATCGCGTTCCAGTTATAAGATTTTTATATAAACTTGATAACTTTTACATTCGTAGAAAAATGAACCATTGGATAATGGATCACATTTCTGGAAGAAGTTTTGTGGTCAAGGTCGGCACTTTCTTTTCGTCAGAAAAAGATTCTGCTTCAGGGGTACCCCAGGGATCAATTCTAGGCCCTCTCCTATTCGTCGCATACGTTAATGACCTTCCACTTCACACCAAAATATACGCAAATCCTTTAACTCACCAGTTATCACTCCAGGATGAACTTAGATCGAAACATCAATGGTGCAAAGATTGGTTTCTTCCCCTTAACATCGACTCGTGCGTTGTGCTACACGTAGGCAAGAATAATCTGCGTCTCAGATATGAGATCGATGGGGTTAGCTTCGTTCTCCTTTTTGATTTCATGGATCAACGTAGATCTAGGAAATCTTGAAAACTGAATATTTATTGAACTCCACGTGTTGATATACCTTGCACTACTCCAAGATCTACCTCCAAATCGCTCCCTTACACATTTTGTTTCTTTATACCCTTGATCCCAAAATAAAGCTTTAAAAATTTTCTATCGTTTGTGCAATATTTGTCCATTTCTCTTGTGTATAGGTGTAAAAAATGCGATTATTTGTTATTTCCATAAATGAGAAACGTACATCTAATATGGAGAAGGGATTTTCAAATCTATCATACTTATTATTATATAATGAAGATCCTCATTTTCAAATAACAATACAACAAGCAATCAAAACTTCTGAAGCTGTGATTAGTGATAATGGAAAGTATAAACATAGTCTATCAAACACTCAATTACCAGCACATTAATAATATTAGCTTATCCTATCATATCAGTTGTATTCGATTAAATGCTTTAGCTACTTCAGTTTCAGATTGGATAAAATTAATTGTGCAAAATCCATACGAAACGGTAAAACAAATTAAGATATAACTTCGCGACACAATGATAAATTCGATCATTTTGATGTAATAAATCTTTTGAAATGTTCCATCTGAAGAAGCAATTTCTCTTACAGATAAACTGCTCAAATAAAACAGGTTAAATCCGGTAATCCATTTTGAGGTTATGTCTCCATGATAAATTTGCATTAATCAGAATAACTTCAATTCAAACGACGTCTTTTGGGTGAATTGTCCTTGAATGATTTGAAGAATATTATTTAAGAAACTCATAATTTTCATAAACTTAATTTTATCGATACGCAGATGATATTTTAACGCTTATATCACGTAATCGCTATAAGAAATTAAACTATCAATGCCCAAATTGAAATAAAAATAATTCATTGTTGTTCATTTTCCCTGTTTCTGCTTCTATTTGCCTACCCGAAATTGAAGGTTTGGCCGTTACAGCACATTACTCTTCGATCGTTACTTCCTTCCTATCACTTACATAATATTTAGAAACTATAACAAGTTTATATCTGTCTGATGAAGCTACAGTGTGGTGAAACCGGTCATAGTTTTGTTAATATAGTGAAAATCTAAATACTTCAGTTTTATTTCCTTGAAAATATGTATATCGATGTAACGACCTCCTCGATCAAATTATTGAAAGAAGGTAAGACAAGCTTTTTGGTCATTTGGTATTTCAAACTAATTCTAAGATTTGCGACCAACACACAGAATATCTGGTTCCTATTCAGACTAAAAATAACTCTACAAATCAAAGAGAAATTACATCCCTCCCGTTTCCGGAGTTAAGGAGAATTGAAACATTCTGCTGTAGTAACTTTCGTTCGTTATTAAACGTCAACAATTCCAAATTTCCAAGATGCCTTCACTGTTTCACTTTGTTCAACTTGAATTCTGCTGAAATTGGTTCTGACATTTTTGCACAATCAGTTAAGTTGATTTAGCGTTTTTCCTCAATCAAAGTTCGTATATAAGAGAAACAGTAATTCTATTCGTTCGTAGTCCGCCTATTTTCATCTCATTATTTGAAGTAGTTCAGGAAGTTCGAAAGAACCCTTGAACCGTACTCTACCGCCATCGTTCTCATTATATCTTTCGAATACTCTGCTTCAGCCCGCATATTTCAGTCAAGGTCTGGTGTACACTCATAAGTTCATTTTCACGGCTTTCGTGAAATCACCAGGATAACAACTGTCGCTATATTTTGTAGATTCGTGTCAATTTACACTTTTCCATGTCGGTATATTTTGTGAACTTTGTAGACTTCAGTTAAGATTTTCCGGTTTATAGAAAGTATAAGGGCTTTACCTTTACGGAAAATAAGGACCTTCTTGGAAAATTTCACAACTCTTCATTCAATTATGTTGTTTGGTTCAAATAAACATATTGTCATATCAGAGGGAGCCAGAAAACTTCACGAAATCATGAATTTCCAAAAATGGCATTATTTCAATATTTCTTCTTGATGTAGATATCGCAATAATTTGATCTTAACATTAGATAACCAATGTTATAAAATCGTAAATGTCAGACCTCACGTAAAATACAAAGAAGCTAATAATGGCCTCTGGTGGCCTTGCTAGTACTGCGGAAGAATATCCCTTATTGCTTTTTTTTATTCATACTTGTCTTGCCTCTTTTCTTCATCCACCCTGTCCTATTTTCTACTTTTCCTTTATATAAGTCAGTATCTCAAACCCATTCCTCTGTACTAACTTCTTATGCCACTTATTAACTATCCTACTACTTAGTTGTCTTCAGAAACCAGGCTGGTGCCTCACTCGACGTTCGAGTATCCTTCTCGTTCCTCTGCCAGTAATTCAATCGGTGGCGTACCCGAAAAAGCCTGGGCTGTCTGAGCAAATGCACAAGAACCCATAAAGAGGATATATCACCCATAACGAGGATCATATTGGGACTCCATACTAACCACCGCTGTATGCCACAGCACGTTAATGACACTCAAAGGTTCGCTCTAATCTTGCTCAGAACCGCAACCTTTGCCTGCTGTTATCTACATGTTGCTCGTGGAGAGTCCCTTTTCCAGAAATATCCCAAGGTATTTCACCACGTTCTTGTACTCTATGCCCTGTCTCCACAAACGCACCACTGGAGTACCACCCTTCCTAAGACCTTCAAAATTCTCCTCCTCGGCCTCGCGGACGCCGTGTCCGCCTTTCTCGACATGATACTTACGTTCTCAGTCACCAGCAATGCCAAGTTACCCGCGTAGGCCACCACCATCACTCCTTCCGAAAGTCTCAGTCTAATACTCCATCATACATGAGTTTCCACAAGGTAGGGCCCAGCACTGCTCTCTTAGGAACTGGCTCATTCTCTCAGAACCTTCTGTTCAACCAAACAACACGATGATACGCTCCCACCTGCCTGTGTTGTACGCGTTTCTTTAGATCAATCAGTACGATGACTACCCATTCCTTCCCTGCGCTATATTTGATTTTCATAACCTCCTTGACTGCCATCTGATTCAATTTGCTCTACTTGAACCCGACAACAACACAGTTTCCCAAGCGTACAAGTAAAGAACACTGACCAGTAGGACGAGGGTTCTTCCTGCTCCTTCCCCCCTTGGGTAAAAGTACTTCCCTGGCAGCCTTTCGACTAGCTGAAAGTCTCCCATAGATGGCTATATCCCCAAAATATATTAAGATCTCTGTTGGAACGTCATCAAAACCGACGGTTTCCTTGCGCTTCATTTTTTTTCTGATAGCTTCCAGTACCTTCTTCGTCTTCATTTTCCTCTGCGCACTTATCATTCTCACAATATTGTGTAGAACGCACTGATCCTCTCAGATGATTCGTGACCATCTGATAATCTAACCTAACCTAATCTTAGGATAAAATTACTACGTTTGACGTATAAGCATTGTTTACATTCAACATATGTCGCTGTGCGCATCTGTATACACAGAAAAATATTTCCAAGGACAATATCAATTACTGGGAGTAATAAGATAATTGAAAAACTTATCTAAATAATGCAATTTGCTTAACGAACGCTTTTTGTCGTTCTACACCAGATGTTGACGAATTTATATCGATCGTCCTACTTCCGCCAGGTCAAATAAGGTTACGTCGCTATAATCCTTCCTGTGTTAATTCATTTTATTATGTCGGCTGGAAGCTCGAATCCAAACCGCAACATTTCTTTCCGGTTTCTTTCTGTATGTTCTAAGTAATTAAATTTTCAACAACAATTAAGTTAGTTGAATGCAATGAAATAAAAGATTAAATTTCTACCAGCTATTACACAGGCGCCGTTTCGTTGCACAATAACTTCTTTAGATAATTCACAGAGTACATCTGTGTTCTTTTCGACATTTCCCAGCCGTACATCAGGCTTGTTTTCGCGTCGCTACCTCCGCTATATTGAACAAATGAACAGCAGTACCGAAGCGACTCACGGTATTTTCACCCTAAAACGTGGTTGTGGATCTAGAAATTGGACTTGGTACATTCATGTCGAGAAATCGTCAGTGTGATCGAAACTTGAGCTGTCAAAATCGAAATTTCTCTTCCGTTCGTCCTATTCACTCCGGATTCCATACAGATCTTCTTCTCATAGTGAACGATCATTATTCATCTCCAGTTTAGATCGGTGAAAAGAAATCAACAGTATTTCTAAATATTTTACATATCAATTCAGTTGGTATTGTATTTTTGAATAAAAGTTATGTTGTTTCTGTTAGTGAGACATTTGCATTGAAGGATGCAATAATATGTTAGGTTAGATAAGTTGCAGATATCGGTGAATTATTCACATTCTTTTATGGTTGAAGGATGATTTAAGATTTTGTTCTACATTCTTACTTGCATTTTCCTGATTTCATTCATTTTATTATTATGATGTGTGAGGCAACATATAAGAGGGTTCATTATAAAAAGAGTTAGTTATAAAAAGGTGGTCAGTATAAACGACATTAAATATAAAGAAGTGTTCATCATTAAAAGGCATTGACTATATTTAGCGTTCAGCAGAAAATGACGTTCAGTATTTTCGAATAGAAAGGCAAGTCTAACGGGTCAACAAGGTCACTGCTAATTTCGCTGAACTAACAAATAACTAACGACTTTGACGTTCAAGCGTTGATTATAACAAACATCTCCACTTGGTAGACACGATATAAATAGAAAGAAACCTTTTTCCGACTTTTCAATTCCATTTTCAGCTTATTATTGAAACTTTCTCCATTAACAAAGCGTTCATCTTTCATGTTTTCCATTTTTAAGCGTTGGTTCAGATGTCAAAGTTGAGTATAATTTTCGGGCCATCTATTCAAAGCAAAATGAATATTCGTATGTGATTTTACTGAATCGGATTACATTAGTGTCTTTCACAGACACTTGACAAATTCCATTATCCATATCTGCATATATCTATCCAATTATCTTAATGGTTTTCATCATAGGAGGGGTCGGACCTTAGGGACTACCATTTGTATCATTGGTTTCACTAATATTCGCAGGACATTCCATTCTTTAATGTCTTTGTTTCGAAATTTTAAATTAAATGCAATCATCTATTCACTGTGTAAACTTCTAATTGTTTTCTTTTGAAATATTTTCAGGTTATGTTCTATTTGGTCCTTCATGTCATTCACTTATTACGTTATCCCGAATTTTGTGGCCTGTTTTCCTCAGGTCTATATAGTAAAGTTAATTCTTCAAGTACTCCTTTCTTAAAAGCTCCTTCAACCCTGTGTGGGCCATGGCTTCCTTCGCAAATATACCCCAATAGCATCCTGTATTTGAAATAATCAGTCATTGTCCTTCTCGTTTTTGGCCTCCCTATTCTTCCTTTGACATGAACTGAAGCGTTCGAAACTTTTTTCAGCATTTGGAAGCTGCCTATATCCAAATTATATTATGTGTGCTTTGATGAAATGAACACTCGCAAATTTACCCATAAGAGAACTGCTAAATATTCTGCATGCTTTGATAAAATGAACATTATCATTCTGCAAGATGTCTTTGTTTGAAATTTGTATCCATTATAGAAGCCTCAAAACACTTGAGAGAACCGACAAAACCGACTAACTAAAACTAAACGACAGATCGTTGGGCCAACTTAGCAACAACAAAAATTTTGACAATTGTTTTGAGCAGAGTTTTTGAATAACCAATTCCTGGTACTTCTTGTTTCTAATGAAGAATTGATTATTAACTGAAGCCTACAATTTTTTTGCAAGAAGGAAGTTGAAGAGTGATGTTGAGGGTGACACGTGAACGAACAAAATGCTGCTTCGCAACATTTATCTTTTAATCAGTAACTTGACACTGTAGACGCTTAAACATCGCATTTCACTGTGGTTCAGCGTCGATATGATATTTCTCGTAATTTTAACCCTTGAAAACAACCTTCTGACATGTAGCTACATATTCACCTCCCCAAAAAGAATGCAGCATCCCAAATTTACTATCATCCTCCTGACAAGGTGGTTCCAGCATTTTGATTAGCTTTTGACCCCTTAGAGTGGTTGCGTTGAGCCAAAAATTAGATCCAAATGACCTCGACGAAGCAGTCGTAAGAGGAGGAATTCCATACCTTTTATTAACGTACAGAGATAGGGTCGTTAAAATACGAATAATAATATATGCAAATTCATCAGAAAAATTTATATATATAGCCAAAAATTTTCCAACCAATTCCTAAGTCCCCTCTTGGTCTGCTAGATCTTTTTTGATACTCGACATAACCGGTATTACGACTATAAAATGTTCGCAAACCACAGGCAGTGCAGCAGAGAAAGAAATTTGCTTCTAATGAAGAATTGACTGTTAATACTGAAGCCTACAATCTTTACACAAGAAGGAACTCATAGAGTGATATACAGGGTGAACACAACACTGCTTTGCAGTATTTATCTTTTAGTCAGAAACCGTAGACATTTAAGCATCGGATTTCATTGTGATTCAGCGAGAGTTTAGCGGTCGATTTGATATTCTCTGTAATAAATGGATCTCAACAAGTGAGATAATATTGCGTTCTGACAGGTATCTACATAATCAAAGAGAAACTAACGGTCAGCTCAAGGATATTTCGCAGAGGATTAACTACATGAAAATAAGGCTTCACAGACTGTTTATAATGGTCGCCAGAATAAGAACCCCAAATTTCACCTCCCCAAAAGGGATGCAGATTTACAATCATCCTCCTGACGATGTAGTTTCAGCTTTTTGATTAGCTTTTGTTCCATTAGAGTAGCGTTGATCCAAATATTGAATCCAAATAACCTCAACGAACCAACCAATCGCTAAAACTACTTCACTATACTAGTGGAAACCAGTCTCCGCCTTCTGCAATTCATGAAAATGGCCGTTTGTTATTAACGTACGACCCAGTATTACATAATATGTGAAACGTCACATTCATTGAAGCAAAGCACGACATTTATTGGATCAATTTTGATTATCTATTATGCAGCTGTATATGGGAAACATCGATTTGAACCTTAATAGAATCTACCAACGCGTACAACGTACGTTAAAACCCAAAATACATGTTTGGAAATATACTATTAACGTACCAATTTTACGTAAGCACCATGAAACTATATATGGGTCATTGATTCAAGTCTTGAAATAAAAGATCAATTATAGACATGAGATACGATCAAGTGAATAATTTCACAGTTAGATAAGGCACGAATTTATCAACCGGCATGCACATACCGGGTGTACCTGATACTAGGGCCACCCCTTTCTTTCTATTTGGAATATTTTGATGAAATTTGGGAATCGGACAACATTTTGAATTTGATAACATCAATATGTTTGACATTTCGTTTTCAGTTATGTCCAATTTTCAAAGGGGACACCCGGTATTTTTCTGCTTATTTTAATTGTTCATCTCATCCTACAACCTTTTGACATATTTTTTTAAAGAAAAACCAAACACAATCTCTTTTTTGCAATTTTCATCTTTCGTTCTAGAAGGCCATGAACAGTGACAATTGGCTAAGCTCAACATCTATCACGAAAATATAAGATTGTACTAAAAAATTTAATTGCTCATTTCGGTATGTCAAAGTTAATAACAAAAGAGTGAACAGCGAAATAATTATAATAAATTTTCAAAATTCCACCATTCTCACGAGCAGAGTAATGGAGTCAAATCTGGCGATCTAGCTTGTCATCTTGTACCTATCCATTTTTCGGGAAAATTTCGTCGAGATACCGCAAGACCTCCTTTGTGTGAGCTGCACCATCTTGTTGAAAATATATTTCATTCACAACAGCTAATGGCAACTCGTCCAATTCATATTGTATTTGGGTCCTCAAAAATTCCAAATATTTCTCCCCTGTCAATGAACCTTAAAAATTATAGGCCCTATTAAATATCTTCCCATCATCCCTATCCAAAGTTACGAAGACATCCAGCACTTGTGTGGCTGATAGCATCGTGCGCTATGCACTACTCGTCGTGGCTGTACAGCGGTGTTGCCTGATCTTGTGTTATGTCGTGTAACTTAGTGATGGTAACAACGTTGCCATTTCAAGTTCAGTACTTGTCAGCTGAAGATCGTCGAGAGACCCAAATTGCAATCCTGATTTGTGATAGTATAATACATAGTATAGTTTCTCATTATCACCCATCTAATTGTTTTTGTAGGTGTTATATCAATTTTTTTTTATTACAGACTTGATGTGAAAGGATGCAAACAAAACTTCTCATCGAATATGCCAGTGCGAAATCGAAGTTCATCAAACGCATTCCAACTGGCTCCGTACACATCGTCAAAACTTTATTCTGAACGTAGAACTTCCCAGACGCCAGCATCATCCCTCAGAATCGCTAGATCAGTTTCTAGAGAAAGTGTAAGATCTATACATCATTGCACTTGCCCTTGTCTCAGCGCACCGGTAAGTATCCGTTTCATATTATTTATTTCTAAAAGAGGCTGCTCCCTACCAAAACATTTAAAGTAACAAAGAGAAGTAATTAAATAGTTGCATGCAACATTGATGCATATGTTTCAGCAATGACGTCACTCTTATAGTAAACAAACACTGGTACACCATCGAATCACCTTTTATACAAAACGCCTTTCATACGTAGGTTGCGTTTTACATTTTGCATCTGACGAAAAAAAAAATAACTTCAACTGTCGTTGAAAATCGTTGCCCACGCAATTTTTTCTTGATGTGCGCAGACAAAATGAAATTGTGAGAAATTATCGCACGAAAATGTTCACGTGTTAGTTCCATTTTTTGTACTCACTCGTACGTCAAAGTGTTCGTGTACGTTTAGGATAAAAAATGTCAAAATACACGACGCAAATGTCGGATGAGAGTTGTCAACAGAGTGCCAGAAGCGCAAAATTTATGAGGCAACCTACGTACATATACATGAGTTTCTAAATAGATAGTCCCAAGTTAATCCACATTTTTACTGTAATAGCAAAGTATACTTTAGTAACAACTCATGTAAGATGCCTCAACGTATATAAACGAAGAATCGAATCGACATTTCATGTCAATTTCAGGAGTAAGTTTACGATTATTACTGGAAGCCACCCGCGGCATCCGTCCCCTAGATTTCATTTTCGTGGAAATTAGATGTTTTATTACAGGATTTATATTAGTGTCCTAGCATTCATATAAATTGTGAAATGTTTTAAAATTGGACTAATAATTTTTTAACGCTTAGTATACAAACTCAATTCCAAAAGTAACTGAACTTTTTGAAAATGGAAACAACGAGTATTAATTTTGATACAAATCTTTTTTATTAATAAATTTATTCACCTTCTGCATTGATACACAAATTTGCACGCGCCAACAGATTGTCAAACGACTTCTCTATCCCTTTTTTGGAATGGTCGGTCACCGCACTTTCAATGGCCTCAATGGAATTGTGCCGCTTTCCTTTCATCGACAAATGCAGCTTAGGAAACAGATAGTAGTCACACGGAGCCATATCAGGTGAATAGGGTGAATGTTGCAAGGCAAAAGTTACAACTCTTGAACGATGTGATGGGACATTATCGTGCTAAAGATTCCAACTACCATTTTCTCGATATTCTGACCGTCTAGTATAGAAATACCGTCTATACTGTTTAGACTTTAGAGTGACCTTCTTTGTCTCCTCTAGCATTCACACTACGGAGTACATAAGTCCAAATATTGCGCAACATGTCCAACATTTCGCAACAGGCCCGTGAACTCGTCCATAGAAATGTCTACGCCTGCGATTAGCACCCAGCTGTCTTCAATATTGACGTGAGATGCAAAGTATTTTTCGTTTTCGCTAATTTTCATTCTTCAATAAAAATTTATTGCTGAAAGTAAAAATATAATTTGATATATTCAAACTAACAACAATTGATCAAAAGCAGTTTGTTTGATATAGAAGTGACGTTCCACAAGAATTAATTACTAAGAATTCAAGGATTTATTAATCAAAATGTCAAACCATGTATAGAAATTACGTATTTCGAAATTGCATTATCAGAAAACATGAGAATTTTAGTTTTTTCCCCACACATGAAAGCAGCAACCTCTTGAAGAAATTTAAATGGTACAAACTTTATTGCATGTCAGTAGATTTGTTGACTCTGTAGAGCTGTAGTTTCAAAATCTTCCTAGAACTAGAAAATATATTTTCTTTACGCTTCGGCAAAAATAAACTAATTCAATATGCCTTTATGATTAAACTAGCTGACCCTACAAACGTTGACCCGTATAAATTTCAATCAATCTCCAATTTCTTCTAAATATTTCTCCTGCTAACCTCCAGCAT
Source organism: Cryptolaemus montrouzieri (assembly GCA_013387265.2). Taxonomy (NCBI): domain Eukaryota; kingdom Metazoa; phylum Arthropoda; class Insecta; order Coleoptera; family Coccinellidae; genus Cryptolaemus; species Cryptolaemus montrouzieri. Next base: position 5,630,199 of record JABFTP020000186.1, read on the forward strand.
CATAACGACGAGAACCAAAAAAAGCACACAAACTACCCATTCTATCGCCACGTTCGAGAGTACTTTTGAGTATAATTTGTATAGTTTTACAATTTTTCCGACTTTCCCTTATAATTATTACAAGTTTTCCTTTGTAAGAACCCTTCTCATAACGAAAAAACAAAAACATGAAGAGAATTAACAACTTATGTCGTTCTTTTGTCAATTATATACAAAACTTATCATTTTGGCAGATTATACAAATTTGACGATTCTCCTCCACTATCGTCTTCCCTGTAAATTTATTAAAGATCATAGAGAAGGAAATGAAATAAGAATCAATCGAATATATCATTTCCATTGCTAACAATGATCAAGGCACTTTATAATTTCTAAACTATACAATAGAAAAGTAAAAATGTTCAATTATTTACAATAACAACTAATATTGTCGTGAAACACATTATCAACTCAGCTTCTTCCCAGCTCAGCCGCAAAAAACCTGCTGACCAACTTCTGGTTCGCCAACGGAGGCTTTTTACCTTATTCAGCCTTTTAACCTCGTTTGTTCTCCTCTTTCCAAAGTTGGAAAAACCCTTAATATGTAAGCAGAGAACACCTAATCTGATGCCGCTGTGTCTGGGGTACAAAAGAGTTTGACATCTCTGACATTGAGGAGACTTCGTTATTGCGTAATATTCTACAGTTTATCATGATTTGTGAAGTTGTGATTCTGTCTCAGAGCAGATATGGATATACCCCCCTTCCGCTTGCCACTTGACAAGCTGAAAGGTGACCATGATGCCACCATCTCTGCTTGCATTACTGGATGTAGCATCCCTGCCTCTCCTATACAAATACACCTCAACTTCCACAAAACCGGCTGTTCAAGATCCAACAGTATAAATTTGAGCTTTAGTAGGTAACTTTACTTTCATACTCGATCAATCTTCCCTGGTCGAGACACTGATTATGTATTTGTATTTATTGAATGTTTGACCTCCTGAATCTTTCAAACACTATTTTTTTACGTGAAGACACATCACCGAAACCAAGAAAAGGCTTGATGAATACCATAAGGACCCTACACCATTTCAGTGATTTACTGTTGTGGTCGTACCAGTACAAGTGAGGTCTTAGAATGGTATTGGTCGATCAGAATGAATGTGTGTGAGGTACCTGAGGCTTTAGACATTGTTTTCTGTCTTTCAATATGTCGCCCATAGATTTCAGATGATCGACGATTCCGTCTCTTCTTGGCCTTCAGTAAGTACCTTTACCTTTACACTCGATCAATCTTCCCTGATCAAGATACTGATTTTGAATTTCTTATTAAATATGCAAGCTAGAAGTTCCTTCTATGGGTATTCCCAAAACGCCCTCTTTTATAAGTTCCTTAGGCCAGCTTTTTATTGAATGTTTTACCTTCTAAATCTTCCAAACGATGAAACGCTTTGACGTACACTGGAATGCTTTACATTAAAAGGCAAATGCCAAGGAGAACCTCCAGGGCTGTCGTGATCTAGTTGCACCAGTTCCCCTTCTTTTTTTTCATCGCCTCAGCCGTTTTCGAACTTACTTCTGCATATAGCAATCTTTGCATGAGGATTGTCTCATATGTCCATACTAGAAAGTGGAGAATATCGGACATACGCAATGTAGATATGAAAAATTCTGAAGGTGCTAGATTCTTTCCAAACTTGAATACTCTTGTCCGTATAATTAAAAAATCTTAACATTTCAAACTTTTCTCAACTCTACTCCTTTCAGTCATTTCAACTTCCATCATTTCTATCAATCAAAACTTAGGATAGTAACCGTAAGTTTTGTATGAACTTAATATCGATTTATGAATAAGTACTGTACTATTGCTTTATTAGTCCATTATTGGTTGAACGAATCCCTATTCATCCATAAACTATACGATCGAATAAGTAGTAAACTATACTCATAAATTAGTATTACCAATATCGTCCTATAGTAACGTTCAAATTGAACCCACAAATTTTATTATGTACTTTGAGTATATATTCATGCAGTTATCTAAATAACTGAATTAATGGTCAACCAAACCATAAATATTATTAATCAATGCGAAAACATATAACGGTCACAGAATCAAGTATATAATCACTAATTTTCCTATTACCATTTCATTTCATGCAATTCAATTTATAGATTGATTTTTCAATAGCGAGGAATTGCCGTAGTAAAAGATGATATCTAGTCTAATTAACTTGGATTGGAAACAATTTAAATAAATGCATAGTACTAGTAACTGGTAAATTTCAGAATTACACTGTTTCTAAAGTAATGGATCAATACGAGGGGTGTTTGATAAAACAGTGAGCATTTCTGGCGCTTTAGCTTCAGATGCATTATACTGCCTTCAACTGCTATATATTATTATTCTACCGTGATTTTCTTGTGTTGATTGAATTTTTTTCGCATAACAAAACATCACCAAACCAGGAAAGGGTTTGATAAATACTATAGGAACATCACTATCAATTTCAAAGTTTCCTGTTGTGGTCATACAGTACGAGTGACGTCGAAAGTTCAGGACGTCTTGGAATGCTACTAGTCAATCAGAATGAATATGTGTGAGGTACCTGAGGCTATATACATTGCTTTCCGCTTTCAATATGTCCGTCATACATTTTACGGTGAGCTTCAAACCAATATCGGCACCTCCGTCTGTTCACTTCACAAATAGATGGAGGAAGAAGGTAAATCAGCCAAAATTTTTAAAGAGAACATCCCAGGACCTGATTTGGGTGATGCTTTCAATACTAGAAAACGATCTTCCTGTCAGAATTACTTCAAATATCAAACGATCCAGGGCATCGTTAATCGAGGTGATGTAATGGGCTTTTTCAATAACGCTGAGCTTGCTTCGTCTACAGTGAAAGCTAAAAAATTACATTCTGTCACAAAAGTATCGAAAATTACTCATTTAAAAAATCTACTTATAACGAGTATCAAAATGTTTGTTATTGCTAAGTTGGCACAGCTGATTTCTATACTGATGCGGAATTTGAACGTGATGCTCGATTTTGTCAGTTCTCAAGGTTTCTTTTCATTAGAGCGTAACGGCTAGAAATTACGTGGACCTAGTGCTGGAGCCCTAGGTGAGTGAGACTCTGGCGAGGTTCCCACGGTAAGAATTTCACTTTCATGCAAGATAATGCTCCTCCAGATACCAGCAACCTTGCGCGACATCATCTTGAAATAGAGGGAATCGCTATTTTGGACTGGCCAGCTTGCTCTCCAGACCTAAATCCTATTGAACACTTATGGAATAATCTCAAAAAGAAAATTAGATCGCGCCAGGATAATTCCAAAACCCCACAGGAGCTCATCCAAGCCGCCACAGATGCCTAGATGAAATCAGGCTTGTATCAGGGCAAGAGGAGGTGATACAAGCTACTGAGGTCGAGAAAGAAACAACTCCGTGAGAAAACAATTTTCAATTTTTTTACTACATGCGGAAAAAGTCTCTCATTTTCTTTCATTTGTTTCTTTGTTAAAATAAACCTTAATTTATTTCTTTTTTCAATTGAAATATCTCAGAAAGGATCAATTCTAACAATTCGAAATTTCCAAAATCCCTGAGGTAATATTCAAAATATCAGGTGATTCCATATAAATTTGGCTGTGTACTTTCAATTTATAGACCTACACCTTTCTGAGAGTTTCAATTTTTTTTATGCAAGTACAAATCTGTGGTGTTCACTTGGATATAAGACATTGCTTCTTGCCAAAATTCATACTTAGGTACACGAAAGAGACCCAAAAGGTTTCGAATCTTTTGCGAGCGTCAATATTCAGAAGAATATGATATAAACAGCCATATTTTCCGGATACGTTGACATAAATTTGATTATTTCACATCTTTCAGGAATTGTACAGGGTGGGCAAATTTCGAAATAATTGTACGGCAGTTAAGTGAAATATTTAAGAAGAAATTAACCCCCTTTCTTGATCGCATTTTCAGGGACTAGTTTAGTGGTGCCAAAGTTTTGCTGATATCTCGTTTCGTTATGGATTTCTCGAAGTTTGGGAAAATCGTCCTTCGCGGATATCTCGGTCATCACCAAAGTTAAACAAAAATAAGTTCGACATTCTGCTGGCACTTTTTTGAATAAAATACAGTGTTGTGTAAAAAATTGTTTTTACCTCAGTATAAGTTATAATGCAAACATGCTTCTTTTTGAATACGAACTATAGGAAATTTCACACCTATTGGATGCAGTAATTTTTTTCCTTTTCAAAAATATATAACACTTGTAGTCAGTTATTGCATTCAATACCTTTTTTCAAAGAAAAACCTGAAAGTGCCACAATTCTAATCATTAGATGCATGCCCATCAACGATTCATATTGTTCTATGACTGAAAACCACAGATTTTAAAGATCATATCTAATATCATGGTTATTTCTATGATTTGATTCGATTCAGACCATAGTAATTAACTGTGGTCTTAGAGTTTGACACTTACGATTCCAGTATATAGTACAGTATACGATCAGTATAGGTATGATGATGAAAAGTTATATTCTTAGTGGGCATGATTCAGCAGCAACGGCCGAAACATATTGCGCTCGGCATTCTGGAGGAGAACCAGTTTAAACCCTACAAAATGTGAGTCTCCCAATTTTTGTAGCCAGACTAAATTTCTGCAATTGGTATCTAGAAAATATCCTCTTTTAGAGAAGTCATATGGACAGATGAAGTCCGCATCACTAGCGATGGGATATTTATTCGCTTCAATGAACATTTGTGGTTCGTTGTAAATCATCAACGCCCTATTGATGTGCAGCATCAAGAAAAATATGGTTTCAATGTGTGTTGTGTACTGAAAGATAGTTGCGTTTTGGAGTTTGAAATTTTTGATGAAAATTTGAATGAGAACGTTATGAAGAAATCATCACATTGAAGGATTTCTCGATCAACTTCCGTTAGCACAAAGATCAAATATTTTTTCTCAACACGATGGTGCTCCTTCCGAGCAAACAAGGGCCATCACTGATCTGTTGAATTTGAATTTTGGACATAATTGGATAGGGACTAAAGGTCCTGTGAGATGGCCGCCTCGTTCCCTGACTTGACGCTACTAGATTTTTTTCTTTGGGGTCATGTTGAGGATTCACTCTACAAGAGGAACAGTAACAGTTTAGAAGAGTTAAAACTTTCGCCGTAGTGTTTCTCGGCGATGTAATTTATGCATTGAAAACAATGAATATTTTGCGATAAAGTAGTTTCCCCCATTTGTATCGTTAGGACTTTTTGTTTCTGTTAAAGTGTTTTTAGTTTTCGTTTGAGAAAAGTTTAATGTCATAGGTCTTGTTTTTCATAATAATATATTTTTTACTCGCATAACTTTCTAATCATTCTAACAGAATATTACCAAAGCAACATGCATGGACTCATATGTTACGTAAATTCCTCGGGTTGACGAGTTTCGAATTTCAAAAAATTAATGTTCATCTATCATTCGATTCATGAAGAGTAAGGTGATTGTCGAGCTCTAGACCACAGGTAACCATCATCTCAAAAAGGATCTTCAAAATCTGTTAATGGGTATGCACCAAATGAATGGAATTGTGGAAATTTCAGGTTTTTCTCTGAAAAAGGATATTGAATGCATTAGTTGTCTACAAATGTTTTATATTTCTGAAAAGGAAAAAAATTGCTGCATCCAATAGAGGAAAAATTTCTTAGGTTTAATTGATAGTATTGATGATTATTTTATGCAAATTCATTTTTAAATTAAAACGAAATGAGACCCTTTTGTCACTTTTCCACAATTTATTCAATAATCATGAACGGTTTCGACCCTTCGGTCATTTTCAAGTGAATAACAATATAATACATGAGTAGGCAAGTACAAGTACAGAATGAAATTTATCCTAAATATTGAGTAGTGGGAATCCATTATGCTCTAGTTGGCTGTGGAGGGTAATAAACTGTGGGTTTTTACATAGTTTGTTAATCTCCAAACTTTCCAACAAATTCATCTCTCTCCCTTTGTTACATTTATGAAGGATTTTAAGATTGTTCAATGATATCCAATGGTTAGTTGATTTTATGTGTTACAATATTGGCGAATTTTTATCTGAGGATAAGTTTGTCCGACATAGGCTACCTGACATTCATTGCATTTGTTTCGATAAATTCCTGATTGCTTGAATTTATCGTTCTTTTGTTTGGCATTGAATAATAATCTGCTTGAGAATGAAGTAGTTATGTTCAATTTGGAAAAGCAGTTACTAATTTTGTTAGAGAGTTCGCCAGTGTATCTGAGACTAGTGTATCTTTTTTCCGGGGTTTCTACGATGCTATAAAGTAATTGAGAGGTAATACGTTGTTCTTTGCGTTTTATGATTGTATTTAGAAAATGTTGTGGTATGTTGTTATTTGAGGCAATTTTTCTGATGATATTAAGTTCACTTTGAAAATTTTCTTTCGAAAGGGGAACACAGTAAGCTCTATGAATCAAGGAAGTTTGTGACTTAAATGACTGAACGAGTCCATTGGAATCGATGCGTCTGTGAATGTTTCCTTTCTGTAAATTTTATAAGTGAGTTGGTTATTTGAATTTGTAATGGTTAAGTCGAGGAAATTAATTGAGTTATTATTTTCTAATTCATAAGTGAAGCTGATGCGGCAATGTATTTTATTCAAGGAATTTAAAAATAGCTGAATTTGTCTGTTTAAACCACGAAAACCAACTAAAATGTCATGTACATATCTGCACCAGAAAGTAATGTGTTTTTTAGCGAAAACTGTGTTTAATATTGAGTTTTTCTCTAAATTATTCATGAAAATGTCAGCTAGTAAAGGGCTAAGAGGTGAACCCATTGGAAGACCTGAATTTTGTTTAAAGAATTTAGATTGACATTGAAAGTAACTTTGAAGAAGATTGCTAAGTTCATTAGTGATATACGGCGGTGTGTTAGATACGGATAAGATTTCTGTATCAAGGGGAAAACACTCATTCGTTGGAATGTTCCGGTACATATTTTTGACATCGAAAGAGACTAACTTAATATCTTGAGAAATTGTGAGATTTGAAAGTTTATGTATGAGATCTACAGTATTAGAGAATTTTTGATTCAAGAATTTTGCTAGTTTACCTGATGGTGTGTTTATATATGACACTACAGGTCTTGCAGATTTTAATTCCTTATGTAGTTTAATCAATCCGTACATTTTTGGAGCCTAAACATTCATTGGAATCAGTTTCCTCTTCTCCCATTCTGTATGTGCTAGGTGTTCTGACAAACTTAGCTCTTCTTTGATTTCTTTTATGAAAAGTTTGGTTGGATCTTTTGGTATGTCGGTGATATCCATTGTTTTAAGTACATCCTGCATCTTTTTTTCGTATAGGTCTTTATTAAGGCATACTTTACTATTGCCTTTGTCAGCTTTAGTAATTATGAGATCTTCGGCTTGGATTTTGCTTTATATGGACTTTTCAACTAATTCTGATTGTTAGTTTTTGTGTCAGATTTTCTGATAATTTCTGTGAGTTTGTGTTTATGGAGGCTTGGGTTGGTAATGATATCTTTATGTTTTTATAGCCAACTCTGCTTGCACTCCAGTTATTTCCTTGTCTGTTTTGAATTTGTCGTTTTCCGAGGTGAATATTAGTCCTTTGTCAGCAGATCCGTTTGAACTTCATCAAAGAAATTGTTCGATAGATTTATGAATCTAGGATATTCTTATGGTTTGTATTAAAAAAAAGCATTATAACTCGAAAACCACTGAGCTAAAAGAAAAATTCACACAGCACTGTATTCTACCTAAAAAAGGGTAAGTAAAGAATGTCAAACTTATTTTTATGTAACTTTGATGATGATGGAGATATCCACGAGGGACGATTTTCAAAAAATTCGAGAAATTTTGAATGAGTCCAGGACGGAAAGAGATATCATCAAAATTTTGACACTACTAAACTGGTCCCTGAAAATGAGATCGAGAGAGGGGGGTTAATTTTTCTTTTATCTGCAATATTTCACATAGCTGCCGTACAATTACATCGAAATTTGCCCACCCTGTACACCTGAGAATTGTATAGCAATCTTAACCCGATACCTTCACCCCCTTAGGAAAAGGTGAATGAATTCATTATTGCAATTTTCTCTTCATGATTCCATTGAAGATTTACAGTTTTTATAACTGTGTAATAAGAAGTTATTTATCACCAACCCTGTACGTTATGATGCTCCGGATTTGTTTTCCTGATTCATCGCAAAAATTGAAGGTACCAAACGAAAAAAAATCAACAAAAAATGGTGTGTTCAGATAATGGCCCTGTTAAATATTCTACTTTGATTTCATAAATTTCATCACCCTCAATATTCAACCCTTATACTACAATAATAAACGATCATGCGACGATGAAAACGACACAATTTGGAATGAGGATATTAACTCACATTTTGCTGATGATTCCAATTTTACCAAAGGATCGAGGGCAGTATAGACGCTGAAAATAAGAAATGAAAAATTACCAACATTCACATTCACATAAATCAATGAAAATAATAACTGTGACTATTGAAACAATGATATAAAGAAAGAAGTCATGGCAATAAAAATCTAATCTCTTGAATCTCTGGAATATCCTTATTCAAACAAATAAATCGATAGGTGTACTGTATTAATTCATTTTCTTACGGTATAATGATGGCACATTCGTGTATGCATGAAATAGATCTTGCGATCCACATTATAATAGGGGAATATAACCGTAAGTAAGTTGCTTTGCTGAAGATGGTCTTTGCTATTTGATTAAATGTGTTAATCGATACGTTGGTGTGATGAGCTTAATTGGCAGTAGAGAATACTGTAATGCTGCTTTTATAAGTAGATAGGCGTTGTTACTTGTTTGCTAAATAAAAGCAAATTGAGCAGAGCTGAAATCGAAGATAATTAATTTCAACATATTGAATAGGTACTAAGACGCGTCAAAGACTTCATGCGAATGATTATAGTGAATCAAACAGTTAATAAATAAAATAATGAAAAGTTGATAAATAAAATAAAATATCTCAAAACAAAAAGTTACTATATGCGAAATTTCGCAATGTGTAGACACATTGAAGAAAATTATTATTCAAGGAACAATATTCAACCTTGCGTAGAATGTTAAATATCCTCCCTTGAAGGAGCTAGTTTTCCGATCTACTCTTCATAATCACCGTTAACCGGAGCCACCAGGAAGTGATACAGCACGGTCAGATGTCACGAATAGGAATAATGGACTGCAGTTTCGGTCTCGTTTGTTGTTCCTTGAATAATAATTTTCTTCGAAAATAAAATATTATAGAAAAAAGTTTGTTACTTTCATCACTTTTTAAATGATTATGTATTTGCGTAATTACTGTTTTTCATAACTTTTTTTTTCTAAATATTATCAAAGATTTTAGTATTGCAACAGCGTACGTCAAAACCGTTTTATTGGGTTTTTATTCATTCCAACCATGAAGCTCCCATTATAATTAAATTAACACATAACCATTAGACCATTCTTATGAGCCCAAACATGCTAGATCTGCAGCAAATTGCTAAGGTGTTTGGTTATCACAGACTACTTGATGCTGCAGCATCAGATAAAGGTGTTCATGTCTTGAAATTGCGACCAAAATAAGAGCGCATCTAAAATCAATCGAACATGTGATACATTGTTAAGGCGTTTTGTCGTCAAATAGGAAATGACCTGATGATATGATAACACCCCATATAGTTAAAAATCATTCCGTTTCTTACGTCGGGGATGAAAAAACAATAATTTTTCGACGGTAATAAAATATTACGCAGTGAGGATGGGAGATGCAGCTGTGGTTGCTCAAGATGATTTAATGTGTGTGTTCACTAGCTTCTTGAAAAGGGCTAAATTGTAAGTTATCCGTGAATGTTCTTTCAGCAAGAAGCCATTTCTTAACATTTTACATTATTAAACTGCTTTTTCTGAATTTTATTTGGATTATAATCCCCAGCAATACTAATTTTGAGTGGAACAAAATATTCAACGGTTGCGCAATGAATAAACATTTCCCTGTATAATAGCAGAAAGAGGTGAGATATTACATAGTCACGAAACGTCATTAATTATTATTTCAAACTTTTGGCTGACTGACAAATGCGTTCGCTTCGAATGAAGAGATCGATATTCAACATGTCTAAATGTTATAGACATAACGAATATGAACTTCCAGAATATTCCAATCATTATACTCTAGCATCTACATTAAGAGGAGGAGATTTATATCTGAATGATGAATGGGAAATGAACTTCAAAGGATATAATCTGAGAAACTCATAGCTTATGAGGTTCATGTTTAGCATTTTTTCTATTTTGTATCCACTAGACTGTATTTTCTGCATATTCATTGAGTTTAAATGGTGGAAATGTTGGAATATAATCATTTTGATCCAGGAGATCAGCATCCCCATGATAGTATTATATTTTGAAAAGAGAGGAAAATTTGCTTTCTTATTGAAGACTATCTTTTACTTTCGCCAGTAGTTCAACCGAATGGTAATTTGTTCCCATTATCACAATATTGTTGTCTTTCCATCTGGCAAACAACAAATTTGTTGAGTCTTAAATGTATTAAAAACAATCTCTAATAGTCCCGATTGCCCTAAAACCTCTTTCTCCCAATGTGTTTGGAACATCAGTGCTGGTAAAATAATTATCAAAAAAATATAATGTGATACACATTCTTATAGTTCCAAAACGACTCTAGAGTCAAGAGATCATGAACTTTTCACTACATTTTCCTCGCTAACAGTAGATGATTTTGCACCACAACACAACTGCATGGCAGAATGATGAACAAAATATTTGATCATAGTTTCATCTATGAACAACTAGACAGATCGTCATGTAGACTCCAAAATAATACCTAGGTAACCTGTGGTATCCACTGAAGAGTAATATTCCGACAAAAACCTTTATATCTAGTAACACAAAACGAATGATTGTTTTTCTGAGTTGCATATCGTGAATGGTCTGCTATAAGTTTCAAAATATCATCCATCAGCTTCTGAAAAATTTTCACCAGAGTTTCGTTTTTCAATTGTGTTATCAGAATATCTATGCGTTTCATTCATACTAAGGTGAATTGTATCCTCAGTCCGAATTGGTAAAAGTTTTGGAGTGATTTTTTTTTTTTGGTGGATTTAATTCAAAGTTTCAGTTTTATTTTATCCATTCTGATAAGGGTATGTCTTCATCGTCGCTCTCTTGAAATTTGTCATATTGTAACCAATTTTCCCCTGGTACATCTTGGGGCAGGTCGGAAACATCGCTTTCATTTTCATCTATATCCTCTTCATCCCTTAGTTCATCTACTTCAATATCTTACAGGTTTTCCAATAAGAGGTTTCATTTTGAATAACCCTCTATTTCACTTTTGAAGCTGTCAGTTTGGGACATTTGACAAGGAGAAACTACGCCATTGATAAAAATGAAACAAAACACGCTTTAACAATGCATTGAAATTATTAAAATTTGAAAATTTTGCACTCACAGTTCGCATTTTCTGGGTCGCCGTGAAGCATCTTCTCGACCGGCAATAGTGAAACTGTCAACAAACCCAAGAGTTATTGTTGATAAGCCTTACTATCCTCAGCGTGTCACTGTTTGGTGTGGTTTTTGGGTTGGCGGTGTCATTGGACCTTACTTCTTCGAAAATAACACTGGAGCAACTGTTTCTGTGAATGGATTACGCTATCCAGTGATGATTAATGGTTTTTTTATAGCCGAAATTGGGGGGGACTGATCTGGAGTACGTTTACTTTCAACAGGACGGCGCTACGCGCCACACAAGCAATGAAACCATCGCTCGTTTGAGAGAAAAGCTTCCTGACAGTGCTATTTCTGGAAATGGTGATCAAATGGTCGCCGGGATCTTGTGATTTAACACCTTTAGACTTTTTCCTTTAGGGCAACGTGAAAGATAAGGTTTATGCCAATGCTTCACAATCGATCCAAGACATTAAAGATGGAATTCAAGAAGTTATCGAGGACATACAGCCGCAATTATGAGAATTGGTGTTGGAAAATATCATAAAAAAGATATGGTCCTGCTAACGAAGCCGTGGCGGCCATTTGGCTGATATAGTTCTCCATTCTTAATGTCATACTTTCCTTTTAATAATGAAATAAACATATATTGACTTCCTCAAAAAAATACTCGTATTTTCTCAATAACAAAATGAAACCTCTTATTGGAAAGCCCGTTACGTTATGATAATTGTGATTATCAATATTTTCAAGTGCTTTTCATAAAAAGATGCAGTACGCGCACCAATTTTATCTAGATTCATTATAAACTGAGTCCATAATAAATGCAATTCCAGTTACAGTTTGACTCACAAAAACTCATTGTCCTTAAACAAGAACAGCAGCGAAATACGAGCAATAACATTTAAAAAAATTAAAGTAATTTCTGATTATTTTCATAAAGTATCATACTAAATTACTGAGAAAATGTACAAACTCAGAACCAAAGAAATAAATAAACATTAAACACAGTCAACCTCAATATACACAATAAAATCCTAGAAGTCTTTTATATTCACTTGGTATCTAACTTCACAACTAGATGTCTATAGTTATATTATCTATGAAGTGTCCCCACATGCGTACAATGCACCAAATGGGTTAAAAATAAAAAAGCTCAATGAAAATAAAATGTCACCACCTTTTAAATTAACCTAACCTCATAAGCAATAGCTGTTTCAATCTTTTTGTCCGCGTTTCAAATATGTCTAGTATAAAAAAACACATTTCTATATAAAAGTGAAAAACCAAAAACAAATATCGATTTTCGCATCTTTAATTGAAAGAGAGGCTATAACTAACATTTAATATTAGCATAGTGAGCGGGTGCCATTCTGAATTAAAACTGAACTGTTGTGAAGCGCATGTCAACTTCTATTCGATCAACATTTCTGTGCTTACGGCGAAGGAAATGGTTCGAGATTTTTGTTTAATTCGAGGAATAACAGATTTTTACAGCAAACAGAGGAGCAAATACGAAAATCTGCATAACTTTTCATTCTGAACAGTAGAAACTATAAATAATACTATCTGTATCTATATAATACATCTAAGTAGTGATTCATAATATAGCAGGAAATCATAATATAAAAACATTTCAAATTAATATCTGGCGAAGCCATAAGTTGGGAATGACTAGTTTTAAAGAATTAAAAATAATATACTTGTTAACACTGCACAATTCCTCTATGTTCATTTCGTTTAAAATGCACAATGTTTTCTATAAAACATAAAAGAAAGAACATATTTCTTTTCTGATCCCCAAATCAGATTTTCTATGAATTGAAATGTATTAAAATCCCGAATATTCTCAATTCTCCATTAATTCCCAGCAAAATGGATAAGCGTACAAAGACTTTTGCTTCTCTTCTTCTTCTTTCCTTCCTTCTTCACTTTCTTCTACAGAGCACCATATTCTGACTTTTGGATACATTCAATTGCTGTTATAATAGCAGTCCGATGATATGATTTCCAGGTTTCATGCAGCTCATGTCCCGCACCTCCTTCAGTTATACCAACCATGCCAGGATCGAGGATAATACGACAAAGTTCTCAACCGGAAGCTTCGATGCCATGCTGCGGAACGAATTGCGTGCACGGAACAGCGCCCTCTACTTCCTTAAGACAACTTCGAGATCACAGCGAGAAAGAAGGAGGAATCGCTATGATAGCGGCAGATTCCCTCCGAATCAATGGTGCTATGCGAAATTTTCGCCAGGTATGAAGTTGTCCAACTTACTCGAGAATAGTTTTATCAACAATGAATTCACTGGGCGCGCTAAATTTTACGAAAACTACAAGAAAACGAATGACACATATAGATCACAATGTACCATTAGGGTTACAATTTTTGCATCATTGGTTCATTTTTATTCTCCACATTTAAATAAATATAGAACTGCTACTTTATCGACACAATTTTGATATAATATGAATTTTCATTCTCATTCTTTCTCAATAAATTTTTTTCTGATAATTTATATCTGAACGAAAAGAGTCAGTCTCATCTGAATCAGTTGTACCGAATCAAGTACACGTTTATGTACATGGAGGCATTTACTAGCGCCACCGGGAATTAATGGTAATAAAGGGTAGATTTCAGATAACTACCAATATCTACCGCAACGCTACACACTGTGTCTGCAAAATGCGATCTGTCGAAAACCTAACGCTTCTTATACTTGTCTGGCTGTCAATCAGGTGTACATCAAAATGCGAAATTTATAGCTATATGTATCAACACATTAAAGACTTTTAGGCAGGAAACAATATTCAACCTTTCGTAGATTGTTAAATATCCTTCCCTGCAGAAACTTGTTTTCTGATCCACCATTCGTATTAAGTCAACCTGGGCAACACAGTAGTGGTATATACCGGTCATATGCCATGAATAGGTGCAATAGACTGCATGTTTGATCTCGTCAGTATTGCACACCCTTTCAGAACACCAGGCCAGACTGCCAATTACAATTTTTTCTCTACAACCATCAACAGTAAATAAAACAAGAGAATAAGTTTCAGGATTTTCACTGAAATAAGTATATCGGGACACGATCACATTTTTTAAAAAATTACCGGAAATTGATTTTTTAAATAATCTGCTTAGAACGATAGTCAAAATTCTTGTTGTTGTTGAATTGGAACAACTGTTTTCTATACTGTCATTTAATTTCTTTACAATGCTCGAGTTTGTTAGTTCTCACAAGTGTTTTGCGGATTTTACAATAGAGAAAAATATGGAACAAAGGATTTGTCTCAAATCTTGTATTACAAATGGAATTTCGTGTGCTGAAAATTTTACAGAAGGCTTACGGTGAATCGAAATGATCGAAAATACGTACATATGAGTGGCACAGTGCATGCACCAGCTTACAAGGCTACCAATGAGTTTCTGCCCAAAAACTCAACAAATACCATCGTACAACCATCATATTCACCTGATATGGCTCTGGTCGACTTTTTTCTTTTTCCAAAATTCAAATTACCACTTCGTACCCGTTTTGAATCGATAGATAAAAGAGAATACAATAAATTTGGATGGAAAATAAATATTTTCATATCACTGACCAATTTCTGGCACTTTTTCAATGAATGTAATTTTGAAGAATATACACTCCCCACAAAAATTGTCGCATCACTCTACTTTTACGATAATACTATATAAGCTTTTAGGTTGGTCATTCAAGAGTCGTTTGGTAACTTTCAAAAGTGTAGAATAAGAAGATATCATTCAAAAGAGATGAGTTTATGATGAAAAATATCAACAATTTTAGAGTTAATGAAAAATTAAAAAATTCTATCATCTTCAACAATCGAGTGTTTCCTCCCCGGGTCCTACATACTGCCAGTATACGCCCCTCAAACAAATTTTGGATGTACTCTTGGGTCACTGAGTTCCAAATTTCAAGAAGCAGATTTTCTAGTTGTTGGAGTGTTCTACAAGGCATCCTACGTTGCTGAATTTGCCACTCCATGTGGTCCCAAACATGTTCTATGGAATTCAAGTCGGGACTTCTGGCTGGCCATATTAAAATATCAAATTCGGCATTTTGCAGAAATTCTGTAACTACTCTAGCTGCATGAGGCCGAGTATTATCATTATCAAGTTTTCGCCAATCAATGAACCACAGGGTACAACATGGGGTTCAAGGATATCTGTGATGTATCTCACCGCTGTCATTATTCCAATATTCACTAGGACTAACTCAGTTCGACCATAAAAAGAAATGCCTCCCCCGAAGTTTTCGGTTTGCCGGATATTGCATTGCTGATACTGTTCCCCAGGTCGTCTGTATACAGGCATGCGTCTATCATTTGATACTAGACACAACCTGGACTCGTCGGAAAAGAGAACATTCGACCATTCTGGAATACCCCAATTTGCATGTTCCCTCGCAAATTGATGCAACTCGATGCTCTCTGGTGAGACGCGGGCCGGTAGAAGCCACCCTTGGTCTGATATCGTCTTCTCTGAGCCTGTTCCTAAAAGTTTGCAATAAAATATGCATATTTCTGGAAAGTGCAAGTTCATTTTGTAGCATTCTAGCCGTATAGTGCCGAACTCTTAGTGCAGTTAAACGAATCCAACGATCATCAACTGGTGTTGTTATCCGATTTATTTCCTGTCCGGCCCTTCTTCCATATTCCCCTGTTTCGTGGTACCGATTAATTTCTCTTGAAATAGTGCTTTGGTTAACATTCAACAAGTTAGCCACGTAATGTTGGCTTCGCCCCACCTCTAGAAGTGTTACAATTCTTACCACTTCATGATCACTCAAATAGCGTCCAGGAAGTTCAGCAGCCATTACAATAAATTCAAAGATTCGAAAATCAACATGAAACAGAAATTGTGTTGTGAAATTGACTATCTGTATATATTCTTGTTTCAGACGTGTTTGAGATCATATGGAAACAAATGTAACTACATAGATGAGATTTCTTTCCCCCTTATATGTCCAAAAACATATGTTGACAAAGAAACTGCGATCGAGCTGTTTAATAGATTGTGGAATTCAGAATACCAGGTGATGCGACAATTTTTGTGGTGTGTGTATTATCATTACTGGAAAATAGATCTTTGTGAAATTCTAGCGATTAATAAGCACAAATACTCAGTTAATCTCATGAACGAACAAATAGACCTAAATTCTTTCCCTATTGGATCTCTCCAGGGAGTAAACTATGAACTTTATGGATTTACCAAGTTTATAGCTATTCGGTAGGTACTTTGGGAATTTCGTCTCTCCAGTTCACTTATAAGTTATCATCAATTTTGCAAACTCAATAATCTGAAGACACTACTGTGATTCACAAATTTCTCCAGGAAATCCTCTAACTTACTATGGATTATTATAAAATACTGTAGTTACTCATTAATTTTCTCTCAACTGGTTGAAGTTTTCCTTCTTCCTTATTTCCAACTGCTTGCGCACAACTGTTCAAGTAGTCTAAAGATTGATAGAGGCAATAAAATTTGTCTCACTTATCAATTTGGATTGTCAGATATATTTCATTTAATTAAAACGCAATTTAAACAATTCATCACAGAATATGCTACATTAGGTTCGATTTAGTTTTCTTCAGTAAAATTTCATAATGACCGTGATAGTTTCTGGAAACAGGATTCATTTCTCTTTTTCCTTTGTGAAAGGTAATCTTAGAAATCAATTATTCAATAATCTAACCTTGAACGATCGCATTACAGATATAGTGTGTTCTGTTCTCAATAATTAAGGACTACCTTAATAAGCAGTACACTTAATTGCTTTCTTAACGGAATATTCTTCAAATTATTTCGAAGATGAGTGAAATCTTTAGTTGGAGATGTAATTATATTAATGGAAGTAGAGCATATATACATTCTGTCAGAAAGTATCGGAGTTTTTGGTCAGAAATTTTATTAATTATTAATTTTGATCAGTTATTTTGAACAAGATTTGAGGAAAACCCTATAAGCTCAAAAAAATATATATAAGACTAAGCTATACAATATGGTCGTAAACAAGCGCGCACTTGACATAAAGTAATATATCCCAATGACTGAGTCATTTTCCTAGCGTCGAATCTACTTTTGAATTCGAAAAGTCTGTTCGAACAGAAATTCTGGCGTAGATTTGTCTTAAAATTTCCTTTCGTCAGTTTGATTCTTGTTCTTCTTGTTCTTGTTCTTGACTTCAGTACCGAGAACTCCCTCTGTAGACAAGTAGGTGAATATCATGTCACCTCTGATCCGCCGGTCTGAGAACTTAGAAATTCCCAACATGGATAGCCTAGCAGGGTAATCAGGACGATGCCAACCGAAAGGGAACCTGGTATTCCACCGTTGTACCAATTCCAAAATGGCTTCGTCGTTCCGCAGGGAGGTTCATCCACTTTTCTGCAACATATATGTGATTCTTCGAGCTTTCGAGGTAACAATTGCAACATGCTCTGACCAGCTATGGTTATTTGTGACTGTTACTTCTAGGTCGACATGACTTGAAACAGTTTTTAAAGTGTGGCCTTCAATGGTGTAGGTGAAGTTTAGATTAGTCCTAGCTCTGTGTTGAACGCACACTTCTCCAAATTTAGTGGAAGTAACCATTCATGTGACCATTGTTCTATTTTAGACAAGTCCTCCTGTATAGTTCGTGGATCTGATAGCGGGAAATTGTAGAGCTTAGTGTCATCGGCAAAAAGTGTGCATTTTGACCTGATCAAGGAAGGCAGATCGGAGGTATATAGTAGAAAAAGTTTAGGCCCAAGGACAGAACCTTGGGGAACACCACTAACAACAGGCCACTCCTTGTAGGGATACATATCACCGACCGTCACACGGAAGGATCTATTTGACAAGAACGAGCTAATCCATGAGAGTAAATCACCCCTAATCCACAGATGCTCGAGTTTATGCAGCAAACGGCGATGTAGTACACGATCAAACGCTTTTGCAAAGTCAAGGTATATCACATCTATAGGATTTCCAGCATCCCAAGCTTTCGTCCAGTCGTTGATTGATAGAATTAAGTTTGTAATGGTCGATCGACCAGGAAGAAAACCGAAAAAATATTGTTGGATAGAGTGAATGTGATGATCTGTTCGCATATAATTCTCTCCAGAACCTTGCCAACCGCAGATACGAGGCTTATAGGGCGATAATTAGTGGCAGAAAGTTTATCACCTTTTTTCGAAAATCGGTGTGATTGAACCAGTACGCCAGTGGCGGGGAAGTGAAGAAGGGCTAAGTGACTGTAAGAAGATCATGAAGACAGGCTTGGCCAGCGCATCTGCGCAACGTCATGAAAAATATTGTGAAACGTTATCAGGTCCAGGAGCAACGTTGGTTTTAAGCTTGATTAGATATTCTCTGACTTTTTCCTTCGTTATTTCGACACAATCAAGCGTTATCAGCCCACACAGTGTTTGAGGAACATGAATGGGGCCACCAGGTTCTGTGGTGTAAGACAAAGAGAATGCTTGAGAAAGAATGTCTGCGTTGTTACAGATTTAGCCTGAGTTATCCCTTATCAAAGGGACAGTAACTTTACTATTCAAAGTCGATCGTAAGTATTTATAAAACTTCTTTTTGTTCTTGGACTTGACCAACCTGCTTTAAAAACTTTCCTTCGCATGTCGAATACTTGAAGTCAGTAGGTTTGAGTGAGCACGATGATTTTGGTAATCAGTGGCGGATCTACTTCTGAGATAAAGCTGCCACAGTGAATCCTTGATTTTTAACATCTTAAGAATGCGATCAGTTATCCAGGGTTTGACTGGATTCACATGAATAAGAATTAATGTTATACAGAACAGTGAAAGCATTATTTCTACACATAATAGCCACACCACCTTGGTGTTTGCGGACCTATGTTTATATGAACTTTTTCATTAAATGTCTTTTTCAAACACCCTATATATTCGGCTAGAAAGGGATCAGTTCATAATATACTATTCACGGCTGTTGCCACACTATCCAAAGTTCAGCACGAGATATTATTATCATGAGTGCCCATCATCTCCATGGTGTAATTTAGACATTGGCTTGTTCGGAGGCTGTATGACTCAAACCTCGAGAATTTATATGGGAATATCTGTGCAATCAAACAGCTGATAACACAATGCAAACGATCCCTGCTTGTCGTTGTGCGACAAGATAACCAGAATTCTGTTTCCGAGCACAACCCTTAAAACAACTGCCAATAAACTGTCTGCATGTTTTGAGATGTGCCTATCATCACCCAGGACAAAATTCAATTAGACGCTAGGAAAGAAAACGCTATGAATTTCATGAAAAGAAATATTCTGGAACTTTGGACATCGTGGAAATAGAAGTAAGTTGTTACCTAGACATTATTCTGATTCATATATTAAAGTTCTGAAAAGAGGACTTCAGAGGTTCAGAAAGTTCCGTAGTTGTCTCATTCTATTTTTTTCGTGAAAGTTATGGGTTTCACAGAAACCTTAATATAAATTCTGAAATATACTCAACATTTCAAACAAATCTCATTTCTGCAACAATATTCTCAACTTTATTGTACGGAATAATTTCCACTCTCGAAGGCATTGTTCCAATATAATTGAATTCAGTTCAGCATGAGTCTGACGTTTATAGTTTCCTACATTGAACAGTTTCTAATTTATAGTTTGCGAATATTGGAAATGATTTCATTCACAATGTGATATTTTTATCACAAGTGCTATAATTAGTTTTCAAACTTTCTCATGTTCCACGAAGATTACTTTCGTTTATTAGTCAATAAATTTTCTTTTGCAATCATGGATTACAGTATGATAGTTATTGACGCATTGTTTATATCTCTGAAATACTCATGAGAAATGTTCACTTTTGGAAAAGATGCCGACAGGTATGTATTCTTTGTACAAGGGGGATAACAACCCTTCGATTTCCCAGTTGTTTTGGTCGTGATTTGAAGCCAAAAAAAGTTTTTTTTTACTCTTGAAAAACTACATACAACACAAAATTGTCGCATCACCTGGTATTCTGAGTTCCACAATCGATTAAGCAGCTCGATCGCAGTTTCTTTAGCAACATATGTTTTTGGACATATGAGGGGAAAAAAATTTTATCTATGTAGTAACATTTGTTTCCATATGACCTCAAACACGTCTGAAACAAGAATGAGTTTATTTGACTATCAGTATTCATTCAATTTCTCTTCAGTTTTCACGCTAAATTCATGCAAGTTTTCTGTGTTTCTTATTGATTTTCGAATCTTTGAATTTATGGTATTGGCTGCGGAACGTCCTGGACGCTATCTGAGTGATCATGAAGTGGTAAGAATTGTAACACTTCTAGAGGTGGGGCGAAGCCAACGTTACGTGGCTAACTTGTTGAATGTTGACCAAAGCACTATTTCAAGAGCAATTAATCGGTACCACGAAACAGGGGAATATGGAAGAAGGGCCGGACAGGGAAGAAATCGGATAACAACACCAGTTGATGATCGTTGGCTTCGTTTAACTGCACTAAGAGTTCGGCACTATACGGCTAGAATGCTACAAAATGAACTTGCACTTACCAGAAATGTGCATATTTCATTGCAAACTGTTAGCAACAGGTTCAGAGAAGACGATATCAGACCAAGGGTGGCTTCTACCGGCCCGCGTCTCACCAGAGAGCATCGAGTTGCATCAGTTTTCGAGGGTACATGCAAATTGGGGTATTCCAGAATGGTCGAATGTTCTCTTTTCCGACGAGTCCAGGTTGTGTCTAATATCAAATGATAGACGCATGCCTGTATACAGACGACCTGGGGAACAGTATCAGTAATGCAATATCCGGCAAACCGAAAACTTCGGAAGGGCTCAGTAATGGTGTGGGGGCATTTCTTTCCATGGTCGAACTGAGTTAGTCCTAGTGAATAATGGAAGAATGACAGAGGCCAGATACATAGCAGATATCCTTGAACCCCATGTTGTACCCTTAGGCCCATTGATTCGCGAAAACTTCATTTATATGCATGATTATGCTCGGCCTCATGCAGCTAGAGTAGTTACAGAATTTCTGCAAAATGCCGAAATTGATATTTTAACATGGCCAGCCAGAAGTCCCGACTTGAATCCCATAGAACATCTTTGGGACAACATGGAGTGGCAAATTCAGCAACGTAGGATGCCTTGTAGAACACTCCAACAACTAGACAATCTGCTTCCTGAAATTTGGAACTCAGTGACTCAAGAGTACATCCAAAATTTGTTTGAGACGTATACTGACAGTAATTAGCGCCCGGGGAGGAAATTCTCGATTTTGAAAATGATTAGTAACCATTCGATGCTAGTTGATTGGTCTCTTCGCGAATGTTTGAAGAAGGTAGAATTTTTTAATTTTTCATTAACTTGAAAATTGTTGATATTTTCCATCATAAACTCATCTCTTTTGAATGATATCTTCTTATTTTACACTTCTAAAAGTTACCAAGTGACTCTTGAATGACCAACCTGAAAGTTTATATAGTATTGTCGTAAAAGTAGGGTGATGCGACAATTTTTGTAGGTAGTGTATTTCATGCACAAATGTCCAAAAGATTTAATACGTATACGTGCTCATTCAAAGGAGACCAAAAAACTATTTAAGCTGACTCTCATAAAAGCCAATCGTTTTCTTACTGCTGATTAGATCTCAACTTGGGCAACAAGGTATCCTGAACGAGATCTTCTGCCAGATTTGATCCTGTGTTGGTTCTAATAAATACAGCAGATCTGCCAATGATACTGAGATCTGACTGCTCACAATTCGATAACGACACAATAATCTTTAACAACCCTACTGCAGGAGGCTCTAGATTCTGTGGGAAGGTGGTGTTATGATTGGTTTATACCTCTGAATATATAAAAGTGTAATGAACTCCATGTTGGGAAAATAACCCCAACCACAAAGATCTAGATATTATCGTGTCTGATGAACTAAGTAGGAGCAGACACATTCGTCCGAAAAAATGATTTATCTCAAATGGTAAGATTATCAATTTTGGGTTTGTATGCCAGCATCCCCATAAGAAATACTCGTAGGGATTCAAATCTGACGAGCATGCGACCATTTGGCGGGTCATCCTTTGCCAATCCGAGAACCTACTCAAATATGTTAATATGCTCGATAAATTTATCAAAAAACCATTATGAGGATAAGATGATAGCATCCAGGATTGAGAAAGTGTTATAAATACGTTCGTTTCTGAATTCCAATGTAACTGCTCCACTGGTCAGGGGTCCTACAAATTGTGTTTCACAAAATTCTCTAGAAATCTCCCATGTCCTAGCAGATCATTTTTCAGCTTCCTGTGACCCTATGGGATCAGTGCCTAACATTCTCTCAAACCGTTGTCAACTGGATCAGAGAGACATCGCCATTACCGAAGATATTGTGGAAAAACACCTATCTCAGTTAAACATTCACTTCCTGTCAGGTCCCGACAGACTGCCATCCAAACTCCTGAAATCATTTCAGTCTCCCTGTTTACCTTCACCATGGAACGCTGCAGCATGTCGCAATTAGCTTCTAGTAAAGCTATTCTCTTACTATAACTATAGAAATATCCTCAAAGCCGCCACCATGCCGTATTCTGGTGGCATATACAGCCATGGACATGTAGAGTGGAACGTCTGTTACTTGTCTCTCACCCTTGGTAGAGCAAAAGTATTATGTAAAGCCAATATATATTTATATCTTCTTCTCTTCTTCTTTCACAGCCTCATCTCGTCCACTGCTGGACATAGGCCTCTCTTAACCTTTTCCAATTTGACCGGTCTTGGGCATCCTGAATCCAATTTGTGGAGATCCTTTTTATGTCGTCCGTCCATCTTGTTGGCGGTCTGCCTCTGCTTCTGAAGGCTTCGTGTTTAGGGCGCCACTCCAATATCCTTTTTGACCATCTGTTGTCTGACATTCTTGCGACATGGCCTGCCCAGTTCCATTTTAAACGTGTGACCCTATCTACAGCATCTGTAACCTCACTTCTTCTTCGTATCTCCTCATTTGAAATCCGATCTCTCAGGCTTATTCCCAACATGGATCCTTCCATGGCTCGTTGGGTCACTTTTATTCTGTTGACAGTCCTTTGGGTAAGTGTTAGTGTTTCGGAGCCATATGTCAGTACCGGAAGGACACATTGATCATAAACTTTGCGTTTAAGACTTATTGGAATATCAGACTTGAAAATGTGTCGTAATTTTCCGAAGGCAGCCCAGGTCAGTCCTATTCGTCTGCTTAGTTCACAGGTCTGGTTGTCTCTTCCAATTCGTATTTCGTGCCCTAGATATTTATATGAGGTTACAAATTGGATTTCTTTTTCCCTTAGTTTTAAGTTACAGCTGGGGACTAAGTTAGTCATGAATTCTGTTTTAGCGGTATTGATCTTTAATCCAACTTGTTGGGAGATACTTGACAACTCTGAGAGCATTTCGTATGCCTCATCTAGGCTATCTGGGATCAACACAATATCGTCGGCGAAACGCAGGTGATTTAGCATTTCCCCATCCACACGTATGCTTCTATATCCCATTTCGAGCTTTTTAAACATATACTCTAATAAAGTTGTGAAGAGCTTGGGAGATTGTATCGCCCTGACGGACACCCCTTTCGATTTTAAACTGGTTTGTTTCTTCGTGAAGTCTCACTTTTGCTGTTGCATGTTCGTAGATATGTCGTAGTAGGGAGATATATCGATGATCTATACGACAGTCGGCAAGAGCTTTAAGCATTTCGTAGTGATTTATGGAATCGAACGCTTTTTGATAATCTACAAACGTGAGTACAAGAGGTTTATTGTATTCCACACTTTTTTCTATCAGTGACTTTATAACCTGTAAGTGGTCGTTTGTTCCATATCCAACTCTAAAGCCCGCTTGTTCTCTTGGCTGATATAAATCCAGTTTGTTCGTAAGTCTCGCTGTTATGATTTTAGTAAAAGCTTATAAAGATGTGTAAGCAGACTAATTGGTCTGTAGTTCTGTAGGTCGGTGATATTACCCTTTTGTGCATAATAACAATGATGGCGTTGTTCCACTTCTCTGGGGTTGTTGCTTCATCTAGACATTTATTGAAAAGTCGAGTTATGGACTTAAGTAGTTGTTTTCCTCCTTTTTAATATTCCGGCTTGGTGTTGGTCACTGTATAAGCTGGTATAGAAATTTTCGACAATTGTGATTATCTCCTTCTGTCGTTTGTTACTTCTCCCTTTCATTTTGTAATTTAACTATTTCTGTTTTTCCCAAACTCAGTTTGTTTTGAAGTATTTTCATGTTTTTATTTTCTTCTATGGTTTTGGTTATCCATTTTTTATTTTATTTTCTGACATCGGCTCTTACAGCTTTTGTTATATCTTTGCTTAGTTGTCTTATTTGGTCTCTATGATGTGAATGTCTTCCTAGCAGTTCTCTTCTTTGTTTCATTAATTGTTTAGTATACGTCGTTAACTTCCCCTAGTTGTTCATTGATTTCGGGCAATGTTTTTTCTGAGCTTCGTTGATTGATTTGACTATGTTGTCGTTTAATTTTTCAATGCTCATTTCATCAGGGTTTTCAAGATTCTCTTCTATTGTCTTCTGATATTCTTCGATGTCATCTACATTCGTCCACTTTTTAATATTTCGTTTGTTAATCAATTTCGTTCGCTCCTTTGACATTGCCTTAGTTACATCCTCGTAGAAGGCCTCAACTTCCTCATCTGAGTGAGTGGATGTGGGTGCATAGGCTTGTATAATTTTGATACTATATCGATCATTTAGTTTTAGTACCACATAACAGACTCTGGAACTTATGCTGCTAATTTGAAGTATATTCTGGATGTGACGTTTATGTATCACGAGTCCTACCCCTCCTACGGAGCTGTCTTCCTCACATTTGTGATAATAGAGGTTTCCCGACTTTAGTAAGGTTTGCTGTTCTCCTCTCTTACGTATTTCGCTTATTCCGACTATATCCCAATGTATTTGTTTCAGTTCCTCTTCAAATTCAAGGATTTTCTCTTTAGATGAAAGGGTTCTCGTATTATATGTCGCAATATACAGTT
Source organism: Cryptolaemus montrouzieri (assembly GCA_013387265.2). Taxonomy (NCBI): domain Eukaryota; kingdom Metazoa; phylum Arthropoda; class Insecta; order Coleoptera; family Coccinellidae; genus Cryptolaemus; species Cryptolaemus montrouzieri. Next base: position 5,655,766 of record JABFTP020000186.1, read on the forward strand.
TTCGAAGGTAGCCTGGTCCAACCCGGGGATTCTTAGCACCCTCTGATCGTAATCTGTGCCGACCGCTACCGTAGTCGGGTACTAGCGATCTGCCGGGCACTGAGGGCCTTGTATAGTTTTTGCTTGTCATTTTGATTAGAGGTTTTTTAGTCGTTACCTATCACGCTGGCCAGTGCGGGTTGATGGGGGATCTTTTTAGGAATTACATTTCCTTAATTCCTGTAGTAACGGTTATCCCGCCGTGGCTCGGCCGTCAGAGCCTTCGTTGGTTGTTTAGCAGGGTATACCACGTGCAGGTGAAGGTTGACATTTGGGCTGGTTTTGATCCTGTACTACCATCGCCCCTAATTACCCTAATAATTCCACACTGATTGTGTTCTACATCTTTATGAAACTACGTTATCCCCAACATTTTCACAAAATTTCACTCAACATGCTTCTGTGTCATAAATTATACCAAAATTTACACATTTATGTATTTGGGGCTGAAATAAAACTTTTTGGAATAGCCCTCGTATTATTCCAGAGGACAATGGAGCGGGAAATATGTGGATGAACACTTTCCCATAAATCAGAACAGATTAGGAACGAAAGTTGGAACAAGCAAATTACGAAAGGGTAAAATCTCGCACGCAGAATTGGGGATGCTGTTATTGTCTAAAATATGGCGCAGGCGTATGTGTATTCGCATCCACCGAGGCAAGCGCGACCCCCACAGAGTAATCGCTGTGTCTTCCGTACGTGAATTTGGCGACAGTATCGCCCATTCTTTCTGAAATCGCCCAACACGAAACATTGATTATTAACCCTTCACCACACATTCTAACCTCAAATGGACAGGCAAACGAAATTTCGCAGTATTATTATGTTGTGTATGTTCTTCGAATCCTTCAGAAATTTCAGGAATTTCACCTCGAAGTTCTTGGAAGAAATAGCGAATTTTAAAGGTAAAACGAATAATTTTCGGATTTATGCATCCAGATGTATGTTCAGCCATTCATATCTTTCATTATTTGCTGTTTCTTCTGTTTCATATGACCATTTTCATTCTGAATTTTTCATCGATGTGTTCTGCTTTGTCAACAATCTATTCTTCGAAAAACGTTTCCGCCCTTTTTCTTCAATTCTGTGAAAACAATATACAATTTTCAGTTTATCTTCTGTTCAATAAAAGCAGGTGGAATACACCACACGAATTAAGCGACCAGGAAACTTGAATGTCTGTTCTCTCATTTGGAAACAAAGAGTACACCCACAAGATTTTTAAATTACATGATTCCATTAGCTCCCTTTCTCTTTTAGCTTCATTTCACAATATTTTCATCTCATCTGTTGTTGCTGATGTTCTGAAAGTGTTTTACAAATTTGTTGCTTGTTTTTGAGTTGAGATGCTTTGAAGACGTTGAACTCATGGCTATTAAAGCCGACGTTATTGGATTTATTGGCTTATTCCCATAACCGTTTTAGAAGGGAAAAGTTATTTTCTCAATATCTTTTTATGTTGCATTAAATTGCCTGTAACTATTACACAATTTTTATGTTGTATCAACGATAAAACACTATTTACTACAGACATAAGAACAAACACATTATCCAATCATATTTGATATAAAGCTTTATAGATTAATAATATTTTATAATATTTTGCTCATATATACGTTCATGTAATCAAAGTAGGATAACAATGGATAAATACCAACATAACAACATCCAATCACATCCATAATTCTATCAAATGTTTTATTGCCGAAATAATCTACTGTACTGCTCTAAGTCAAATAACACTCTTTGTAATGTTTAGATTAATTTTGCAACTAAATTTATAACAATAAAAGCAATACGGCCAAGGTTCAATATTCAAAATTGCTGAGACTATATTGATATGGTGGAGCAGACAAAAAAATTACCATAGTGAAACAACCACCACTTTTTCCAGGAAAGAGAATCTCATGTAGACCACTAATACTTGTAGTAGTTTTTGAGGAGAATATCTGAAGTAGAAATCAAAATATGAAATGTAATTTTCTCGGATTAGTTCAATAAGGTGGAAGATGAATATAATATTCATTCTACAAGTTATTACCATGGTAAATGGTATGCCTAAAAACTTTCTAGAAAATATTGAAAGTAAAGTCATAGGTTTTGTACATAATAAATATCGCATAAAAATCAATTTTATTATTCCTGAATACACACAACCAAATTTATATGGAATCACTCGGTATTTCACATAATTGATTGTTTTTAATCATGGATCTTTGACTACTTGTGAAGAATGAAGTTTTCTGTTGTAAAAAAACTGGATAGTATGATAAGAAATGTTGAATTATCATCACATATTCGGAATATTGTCGTCACTGAGATTTGAAACTGTGAACTTCAAAATTTAAAAAAGCCTATAATCATAATTAAAAATGCCTTGCGTTGGATTGTCTAATGTGCAGAGGGGTCGAATAATTGTTCTCGTTGAAGAAGGGGTGACACAAAGCGATAGGGAGGCCACAATGGGGGTATCACAGGGGGTGATTTCAAAAACCTACGCCTGATACGTGGAGCTACAATCTATGCAAAATAGGCCTAGAAGAGCTCGTAGGAAGATCACTTCTGAAGAACAAGACCGCTTTTCGTGCCAAATTTCAAGAAGAGACCCTAGTGCATCGCACCCCATACTCCCAAGGCGAATTCTGGAAGCAACAGGCATCAGTGTATCAGTCTAAACGATACGTCAAAGACTTCATTCAGGGAGTTTATACAGCAGAAGGCCTTTAAGAGTTCCAGAGCTAACCAGACATAATTGGTGTATCGTTCTTTTTTCTGATGAGACCAGAATTGGTGTTCGATCAGATGACCGCCAGATTCGGCTTTTAAGGGGTCGTGGAAGACAAGCTAGAAATACCAAGGGGGCAGTGTGATAAATTGGGGTGGCATTATGCTGGGAGGCAAAACAGATTTGATTTCGTTTCCTGCGAGTGTAACGGCTAGATATTACGTGGACCTAGTGCTGGAGCCCATAGTGAGACTCTGGCGAGGTGCCCACGGTGATATTTTCACTTTTATGCAAGATAATGTTCATCCGCAACCAGTAACCAAACAGAGGAAATCGCTATTTTGGACTGGCCAGCTTGCTTTCCAGAACTAAATCCTATTGAACATTTATGGGATAATCTCAAAAGGAAAATTGCGCCAGGATAATCCAAGAACCCCACAACAGCTCATCCAAGCCACCACACAAGAGTGGCAGAATATCACCCCAGAGGAGGTCGAAACCTAATCCAAAGCATGCCTAGACGGATTCAGGCTTGTATCAGGGCAAGAGGAGGTAATACAAGCTACTGAGGTCGAGAAAAAAACACCTACTCCGTGGGAAAAAAAATTTCAATTTTTTTAATACATGCAGAAAGAGTCTCTTATTTTCTTTCTCAAAATAAACCTCAATTAATTTCTTTTTTCAATTGAAATATCTCAAAAAGGAAAAATTCTAACAATCCTTCGAAATTTCCAAAATCCCTGAAGTAATATTCAAAATATCGTGTGATTTCATATACATTTGGTTGTGTGTGTATATAATGAAATCTGGTGAAAATTTGGCACTTAGGTATGATAGGTATGATTTCAGACAAGTTTATTTTTTCATTATATATATTGGGAATATAATCATAGTTAATGATGCTTTGGGAATAAATTGGATCATTTAAATTCATTTTGGGAGAAATATCATAAAAGTCTAAAACCACCTTTCAAATAACGATTCACAACAAAAGAACAGTATGTTTATCTGATATATATGTATTCTTGAACCTAAGAGAACTTCAGCTTTCGAGTCATGAATATAGGAAACTACAAACTAAATAAAAGCTCAATATGTACACGCAGGTCTTAGTACATCGATATTTTCATGCAGTGAACTATGCATTACAATGAATTACAAACAGATAAGGTGGCAGAATGTTGTCAATTATTTTGAGTAGAAATATCATTACTGTCATGTAAGGATAATGAAGCATGAAGGACAACGCAATGTTAACTTCTTACCAAAATCACCTTCAATGATGTATAGTTTTTGCGATATATCTGAAATGCAAATTTTTTAATTTTTCACTTGCTTGTATGAAATTTTTCTTGATTCTCTAAAGATTATATAAAGTCAATAATCCCAAGTTATGATAAAAATGATATGTTTTTCCGGATTCAGTAGTATTTAATCAAATATATAATTCAAATAGTCCACACATTACTGTCGTTAAAATTTTATTGGTACACAAGCGACATTCGCTCAGGACATCCATTAAGCAGTTAACGGTAAATGGTTAGCCACAAACATAAAATAATTGAACAGATGAATCATGTCATGGTCCATCTAATTTCAACTAACAACTTTAACAGATTACAACTGGTGATTATAGTTAAATGGCAATAATCTACTTAACCACTCTCCCTCGTTTCTAACAAATATTGTCAATCTATTCGGATATACAAGATTCCAGGAATTCAAACATTTCAGACAAAGTTTTATTTGAATTAAGTTTTTATAATCACTTTAATCGAGTCGAGATCAACAACAATATTAATTAAAATCATAGCAACGTTATGTAAATTATATCCTGATGTTCTTTTATCTAGTATTCTTCATCCAAGTGCGCATGACATGTGAATGAAATACATACTAAGCCTACAATTAACGGTCATGCTTATAAAACAGAAACCGGAAAATGGATTTTTCTATCATGTAAAAACCTCGTAAAAGTCATTTCAACCAATATAAAAACGTTGTTAACATTGTGAAAGTTGAATGCATCTCACGTTATTACAGTTATTGAATACGTTGAAAAGATTCTATTTCGCGAAAGAGATGGTGTAGTAATTATTCGATAATCGGAAAATTTTGCTTTGAATTCTATGAATACTTCATTGATGCAATAGTTCTACTATGAGAGTAACTTATTACCCAACCACATTTAACAGGATAAAAATAACTTAAAGGTAGCAATTCGAGAAAAACATAAAATGAAAAGTACAGACATTAACTTTTATTAGCTTTCCAATGAGGTTTTCACTTTACATTTAGAGAGCAACGAATACTTTTGAGTTTTCCGTGCATTCTTTTGTAACATCAAGAATTTGTAATGCTCATCGTTGAATATCATTGCAATTAATATAAGATATATTTTCAATAATGAATATACTTCGATATTATTATCTTCTTCAATATGAAGTATTCAATAATAATAGTTTCAGTAAATTCGAGCGAAATTAGAATAAAGTGATTTCAGTGTTGCCAAAAATGATAATTTTAGTATTATTGTAATGGTTTATTTCTCCAAGAAAGTATGTAAGAAGAATTTCAACTTAGAAAATATATTTCTCAGATGTATCTTAATATAAAGAAAAATTTCATGAAATGATGCACCGAAACTGAATTATCTTCTCAAACACCAATAGTTTCTAAGGTTCTCCATCAGGTTATTTTAGTTTGAGATATTTTATGTCAAAATTAAAGTATTACGAATAGAATAAATGAGATTATACGTAAGAAAATTTGATACTACTTTAACATAGGAGATTTATCAGAAAGAAATTAAGACAAGACTTAATGTCACCCAATATAATTATGTTAACAATAACTTCATATGGATTCTGGTGGAAACTTCAAATCGACCAAGATATCTACGAATGTCTCTTTTATCTTCTAAATGATTCCATCATGATATCGATTACATACCAGCGAAAAACTGAAGGTAAAACTCTAGCTGCTCGTAGCTGCTTCTCAGGTGCATGTCGTATACTGCTACAGGGCATTAAAACTATTGATACAAGCTCTTACATTTTGTTTTTTGATATTTCATTTCAGTTACGCAAACCAGTTTCCACAATTTCCATACCTGGAGCTGTAAAAAACTCCAGTAAAGATTCTGGGCCAAGAATGCAACAAGACGAACCCGGAGTTGCGCTCATAAGTCATGCGGAGTATCCCAGGTTCATAGAAGAACGAACCCTTGGTGGCAGCGTTTACAAAGGTCCTTCCTCAGGTAGTCTTAAGCACAAACCAAATGTCGGTTACCGGTGAGTGAATCTAGATTCTACATCTTAGACCAGGGATGCTCAAACTTGAACTGCTGGCGATCTACCACAATATTTTTAGACTATTTACGATAGACTCTGAGAGGCTGCAAGTATGTGTGATGCAGGGTTGTCGTACATACACAATACACCCTACCTACCTACTTACCTAGGTAGGGTGTACTGTAGCATATGCAGGGTGCTTCAACGAAAACTAAACAGAGGCTATATCTACCAAGATATTCATTTCTGATGAAAACGCAAAAACAGGTCAATTTTTATTTCAAGGGGGACGTCTTTTGGGGTACAAAACTTGCCTGAAATATCAATCCCCTAAGCGGGAGTTGCAATCCTTGAGCATTTTGAATACGGAAGATGGGTCGAGTGATGACTCAAAAGAAAGGTGGTATCTTTGTCAACATTGCCTTGAACGAATTTCCTTTTTCAATTGAAAACTGTAAAAGATACAGGGTGAGCAACTGAAAGATAGGAAAGACTATTTCCCTGAGACTATTCAAGTTTCAGTGAGGTAAAATGAAACAGATCCATGCTGATCAATGACAGTCATCATCAAGTACCATCCTCATCTCGAATTTCAACCCCTGGAGTAGGGTGACAACCCCTGAACATTTGGAAGAGGGTAGATGGGTCGAGTGATAACTCGAAAGAAAGGTATTATCTTTGTCTGCATTCCCGTGGAAGAATTTTCATTTTTGATTGAAAACTGTAGAAGATACATAGTGAGCCACTGAAAAATAGAGAAGACTATCGCCCAAAGACTATTAGAGTATTAGTGCGAAAAACTGGAATAGATTCATTTTAGATCAAAAGCTGTCCTCATCTCGAATTTCAATCCCTAGAGCAGGGGTAATATTTCGATCAAGTGATACCTCAGGGCGATAGATAGTCTCATCTATTTTTCAGTAGCTCACTCTGTATCTTCTACAGTTTTCAATCAAAAATGAAAATTCGTTCACGGGGATGCAGACAAAGATAATACCTTTTTTTCGAGGTATCACTCGACCCATTTACCCTCTTCTAAATTTTCAAGGGTTGTCACCCCGGCTCCAGAGGTTGAAATTCGAGATGAGGATGGTACTTGATGAGAACTGCCATTGATCAGCATGGATCTGTTCCATTTTACTTCACTGAAACTTTAATAGTCTCAGGTAAATAGTCTTCCCTATCTTTCAGTTGCTCACCCTGTATCTTTTACAGTTTTCAATTAAAAATGAAAATTCGTTCAAGGCAATGTAGACAAAGATACCACCTTCCTTTTGAGTCATCACTCGACCCATCTTCCATATTCAAAATGTTCAAGGATTGCAACCCCCGCTTAGGGGGTTGATATTTCAGGCAAATTTTGTACCCCAAAAGATGTCACTCTTGAAACAAAAATTTACCTGTTTTTGCGTTTTGATCATAAATGAATATCTTGGTAGATATAGCCTTTGTTTAGTTTTCGTTGAAGCACCCTGTATAGATATTAGTTTTCCACACAATATACATTATTTGAGTCAAGGTTTGGGTTAGGTTTAATTAGGTTCTTTTTTATAATATCCATGAAAAAACACATAGTTATTCAAAATTGCGAATTTATTTGCTGTTACAAAACAAGAGTCAACTTAACTAAGAAGTGACTTTGGTTGTTGAAGCGTGGCTCTGCATGTCCTCAGCATACTTTTCTAAAGATGATACGTATGATGACATATAATCGTCAGTTAGTCGATTGCGATGTTTTGACTTAATTATCTTCATTTCAGAAAATGCAGACTCGCACGAGTAAGTTGACCCAAACATTGTCGTCAGTTGAAGGGCGATTTGCCTTAGATTCGGATATTTATCGTCAGATATAAAACACCAGATGCTGTAGCTTTGAGATATATATCTGATATAATCTGCACCAACTCATTTTCAACAGAACATGACTTCATATTAAACTGACTTGCTATTTCAGTAGCTAATTCCTCAATGTTTTCACATGTAAAAGGATAACTCATAAATGATGCTATATTTCCCAATTTACTGCAATCATAAAAACGCGTTTCAAATTGTCCTCATAATTCAACTGAGGAATCCTTGCTTTCAAAGAAGGAAAATGTTTCAGATCCTTTCTTTTCAGTTGATCTATAATAAGTTGCAATTTATTTTCGAATGCGTTTACTGCGCTAATCATCTCAATATTAGTTTTTCCTTCACCTGGAAGCTCCAAGTTAATGGTGTTTAAGTGCATTGTGATGTCAGTCAAAAATGCCAAATCAGTCAGCCATTTTTCGTTTTTCAACATCTGAGTGTCATCACCTTTTCATCTAGAAAAGCTGTTATTTCGGGCAATAATTCTTGAAATCATTCTAGGAATTTTCCACGACTCAACCACCTCACATCAGTGTGAAGAACTAAATCCATGTTTAAAAGTTTTGAACACAAAACTTGTAGATGTATAATGCAATGGTATTAAAAAATGAAGGGAAATCTTCATATCTTCTTGTTCCCGTCAAACGCGCCGGCTTTTCTTTGACAAGTACCGCGCATTCCTTTGATAAAGCCGCCTTTTGCCGCTAGCAGAGTGTTATTTTATTACGAAATAAATTTTTGTAATTTAGTTACCTACTTATAGACTGGTCGATCGCGATCGACCGTTTGAGCACCCCTGTCTTAGACTATATTGTCTGGGTTTTACTCAAGTGTATCTATTTCTTCCATTATAGATTAGGAAGGCGAAAAGCGCTTTTTGAAAAGAGAAAAAGAATAAGTGATTATGCTCTTGTTATGGGAATGTTTGGAATAATAGTAATGGTCATAGAAAATGAACTCTCCAGTGCAGGAGTTTATGGAAAAGTGAGAAAAATCAAACAACCATAAAACAATCAATAGCAAATCTTTTTTCAGGATGAATTTTACTCAATCGCACTGAAAACCCTGATATCTGTTTCGACTGTGATTCTTTTAGGCCTAATTGTGGCTTATCACGCTTTAGAAGTACAGGTGAGTTGTTTTAATACTTGCAAATGAACTAGAACTAAACTATAGCGATGAACTCTTCTATGGCTGAACAAAATACAATTTTTTCTATATTCATATATACTCCCATATGCTGCAATTTTTCAACATTTATAATTTATCCATTTAGTTGTTCAATTTGGATGAAGTAATAGTCCATAATGATTTGTACGACTACATTGTGAAAATACTGCATAATTTTAAAATCTATATAACTTTTATTTTGATCATCTACCCACTTAACAATAAAACACTCCAATCTTAGAATTACACTCAGTATTATTTGACTTTGGTCCATTAACAGCAGTTTCTCTTCTGCCATTTCATTCATTGTTACATACTGATGGATCAGATATGCTCATAATGATTTATGTCATCTAATGTATGTCCATGGCAGAATACATTATCGCTATAATATTCTTAGCAGTGATATTAGTTGGAAGTGGATCTATATTTTCGTGTAATTATTTTGATTGCATACATAAGTATATAAACAAACCATATACCTGTATACATGGGTAATACTTCTACAAATTGCAGTGAACATACTTTAACTTTCGAAAAAAGAAAAAAACAGAAAACTGGAAGAAATGTTAACTTAGCCCAGTAAAATATCCCATCATAAACACATTTTAAAAGATGCCAAATCTCGTAAAGCTTCGAGAAAAGTAATGTTTTGCACTCTGCTACACATCGAAAGTAAAGTTGCAAAGATAATTATTTCAAATTCCATATGCCCTCTGAGTTTATACCAGAAGAGAAACATTCTCGCACATCTGGAACGAAAAATGTTTTTGGTATCTGACTTCAGTACACTGGCTATGAAAGTATAATATTCATTTTGTTTCAGCTTTTCATGATAGACAATTGTGCAGACGACTGGCGAATCGCTATGACATGGCAGCGGATAAGTCAAATAACCATGGAACTAGTTATTTGCGCCGTTCATCCGATTCCTGGCCACTACCGATTCGTGTGGACCACCAAACTTTCGAATAGTAAAAACGGCCCTATCGGCTCAAAGAGTGTTCCATACGATGTCCCACTGTCCCTGCCCATGTTCCTTCGCCTCTACCTCATCTGCAGAGTGATGTTGTTACATAGTAAATTGTTCACCGATGCCTCCTCTCGTAGCATAGGAGCTTTAAATCGAATTAATTTTAACACGAGATTTGTGCTCAAGACGCTTATGACCATTTGTCCGGGTACGGTGCTTTTAGTATTTATGGTGTCGCTGTGGATTATCGCTAGTTGGACTCTTCGTCAATGTGAAAGGTTGGTTTGCAGCGCAAATATTTGATCTCATTTTGCCAATGCAGATTGACAGAAAGATTCTATACCCAAAATTCATTGCATCAATAAGTATCTTTATTTGTTCTTGTAGATATCACGATGAGGAACATGCCAATCTTCTAAATGCTATGTGGTTGATAGCTATAACTTTCCTTAGCGTTGGATTTGGAGATATAGTGCCCAATACGTATTGTGGAAGAGGAATTGCGGTTAGCACTGGAATTATGGTAAGAATTAGATTCACAAAACTTAGAGAAGGTATGTATATGATAGGAGTTTGGGCAGAATGAAAACCTGTGGTTATTTTTGATCAAAAACCTAGATACTCCACAAGTTTGTTTTCATCATATGTTCCGAAATAACCTACCAGTTTAACAAGGTATTGAAGAATATTCAAATATGATTTAAATCAGAAAGACTTAGTTGAAATGAGGTTCTTCAAAGTGTGTTCTTAAGGGGTTATATCAACTTGCAAGACAAAAAGAAAGCGTTTTTTTTTTGAGAACTTGTTATGAACAGGAATAAATGAAAAAATCACATAAGCAGAATTTAATGTACTTTAACAATCAGCCATTCATTTTTTTAAATATTGGATTCTCTTGTTCCTGTAGCCGATCTCCAAAAGGACCTCCTAAAAAAGTTGTCTGACGATGAGGAAGATATTTCTGCTTCAAATTATCTAAAATCCAAAAATCAAAAAATTTAGTTTTATGATAGATGAATACAGGTAATGATCGAAATGGCGGCTTCCAAAAAAAAATTTATTTTATGTGATGAAATTTACAATTTAAAGTGTCTTAAAAATCGAAATTATATTCAAGAAACTTATTCCTTCGATCGTTACCTTAAATTTCAAGCCGATCGGTTCTGCCGTTTCGGAGAAATTGTCCTCACCAACTTTGAACGCACCGTTTCGAGAAAAACGCGTTCGCAGTTTTGGGAACCATTTACTTAAGTTGAAAATTTTTTTTTCCAACTTACATCGAGTCATCTACCCCAGGAACATAAGAGAACCTCTCTGCTTTTTTGTTCGTCTCTAAAATAATAATAATTATGATAGTAAGAAGCCCAAATGGCGTTATACACATTTCGAACTGAATAGCAGTGTCTCCTAATCGCTAAGCCATAGTAAACAATCTCTTTTCCAGTCAGTTTCCCTTTTCCACCAAGTACTTCCTTTTGTCGTTTTTTCCATTCTTATCTGTAATTTCTATAGCAGTTTTATTCACACTTTCTTTTAGTCATGTACCCATTCTTTTCTGAACATTCTTCTTTATGCTCTCGTCACCATTCTTTATATTCTGCTGTATCTTTCAAAGATTTCCAAGGCTCACATTGTTTACAGTAGGAACTTTTACAAAAAGGTTAACAATTTTACCAGTATGATAGCCAATTAAAGATGTCACACCATATAAAGAACTGAACCCTCCCTTTTTCCATGTTCCGTCCCCCAACAGTGCCAAATCATTTTTATTTTCATCACTCGTTCCGACGTCAAATTTTTTCCGACGTACAAGCTTTTTCTATTTACTCCTGTAACACACTTGTGAATATTCTTGATAATCATATCATAAGTAGTCTGTAACAAAAACGATGGCATGTCCATCAATCCGCAAAATTGAGTGGCACTTTTTGAACCTAATTCAAGAGTACTCATAAAAATTACAAATCTTCTATTTATTTCATTTATGCAACGAGGATCGCGCTTATCACATAACACAACAATCTTAAAACCAAGTCCTCATTCTGATGCTGTTTCGAATTTACTAGTTCCTACACGTTTAACATAGTACATATTCACTTTTATTCGATATTCAACTGAACTACCACGAGTCACAAAAATTTCATCTTGCGCCTTGAATGTTTTGGCTGAAGCGCTAAAACTGCTCTCATCAGATTCTGCTGTTTTTGGATTAAAAACGATTTAACGTCTTTTCGGTCAGGATAACTGCCCACTTGTACTTTTCCGAGCTACTCTGCTAACTTTAAGAGTTCTGAATAAAGAAAACTCTACACACTGAGAAAAAAACAACTTGACTACGTGAAAGACGACGTTCAATTGACGAAATTTATTTATTTTTAACCTAAAATTTCTATTTTGTATTCCCAATTACGATTACAGACATAATAGAAATTGTAAAGAAAGAAATAGGGGTAAGGAGAAGCAACTGCTATTCCGATCAGTGCCCCGCCTACTTTCGAACGCTCGGAGACGTCCTCACTAATACGCTCATATCTCCGAGATTGTTTGTTGGATCAACTTCAAATTTTCGGAGAATATTCTCAAATATGTACATTCGAATAAAATACGAAAAAATGGATTTATTGAACATTACAAGTGGATATAACCCCTTAAAACACTCTTTTACTCATTACGAAATACCTTTTTGTAAATGTTTCCCTCCTCAATTCATATAAAATTATCGTAGTGAGTATATAATATCTGAAAGAGCTTACATTTTCAATTCACAGGGGGCTGGTTGTACTGCGCTCCTAGTAGCTGTAGTATCAAGAAAATTAGAATTAACTAGAGCAGAAAAACATGTTCATAACTTTATGATGGACACTCAGTTAACTAAAAGATTAAAAAATGCTGCAGCCAATGTACTTAGGGAAACCTGGTTGATCTATAAGCATACAAGGCTAGTGAAAAGAGTTAATCCGGGAAGAGTTAGAACCCACCAAAGGAAATTCCTTCTAGCAATATATGCGTGAGTAGAAACACTGAATTTACTCAATTGTATCATGCTTTTGTTCTCTCTGATAAAACCACTATATTAATGGGGCCTACAATTATGTTTCGGAGTTCTGTTTAAAAGTTTACGAACCCTTTTATATTATACAATACATTATTTAGGTTTTAAATTAGAACCAAAGGAACTTCTCCTTCTTCTAAATTTCTTCGAACTATACATTCTAGTTGAGTATTAATCAAGTAAATGATTCTTGATTTTAACATTGGCGTCCATAATTGAAACATTTGATTCAAGTTTCTTTATCTTACAGGCTACGAAAAGTCAAGATGGACCAGAGAAAATTGATGGACAATGCCAATACTATAACAGATATGGCCAAGGTAAGTTATGTCTTCACCAATCATTCAGAACAGGTTCAAAATTCACTGAGAATATTTTAATCACATAATGCAGTGTGCACTCTAAAGTCTTTCTTTATGATGATTATGCTTCGAACCTAAAAGATATATAACTGAAGTTTGAAGTTAAATACTTAAAATTAATCCTCTTAAACAGTAGTATCAGATGAATTCTTAGAAAATCTTACCTAGTATATCTTCGACAACTGCAGAGAGACATTCAAGGTCTATCAACTATTGTCTTTCCCCAAAACTCACAAACAATCTTTCTTAAACAATGACACGATAATCATGTATTATTTTCAGACACAAAACACTGTTTATGAAATAGTTTCCGATATTAGCACTCGCCAAGATACTGTAGATGAAAGATTAACTACAATGGAAGATAAGTTAGTAGCTCTGCAGGAACAACTGGAACTGCTACCTGATGTAATAGCAAATCGTATTCAAATTCAGGTAAGTACTTCAATATATTCAATAATTATCGTGTGCTCGACTTTTTTCTCAAATAAATATGTTCTTAAACCATCAAATGCGTTTGTTCAGATCAACTTTTAATAATTTTATTTTCGTGAAATCTCCCTAATTTCATTTCAAAATATCCTGTTGAATTCGGGTTTATATCATCTATTTCCAAAAGTATAATAACAATTATCCCTTATAAAAACAACAGTTATCAGCACACAAGAAAACTTTTCAAAATTTTGAATTTTGCGGTTTATTTATACACATAACCTATATATTTGGAATTGTCAACTATACTACAGGCATTTTTTCGTGATGAAACTCATTCAAGAAAGGCGTTTTGAAACAATTCAGATAATGACGTCATAGTTTTAGTCTTTTCGCACAGTATTTTTATACTTGTTATCATGATTTCCTTCTTCTTCATAAGTGGAATGTAAGATGTTATGTAATATTTAATTAATGATTCTAAATCTACAAATATAGTATTATATTTTCACATTACAGTAGAATTAGTGATTTTTGTTCCTTATAATTTGGTGGAATATATTCACAGGCAGAAAAGAATGAACAGAGGCGAAACTTTCTGCACCCCGAATCAGCCGCAGGACTCCAAACAGCCCGTAGTGTTCCACCAGCTTGTCCCTGGCCAGGCCCCACCATGCCCCCTCTCGCTAAAGTCACAACCACAACAGCTGGAGGGCAAAGCTGATTTTTTAATAGAGAATTAGGATATAATTCAGATGTAAATTTCACTAGAATATATTTTTACTTCGTATCATGGATATAAATATTTATGTAGAATTTTGAAAATATTTTATACTAATAGTCGAAAGCATATCCTAATAAGGAAAATTTTAGATTTGTTATCAATCTTCGTTGTTATTAATTCTAAAGTTTCGAAAAAATCGTTATTTAGCTATGTGTGATACCAAAGAATGGAAATTTGTATTGAACTGTTTATAAGAAGCAAGATTTTGGTGGAACAGTTTTAAAACTATGCCTTGCTTACAGAAGATTGCGATAATGAATTGAGTTTAGGTAAAAACTAATTTCTATTTCTACTGATTCCATTATCTAGGATAAGACAGTTCGTAGAATGCTATTAAATTATTAAAAACTAATAGAGAACTGATATTAGACCAAGTCTATTCAGAAGCTTCAAAAGTAATAACAAACTTGTAACAATATTTTTAAATATTCCCATTATCATGGGAGCTAAAACTACTTACTAAAACTTCCAAACAATTTTGTATCAGATGTTATCGACTGAAAATGTTTGGAATTAACCATCAGATAACATTTTTAAGCTCTTAAATATATTCGAAATGGAATTCAACAAACTTTGAATTCATTAAAATAAAAAACATTATAAAGCAATAAAATAATACATATCAGAGCTGGGATTTCAATACTGAATAATTTTGTGTGAATACGTATTTAATCATTATTTTTTTACATTCATCTTGATTCATGGCTGAGCAAATTTATTTAAATTCGAGTGCATTGACTGCAGCTTGACTGTCAGTTATTATCAAAATAACCTTTCCTCAGAATACTGAGCAACGAAACACCCCTCAGCTTGGTAGATAGTTCATTGCCTACTAAATTTATACACTTTACTTCTCAGAAGTGATCCTGTATCTTTTTACTTCCATAAATTCCTTCAATTATCAAAAATGATTCAAATATGTTTTTATTAATCAGATCAGATTCTCAGCTCTGTAAACTAAATATTTTTGGAAGGAAATCTCTGAATGAGGTTTTCGTCAATTAATTAGAATAACGTGCTGTAACTTTGCTAATTTTTATATCGTAACAGTTCTTAGAAAACTTAGATATATAGTTATCCATGGTACATAACGTAAAATATAATATAAAAATATACTGAAAATTTTAGAGCCTTATTATGTGCATACTGTGAGTATAAGATTCATACATAAAATTAGTATGTTCAAGTTAGTTATTAGAAATTGAATTACTCATTGAAACCAAATATTTTCTTTCAATCTTTCGAATATGGAAATAGTTTTCCAGAATTTTGTTCACTAGTACTGTATAGTAGAAACAAAAGTGCTTTTTGAACTGAAACTAAAATTGTTAATTTGTGAGTGAAGATGTTCAAAGAAATGTAAAAGCAAGTCAAGCTTGACACGAATTTGTGCAAGAAACTCCAAGAAGGAGCCAATTATTTACTGTTTTAATTTGAGTAATTGAAATAATGGTTGTAGACTATTAAGCAAATGCCTTGAATCTTCTAGATTTTTGTTTGACTCTCATTTTTCAAATGAAATGAGAATTTTCGAAAAATGTGTTTGCTTTAATAGCGAAAATTTCTGTATGAGAGAAACATTTAGTGTTACAGTTTGAGTAATCTTTCTTGGTTCTTAGTTGTTTCTGAAAGTTTTACTGAAGTTTAGGAATGTTCGCATCTTTGGTAAGGTTTATTCTGATTGTCATTTTAGTTTTCTATAGAAACATAGACGGTTATATAATTGAAATATATTCCTTCTGAAAGAAGTTGCCACTTGACCCACTTCTCTATTAAGATTCTAATAGTGAAACCCACATCACCTTATGAATTAATGCTCAGAAAATGTAAAATTTGTGAGAATATGCCCTTTTCAGAACTGAGATAGATATGTTTTGGTGGTACTTTAGTACTTTTCTCTTTTCCAACAGCATTGAACTACTTCATTAAACGCCACAACTATCTTTAGTTGTGTCTTCAGTTGGTGGAGTACAGTTTCAAATGCTCCATGAACAATTATTGACTTGTTTCGATGTTATCAATCACAATGTGTGTTGTCGTTCAGAAAGTACTTTAGATTCAAAGCGAAGCTAAACCAGATAAGGGTGATAGCATATCCTCGAAATATTCTACTTCTAATTCTGGCCTCATCTGTCCTCACCTCCCATTTCTCAGTCATGAACCCAGATGCCTTAGAGATCATGAAATATTCCCTCAGAAACCATCAATGAGGAGTCAAATTTAAGGCATTCTTAGAATTGAATATTTTCCTGACATGTATACCTGGAGTCCTTGTTCAACATCTTGAAAATGTACCTTTTCATATAAGAAAGAAAATAAAGTGGGACATACACAAAAAGCATGAAAATTCTTTTGATTTGAAATTTTCTATTTGCAACTAAGAATCAAGAAAAACTTAACTGAGTAAAATACAGGTGTGATAAGTATGGTGCACCTTTAACATTATAAATATATTCAGAGGTCCAAATTGTTGAGATATAAGATTTTTCTGCAATTTCACAAGTTTTATAAGCGTATTATACATAATGAATCATTGAATATACCCTATGATATATAAAATGTATCTGCGTAGTTAGTCAGCTATATTTTTGAAATGCATTTTCATGTCAACCCACCCATGTTACCAACGAATAAACTATTAGTTTCTTAGATATCTTGTTTATTATTTGAAACTATATTTCCATTGAAGAATTCGCAGGGTACCATTGTAGTCGACTGGTTTCAACATCTGTCGTAAACAAACTAGTTGACAAATATACAGAAACTTAAAATACCCAAAAATACTCAATGCGGGCAATTTAAATGAGAATTTCACACAGTGTACAAAACCCATCAACAACGTGTGGTAGCGTCTTATTTTTAGTAAATATTTCTCACTTTCGGAGGGCATTCATCTGTTGGAATATTTGGATACATGTTCTCTATATCAAATGAAACTAATTCAAGAGTTTGTGTGTTTTCTACCCTAAAAAATTTTTGTACAAAATCAATTTAGTTCAAAATGGTGTGTTTGGAAAGGAGTTCAATAAATTCCTGATTTAACAACAAATTAGCAAATCAAAAATTTATTGAACTCACAAAATTCCGTTCCGAACACACCATTTTGAGCTCACTTGATCTTGTACAAAAATAATCTAGGCTCAAAACCACACAAAATCTTAAATAAGTTTCATTTGATATAAAGAACATGTATAACATTAAATAATATCGAAATTCTTCATAATTGCGACAAAGGAAAGAAAATGAATCTGTTGGAATGTGTTGGAATCAATAAACTTTGTAAAAACCCTTAATAGCCAGCTAGACATAAATACCTCTCCAGTACTCAATTTGTAATTAGGCTAGTGTCCATATAAGTAAGTTCGTACTTGACCAATTGAAAATCACTTGACTATCGAAACCGGTTGCGTTTGCGAGGATAAAATTGTGGAAAGTATAAAATATATTTTACTTCATCTTCGTTGAAAATGAAATTTCATGAAATAAATAAATTACCAATATTAACCACAAGTATAGTTTGATTTCAAACTTCTGGTAAAATTTCTAGAAGAATGACCATAGTCGCAAATTATACACTGGATTATTTTGATGCAGATATAGTGTTTTTTCATTCAAATCCTTCAATATACTAGTCATGATCATAGTCAACTAGGATCACAGGAGTAATGGTACAACCAAGTCGAAGGTCTTGAATAGGAGCGACAGACTGCTGCTTGGTTCTTGTTTGAACTCGTCAGTGTTACATACCCATTCCTAACATCGAGCCAAATTCAGTATATGCGATTTACAACTCACCTTGAAACTCACAATAAGTATTCAATGAAACACAATATTTAGAATCAATATATAATAATGTAGACTTACAGGTGTGCTTTATAAACTTTAAATATTCAACAGTAGAAAAATCTTTGAAATATCGGCACTTCGAGTTCAAATGGAACAAGTATCAATTTTAGCTAGAAATTCTTCATAAAATTTAATATTCAACAATAAATTTCCTTGGATTGTAAAAAGCTGCACAGTAAAATATTAATTGTTCATTGCTTTCAAATATTTGTTGAATTAGTCTAAGAGACTGAATCCAATGGTCATTAAGGTTTACAGCTATACATGTATATACAAAAATATTCAAGTTTTTTTTCATAAAAGCATTTCATTAACGTATTCTTCGCCTTCGTATCATACTTTTGATAAATTTCATAGAAATTCAATTTATATTACAATCTTTTTAATATGTTTCAGTCATTATTACTCGAACCAGTATTCCGATTTTTTTAATTTTGAATGAATACTTTTAAAAATATGTACATTCAATTGGCGAAGAATATATTAGAAGAAATATATATTCTTCGGAAAGCATCGAATTTTTTCGACCTAGTTACCAATAAAGCTTGTTGCGGTAGTAAACTGGTGTGATGGGTTCAAAAAATTGATTTCTTTTTTAAATTTTTCAAGAATATACTCTTAAATCTTCAGACCGAAATTTAGAATATTTTCAAAGTTATAGGCAAAACAGTAGAGCGCACCGTAGTGGGCAAGAAAGTTTGTTGACACGTCAGCGGTAGCTGCTCTGACCGTTCCCCCATTTATGACCCTTCCAACCATTTCCCTCCGAAGCATATTTCTACTGGGAAAAATGTTTTTGGAAATTGCTACTTATACGTCTGCCTGCATCTTCAACGAGGGTTTTCTACATGTTCTCAAAATTATAGAGGTGATGGGCGTTACAATAGGTCAGACAACCAGGGATAACGCAGACAATGTTGACAATGAACGGATTTTCAGAGCAGAAAAAACTGCATAAGCCAACTGCAAAGAGGCCAAAACCTTACGCAGGTCTCTCAAAGCTGCTGAAAATGACAACTTTGAGGAAACGGAAGGATGGCTCTTTGCATCGGACATAGCTGATTAATGGCTGTAAGTATTATTCGTTGTCGAAAATTTAAACGCGAAACCATGTTTTTGAAAGTTCGGGAAAGCACTGACTCAAACCTATTCAACCGATTTGGCTAAAAATTTAACTGGTTACGATTTTGAGTACCTTTTTTTCACAAGTCCAGCATTTTTTTTTACTATGTATATTATTGGTTACTTTATTAGAATAGTCTAGACAATAATAATTTCTTTGATTTTTTCATTTCAGATGACTACAGAAGGCTGTGTGCTTCCCCGAAACGGCTCACCATTCTTTCGAGGACTCTACTTTGACATCAAATATTGTTAATAAATTAATGTGAAATTAAGTAAAAAAAAATTTTTGTACCTTTCAAAGTATTGAAATAAACAAATAAAAGTTACAAAACGATTGCATATTATTTTCTGGTTAAAAAAACGTCCAAATTTCGGCCGGCACACCGGTCTACTACCTTGACTTAACTGTTGATGTTTTCAGTGACATATTGAAATGTTTAGGATGAATTTGACCAAAAAAACTCATTAATCAAATAAATTTAAAGATTTACGTTATTAATCAAGATTGAACTCAATAAATATTTACTTAATATTAACCTTTGACTATATTTTACACGATGGGACAGTTTGCGTAAAATTGCCACGTTTTTCACTCTGTTTAAATTTTTATCATCGTTGTATACGGACTCATTAATCAAGATTCCATTTGTAATATCACAAGGTAATATAACGAAAACATACATAATACTTTGTACTGAAATTAAAATATTTTTTAAATAAGTCCTACACATTTCAGTCTCCTTTTGTAAAATTTGAAATTTGACAAAGAAGCGTATACAGTTTCGTAAAGTAGAAATTGACATTAATGGTAGAATGTGATCAAAAATGGAAATAAAGATATAATAGTCAAACGAAGTGATGGACTCAGTAGGTCTTGTGAATTTAATCGAAGTTTCAATCTGTAGTTTTCCAACTTTTTTGCAGCCTCATCTCCAGGAGGGTCTATGCAGATAAACTCACAGCATGTTTCACCTACTCTAAATTTATTACAAAACTGAAAACAAAACAGAAAGTCAGTAAAAACTTTGTGAAACCCACTGAAAACAATTATCATTAAGGGTATGAAATAGGGTTTAAAAGTTTTGAATGAGATCTCCGAAGTTGAGACAGGAATGAATCTTTTTAGGATCTGGATTAGAAAGGAAAAAACCCACAAATGCGTTTGTTGGTTGCCATTGACGTTTGTAGCTTTATTAATGGTTTGGTCCCGCTTTTCATTAGAAAGTTTTCAGTTGTTTCCTTAATCCTTAGAACGCATATTTATTATTTGTGTATTCAGTAGCAGTTCGTCATTCTTTCGAAAGTATTTGAAGTTGAAGTTTGGAGACTGTTGTAGGTGTCTCCAGTCAGTACGAGCTATCTGCATGTTTTCCCCATGACTCTGTGTGTTTTTCGACAGTCTCATGTGTAGATCTTGATGCACCGTTAGTAGACCAAGTACCATCCCAATAAACTTCTTCTCGAGGGACATTAAGTCGCTCAGTAGCTTCTTCTCGGGAGGTAGGCTCACATATATGTAGGTCTGGTCAAGGCAGAAGACAACGTGTTGATAAATCGCTTCTGTACCGCCACTGAAGTTTCTACTCGTCTTTTTGAGGCCAGAGATATTAGTGTAAATGTTTGTAGTATGAGAATAAGATTGGCTGAAAGGAATTTAAGGTCTTTTCTTCCAACACGGTCCCTTCAACTTCTTCCAGAGCACCATAACGTAAGACGTACAAGAGAATACAAAAACTTTGAGATGTCCAGATCGACGCCTACGTGTGTAAAGACGTCAACATGTGAGATTTGCTACCTGCACTATAGCCGAAACAGTGAGTTACCATGGAGGTTCAATAATGATTTGGGAAGTATATCATCACACATAGAAGTTCTGCAAGGCCATATTGTACTTTTTATTCCATTTGAAGAAGTGAGCCACTGAGCCACGGACCTCTCATGGAATACAATTATTGTAACCCGAAAACGTATTCGAGTCTTCATTCTACCTACAGAGCTTAGGGCTGCTGTCGTAGAGAAGGAGTACAATATCCCTCAACCAGGAATCCATGACATTATTAACGATCTTCCTAACAGACTTCAAGATTACTGAAATTTTGGAGAACGATGAAACTGGTTCAGAAAATGGAATACGTTTTTAGGAAGATGGCACTCCTCCACATTTCAAGGTTCGTGTGCGACAATAGTTGGACGATAATTTTTCAGGACGAGTTGAGTGGCTAGCCAAGTCAAATGTCTGTTGAACATTTTGAATAAACAACTCAATAGCTACAGTCGGTATTATTTCCAGAATTGGAGGGAGAGCAAGGTTTCGTTGGAACATCGTGTATAGATATTCATAGGTGTTTATGTTTATTGTGATTTTGCTAACTTCAGAACAATTCGGTGTGTTTTCTAAAACTATTTCACTTACATAGGGAGGGTCGCAATAAATGGCTTTACACCACTTTGGTTCGGAATGATAGCATACACACATCGTACAAACGGCTGGGCCAGGTACATAAAGTAATCCATGGGCGATAGTATTCCCTTGAAAATCTGTACAGTCCTCTTCTATAGCACCTGTAATCGATAAATTCCTTAATTATTCAGCGAATTTAAAGGTCAGTGCCAAGGAAATAGAGAGAAACCTAGATAATACACTGCTCCAAATTTTCCTATTATTAGGCTGAATATTTCATGTGAACCCAACGAGATTTCATTTGTTCGTTAATTTTGATTAAATATCTGAAGGTTGGCAGTTCCGTAGGCAGAAAACTGCTAAACTGCAGGGTAGATGTATTGCAGATCGATTAATTCTAGTAAATACCGCATTCTGCGGAATTATACCGGGTTGATTCAAATATTGTATATTCCTGTGACAAATTTTAATTGAAAATTTAGTAACCAATATTGATTTGTATTTGTGTGAAAAGTAAATAATTCAAGTAAAACGTAACATCCAGTCAATTTCTGAAAATCGATTCCATTGTAAGTTATCTCACGGAAATATTTCAGGATTTGAACTTTTGGGTTTATTTATTTCAATGTGATATATTTGAGTTAGGGAAATAATTCCATTCGGTTCTTCATGAACTTCATGATTTATGGATGTT
The DNA here is from genome assembly GCA_013387265.2 of Cryptolaemus montrouzieri. NCBI lineage: Eukaryota > Metazoa > Arthropoda > Insecta > Coleoptera > Coccinellidae > Cryptolaemus > Cryptolaemus montrouzieri. The sequence goes on from JABFTP020000186.1 coordinate 5,678,516, forward strand.
CGATTCCATTTGCAATAACACTTTCGGGATCATTCACTTCTGATAATTTCGAATGATCTACAGAGTGTCCTATTTTCGTTTTTACAATTATGAGAAGAAGATTTTCGCAACACGTTTCTGGTGAAATCAAAGATCAGCTCTGAATGCATGAACTTGCCACAATGTCACACCCGGAAACCAGGAAACGAGTGACGCTAGAATCATACGCTCGAGTGATTTGAGTAAAAAGTAATTAGGATCTGTCTTAGCAAGGTTTAACACTAAATTATCTACTAGCAGCCAACAATCGCTTGCAGGGATCATGGTTAAAAGTTTTGAGAACCACTCGAACGTACAGTGGTATCATCTGCAAAAATTACAAAATTCACCTCAATATGGAAGATCAGCTCAAAGGATCGTCTTCTCAAGGGTCTCTGTTGATTCACAGATGGCTACAAAACTGCCCAATGTGTTGTAGCTGGTGTATATGGTCGAGCTGCTGCCAAAGTACAGTCTGTCTGTCTTGGCGGGTTTGCGATTATCTTTGAAAAACAATATCGCCATTGGCTACTGTGTTAACATTTTGCCTGCGAGAGGGATTGACAAGTAAGTCAATAAAAATCATTACCAAGCTGCATTAAAGACATTGGCATCCGACAATTGCAGGTCACTTATGGTGCAAAAATATTGTTCAACCCCTGCCAGACTGGGAGAAACAAAAAAATCAGGTTGCGTCTGATGTATGCCCTGAGGGCAATGAAAAGGTCAGTAACGTTGATTTCATAGCCTTCTTAATGAATCGCTTTCCATTCGTCACACAGTATTGCGTTTGTAAAACAACCTTCAGCATGAAACCAACAGTCGCATTTCAGACAACGTCGACAGAACAAGAAAAATTTTGCTCAAAAGCCCCAATAACTCCGCTCGAAAGGATTCTCTATAATTGAAGTATGGCACAGAGAAGTTAGATAACAATTGTCATAATTTCTTCACACTTGTTTTCAGTGTGTCGAACATTATAATTAGAGATTGAGGAGTGAGAAAGTAACTTTGGGATACTCCATAAGTAATTTGTATTCCAGCTGAAGATCTGACAGACTACTAGTTGATATAACAAGAAAGGTACTTTGTTTATTACATTTTTGTCAACAGGAAATAGAAGATGGAGGTGGTTTATCCAGATTAACTAATGTGCCTGCAGTTTATCTCATGATGAACTTAATAGAATTTCCTTGGATGACATAACTTTCTTTAGGTTACATAGATAAATGTAGATAATGAGTAAGGGGTGCAGAAATCTAACCCAGTGGTCTATTGTGGCACACTCTGTCCTAAATTTCACCCACAAGCTCCATTCTTCTTAAAAAGGCTAGAAGATTTGTGGGTGAGAGCTTAATAAGCTCAGTCAGCTGCAGTTTACTAGATACAAGTTCCTCCAGCCTGACTCTCGACCCTCGCAGTGGAAGGTCCACTAATCGCAAATCGAGAGTGTCTGAGACCTGTGAGGCTCAGCCAGTGCTCTCGTGCCTTCAGTTTATTTTCCACTGCCACTGAAGTTGCTTTGAGGCAAAACCCCATTTCTTTCCACAGGTCATTCGACATGCTTCTTAGGAATGTCTAGTCACTTAATCTTACTATCCAAGGTAGCCGATATTTTGCTTCCCCCTTTTCCTTGTGACTGCTACCATAAGGATTTTGTGGGTGTTAATGCTAAGTTTCTCACCCTCACACCACCCCTGGATAGCTGAAATAGACTTCTAAAGTCGGAGACGACGTTATGTCTCCGACAGCCAAAATGACATATCGTCTTCGTTCGCCTGTACATCTAGTGCGCCGATTGTTACCAGGAGATCATCAAACAGCAGGGACCGCAACAGAGTGGATAATATTCCTCCCTAAAGGCAACCCCTGCCATCCACAAAACTGACTACTTGATCTCTCAGGGAAGTGATGCTCACTCTGGCAGTTTGCATGTTACTAATCCATTCAGCAACAATATCTGGTGCTTCTCTGGCTCTCACAGCCCCGCATAGTGAACTAGTGAGGGCTGCATTGAATGCACCCTCTATGTCGATTAAGGCTGCAGCTGCAGTCTCCTTACCGTCCTGAGACTAAGTGATCCTCCCGACTAGGTTGCTAAGTGATCAGTTGATTCATATTTTTGAAAACCGTATTATTGTTTACTTCAGCGATAACACCTCTCCAGGGTCTTCAGAACGAAAGACATGAAACTTATCGATCCGAACGATTTAGGTTGTGAGTTCAATTTGCCTACTTTAGGGATGTATACAACTCTAAACTTCCGCCAGCTGGTTGGTACAACATTCGAGGTCAGACTCGAACGAAAGAGCCTAATGAGATATGGAAGTAGGACCTTCACTCCTTGCTGTAGCAAGGCAGGGGGATGCCATCCTCCCCAAGAGCCTTCAGGACGACAGTGTCACAGCTACCACTGATATCAAGAAACCGACAATTTGGGAAGTGTGTTCTCGCAAAAATCTCCAACGTTCTCTTTCATTCAGAGTCCGTGTACTGTCCATCCGGGCCCTTTACAGCTCCAATGGGGAGTACCGGTCCTCTGGCGAGAACCCTGTGTAGCATTGCACAAACGGTGGTAGGTTAGAGTTCCTAAGGTTGTTATTCATTCCTTCGAGGTGCCTACCGTCTCGGGAGTTTCATACACTTCCTCCTAGCGATCTTCAATATATCTACTATGGATTTCATTCACGATTTCTTATTTGATTTGATGATTTGATTTTTCACTTCTTTGAAGTCATTCATCACAAAAAAAATTCATTTTTGTCTATCTTCATGTTAACTACTAAGCAAATTTGGATTTCTAGAAAGAGCTGGAATTATCAGGTTTTTATTTCTGATACCAAGTATCAACTTTAATAATTTTCTACACAATTCTCTTCACTGAAAAGGGCGTAAAATACCCTTAGGAAGTAATCCAACAACTTCGTCCATTTATGAAATAGTAAAACCTAGTATTTTCTGAATTTTAATAATTAAATACGTCCCAGAAATGCAACGTTCATCAATTAATGAAAACTTTTTCCTGATATTCTCTGGACTAAAATGAATGCATTTCCCTGTACAACCCCGTCACACATTCGTGTTTGAATATTTGTCAGAGAGGTGTTGAATTAGAGCTGCATACAAAAGAATAATAACATCAGGTGGCGAGGCGCCTGCGACAAATCGATCGTCCCAACCTTTAAAAGAAAAAAATTCCTACTGCTTTTGAGCGCAACTGAAAGATTTCTACATCATCACGGCATTTGGCTTAACTCCAAACACAGTGTCCCACTTTTTCTATTCTCTCCGGAAGTTAGAATCTCCCAGGAGCTGATAATTTATACGATGTGAGCTTTGAGTTTTATACGCATATGCCTTATACATATTATAACATAAATTTTATAAGATCATACATATAGGTTCGTTTTTCGATGAACATAATCGATCATAAAACAGGAATTGTTTGGTTTAATGATTCCTAATCTTTTAAACAAGATTGTGACAGCGCTACAGTGAACGGAGCTTGATGCTAACTGAACTTTTTTGAATGTGATTGGGTGATTTGAATCTTAACAGCTCTGGTTCCAGCTGACTAATTTAATGAACGCACTGGGAGTGAAAAAACAATTTTTGTGTGTTAAATTTCACGTGATTGATCAGTTTCTTTGGAGGAGTTAATTGATTAATTTCTAGCTGTGAATTTTCAAAAATGGATCTTGATTTTTATGATCAATAATCAATTCACGCTCTTACAAAAAACATTTAGCTAACTACTTATTAAATAGATATTTTTGGGTTATTATCTTGGGCGCATATTAGTATTTATTCTTTACAACTTTACAATTCAAAAAATTCATTCAATTCATCTTAAAGAATTAACACATAACATGAAACTAGCATGTCAAAATAGGTCTCTCAGCAAAGAGAAGCACTATCTTTTGAAATGGTTAAATCCATAATATAGAAAATTAAATAATAGAATAGTCTGAAGCACACTGAAATCTGTTAACTTTCAAACATTTAAGAGAAAGAATGAATACACAGAAAAAAAACAGAAACATTACATGAGGTAATTGTGAAATTTAATGAAATTTTATTGTTGAAAGTTTATAAGAACATTTGAAAACGTTTACTGAAAATATGAAATTAAGTATAATGAAAGCTTATTCATTAATAATTTTCTCATTAGATACCAATACAAAAAGTATTCAGTACTTACTTGCAAGTGTTACTAAACCACATGTCAAGAAAAGCAACTTTATATTAGGAAATATCAGCATTTCAAAAATGATAGGAGAAATAAAAGACAAAATTCTAAAATAAAGGGGTGATGCTAACCCTTCGAAAGCTTTGTTTGGACTGTGCGAAGCGCAAAATATGTTTCGCGTCTGCTCCCACGGCACGAGAATTGAAATTTTTACTGCAGTGAGTGAGTTTATTCCAGCAATTGTACTTCAAGATGTTTGGCTTGAATAGGATGAGTGTATTAGGAAATTATAGGATAAATACGCTAAGTAATAGTTGTGGATGATTGTTTTCAATATCAAAGTCATGGACTTTGATATTGAACTTATAAAATATTCAGGTGACCCATTTTACGAAGAGGTCATACAAAAATTGTTTCAACGGATATAAGAAAGGCTAAAGGTTTTACGTGATCAAATATACATTGCTGGTGCGTATATTGCAGCATATATCCATTGCAATAACACGTAATGAACCATAGCAAAACCTACGAGGATGGTCGGAAAATTATCCGACTTTGACGTGATGATCGCAGCACGTCAAAAAAACGTATGGAATGTATGAAATTCGTTTTCGAAAATAAAAGAGAAAACAGTAAGAAGGCATGGTTTAAGTAATAACCGAACATAATTGAAAGAAGAAAAGAAGAATACTTATTAAAAGAAGCCAGATCATACACAAAATTAGAAAATATTCAAATAATACATAACCTGCTACACTTTCCTTCTCATGGTTAACATGGTGACATTAAGCCTGTCAAATAGTACTCCTCAGAAATACCTTGATCCGTTTCAAAGTAAACATATTTCTTTTATCGCTTTTACAGTCGTTATTGATATAGTAACAAGTTTAACTTTTTGTTGAAAAACTTTCTCAAAATTTTTGTCAACTAGAAAATTTAGTAGCTATTATGGAAAGACAACATTTGAGCAGAGAACAGATGTGAAGAACCATTGATATGCTCCAAGCAAGTACAAGTGTTATCAATCGATTATGGCCGCGTTTGAATAAGACTATCTCGAGTATATGAAGAACAAATTTCTGACCAGACTGTCAGAAATCAGTTACATGATGGACAATCCCACTATACAGGGAAAAATGGCAAATGTAATCTTGAAAATGATTATCTCTTTTCGTGCTGTCAATCAAATTTTCTCTTCTTGTAGCATCTCACGTGTCTACCTCTTCTGGTGAAATAATATATGGGCGATGTCAACCCAAATTATTGGGTCCATAATGATTCTAAAACATATATAGATCATAATCGGCATCACTTGGACTGAACCTGGCCATCGAGGCTCTCTCGGTCAAACAGAGGAAATTGTTTTTGTTGAGTTTTGAATATTGAAGGGTTTTTTGCGATTAGACTTCAAAATTGGAAAGCAAGAACAAGGAAGTGATTATGTTTCAGGAAACTCACACTGCGACAGAAGAACATCTCCGAAAGAGGAAATATCGCAGGTTATGTAATTTTTTATTATCTCCTTAGTCCTTTTTATGGCCTTGCTTGCTATGTAAAATCTTTTCTTAGATTCAAGTAAGTTTAGACATAGTCAGGTATGATGAAATATTTTCCTGCTGGTTTTCTTTTTCCATTGTTACAGATTCCTGTCCCTAACCCCTTCCTTGCATCTTTGTCTTCGTCTGGAAATCATGAAGGGCAAGAGAGAATGAAGCGGCTAAACAGAAAAATCTTTGGTACTCTTTATGTACACACGATACTAACACAACATAAACAGACAAGTTATTGCTAGTGCAATAGCGACCAGAAACGAGTTTTTCTTCAGGTTTTTCACTCGTTTATTGAATCATATGCAAGATAGTATGGTTCCCCTGTTACATTTTCCTCAGCTCACACTTGTGTTTTTCTGACACACCAAAATTATAGATATAAGCATTTATTGTAAATACAATTATTCGAATTTTGTAAATCCTCTCTTTTCAAAAGAATATATATATAGAGAAACGTCTGTTATCATATAAATTTCATAGAACAAATTATGGAATTCATTCTCCGTTGGCTTAAATTGTAAAAGCGTCAGTCAAATTGATCTCGATATTTTCCCAGAAAGCTTAAATTGTTTCAGAACTAATCTGAGACACTGCCTGTATTGAACCACCGTTATCGTATTGCAAAACTATTTTTTTAAGTTTTATTGTTCATGTTAGTATATAGGCTACTTGTGAAAGATTTTCCGTTACTGAAGATATTATTATATTATTTCAAACAACACGATTCTGAAGGTGTTCGATGATATACTCTGAAGTCTGGTCAATATTTTACAGTGACTAAAAGCTAACCAATGTTGTACCCCTTATCCTTCGATATTGACCCCAGCGACCAAAATCTTCTGTGTTTTTCTGACACACAAAATTATAGATATAAGCATTTATTGTAAATACAATCATTCGAATTTTTGTAAATCCTTTACTTTCAAAGAATATATATATATATATATATATATATATATATATATATATATATATATATATATATATATATATATATATATATATATATATATATATATATATCTGGGAAGCAATGAAGAGACAAATGACATCAAAAGCCACCCTAGTGGCAGACCGAAAATACCGAGAATGTCCCAGTTAAAAGAGATGCTGAAATCTGTCAACGCGATCAACTCCTTGATCCAGGGGCAGGTGGCTGATGTACTGTCTATCGGTGACTTAGTCGATCTGGTCTATGCAGGAGCTGTAACAGTCTGCGTAATTCACGAGGCGATGCCTATACCTCAACTCCCACAGCGCAGTCACGAGTCCGCTCCCTGGAGGCTTCGGCTGGAAGGGAAAATTGTTGATTTGAGGAAAAAGATAGGAATGATTCACACTTACCTAAATAGCAACCAACCTTCGAAAAAACTCTGCAGGTCTGTCCAAGTCTTAGTGTCAGAATTCAGCATGAAAGCCAGAGATCCTTCCTTCAACGACAAGATGAAGGTAATTTGCGATAGGCTGAAACAGAAAATAAAAGAATACCTTTATAGACATAACTCGATGGCTAAGATATACTACCAACATATAGAATTGCTTCTTGGGCTAATAGAAGTCGAAATGAAAAATTATCTATACCAACCAGAAGCTATCTTGGAAGATCAGCGCTTTAAGTTATACTGGGACACTTCAATCGAGACAGATCGGCCGGTACCTCACAACAGACCCGATATAGTTATATTTTATAAACAGGAAAAGAAGGCAATAATCCTGGAAGTTACAATCCCAGCGGACGACAACATGAGCAGGGCGCACACTGAAAATATCGACAAATATCGCGACCTAGCGTTCGAAATAAGGGAGATATATGGTTACGCCTCGGTTGTCGTTATGCCCCTGATAATATCAACCAATGGCCCTGTTAAGTTACACCTCGCAGAAAACACTAAAAACTGGGTTTTTGACCTCCATTAGATCCGCAGCTCAGAAGGAAGTTGTGTACGGCAACACTCGCATTGTCCGAGGTTTCCTAAATGTTGAATGATATTATATAACGATGTTCATCTTGGCGAGCAATCGCCCGATGGCTCATCTCCACCTCCTGCACAAGCAGTGAAAAAAAATAAATAATTTATATATATACCTCTTCTGGTGGAGGGAAAGAAGTATTCTCAAGAAAAGAGGCTGAACAGATGTTCATCTTACTTTTTTCCTTGCGCTATACGCACAGCCACCAGAATTGCTGTTTTTCCTGAGCGTTAAGTCTACTCGTGGATTTCCGCAGCTGTTATTGTTAACAAATTAATTACATTAAATTTACCTCAGAATATTTAGTTTCGAATATCTATATCCCTTAAAGAGATCTCACTAGATGATAATGGAACATAGCCTTAGTAATTAATTTCTGACATACAGGAATTCCCCCAGTAACACCACTATTAAAAACCAAAATGTCCTGTTGTGTAGCGCAGCATATAACACACAGGAGGGGGAAATGTCACTTCACTGGGTTGACTGAACGCAGGGACAGACGACAGACAGAAAAAGTGAAAAGGAGTTATACACTTCGTCCTTCAAAACTAAGTCCGTTGTTTGGAAAAGCCTAATAATAATATTAGGTATTTCAGCCTTAAATGTTATCGTCGGGTATTTGTGCAGTTGAGTTTGTGTCCGAAATCAACAGTTGAATCTACATGTTGGAAATAAAAAAAAAGTATTTCAATTGTTGTGAGAGCGATTGTCTTGGAAGTAATTACACTGATTTGGTTGTATGACGAGTAAAAAATATGGGAAATTGTTTGAAGAGATCTACCACCGATGATATTTCTCTTTTGAGAGGAAATGATAGCGTTAGAGAATCATCTTCGGACCAACTTACCCCTCCAAATTATCAAGTAAGTAATCAGCTGTTTTGATTTCATATTGAGCTTTTGTTGTTTACTTCTATATTTTCATGGTTTGTGATGAAAACAAGCAAATAAATCATTTTCATTCTTGCTGAATTCCTAATGTCGAATTATAACTATGAATCATATTGCATGATGATCAACTCAATTTGCAAGTTTTGTTAATTGATTTGATTAGCAAATAGTTATGAAATGCTTTAGAAATCGATATTAATTCATCTTACTGTTCTTCATTCAACCAGTTTGAAACATTTTGAATCTTATGATTCTATATTGTTTCGTATTTTCATAGCATTCATTATTGCGATTTTTTATCATAGTAATGTAATGTATAATTTTATCCTGGAAAAATTCCAGTATATTTTAGTGTAAAGATCTATAAGTCCTGGAAATTCTTAGTTTGAATAGGCTCTATCTCATAAAAGAAATTTTCCTTGCTCCTCTCGATTCCGTAATAAACGCTAATACATGTAGTTCTTTTGAAAAGAGAGGATTTACAAAAATTCGAATAATTGTATTTACAATAAATGCTTATATCTATAATTTTGGTGTGTGTCAGAAAATCACAATCGTAAAAAACAAACGAATAAATGGAATACCAGCAGAAAGAACTCACCATGCTCGTTCCTTAATCAAGCATCTAAACTTGCATTATACGTCCTACAATCGCCCCTAAAGTGTGAGCACAGGAAATGTAACAGGGGAACCATACTATCTTGCGTGAGATTCAATAAATGAGTGAAAAAACCTGTGGAAAAAACTCGTTTCCCTGTCGCTATTACACTAGTTATAACTTGTCTGTTTATGTTGTGTTAGTGTCGTGTGTACAAAAAGAGTACCAAAAATTTTTCTGCTTAGCAGCTTCATTCTCTCATTCTCATCTTGCACTCCATGATTTTCAGGACTTCTTCACGAAGACAGGGGTGAAAAGGAAGGGGGATTGGGACAGGAAAAATCTGTAAGAATGGAAAAAGAAAACCAGCAGAAAAATATTTCATTCCTAACTCTTATATGTCTAAACTCACTTGAATCTAAGAACTTCACTAAGACTCCTCTGTGTTCAACAGGGAACATCTCATACACCTTTTGAGAAAGAAGCCCTCGTGGGTGTAGCCCTTGCCTTATCAACATACACCATGGGAATAAAGCCCTAAGGGGGAGCAGTCCTAGCCTTATCTCAGAACTTAACTAATACTCCTCTGTTTTTCAACAGGGAACATCTCATACACCTTTTGAGAATGAAGCCCTACGTGGGTGTAGCCCTTGCCTTATCAAAATACACCATGGGAATAAAGCCCTAAGGGGGAGCAGTCCTAGCCTTATCTCAGAACTTAACTAACGCTCCGCTGTTTTTCAACAGAGAACATCTCATACACCTTTTGAGAATGAAGCCCTACGTGGGTATAGCCCTTGCCTTATCAACGTACACCATGGGAATAAAGCCCTAAGGGGGAGCAGTCCTAGCCTTATCTCAGAACTTAACTAATACTCCTCTGTTTTTCAACAGGGAACATCTCATACACCTTTTGAGAATGAAGCCCTACGTGGGTGTAGCCCTTGCCTTATCAACATACACCATGGGAATAAAGCCCTAAGGGGGAGCAGTCCTAGCCTTATCACAGAACTTAACTAATGCTCCGCTGTTTTTCAACAGAGAACATCTCATACACCTTTTGGGAATGAAGCCCTACGTGGGTGTAGCCCTTGCCTTATCAACATACACCATGGGAATAAAGCCCTAAGGGGGAGCAGTCCTAGCCTTATCTCAGAACTTAACTAATGCTCCTCTGTTTTTCAACAGGGAACATCTCATACACCTTTTGAGAATGAAGCCCTACGTGGGTGTAGCCCTTGCCTTATCAACATACACCATGGGAATAAAGCCCTAAGGGGGAGCAGTCCTAGCCTTATCTCAGAACTTAACTAATACTCCTCTGTTTTTCAACAGGGAACATCTCATACACCTTTTGAGAATGAAGCCCTACGTGGGTGTAGCCCTTGCCTTATCAAAATACACCATGGGAATAAAGCCCTAAGGGGGAGCAGTCCTAGCCTTATCTCAGAACTTAACTAACGCTCCGCTGTTTTTCAACAGAGAACATCTCATACACCTTTTGAGAATGAAGCCCTACGTGGGTATAGCCCTTGCCTTATCAACGTACACCATGGGAATAAAGCCCTAAGGGGGAGCAGTCCTAGCCTTATCTCAGAACTTAACATATGCTCCGCTGTTTTTCAACAGGGAACATCTCATACACCATTCGGGGGTGTAGCCCATAATAACCTCAAGATTCAAAAACTAATCTCCCAAATAAACTATAGAAAAATTTGCAAAATTATTTTGACATTCGTTTTTAAATTATGACAAATGTCATAATGTATTTAGTACTTTCACTCTAATGATACTATCACACAATATTCCCTTCTCTTCTGAAAATAGCAAGAGTAATACCTGTGCTTAAAAATGGAATTGATACGTAGTTTCAATTCAAGCAGCACTTTGTCAAGATTCAGGAGGTTTGATCAGAGAAATTTGAGAATAAATTGGGGGTTCCCCAGGGTTTCGTGCTGGGATCACTACTGTTTCTCCTCCTTATTAATGATTTGCCTGATCATATAAATGCAGATAAAATTACAATATTTGCTGATATTACTTCCATAACAGTCACAGAGCAGACTCCTGGGGAGCTCTCTGAAACTTGTGAGGAGATTATAAACGCTTTCAACACTTGGTGTTTTGAAAATTCACTCGTGCTAAATGTGACTAAAACCGAATGTATATACTTTGCATTAAGAAATTCCAACAGGGCTCCTCTGGTAATCAACTGCATAGGAGATACGTTAGGGTGTTGTAATTGTATTAGGTTCATTGGATGAAGGTTTGAGATGGAGTCAACAATTAGTCCATCTATGCAAAAAACTGAACTAATCTGTGATTAGTGTCTACTACAGCCTTGTCTACAGTCATCTAAATTATAATGTACTTCTATGGGGAAATTCTGTGGACTCTCAAAGAGCATTTGTTTTTCAGAAAGATTACCTCCCTCACCTCCCTGCATTTACATCTACAGAAGTCTTTTTTTCATCAATATATTACACAATCTAGCTGTCATGATCCCTCCACTCAAAATGACCAGGTCCGATCTTTCAGTTGATGGTAATTATGTTTAATTGCAGAAGCAGAAACACTATAGCCCCCAGAATGAAGGGTTAGATTACTAAGTTAATATATTTGACTTTCAAAATATATGTAGTATATAAATGGCTTGGTGGTTATGAAACAAAGTGAAAAACAGATACAGGAATTTACAAATTAATTTATCAGAAATCTGTAACTAGATCTACAATTCTGTCTACCAGGCTGTAAGTATGTGCTATTGCTCAATGCACACAAATTGTTTTTATAGTCACTAAGTCAAGCTGCAATTAAAGCACCCAAAGTAACTGAACAAAATGTTTTCTAAGTCCCAGATGGCATTTCCTATGAAAGTGTACAAGTAGAGAAAAAAATGATAATCTCCTTACAGGTTTCTACCAGCTATATAGAATTGGAATAACCGACTACGCCGATGACATGACGTAGACGGATATTTCCATATAAAAACAGAATTGAACAGATTCAAAATTTGCACAGGTGCAATTATGTAACTGTAATGTAATAGGAGTGGTTATGAATGTGATATTCACTACAATATTCCAAATTAAAATAAAATCATTAATTATGGACGATAAGATTTGTTTCACATGGATACATTGGTTCATCATTTCAAGTGTTTAATTGTAACCATGTATAGCAAAACGTAAATTTTGTTTTCATTCCATTAATTAAATAAATAAATTAGCTTCTGATTAATATGGTAAAGTAACTCTGATTGTTGTAAGATATTAATTGTATTCATTTTCTATTTTTGGTAAGTGTCCATTGTGTTTCAGTCAAATTAATTGCACTCCTGAACAATTGACAAGGTTCATACTTTAATTGTGGACCTTGTGGAAATAATTGAATGTTTTTGATCTTGTAGGGTAGCGTTATGTGCAGCGATTTTTGATGGATGCATTATTTGTGTTTGGGATGAAGACATACATTTAGGTCACCGTACAGTGCTCTTGACAACAATTTCATTTTAGTCAATATGAAACACTTTCAACCCGTTCTATTATCAAATAGTGTTTCTCTTTCATATCCGTATTTGATGAACAGACTGTCATTTTCTTCACATTCAATATTATCAGATGACTCAAGCAAGATATAAATTCAATGTAACGATTCAACACAAAAGTACCTCATTCAAGAATGTTAGTTACTTCCTAAATGAACATGAAAACAACATTTTAACGAGGAATTAGCGTTTGCCAATTAAAACGTAATACAATATAATCTAGTTTTTAATCCTAGTCGAAAATTCTTTGAATTTGCTGCTTCTATTGAAAAAAATTGAACTTGGTTAATATTCCTGTCCTGACTCATTTTATTCGTCTGGAGTTATTTGCTTGAATATATTGTTTGGAAATACCAAAACTGTTATTCTGGTCTGTAAGGAAAATTCGTTTCTGCTCATAGTCCCTTTAGGTTGCCAACGATGGCACTATAAGCAGTATAGTATATTAACGAGCCGTTCATATTTCTACATTGACTCGATTAAGTTTATTTCAAGAATTTAAAACTTGCGTTCTGTGATTAATCGTGGGGTTCAGATTTTTAATGATGTCCATACTCTGTAAAAATTGGACAATTGAAACCTGTTTATGTTTGTGTAAATGTATTGACGAATAAGTTTCATCAAAAACTCTACATTTAATAACACCCCAACAATAAACACACCTTGATATAGAACCAAAGTTTCATCAAATATAAGCACCTACTTGAATATTTTACAAAGTTTCAAGAATTATAGTCTTTGTTGCAAACACATTTAGGTTGCTTTGATCTAGGATTTATTAATGAAAGAAACCTGGGGTAGAGGGTGTGCCACTATTTTCGTAAACAAGATTACCTTATTTGATTCACTGAATGGTAATACGAACTTGACAAAATCTCCAAAATTAATGAATTGTGAAACAAAACTACGTTGCTTATTCATCTATAGTAGTACAGATTTTAGTGAAGCTTTGTAGATAGTATCCAGGTTTTCCTCCATATGCTTTTCCACTGCATTTTTTGCCTACTGTTCATTGAATGTCTAAGTTCATTATATCATCCCTTACAGTTTTGTTTTCGTGGCATCAGGATCTTTTTCTGTTAGTGTAGTGTTTTTGAAATAACTTCGTTGGATATATTTATTACGGTCCATTCTCTTTCATAAAAACCTATAGATTTTTTAATAGCGCCTTCGGCATTTGTGGATTTTTTCAATTCTTCAAATTGAGAGATTTAGTTGCTCATGTCTAAGGGGAATCATTTTTATCTCTAACAAAATTATCTGAATCTTTTAAATTCTTCATCAGAACTATGGTTTCTTAGATGGATGCATCATTTGTGTTTGGGATGGAGAGGTTTAGGTCACCTTACAGACTTGATGGTTGAATTTTACATTGAATGCTAGGCAATATATGGTTTTTGAACCAATAATTGCTCTCTTTCTTGATGCTCTTGGTAACAATTTCATTTTAATTGTTCTATTATTAAATAGTGTTTTTCGTTGATATCCGTATTTGACGAACAGAGCGAACTGTCATTTTCTTCACATTCAATATTATCAGACTACTCGAGGCAAGTATAAATTGAATGGAACAATTCAATACAAAAGTATCTCATTCAAGTATGTTAGTTACTTCCTAAATGAACATTTTAACGAGGAATTAGCGTTTGCCAATTAAAACGGAATACAATATAATCTTGTTTTTAATCCTAGTCGAAAATTCTTTGAATTTGCCACATCTATTGAAAGACTCATTTTATTTGACGAAAGTAATTCGGGGTTTGCTTGAGTGTATCGTTTGAAAATATTCAATATCGCTAACGGAAGTGGAAAATCTCAAGAAGTAGGAGCTCTTGAATCTTTGCATCAAGTATCCTTGTTAATATACCAGAAGTATCGCTCTGATCTGCAAGGAAAAAATTCGTTTATGCTCATAGTCCCTTATCACTATAGAATATTAACTATTTAGATTGCTTTGATTTAGAATTCATCAGTAAAAGAAAACTGGGATAAATTATATTTGTAGGCAAGGTTACCTTATTTGATTCATTGAATGGAAATACGAACTTGACAAACCCCCAAAATTAATGAGATGTGAAACAAAATTACGTTACTTACTCGTCAATAATACATGTTTGATTGAAGACTTGTAGATAGGTTTCTCACACCATTTCACCTTCTTTATCTGCCTACTGTTCTAAGAACAGTATATCATCTCTTAAAGTATTATTTTCTTGGCATCAGGATCTTTTCTGTTACTGTATTGTTTTTGAATTAACTCTTTGTTGGAAATTTCTATTTCCATTGTCCTTCATCAAACGTACAAAAATTGTGGAATTCCCAATTTCTCAAATTGAGTGATTTAATTTCTTATGTAGTAGTTATCTCTGCCAAATTATCTGAATCTTTTTTAATTTATACCTAACGCTATAGCTATAAGCCGTTCATCTCTGCTATACATATACTACTAAATTGTTTCATTCTATAAATGGAGCTGATGATTTGGCGATTCTTTGTTATTAAAAAGGGTGTAAAAGTTTATATACACAAAACGAAAGCGTCACACGGTACGGGGTAAATATATCCCGTGTAATTTTATTGAAAGCGTGTTTTTCTATACTTGAGAAAGATAGTCCAAGTAAAAGTATTTTATCTTATCATTTGTTAGAACCGTTGTTCCATAGAAAACGTTTTATAGGCGAACGTGTTAACTGCTTGAATGTCAGGAAGTAAATAAAAAATCTTATGTTGGCATTCTAGATTTATACTTTTCTGAGCCACTAAGCAATGACATATTGCTCAGCTTTATAGACTGTGCAGTGAAGACCTAGATACGATTATAGACTTTTATTTTACCTTATAGTCCCAGCACATGTATGGTTTTGATGCCATCTGTGGTAGTTATGACAATCTGAAAAGGAACCTTGAAGTGGTACTCTGATATAGTCAGACTCAGCCAAAGCAGCTTTCATCTGTCTGCCATGCCACCCCCAGACATAAGGCTAAACGTTTTCTATAAAAATTGGAATTTAAGAGCCAAGAAAGATTCCTGATCTCATCAACAGTTTAGCCTACTTCATCTTTCAGAATAATACACACACCACAAAAATTGTCGCATCACCTGGTATTATGAATTCCACAATCGATTAAGCAGCTCGATTGCAGTTTCTTTGTCAACATATGTTTTTGGACATATGAGGGGGAAAAAATCTTATCTATGTAGTAACATTTGTTTCACTATGATCTCAAACACGTCTGAAACAAGAATGAGTTTTATTGGACTATCAGTATTCATTCAATTTCTCTTCAGTTTTCAAGCTAAATTAATGCAAGTTTTCTGTGTTTCTTGTTGATTTTCAAATCTTTGAATTTATTGTAATGGCTGCTGAACGTCCTGGACGCTGTTTGAGCGATGAAGTGGTAATAATTGTAGCACTTCTAGAGTAGGGGCGAAGCCAACGTTACGTGGCTAACTTGTTGAATGTTAACGAAAGCACTATTTCAAGAGCAATTAATCGGTACCACGAAACAGAGGAATATGGAAAAAGGGCCGGACAGGGAAGAAATCGGATAACAACACCAGTTGATGATCGTTGGCTTCATTCAACTGCACTAAGAGCTCGGCACAGTACGGCTAGAATGCTACAAAATGAACTGGCACTTTTCAGAAATGTGCATATTTCATTGTAAACTGTTAGGAACAGGCTCAGAGAAGACCAAGGGTGGCTTCTACCGGCCCGCGTCTCACCAGAGAGCATCGAGTTGCAACACTTCAGTTTGCGAGGGAACATACAAATTGTGGTACTCCAGAATGGTCGAATGTTCTCTTTTCCGACGAGTTCAGGTTCCGTCTAGTATCAAATGATAGACGCATGCCTGTATACAGACGACCTGGGGAACGGTATCAGCAATGCAATATCCGGCAAACCGAAAACTTCGGAGGGGGCTCAGTAATGGTGTGGAGAGGCATTTCTTTCCATGGTCGAACTGAGTTAGTCCTAGTAAATAATGGAAGAGTGACAGCGGCAAGATACATCGCAGATATCCTTGAACCCCATGTTGTACCCTTTGGCCAATTGATTGGCGAAAACTTCATTTATATACATACAGAATTTCTGCAAAATGCCGAAATTGATATTTTAAGATGGCCAGCCAGAAGTCCCGACTTGAATCCCATAGAACATGTTTGGGACAACATGGGGTGGCAAATTCAGCAACGTAGGATGCCTTGTAGAACACTCCAACAACTAGAAAATCTGCTTCCTGAAATTTGGAACTCGGTGACTCAAGAGTACACCGAAAATTTGTTTGAGGGGCTTCTGAGACGTATACTGGCAGTAATTAGGGCACCGGGAGGAAACACTCAATTTCGAAAATGATCAGTAACCATTCGATGCTAGTTGATTGGTCTCTTCGCGAATGTTTGAAGATGGTAGAATTTTCAAATTTTTCATTAACTCGAAAATTGTTGATATTTGCCATCATAAACTCATCTCTTTTGAATGATATCTTCTTATTTTACACTTCTTAAAGTTACCAAGCGACTCTTGGACGACCAACCTAAAAGTTTATATAGTATTGTCGTAAAAGTAGGGTGATGCAACAATTTTTGTGGGGAGTGTATATTCAGTTTTAGTTTCTGTTAACATAGTTATATTCAGTATTCGCAAAGGAATACAATGTTAAAGAAGTAGTTGTATGACGTCAATAGTATCATTATTTTATCAAAAATGAGTTTGTTACCGTTACAATTACAAGACTATTGTATGAATGGTTTTGATATGAAATCGATACTTTTGCTCTTCACGAAAGCATATATATATATATATAAACACTTCAGTAATGTTCTTGATATTCAAGAATCAAAATTGAATATTAGTAATCAGCAATTCAATAATATTTATATCGTTATTATTCACGAAAGTTCACAATTTACAATGTTATCAAAGAGTAATGAAGCAATAATTTCACTTGAATATTAAACACCCAAAATGCGATAAGAAACTATGATACAATTCATTTTGAATCAAATTAATATTGATATATCGAACTACATTAACCACCAACTGATAGGGATGACAGGAGATCCACCGAACTTAATTTCAAAAGATATGGATTGCACAAATTTGAAAAATCTAATGATTCAGCTTTTTTTTTTCTATTGAAGGTGCCTGAACACAACTCATTATTTTATAGTGTGTATTATGCTAAAAAGTACCTATTTCTTTCTGAATAGAAACTTTATGAGTTGATTATCAAAATTTCTTCAATTTGGGTACTACCAGTTTTCAAGAAGAATTAAGTACAGAATAGCTGTGTTCCCAGCTGTGACAACTGGTGACATCTCTCCTTTCCTAACACAGCATGTGCAAATTTTAGCTCCTGGGATATTGAAGTACACATTCTGTCAAAAATGTACCGGGAATTTATTATTTAAAAAATCTACTTGAAGCTATTGTCAAAATTTTTGTTGTTGCTAAGTTTCCACAACTGTTTTCTCTACTGACAAAGAATTTGTCTCAAATCTTAAATTGCAAATGGAATTTGATGTGCCGAATCGCTGAAAATGTTACAGAAGTCTCACGGTTAATCGACTTTATCAAAATCACGCGCATATGAGTGGTACAGTGCATTCAACAGCGGCCGAGATGTGGTGGAAGATTTTCCTCGCTCTGGTCGGCTATCAACTGAAGTTAACGCCGAAAAGTGAAGGAAATGGTAATTGAAAATCGTCATTTATGTTTGAGACAGATAGGCAATGATCTTTCTGTGTATCAACCCAATTTGTACGATTTTAAACGATTGTTTGGTCATGAAATTCGACTTGTTCGAAAAACATTCGAAAAACGCTTTGTAACTGGTGATGAGACATAGGTTTATGAGTTTGACATGCAACCTAGTCAACTACCTTCAGAATGGCGCCTTCAAACTGAATCGAAACCGAAAAAAACCACGTCAAAGTCGATTTCGTAATGTTGACTGTTTTCTTTGCTTATAGCGGTTTTGTGCACCCGGAATTTTACACCACGATAATGCACTATCTCACAAGGCTATCATTGCCATCGAACAACGACCGTATTCACCTGATATGGTTCCAGCAGACTTTTTTCTTTTGACAGAATGTACATTTGCTTATTTACATAAACAGTTATGTAGTTAGCACTCTTCGAACTCTTGCTAATGCTCTAAGGTGCTCGATGAATATGGTCCTAAGGACCATATTGCCTTGTTCTTCCTCAATGTATTCTTCCATTCCCTAGTTTAACCCTGACACTTATTAGGAAGGCTCATATTTGGAACCCAGGTCTATGAATACTCGTGAATCAAATATTTTCCAGAACGTTCTTCAATGAAAACATTGTGTATTATTATTTTGTGATTTGGTTTGGAAACCAAAGACCTTTGAGTAAAATATTATATGACTTTATTTATATTGTAAATAATTTGGATACTTAATATATTTTGAATATGAGTTGTACATATCAGTGAAAGCGAAAAACATGCTGTTGTCATAATTAATTTGAAACAGTTTGTGTGAAATGATAATTTTATTAGAAGAAAATTAATTACATTTTCGTTTTATAGGAAGCTCTACCCGTACAGCAGGTAATCCTTCCAGTTTATCATCCATCTCCTAGTGTAACACGGTCTGTAGCTCAGCTAACCGAAGAAGAACAAGTGAAGATTGCTAAACGTATTGGACTAATCCAACATCTTCCGACAGGTATGTTAATTCTTGAGTATTTTGTAATCAAACTTGTAAAAGAATTCCTATTTCAATGCCTATTTATTAATCAGCCCCACAACAATGTACATTGTCATACTAATCAGTATCTATTACCATTTTTGCTAAAAGGTTTATCGGATTGAATGACAGATAGTATTGTAAATGTATAGCTAGAATATTTTCTGGTAATTGTTCCAGTTAAATTTTATTTGACTGATGTAAACTTGGTTCAACTTAGGCTGGGGAAATAGTCATGCAAAGCTTGACTGGTTGTCCATGTAATGATAAGGATAAAATTATGAGACTGAGGCTTCATTCTTTAACCTTTAGCTACTGATGTGGTTTTCATTTTATATAAGCACTGAGGTAAAGGCCTCAGATGTTATTTATGAACTTAGAGATTATATTGATATATAATTAATAATGTTATGTAAGTACAAACTAAAAGTTCAAAGGAGACTTATTTTTAACTATTGAACTGTAGTTAACATTTTAGCAGAAACTACCTGAGATCAAAAATTACCCGAAATACTTAAGTTTAAGTACCAACGCACGTTAGACCCTTCTTCAAATTATCAATGAGTTCTACTGACGTAAACCATTGTCGCATGTAATATTACAGTTGAATTTGGGAGGCTTTTACTTGGTTGAATTCCATTATCGATAATAAAAAACAAGTACTGTGTTTTAAGGAATTTTACTTATTCATTGCGATCCGTCACGCGTTTCACTACACCGTAGCTTCTTCAGACGAATAAATGTACAGAAAATAACCATGAGAATATAAATACAAATGTTCCTAAGTAATTAAAAGCTTATTGGGTTGCTCCTTCTTAAGTGGTTATTGATGACAGGTATATCCAATAAAATTAAGG
The DNA here is from genome assembly GCA_013387265.2 of Cryptolaemus montrouzieri. Taxonomy (NCBI): domain Eukaryota; kingdom Metazoa; phylum Arthropoda; class Insecta; order Coleoptera; family Coccinellidae; genus Cryptolaemus; species Cryptolaemus montrouzieri. The sequence goes on from JABFTP020000186.1 coordinate 5,698,863, forward strand.
AATAGATTGCTCCCTGAAGAGATTCAATAGAGGTGAAGGGCTTAAATCGACTTGTTGATTGATGAGTCTTCCTGAGTGTTTGTGTTTGTTGATTTCTAATATTATTATTATACATTATTATCTATCTAATATTATTATATATTAGAAATCAGCAAACACAAACAGTGAAACGCGTTACGAATCGCAATTATTAAGTAAAATAACTTAAAAAAAACACAGTATTATTGTTTCGCAATTATTAAGTAAAATTCCTTAAATTATCAATATTATAGTTACTATTGTACAATGGCTTTGAAAGACGAATAACAGATTGCGTTGGTACCAAGAACTTCTTTTCTTCATCTGGTAAGTCCTCTCCATCTGATCGACATCTTGTATATATACATCAGCCCATCAATTTCAACTCGTACTTAGCCGGTTTCATTGGCTTAAATCATGTGATGTGTGCGTCCTCAAGAAAGTACCAACATTTATTACTATTTCAAACAAATTTCATAGACAGACATAAAATTGGTGCTGTTTTTTCTGTCTTTTTTCGTACGATCAGAAGGGTTTTCAAGTCGAACACAATTCACTATAAATGAAAATCTATTTTTCGACATCACACACCTGAATATGTCCCTTCCGGTACCATCGGTCGCAAAATCTAATTAACATTCCCGTGGTTTTATTAGAACACCGCTGTGAAATAAAGACCAACAAGAGCATCCACTTCGATCATGATCTAAATCTTGAAGTTCTAGGTCTAGTCTTTAGTATTTCTTGTAGCATCTCATCGTCGAAGAGTTTGTGCCATATCGAAAGAAGGTCTTTCAGTTCATTTACTGTTGGATTAAAATTATGTCGAATGGTTCTTACTACTCTTGTTCGAGGTTGTCGGACCCACTTTCACCACAGTAATATTGCAATGATAACAGTGGAACATCGTCTTCGAATAATACCTCTTGATCATCATGTTCTTCAAACTCTGAGTCAGTGAGGGAATCTATATTATGTCCATGTTGCTACGGAACCAATGTATCTTCTTCCTCTGAACCGCTGGAGTCCTCATAATTAATACAGGAAGATGCGGATGACTCAAAATTACTTTCACTAGGCATAACAAATCTTCTATTTCTATGAAATATAAGCTACCATCGGTATTGGTCGACCGTTTTCGTCCGTATGATGTACTGGGTTCCATTTTAGACTATCCTATCAGCTACTCCAAAAAAACTCACCACAATTGCGCGCGCCTACACTTACAGCACCTTTAACGGCGACTAAACTTGAACCTACTAGAAACAGCGTATGCGTCGCATGCGAGGGAATGGAGCAATACGATATTATTACTTTTACTAAGTTAAATATTAATAAAGACAAGTTATTCATATATGTAATACGTACAACTATATTGCTAGTATCTATTAATCGAAGGTGTGTTGTAGTCCAGCCATTTAGATATACGACATTACAATAAAAATTAAATTATATGTTTACTCATATTCTCTTCGAGATCAGTTGAGGTTATAAATTGAATACTTTTATTGCTTTGATATAGCTGCTCATAAAACTAATACAGTTGTTCATTCTTCATATTAAGATCCTTTAATTCCTAGTTCTTCTATCAGAATTCCGGAATAAGTTCACAGTGATTTGAATTAGGCGATTACAACTTAGTAAATTGAGAAAAACACCCACATCTGTCTGCACTGTAGTTATTTTGTCCTTCCCTTACTTTTAATGTGGGTGTATTATATTTGTGGTTATGTAGTGCCACTGTAACCTTTAAGGACAGCAATCTATGTTGATAGCTTAAGGAGCAAACACTCACAAAGGATTATTCGGTTAATGAGTTATTTTTATTTGCAGGAACATATGATGGATGTAAAAAAACTCGGGAATGTGTGATCTGCATGGGGGAGTTCATGGTGGGAGACGCATTGCGTTACTTGCCATGCATGCACACTTACCATATGAAATGCATCGACGACTGGCTCATGAGGAGTCTCACTTGTCCAAGTTGCATGGAACCTGTTGATGCCGCTTTACTTACTAGCTACGAGACCAACTGATAGCCAGTGCCTTGCAACTGATAGTGAATTTCTGTGATCTGAACTCTTTTTATTGGGCGTGAATGAAGGGTGGCTGTGAATCCACATTTTTGAATAAAGTATATCACATTTAAGGAAGAGTATAGAACAATGGATAGCTCATATTTTGTATAGGTACTCGTAATATTTTGTTTAAGGCAATATATTATCGAATGATCGATGTAAGCAGGTCACTGATTCTATCTTACCGGCAAAATAATACATAATTATAAGTCCAGCATGGGCAGTGAAAGCATCGATTATGTTACAACCTTAGGAGTGACTTGTTCTACAGGAGTTATATCGAAAACATTTATATGGTTTTATTATGTGAATGTTATTGATGTTTTTTGTTCTGCAATCTTATTCAATTATTGTAATTTATTGTATGACCTAACAAGTGAACATTTTAAGAGGCCCAAAATATTATTTGTGCTTCGATAAGTATTATTACTATTCATTACTTGAAATTGTTGTTTTCTTTAATATTTCCCTTTCCTTGTGGTATAATTAAAGAAGTGATGCTTCATATGAAAACATCAATATTTTAGACCAACATACCATGCTCGACAAAATCTTTGAACTACATTAATCATTCCAATTACACAAGAAGTTTTGGTTAATATATAATGGTCTAAGAGGCAGTTACAATTTTAAGTAACGTATCTCAAATTGGAACAAGATAGCATTCATTTTTCAAAGTATAGCAATTGAAAGCATCTAGTCACAGTGGCAAGAAGTATATTTAGATTTTTTCAAAATTTTGTTGCAGTTTCACTAGCTTAGAAGGTAAGTCTATTTCGTTCAAATCGGATTAAAAGATCAATAACATAATATAGATAGAGATAGATTATATAACGGAGGCTGAGGGTGAGAGCGTTGACGACACCCGTAACTTTTGGAAATACATTAACAACTCCAGGAATGACGATGTCATTCCAAATTCGATAACTCTTAATAATCAGGAAGTTGGCGGAGGTAGGGCTATAAGTAGTTGTTTCGCGAAATCCTTCAAGGAGTACTATAGTGCAGACGTAGGCGATCACTTGATTAATCAGTATTGCGATACATACTTCCCGTCAATCAATTCAGTTTCCAATACTCTTTCAAACGTCAAATTTACACGTGTGCCCACAATTTAGTGATCTCTAATTTCTGTTCGAAAGAAGAAACTTTTCCCGATCTTTGGAAGACAGCTAATGTCACTCCGATTTTCAAATTAGGAGCCCCCTCGGACATCTTAAATTATCGTCCGATTTCAATTTGTGACGGATTTGCAAAAGTCTTCGATCAGCTGCTTGCTAACTTACTTCTAGACCACGTTCGTAATGTTATCATTGAAGAACAGAATGGTTTCTGTCCTGGTAAAACGACGGAAACCAATTCACACTACCCCATCTTATCAGCCAGAGGTCCTACATCCGTACAATGTTTGCAATTAAAGTTCTGAACGGTGTCATCAACAGCTCTGATGTCTTAAATTTATTCTCTCTACATGTTCCCTCAAGGAGCATTAGAGAAGAAATAATATATGGGAGATGTCAACCCAATTCATAATGTCTCTAAAACATCTATAGATCATAATCGGCATCACTTAGAAGACCGAACCTAGCCATCGGGGCTCTCTTGGTCAAACAGAGAGGGAATTGTTTTGTTGAATTTAAATATTGAAGGGATTTTGGGAGATTATACTTCAAAATTGGCAAGCAAGAACAAAGAAGTGATTATGTTTCAGGAGAACCACACTGCGACGGTAGAACATCTTCACGAAAGAGGAAATATCGCAGGTTATGTACTTTTTGATTATCTCCTTAGTCCTTTTTATGGCCTTGCTTGTTATGTAAAATCTTTTCTTAAATTCAAGTGTGTTTAGACAATAAGAGTCAGGTATGATTGTTGAAATATTTTTCTGCTGTTTTTCTTTTTCCGTTGTTACAGATTCCTGTTCCAAACCCCCTTCCTTTCACCCTTGTCTTCATCTGGAAATCATGGAGTGCAAGATGAGAATGAAGCTGCTAAGCAGAAAAATTTTTGGTACTCTTTTTGTACACACAACATAAACAGACAAGCTATTACTAGTGCAAGAGCGACAGGGAAACGAGTTTTTTCCTCAGGTGTTTTCACTCGTTTATTGAATCATACGCAAGATAGTATGGTTCCCCTGTTACATTTTCCTCTGCTCACACTTGTGTTTTTCTGACACACCAAAATTATAGATATAAGCATTTATTGTAAATACAATTATTCGAATTTTTATAAATCCTCTCTTTTTCAAAAGAATATATATATATAGAGGGAAACATCTGTTATCATATAAATTTCATGGAACAAATTATGGAATTCATTCTCCGTTGGCTTAAATTGTAAAAAGCGTCAATCAAATTGATCTCGATATTTTCCCAGAAAGCTTAAACTGTTTCAGAACTAATCTGAGACACTGCCTGTATTGAACCACCGTTATCGTATTGCTAAACTATTTTTTTTTTAAGTTTTATTGTTCATGTTAGTATATAGGCTACTTGTGAAAGATTTTCCGTTACTGAAGTTATTATTATATTATTTCAAACAACACGATTCTGAAGGTGTTCGATGATATACTCTGAAGTCTGGTCAATATTTTACAGTGACTAAAAGCTAACCAATGTTGTACCCCTTATCCTTCGATATTGACCCCAGCGACCAAAATCTTCTAACAAATATCAAGAGGAACCTGACTATCTGCTGAATATTTTGGTTGAACAGTAATAAAAACTAAATAAATAAAATAAACGAGTTATTAAATGCGACTGACCTAATATGCAATTGTGCACTAATCAATACAAGATTTTTAATTTTGTTTCGGTCATCTCTGAATCAAGTTTAATGAATTATATAGAATAACACAGAGCCATCTATTAAAAACTTATAGAACTCAAATAATGTTTTTCGTAGTGCTTGATGTTTAATACAAATGTCAAGCATGGTTAGTGTTCTAGATCCCTACTATGGTGCGCTACCGGTTAAATCCTCTTCAATAATGTCAGTACTAAGTTGCGCATAGTCTGCTCTCGCAAGAACCACAAGCGAGGGCACGACAAATGCCTAACTTCTGATATTCACGCATTATATGATTTTGTCTTACGACATATAACTTTCCATATAAACTATAATCCCTATTGCGCACCCTTAAGGACAGAATTTCTAGATGTCTTCCTAGGCCTGTCCCTGAAATTCGAGGTATCTGTACCAAATTTCATGAAGAATATTCTAAGTTCTTATAATGATATTTAATTTACTGAGCTGAAGGACCGAAGGTCGATGGCTCTTGTTGTATGTGTGTGACAATAAATGACAGTTCTCTCTCTCTCTAAGTTCTTGCAGTACATAATTAAGCTTAATTTGAATGAATTTTCTTTGGATATTTTAAAAAATTGTCATATTTTTAAATTAATATAGCTGAAGTGCAACCTGAAACATCAATTATGGTAGGTGTTCAGTAGTTTCAACAATGAGGAAACCCACCAACCTGATTTGATTTTATAGCTCTCATAACATTAATTCAGTCACAAATACTTTTATAAAAAAGTAGTTTTTACTATAGTTGTGCCTACAAATATCAAGCCGAAATAGGGTGTATGCCTTGTTAATCTACCTGGAACATTGTAATTTGTCTGAATTCGCAGATCAGTACCTTTTATTAGGTTGTTCAGTAATTTAAAGAGTACTGCCAGGCTGGACACCCTCCTCCTGATAACAAGATAATCAAGGACGAAAGTTGACGCACAAAAAATGAGTCAGTGCCTACATCAGCCGTTTGTGTCCTATACCCTATAAGCGCAAAAGCTTCCTCTGCACCCCCTCCAAATAGTTAATGTCGCACTTGTAACAAGGCGACCACACAGCCGATAAATACTCCAAATTAGATCTTACCAAGGAACAAAATAATATTCTGATGGTATTGGGTAAAAACTCCCGAGCACTTCGGAGAATGACACCGAGTGATTGATAAGATTTAGAGACTATATTCTGTATATATTCTTTGAAGTTTAGCTTGCAATCAATAAAAATTCCCAAATCTCTTATCAACCGGACTCGTGTAAGACAATGACCCCCAATGTGTAATCATGAAGTATAGGTGTCGTGGTTCTCTGAAATGTGATTATACTACATTTATTGACGTTCAGACGCAAACAGTTTATTTCAGTCCACAGATGAAACCTATCCAACTGAATCTGTAACCGAGCAGCCTCAGAAGAGCTTTTAATTACGGAGTAGATCTTCATATCATCCGCACATAATAAGAATTTAGATGAGAGCGATTTTTTCACATCGTTTATGAATACGTTAAACAAGAGTGGGCCTAGATGTGATCCCTGCGGAACACCTGATGAAGCAGAAATCTCCCTCGATAAAGAGTTCCTATACCGAACCAATATAATACGGTTATATAAAAGCTACTTAGCCAGGATAGAAGTGAACCAGTAATGCCCAGTGCCTCGAGTTTCATCACCAAAATATTAATGTTCACCCTATCGAAGGCTTTAGAGAAATCTGTATAAATTGAGTCTATCTGCTGACCGGTAATGAGGTGAAGCAAAAGGTTTGTTTCAGTTGAACGCCCTTATAAAAACCATGCTGTTCATTTATCAATACTGGGTAGCAATGCCACGAAAGAAAATTACATACCAGAGCATCAAACATTTTTGGGATAACCGACTGAATGCATACACCCCTGTAGTTAGCTACATCTGACTTGGAACCAGACTTGTGTAAAGGAATAATAAAGTTGTGCTTCTAACAAGAAGGGGCCCGACCCCAGAGAGATACCGAAAAGCGTACTTATAGGCGTTGATAGTGTACAAACACATTTCTTTAACAGAAAACAGGGTATACCATCGTAGCCTGTTGACAAACTAGGCTTCATACCCTGTATCATCTCAAACACAGCATTTCACGAAAGTTGAGAGGAGTCAATTTGTAAATCACAATCGCTCTCAACCCTGGGTGGCACAATTACCTTCTGCTATAAACCCCCGAAAAAAAGTCAGCAAACAAATTAACAATTTCTATCACATCAGAACATGACAAAATTTTTGCAGATCAGAATGAATTTTTCGCTCTGTATCGCTAATATAACTGCTATACAGGGTATTACTAAGCAACTGACACTTTGCATTTAGAACTCTAAATTCGTTATAGAGTGTTTTGAACTTCTTATGCACTTTTTTCTTACATTTAATGAGATTGATCAGTTCACTTGTGAACCAAATTGGGTAATTACTCTCTTAGTAACAAACATATCGATACCACTGTAGAGGTTATTATAAAATTTGGAAAGTGCAGCATAAATTTCAGTTTCAGTTCCCTGAGAAGACCAATCACAATCTGATAAATACTCACTTAAACCTATATAATCGCCCCTCCTGAAATCAAAGTGAGTATCACTGAATGATAGAACTGGCACGCTGGGTACATTAGTTCGAAACCCAAAGTTAGATGTTAAGAATCTAGCAATTCAAAAATTTGCTGATCCGCAATGTGCAACTGTTGCCAAGGCAATATATGAAGAAGTTGAAAAAATTGAAGAACAAAATTTAGAAAAAGAACATATTGTGGATGATGATAATGTGGATCCTATAATTTTTTATTTAGGTGAAGACGATTGTTATGAACACAGTGATGATGAGGACAGCGATGATTAACTTTTTTTGCAAATTAATTACCAGTAATATATAAGAGAACCTTAAATATTTTTAATCATTTTCAACATCACCAAAACTGACAAATATCTATCATTGTTGTATGTTTAGTTTCATAATTGTCTTATTATTCATCTTAATGATTTAATATTTATTTCATTAATAATAAATAGGATTGGGAACTTGAATTTAGGTATTGTTAAATTAATAGTATTAAATGATATTCAACTAAGTTCCTACCTATCAAGAAAGACCAAATAATTGGGGGATAAACAAATGTATAAAACCTATTTTTCCAACTAATTTTACCGCCGTCTATGGTATCTCCCTTTCTATCTGGCAATTTGGGATACAATAGATAGATAGATATTAACTTTGAGTGAGGGCTGCCTAGCAGCCAAGCCATCGCGACCCAGTGATCTATTGTGGCACACTCTGTCCTAAATTTCATCCACGAGCTCCATCCTTCTCGTGAAGGATACGAGTTTCGTGGGTGAGAGCTTAATAAGCTCAGTCAGCTTCAGTTTGCAAGATCCAAGTTCTTCCATCCTGACCCTGTCCCCTGCTGGGCACTCGCACATAACATGTTCCATTGATTCTGTATCTTCTTCACATAGCCTACATGAAGGATCCTCAACCAATCCTCATTTATTTAGGTGTTTCCTGAGGCGACAGTGCCCCGTTAGTATGGCAGTTAAAACTCTCAGTTCCAACCTAGAGAGTTTAAGCCAGGCCTTGGCTTTTGTAGTGGAAGGTCTACTGATGGCACGTCGAGCGTGTCTGAGTCCTGGGTGGCTCATCCAATGTTCGCGTACCCTCAAGTCCAACCATCGGTTGTTTTCCATCCTTGCAGGTTTCAGGGGAATTCCGAGCTTAGGCTCCGGTCCTATGAATTCCAGGTTAGTTCCTCGAGCGGCCAATGAGTCCGCCTTCTCATTTCCCTCAATACCCGAGTGGCCAGGAACCCATATTAGACGGAGCCTGCTCCGTTCTCCTAGTTTGGCAAGGGTAGAGCGAGATTCCTGCACCATAAGTGAAGTATAGGTATCGGATGCCAATGCTTTCAGTGCAACTTGGCTATCGATCAGGATTTTAATTGACCTATTTATTAATCCCCCCGCAAGCAAGAGGTTAGCACAGTGGTCAATGGTGAATATTTCTGCTTGAAATACAGATCGACTGTTCCTTGGCGGCACCTTGACCGTAGACACCAGCTGCAACATCTTTGGGATACAATAGACCAGTTTAGTTCTTAAATGGTTATCTTATATATCTTTTCTATTATTAAACTGTTTTGTTTCGCTTACAAAAGATAACACGATCGAAATGCGAGGATTGCTGGAATTTAATCTTGAAATTTTGTTTTCTACATTTCTAGTGGTTGAATACTGACGATCGATATTGAACCTTAAGGATGATAGATATGGCTCATTCTGGAGCTTGCGGAATATCTTTCCTGAAAATTTCTTTTTGTAATTATTTCCAAAATAGATTGAAACGTTTTACCTAAACTACTAATGGCAACCTTAAATGTTCATGCAATCATTTAAATATTTCAAGTCTTTCATATTAAGCGAATTGTTAATAGAAAGATTACTAAACTAAATAGATATGGAATTGTTCGAATCTTTCAGAATCATAATTGCACTTGATGTAAATAAATTTAGGAATGTATTAAAATTCATTTTCTCCACATCACAGTAAAAACAAAATATTTCAAGGTTTTATTATTCAAAAATTCTATTGTTATATTTACAATACTTAGTAAACAAATTATTTTATTAGGGTACATGATTTCCCCTTATAACTAACCAAAACAAGTAGCTTCATTATAAACTGAAGTCTTCATTTTAAAATACTGGGCTACAGATCAATTAAATCCATATGAGAAGTTTTATTAACACTTTCAGCTATGTTAATGTCATGAACACTTTACGTGTAGTAGATTACTGAGCTTATTTACCTGAAGCAAATCTAGCTTTACGAGCTTCTAACTTCTCCTTCATTTCTATATTCGTCATTGTTTTAGCAACAGATCCACCGAATCTTTCAGCTCGTATTTTCAATTTCTCTATTTCAACATTTTTAGGTTCACTTTCCAAAGAATTAAATCTTTCAGCTCTTGCCATAAGTTTGGCTGATCCTGTTAGTTGCACCCCAAATTTTTTAGCTCTTAATTCAAGTCTTTCTTTAACACTTATACCAGACAGCTTAATAACTTTAGGTTTTGGCTCAGCAGATTCAATTGTCTCCGTATTTTCTGAAGGTTTTTCGATTTTACCTTTAGATATTGTATCATAAATTGATGGGATTTCTCTCTGGAGTTTAATTTTTCTGGTTTTTTTCTCCAGTCCATTGGCATCATCTGGGGAGCTTTTGAAGCTTTGGGAATTCAAAGAACTTTCTTCCAAGACCTTTTCCACGTCTGAATCTAAAACTGTTTCACTAGAATTCGGATGCTCATCGTCTTCATCATTCAAAAGGTCATCCTCTTCTAACATATCCGATTCCATTGATCCACTATGCATGTCAGAAGAAGCACTAGGTGATTTTAAAGCTTCTTGTAATCGTTCTACAAGATCGTTTTTATTACCGGTAGTGTTCAAACCACGTTGTTTTAATTCTTTTTTCAGTTCTGGCACTTTTAATTTAGAAATATCAATTGACAAGTCCATGCTTGCGGATTTACAATTCCAGTTTATTAATTTTTTTAAGTAACAATCATAACGACAGCGCAAATCTTAAATAGATGTATACACGAATATGCATTGATTGCAGTTGTAGATTGTAATGCAAATGTTTTCATCAGTTATCACCCTTTCAGCTCGCTCGCTACAACAAAAAGACACTACTGCAACCATAGAAATATAGCTCTAACACGAAAATCAGTTTTTAGCTGTATCATATGCACAGGTAGTAGACGAAGTCATGAATCAAATATGGGTCTTAACTCCATTTAATCCTTTGATTAATAATAAATATTAGATTTATTCATAGAAGTGGAAATGGCAAATCCCTATGAACTTTTTCCTTGCTTTATAGAGTAGGTCACATTTAACATAGTTTTAATGAACTGACAGTTCTCTGTTATGTTTCAAGTTGGCAACGTTACTGCCAACGTTGAATAACAGTTTCTTTCACAGTATACGTGGAGCTGCGTGTACTTAATATGTGAAAGTGTGGAACAGAGATGACTGATTTGTGTTTAACCTTTTAGGACATCTCAAATAATGCCTTCGTGCTCTTCTCTTTAGCTTGAACTACAGTTGGAATAAGAGTTCATTTAGAAAATTGTGATTGATATTTAATACTATATAATAAAATCAAAGTGAGTGCCTATTTATTGAGGATTTAATTCTATTTCCATTCAATTTTTTTTGTAGAATGTGGAAATCCTATTTATTGCTCTTTTTCGGTGTCTTCGCTTTGGCCCATTGTGAGACTGGAGAAGAAACAGGTCCAAAACTTTTGGTTTCCAAGCAAATTTTGAATAAATACTTGGTTGAAACTAAAGATATAGAAATCAAGTATACTATTTTCAACATTGGAAGTTCTGCTGCAGTTGGAGTAACTTTAACTGACAATACCTTCCATCCAGATGTATTTGATGTAGCTGGAGGATATTTATTTGCTGAGTTCGCTAGAGTACCTCCTCAGTCAAATGTGTCCCATGTGGTTGTAGTCCGACCAAAAAGCTTTGGATACTTCAATTTCACCAGTGCTGAAGTTCAGTATAAATCTTCAGATGAATCTTCTGCTGTAAGTTTTTTCATCATGTTTTATTATGAAATCATATGTTTCAAAAATGTATGTTGTCCCCATATGGCTGCATCAAAGATAATCTGATTAATTTTTTCTCAAATTCATTAATATAAATGTTTTAATTTAAAAGACTTGAGCTTAAGAGGGTTCTATTTATTTTGTGTATAAGATTGAAAAAAAAATTCCAATAATATTTTTCATTGAGTATTGTTGATTGAATTCACAATTATCATTTTCAGGTTCAGGTAAGCTTCAGCAGTGAGCCAGGAGAAGGAGGAATCATCGCCTTCAAGGACTTTGACAAGAAATTCTCTTCTCACTGTTGGGACTGGCTAGCATTTGCACTGATGACAACTCCTTCACTTGCAATACCACTTGTTTTGTGGTATAGCAGTAAAAGCAAATATGAAAAGTTAGCTAAACCTAATAAAAAACAACATTAAATTATTGAATCGCAACTTTGTTTGAGACTTTTTACTGATTTGTACATATTCATCTTCAGGTCATTATAATTTCATTTCGTTGAAGTTATTTAATTTTGTAAGTTTTGAGGTGATGATTTTGTAAATTTTTCTACAAAATATAATTGAAATAAGTGAATTCATCTATTTTATTATTCTTTACCAAGTTTTTTGGACCATGGCTCAGTTGGGAGCTTCACTTTATGCTGAATTATAATTGAGGTGGGTACGCGTCTTTTACTGAAATAACCTAGGAATTAACAATAATTAAGAAGGGATGTTTGTAAATGAGAACTGCCTTAGATATCTTTGCGTATATACATATATATAGGGTGGGCCACAAAAAAACGGAATTGCTGTCATAACCAATAATTTCCACAATTAAGTTGGAGCTTTCATTTTAGATTCTTTGGAATGCCAAAGAATGATGGAATACAAGAATTGTCATCAAATTTCATTTTCGGTAAAATTCAAAATGGCCGACAGGCTCAAAGGTACACTACATTTTCAATTAGCTGAAATATTTTTCATGTTCGGCGGCCATTTTGAATTGAATAAAAATTCCAATTTTAGGATTATATTCGTATGTTTCAACTTTTCTACTCCTAATTGAGTCTAGATGAGTGACGATCACTCTAGGATCTTGGAAGTTATGAGGTGAAACAAAAATTCCAATTTGCGCTTCGCATACAAAACTGTAATTTTCTTCGCTTCACAGTTTCATCAATTCTTTATGGATTTTCATGTTTAATCCCTTATAATAATCGAAAAGAATTGAGTTTTCGATTTCTCTCAATTTTTCCATGAAAAACAAGAATTTCAGCGAATTGAAAATGTAGTGTATCTTTGAGCCTGTCAGCCATTTTGAATTGTACTGAAAATGAAATTTGAGGACAATTCTTGTATTCCATCTTCCTTTGGCATTCTAAAGAATCTAAAATGAAAGCTCGAACGAAAGCTGATTTATATACACTTGATAAAGAACCCAGTTCATTGTAGTGTTAGCTCACAAAAGAATGTATTTTGCGTGAAAAACAGCCCGTCTGCCGGCGCCCTCCGTGATAATGAACTATATGCGCGGTACTATATCTATAAGTGCAGTGTTCTGCACTAATACGACAACATAATAAATTAATTATTCTGATATCGCACATAAATGACGTGTAAAATCGAAACAACATATGATTTTTTCGTTAATATAAGACATGAACAGAAAGAAATGGTTTTACTCATTTTCTATATTCCGTAGTCAAGGGTTGATTATTGAGTCAATGAGAAATGAAAAAGTGAAAATAGACCCAATTATATATCAATAGCAATCCTATATACCTATGTTTCCACAAACTCATATATACTTAACACAAAATATAATAAATATCCATTCTACTTTGGCTTCTCTGCAGCTGCAGACAATATAGGAATGTTTCGTTTTCAAATCGAAGGAAAAATGAGTAAACATCTATAAAAATGACTCGAATACAAGTAACACGCATTTTAATTCAGATTTCTAAAAGAGTAAGGTATGCGTTTTTCAAAATAGGAATGTAAAATTGAAAATTCGATTTCAGAAAATAATTTCAGTTTCAAAAATGCAATATCCGACTTTCTTTCAAAAAATGCTCTGAGACACATGTGGTTAATATTTTAGTGTCAACGACAAGGACCAACCGACCGATTCTTCAAGCCTTTTCATGAAAACTATCCCCCCATAACCCACATCTATACCTAATCGTGCACAGATGTCTGCTCACGTTTCAGATGAGTCTTACAAACACCCTCGGATTGGTACTTCACCCTCGTAAGAGTATCCCAGTGAGATATCGAGGATATTTGTTTCATGATTAGGATTAGAAAAACCTTCGAAGAGATGCAACCTATCTACAGAGTTCTAGACCGCAGGCTATAGCCTACATACAGAAAGAATTGGCGTTAGATGGAAAGATTGAGCTCAACATGCTTTCACTGAGATTAGGCTTGAAAACTTAGAAAAAGATCCCGATTGAGAAATGAATCTTGAAGTGTTTTGTCTTGATGTGAACTTCCTGATGATTAGGAAAGAAAGATTGAGAAGAAATCAAGACAATAACTGAGGCATTGGGAACAATCAGAGCGGAAAATTTTAGATATTTCGCCACAGAAAACATGTGGCTTATATTTTTTTGTCCAATTATAGCAATAATAATAGTATATTATGCATTACAAATAAGGAAGAAACAACCGGGGCCAACTGACTGATTCTTCAGGCCTATTCATGAAAACTATCCCTCCATAACCCACATCTATACCTAATCGTGCACAGATGTCTGCTCATGTTTCAGATAAGTCTTACAAACACCCTCGGATTGGTACTTCACCCTCGTAAGAGTATTCCAGTGAGATATCAAGGATTTTTGTTTCAGGATAAGGATTAGAAAATAATTATTATTTCGACAACAAAGTCTGGGTGAATAGCTCGAAAGCTGAGTCCATCCCGTGTTCCTGGATAGAAGGGGTGATAACTACCAAGAGGAAAAGCGAAGAAAGAAGAAGAAGAACACTATACTCAGTCAATGCTCTAGTAGAAGATATAGGTTTGTGGAGAAGTCGAAACCATCCATCATATATTCATGACATGACAAAGTAATATAACGAGTATCTGACTATACTTCTGATTCTAATCGTTTAACCAACTCATTGCAGTAAAGTGTGCACGCATTAGCAAGACATTATCGTCATTGCTCCATCGTATGCGTCCGTCCCACCGAGGTGCTGTAGCGGTGCGCACAAGCCTTGGGCACCCCCCTCATTTTGAGAAGCAGATTCGGACCTTGCGTTTCCGTCTCGGAGGGGTGCGCTGCTCGCTCCACACGACCCTCCTACAGGCTCAGCATCTGGACGGGTCCGAAGGTAGCGAGCCCGAGTCTCCCTGCCGCCCTGTGTTTGCTGTCTTGCAGATATTGAATTGCACCTCGCTCAGGCTGCTAACCTAGGCAAGGGAGGGTGGATGGTTTCCCCGCGGTGGCGCCACTTACCGTAGATCCAAAGATCCCCTATATATATATATATATATATATATATATATATATATATATATATATATATATATATATATATATATATATATATATATATATATATATATATATATATATATATATAAATATTAGAAACAGAGATCACAGTATAAAATAAGAGCATGTTCTGTAGATCAAGATGACATTTATTGCTTTTGACACAGAACTAAATCTGAAGTAAATTGACAGTCATGACATTTTCTTACGAAATAACCGAACTTGTCAAAAACTTTTGGCATATTTATCAAAGTTAAATGAAGAAATATTGAAAGCTCCATTGTTCCAAATAGTGTCTTAATTGATATGATTCAATCAAGCATACACTGCAAACTTTAGTTTAGAGTATCAGGTATGAATAAGATCTATAATATCGAAGACAGATTGTATTGATGTGATTCAATTCATTTTAGTAAAAATTTGGAGAATGGTGACACATCTTTCTGAGCTGTTTACAGTTTCTGGTCTTGGTTATATTGATAACGATACATGCCTAACAACTGTGAGAAATGCTACAGTAATAAGCAATATATATGAAGGTATACCAGAAACTATACTACTCAATGTTGTTTGCTATATGGTCCTCTTACTCCTGTTTGCCATTTTACGAAATCGAGCTTGGGATTATGGAAGACTTGCTTTGATGCACAATGAAAAATGGACACAGCTATTCTATAAAAATACTGATGATGCAGTTTCCGTGGAGGAGACAAATGTTGATGCATCTCTCATGCCTGACCAAGGATGCTCATGGTTTCCTTCAATATTTAAGTTGACAAGAGAAAGGATATACTCTAGATGCGGACCCGATGCTGCACATTATCTTTCATTTCAAAAGCATTTGTTGATACTATGCACGTGTATAACATGTTTTTCGATTATTGTAATTTTACCAATCCACTATCAAGGAAATTTACAAGGCAATGAAATGACCAGTTTCGGACATACAACAATCAGTAATCTCCCGGCTAATTCTAATTGGTTTTGGGTTCATGTGATTGCTTGCTTCACTTTACTTCCGTTAACTGTTTATATTATGCGTAAGAGTTCTGGTAAGAGACCCAACGTAACAGTATTATCATCTCGTACGCTTCTCATAACTCATATATCTCGACCACATAGAAATCCAGAAGATTTAAGAAGTTATTTTTCTGTAAGATATCCAGGTGTTGAAATAAAAGACATCCAAATTGCGTATCGAGTCAAGAAGTTGATGAAGTATGAAAGTGAACGTGAAGTTGTACGGGAAGCAAAAATGTATTGCGTTACTAATAATAAGGGCGATTTGAAAGTGCAACCTCATGGCTGCATCATTTGCTGTCCTTGGAAAACAGAAAATGCTTTGCAGTATTATTCTGCGGAAGAAGAGAGATTAAATAGTTTAGTTATGTTGGAAAGACGGAGAATTTTAGAAAGGCCTTTGGGAATCGCTTTCATAACTCTTAAAACTGAGGATATGGCTGATCATATCACAAATTCATTCCAACCAGGTTCAGTTCGAAATTGGTTGGTTTCTAAAGCTCCTTCTCCGTCTGATATCAATTGGGAAAATTTAGAGATTTCTTACAGAAATTGGTATTCCAAAGCAATCTTGATTAATGCTATTTTATTTATAGTTTTATTTTTTTTAACGACTCCTTTGATTTTAGTAAATGTTGTCAACAATATTACGTCTATTCAAGAAAATTTCATTCGAAAGTTTAGCCCAATGCTGTCTGAATTTCTGCCAACTTTACTTCTTCTGTCGTTTTCAGCACTTCTACCTGTTTTAGTTGCATATTCTGATGAATGGATGTCTCATTGGACGAAATCTCAACAAAATCATGCGACTATGCATAAAGCATTTTTCTTTTTATTATTTATGGTTTTAATACTTCCTTCTTTGGGCTTAACAAGTGCCCAAACTTTTGTTGAATGGTCTATCCAATTAAAAAATCAAACTGTTCATTGGGAATGCATATTCTTAGTTGATAAGGGTGCTTTTTTCGTTAATTATGTGATAACATCTGCATTAATTGGAACGGCATTAGAGTTGCTCAGATTTCCTGAACTGGCAATGTATACTTGGAGATTATTTCGAATCAAGTCTGAAGCTGAAAAGACAAGTATTCGTAAACAAATTTTATCAGAGTTTCCCTTTGGTATCCATTATGCATGGACACTACTCATATATACAGTGTGTACTGTTTACAGTTTGTCTTGTCCTCTGATAACACCATTTGGACTTTTATATCTTATTTTGAAGCATTTTGTTGATAAATACAATATTTACTATGTTTATCGTCCTATCACTATGTGTGGGGAAGGTCAAGCGATACATGGTGATGCTGTAAAAATGGTTAGAGTTTCCGTTTTACTCCTTCAACTTATTATGTCTGTTTTCTTTTATATACGTGGAGGAATGACATGGATGACTTGGTTAACAATAATTTCATTACTCTTCACAGGAGGCTGTTTTATATTGTTGAGTCCCTTTCCTACATGTAAATCTACAAATATGTCACGCACCACCCTTTCAGAAACACATGAACAGTACATTGCGCCTGTCCTTTTGAGTTCTCAGTATGTAGGAGAACAAAGTGAGGTTATGAATGTTCATCCCACTCAATCATATGGTTCCAACATAAGTGATTTAGCAATACGGTTAGATTTAGATAACTCTAGTAGTGTTGCTTAATCATAAAATTTTTTCATTCTTCAGGCTGTGACTAATTTCCTTTTTTTCTTTAAGCTGTAAACAAATCTAATTTATATAATCAAAACCATATTTTCTGTATGACTGATTTTTCCAAAAATATAGAGCTATTTTTACTTTTCACATTGAATAATCAGTTTCAGGAATTTCTTCCTGTGATGAAAAAGTAATTCTAACGATGGTTTGGGTTTTCTATTCTTAATTTAACAAAATCGATTTTTGTGGTCTTTTTGATTGGTTGATCCAAGCTATATTATCTGGTCTGACTTGTATTAGTAAAATTGTTAACATTAATTTAATTATTGAGAAATGTGGGATTTGAATGAGTTTTCGAGAGAAATGAAGTCTGGTTTCTATTGAATAGCAAAGAACTACTTCATTTAAAAGTTTTAGAGAAAATAAAAATGTGAATTTAATAGAATTTTTTTCAATTTTGTATTCCTCATAAAATTCTGCAGTTAACGTAATTTTAAGGTAGCTTAGCATTTGTGCCTTATAATCATGCTAAATCGAGGTAAAAATATTAGACACTTTCAAACAATATGCAAGAATACTTCACCACTGTTTTGATGTTTTCTACCACTGATTTTCTCTGATGATCTGATGTAAAGAAATTACTGAAACATATTGTTTTACCGCTTTTAGATGTATATTGTAGTTTTCTTCCTTCCATTTTTTAATCACTTGAATGAAAAAGTATTACCCATATTTTTGAACAGATATTTACTTTTTTAGATTTGAAAGTAAAAATATGAATTTGTCTCTAAGCATTATGGAATAATCTTTGGTGAAATATCTTAACACATCCGTATTTCCATTTAACAAAGTAGCAAACATCCTTTTGAGAGGTACTGTTTTAAACAGAACTTATTTTCTTTGTTTTCCTGTACACATTGATTTATAACTATGAGAAGCTATTGTTCAAATATGTGGTTACCAAGGAGGCAGGTAGTTTTTCCAATTATTGCTAAGGCGTAAATCTCAAAACAATATTTTCAGTGAGGCTGAAACTAAAGTGTATAAGAGCCAGTAGAGAGCTATTTATGTCAATGTTTTTTTATGAGTAGTATAGGAACCATTTCACCTTATTTTGAATCAATTGGTTTTTTCAACTATGTTATGTTTCATTGAAATCTTCACCGGGACGAGAGAAGACTAAATTGACGAAGAAGTTATGTTTCCTTATGTTTCTTTTCTTAATTTATTTCATTAACGAATGTATAACATTATTTCAAATATATTTATTTTACTGATAATGTTGTTTTTACTGTTATATATAATATACATTTGGATAAACCATAAATCCTTATCAGATTGGGTAATTCCCAATGCCTGAGTGGACTCTGGCATTGAGAATTACCCAAGCTTTTTGTTGATAAGTACAATATTTATTATGTTTATCGTTCTATCACTGTGTGGAGAAGGTCAAGCGATACATGGTGATGCTGTAAAAATGGTTAGAGTCTCCGTTTTACTCCTTTAACTTATTATGTCTGTTTTCTTTTATATACGTGGAGGAATGACATGGATGACTTGGTTAACAATAATTTCATTACTCTTCACAGGAGGCTGTTTTATATTATTGAGTCCTTTTCCTACATGTAAATCTACAAATATGTCACGCACCACCCTTTCAGAAACAGTTGAACAGTACATTGCGCCTGTCCTTTTGAGTTCTCAGTATGTAGGAGAACAAAGTGAGGTTATGAATGTTCATCCCACTCAATCATATGGTTCCAACATAAGTGATTTAGCAATACGGTTAGATTTAGATAACTCTAGTAGTGTTGCTTAATCATAAAATTTTTCATTCTTCAGGCTGTGACTAATTTCCTTTTTTCTTTAAGCTGTAAACAAATCTAATTTATATAATCAAAACCATATTTTCTGTATGACTGATTTTTCCAAAAATATAGAGCTATTTTTACTTTTCACATTGAATAATCAGTTTCAGGAATTTCTTCCTGTGATGAAAAAGTAATTCTAACGTTGGTTTGGGTTTTCTATTCTTAATTTAACAAAAATCGATTTTTGTGGTCTTTTTGATTGGTTGATCCAAGCTATTTTATCTGGTCTGACTTGTATTAGTAAAATTGTTAACATTAATTTAATTATAGAGAAATGTGGGATTTCGGAATGAATTTTCGAGAGAAATGAAGTCTGGTTTCTATTGAATAGCAAAGAACTACTTCATTTAAAAGTTTTAGAGAAAATAAAATGTGAATTTAATAGAATTTTTTTCAATTTTGTATTCCTCATAAAATTCTGCAGTTAACGTAATTTTAAGGTAGCTTAGCATTTGTGCCTTATAATCATGCTAAATCGAGGTAAAAATATTAGATACTTTCAAACAATATGCAAGAATACTTCACCACTGATTTTCTCTGATGATCTGATGTAAAGAAATTACTGAAACATATTGTTTTACCGCTTTTAGATGTATATTGTAGTTTTCTTCCTTCCATTTTTTAATCACTTCGAATGAAAAAAGTATTACCCATATTTTTTGAACAGATATTTACTTTTTTAGATTTGAAAGTAAAAATATGAATTTGTCTCTAAGCATTATGGAATAATCTTTGGTGAAATATCTTAACACATCCGTATTTCCATTTAACAAAGTAGCAAACATCCTTTTGAGAGGTACTGTTTTAAACAGAACTTATTTTCTTTGTTTTCCTGTACACATTGATTTATAACTATGAGAAGCTATTGTTCAAATATGTGGTTACCAAGGAGGCAGGTAGTTTTTCCAATTATTGCTAAGGCGTAAATCTCAAAACAATATTTTCAGTGAGGCTGAAACTAAAGTGTATAAGAGCCAGTAGAGAGCTATTTATGTCAATGTTTTTTTATGAGTAGTATAGGAACCATTTCACTTTATTTTGAATCAATTGGTTTTTTCAACTATGTTATGTTTCATTGAAATCTTCACCGGGACTAAATTGACGAAGAAGTTATGTTTCCTTATGTTTCTTTTCTTAATTTATTTCATTAACGAATGTATAACATTATTTCAAATATATTTATTTTACTGATAATGTTGTTTTTACTTTTATATATAATATACATATACATAAGCATTAACTTCTAAGCTAAACCTGGGAGCTTTGACTGTGCACCATCGCCTCAGAAGTCACCTAAACAAATCAGAAGTGATGAAGAGAGCCCATCATGCAGACTATGCGAGGAGGAGGAGTCGACAGAACATGTGCAAATGCCAGGGGATAGAAGCAGCTTTGAGAAACTTGGACCTCATAACTGGAACTGAAGGAGCTCTTTCAGCTTAGACGCACTATCTTCTTCTTCCTACATGGCGCCCATATGGACAGTATTCAGGCCGTTTGGCCAATTGTGCTTGCCGTGTTTTGTTGAGTTGTTATCATAATGTTTGCCCTAGGGCCGTGAACGCCGATGTCTGTACCCATCCTGGTTTTGACCCGTCCGTAACCAGGTGGGGTGTGGTCCAAATTTCTCTTGGTGGAATAACGACTTTGTAGGGTCCGTCGAAGTAGTAGGTGGCTCTCGTTTGATCTCCTCTTGTGAGAAGGTTAGGTCGGAGTTCTCTGACTTTGTTCAGGGATTTGGAGTGTCCAGAGATTGGATTTCTGTCTGTGTTGATCTCGAGGCTCCCGTGACTGCCAGACATGCTTGCCTTTGGATCTTGTTGATTTTTTTCCGTTTTATCTCTTTTTCCTGTGCAGGCCACCATACGATGGCCGCATAGGTCAGGAGCGGTATTATCACTGTTGTGTAGAGCCAATATATTATCTTTGGTGTGAGTCTCCATCTGGGGTCGAATAGTCTCCGGCACGCCCAGAGTGTGTTTTGCGCTTGTCTTTCGATGTGATTGTCCCAATGTAGTTTGGCATCAAGATCACACCTAGGTATTTCACTTGTTTTATTAGTGTTCGTTCCTCGTTGAAAAGAATGGGTGTTTTGAAGGGCGGTAGTTTCTCTGCACCATTATTCAGTCATTCCCATAGCGTTCTGCGCAACTTCACATATTGTGCTGAGGTTTTTTCCACGAATAAGGAGGACGAGATCTTCGGCATAACCCACTGCAAAGAGGTTCCAAAGAAGATGAGATAGTACCCCCCCCTGTGGACATCCCCGGACGGTCGACTCGCCAAGGTGAGCCTCCATGCGTCTGGTCGACAGCAGACGTCCCACCCACCTTGCTAAGGTTTTGTTTACTTTACTATCTACGATAGCTTTATCTATTGATTTTTATAGTGTATTGTCAAAAGCTCCCTCTATTGGTATATTCCTAGAGTGATTTCGCCTTTTTCCAGTCCTTTCTCGATATACCCTACTACGGAGTGTACTGCTGAGTCGACTGATCTACCTTGCTCTTTGGCATGTTGAGTGATATGTGGAGGGTGTTCTTCCTAAGATATCTTTCTACTAGTCTCTCCATAGTCTTCAGTAGGAAGGAGGTGAGGCTGATTGGTCTAAAATCTTTGGCGATTTTGTATAGGATCTTGCCCGGCTTGGGGATGAAGACAACCCGAACCTTTTCCAGGGGTCCGGAATGTATCCCAAAGCTAGTCAGGATCTGAAGATGTGGATTAAGTGCATAACAATTTGGTCCATACCTTTTATAAGTGTGCAGGGTATATGCCATCTGCTCCTGGTGCTTTATATGGTTGAAAGGTAGTTACTGCCCATAGAACCTTTTCCACTGTAACTATCATTGAGGCTGTGTTCCAGTTTGCTTTGTCAGCATGTCCACACACTATACTTCTAACCTTTACAAGAACCATGGAGCTTGTGGGCGAAGTTTAAAGTAGAGAGTGTGATAGAATGAACTCAGGACACACTCCCATAAATATCCAATCTAAATGAAACACTTCATACATAGAGATAATTTTAATTATAAAAATTATTTCAAAACACCAATATGTTTATCGATCAAGCATTTTAGGAATGTTATAAACACAATCACACTTAATGACTAAGATAGTGCAAAAACAAATTATAACTATTCATTGGCATCTATGAAAAATAAATCAGTCTTATCACGATAATTTTTGTTCGTTGTGACTATACATAAACATGGTCAAATCAAATTCATAAATAATGTATAAAAAGGGTTGTATATCCCACCAAAAATGCTGCAATATATAAAATGTTTTATCACCAAAGTTACTCTAATATGTGGTCAATATTGACATTTATACAAAAATAAAATGGTATCTAAGAATTATTGGATAAATTAATTGGTTCCATCATACCTGATGGGGCAAGATACATATTGGTTTACAAAACTTTCAATTATTTGTTGGAGAAATAAATTCTAACAGTATGATGCCACAGAATTTAATATTTACAATAAGAAAAATTTTAACTATTCGCTATCACATAACTTCAAAGGTAACATAAAAAGTTCATATTTGGGTAAAGATATTTTTCATTTACTAATAATAACTATGGGGACAAAGGACACATATTTTTTCTCAACTTCGAAAGAATTTTTAGATTACATTGTACGTTGCTCACAAAATAGTTTCATCATCTGATTTCAAGATGTAAACACACTGTATTAATACATACATTTCATTCTCGTGCCTTGTATTTTCAGTGAAAAATATTTCTTTTCAAAAATATCTCATTTTACAGGTTATAACGTTAAAGATCTTAATTTTGTTTCTATATATGGAAACTTGATTCGATCCAGTATAACACAGTTAATCTAATTTGTATGAAGTTGGCTAATATAATTTTATAATCACAGCGTTACGAATTGTTGCTTACTGCGTATATTTCAGGATTTTCTTTTCAACATATAACATTAAACTGTTTAATTATTAAGTAGATGTAGTGTTTGATCCTTAGGTTTTGGAAGAGTGAAGAAAAATTTATATTTCATTTATAATCAATAATAAAAATGTACAAGATGTGGTACATTTGTACTAACCAAGGACTAACTAATTCTTTATTTACATGAGTTTCACAATCAATTAAAATCTTCAATATAATTCAAAGAACAAATTCAACATATCTGTACCATTTGAGAAAAACTAGATAGGTCGGTTTTGTCCCCTAAACTAGATACATACGCTGGGCGATCCATATTGGCCTTACACATTGTGTAAAAGTAGGTGAGTCGAAATGACAATGGTATCCGTTTAATCGCATTCAGCGTTTTGAGACGACAAGGAAATTTATTTACGGATTCATATCCATTTTTATCAAGTCGGCGTTCGGGTATAAAATATACTACACACTAAATACGATTTTTCCGAGAAAAATAATGAAATATGTTCCATGCATTCTTTCTTTCCAGAAAGTAATTCAAGGAATATCAACTAATTCATTATATCTAAATACAAATACATTCTATCCAAATACAAACAGAGAAATTATTCGGAGTAAGGGAGATAGAAAGGACGCATGGCCAGAAGATCGTTAAAGTACAATCCTCATTAAGATTTCCAGGTATAAATTTGAACGGATAACGATGGACACGAATTGAGATAGGGAATTTCAGAGCAGTTGCGATACCAAATAATTGATGCATGGAGTGTATTTCACGATGTTCACTCTGCGAGAGCTTTGATGAACTAACCTAACCATTATATGGCGCTTTCCACTGTGAAACCTATTAGAAAGTCTATCTAAGGGGAGGAGAAACTTCAGATATGTTTGACGTCCTTTACTTGTTTTATGTAAGATGAAACCATCTGCACTAGACGAGCAAACCAAATTGCTTTGTGCCTCTTTTGTCATCTGAAAAATCAGCACTCAGATGTTGAAGAGGTAACTTCATACTTAGATATTTGTTGGGGAAGAATAAACATAATATCGTTGGATTAATGTTTTTCTTCGTCATTGAAGTAATCATAAATTTCTAGTCAGTGGGCATATTCATATTAAATGCGAAATAGACCACTGGCATGAAAATAAATCATCTCCATGATTGGATACAACTAGTGGGAAATAATAAACTAAAAATCCATTTCAAGTGCTTCCAATGAAAATGGAGGACTTTTTTTATTTTGCTTCATTATCAAAAAAAAAACGGACTGTTTATGTTAAAAAACGAAATTAAAATGGATGTAAGTGAAGATAAGTTCCAAAGACACGACAAATATTATATTTCACAAGATGACACTCAAGGGAAATCATGAGTTCAAGGAAATTAACTTTTGTAGAAAAGAAAAAACTGTGATTCCTCGATCGATTCCTTTGTTAAGCAACGAGCTTTGAGAATAAGTCAAATAAAAGATCTATTGGATTTATTACCATTGATTGATGGCAATTTCCTTCAATAATGCTGGTTGGAAAAATAATCGATTTCCACTAAGAACAGAAATCTTCAAAGCACTGCCCAGAAACCTGTGATTTTGGACTTATCTAGTTTTTTCGAAATGGTACAGATATAATATTAACTAATTGGTACGTAATATAACGAACAGAGATATCTACATCTGCTACAAATGTTGTAATAATTCAAGATGTAAACAATTGAAAAATGAAGAAATTGGATTTTTATGAGTAGATGGTGGATTTATCAATATTATTTTAATTGATTAATTGCGAAAGACTACAAGCGTATAGTATCATTCAAACATCGCTCTTTCAATTGGTAAAAAATTACCTTTCACTTTCTCACCTAGCAAATTCATTCCCGGACGCGCAGGGTCCTTTCTTCGAAGGACGTTATATATATTGGCATGAGGGAAACCTAAACTATTCATCAGAGCATGAGATTCTAGAATAAAATTAAATGTCTGCAAAGTTATTGATAGATCAACGTGATTTAATCAATAAAAGATTTGTAGCAAAGCCTTTTGCTTTAAGTTGACTTAAACCAAAGCATGAAGACGAATTCCAAGGAGAACTACTCAATAATTTCAACAAGTATGAAAACAGTTTTCCTTTGTACATACCGCCCTCCGGGGGGAGAAATTGATATCTTTCTTACCCAGATGGACCTGGCCTTGAATTTCATCCACAGCAAATATCACCATTACGTAATAGTCGCAGAAGATTTCAATGTGAATTTTCTGGAAAATAGTACCAACAAATTGAAAATTGAGGAAATGATGGTGTCATACGGACTAAATAGGGTGATTCATCGCCTTCACGAATCACGCCATGTATAGATAACATGTTTACAGGAATACCAGTTGAAACTTACCGAAAATCAACAGTAAACTTGCATGTAGCTGACCACCTAGCTCAAATCCTACATATACCAAGATGCCCAAAATAAGAAGTAAAACCATCTTATAAAAAAACCAGAATTATAAATGCAGAAAACACTCGATTCTTCTCTGAAAGACAGACCGATTGGGATGCCATAATAGACCAAGATGACCGAAAATCATATAGTCGTTTTCACGCTCTTGTAACGAAGCTTTTCAATGAATGCTTTCCTGAAAAAGTAGTAAACACCAATCTAAACAAAAAGGACAAAAATTTAACAGACCCAGACATCAGAGAGCTACAAAAACAACCAGCGGTTGTCTATACTATTGCTCGAGTAAGAAGGGACCAGGACTCTGCAGTTTTATAAAAGGTTGAAACTAAACCTAAAGACAGATTGAAAAACTTATGAGGGAAGAGAACTCGAGAATAATAAATGAAGCTGAAAATAAGAGCAAGGCTATTTGGAAGGTGATTAACTCAAAAATCAATAAGAAACAATTAATCGAAAAGGGTTCGCCTCCAACTGCAGATAATCTGAACCGTTTTTTACAAACATAGGAGAAACAATTTCACATACCTCGATAACACCTAGTAGTTCCCTTTTAGAAAACAAAAAAAGAAGCCAGGGATCCATGTTCCTTCAAGCCACGACGCCGCAAGAGATTCTGAAGGAACTTTCCAGAATCGGTAGAAAAAAACGTGTATGGATTCTCTGTGAGATTGCTTAGAGATATAGCTCCAATCCTGGCAGAACCACTGATCAAGATAATAAATCTGTGCTTTGAGAATGGATGCTTTCCGGACAAGCTTAAGGTCGCTAGGATGGTGCCAATCTACAAAAAAGGCGATAGGGGCGAGTGCGGAAACTACCGACCCATCTCGATACTATCCGCCTTCTCGAAGATCTTCGAGGCCATTATTAGATCTAGATTGGTAGCTTATATGGAGTCGGGTTTGCACCTCAAATGCTGTCAGCATGGTTTCCGGAAAACAAATCTACAACAAATGCTGTGATTAAATTGGTTGACTTCATATTCGAGGTCTTTGATAATAGAGACGAAGCTATTCTTACCTGTCTGGATCTGACAAAAGCATTCGACTGTGTGAATCACGAGAAGCTGTTGCTAAAGCTTGAGCACTGTGGAGTGAGAGGACTTGTTTTTGAGCTGTTCCAATCGAATCTACAAGATCGATACCAACTGGTCGAATCGGATAATAGTGCCTCTACTAGACGTAGAAGTGGGCGCGGTGTTCCCCAGGGCTCCATAATGGGGCCAATCCTTTTCCTGCTATATGTGGTTGACATTACATATAATGTGAGGGCTGATTATACTATCCTTTTTGCCGAAGACACAAGTTTTATCAGTAGAACCAAACAGGATACCAGTCTTCTGGAAACAGCAGAAGAATCGGTAAACGACGCGAAGAAGTGGTTAAGTTCCAATGAGCTGTCAATGAATGACGAAAAGACACAGCGACTGCTTTTGTCAGCAAAGAAGAGGACCATTGAATCCGGATCTCTGATACTGGTAGGATTCACATTGGACTCATCACTATCCTGGGTACTACACCTTACCCAATTTCGGAAGAGACTCGCAACAGCCTTGTTCACAATTAGAAGAATAAGGAATATTGTCGGCGAAAGAGAGGCCCTAATAGGTCCATTTTCATAGCCTGACCACCTTTAGCACAATCGTATGGGTGGCCTCAAGAGATGCAGCACTTGTCTTTCTACAACAAAAAAAAAAGGCAATGCGAATACTGGCTGAGGTGCCGTCAACCAACAGTTGCAGAGATCTCTTTAGAAGGTACAATGTGATGACTTTACCCTGCATATACATAATACATTGCCTAGAATTCTTTCATAAGCATAAGTCCGGCCATCAGCAGCATGCATCAGTACACAGTCACTTAACAAGGACACGAGAAAAATATATTTTACCACAACAACGTTTATGAAAACACAGCACTCCTTTGGATTTATGGGAACAAAGATGTACAACCTACTGCCTGATCACCTTACAAAACCGAACGCTGACAGCTTTAAAAAGAAATTGAAATCTATCCTCATAAGAGAGGCCTTCTACAGTATAGACGAATTTTTAGTCCACAAATTTTAAAAGCCTGGATATATTTATACTCTCATTGTCATTACTGTGAAATTGTTCTTGTGTTATTTCTATCTTACTTAGGTTGACGTATTTAAATGTTTGAATTTTATTTGACATGCCTTGTAATTTGTTGAAGGTAAATATAAAAAAAAATGAACTCAGTAAATTGAATGATCTTCGATTGGAAGAAGAGCCGTCGACGGGA
This sequence comes from Cryptolaemus montrouzieri, assembly GCA_013387265.2. Lineage (NCBI taxonomy): Eukaryota > Metazoa > Arthropoda > Insecta > Coleoptera > Coccinellidae > Cryptolaemus > Cryptolaemus montrouzieri. The sequence goes on from JABFTP020000186.1 coordinate 5,727,054, forward strand.
GGAACACCAATAGTAGCAATAATCAAATGAGCTTATCCTTGCAGGGAAGACTTACTACAATTTTATTCTCTGTTATTTCATCATACATAACTCCTCCAAACAATGAATTACTGAATGGCAGGAAACAAAATAAAAAACCTAGTGAAGTTTCTGTGATATCAAACCATTCAATTATCGACAGTTAACAGATCAATAATGTCTGATTGACATAAAAATAGGGACGAAGTGAATTCAGGTTTAGCGAGATTCAAGGCAAAAGGCCAAATTCAAATGCTTCTTAGCATAAATAACGTCCTTACTTGTGCGAACTGAATGTTAAACTAATAATACCAATCAGTATGAGTACCAGGTAAGCTGGAAAGTTCGTAGGCAGATATATAGATGGCGCTACTAGGTTCAAATCCACATGATTTTGAGTTAGTACTAACCTAGCATTCCAAGTAAATCAACTTTTGATTTAGTTGGAAAAATGGATGAAAGAAAATTCCATGTGTTGATTAAACATTGCTTTCTGATGAAAAAATACAGTTGAAGCTTGATAAACATTAATCGGACTTTGCCCCAGGAAAATCAACGGGGGAAAAATGGTTTGCAAAGTTCAAACAAGGTGATATGAGAATCCAAGACAATGAATGCAGTGGTCGTCCCAAAGAGGCTGTCATCGAAAAATGAAATGGATAGAGATAGCTGAGACCCTGAAGATATCTAAGAAACGTGTTGGTTTTATTTTAAAAGAATATTTGGTCATGCGAAAGCTGTGTGCAAAATGGATGCAGCGCTTATTGACCCCTTGATCAAAAACGAGTCGATGATTATGAGCACTGGTTGAAGATAACAAAGCCGAGTTTTTTCATCAATGGATGAAACGTGCATTCATTACTACACTCCAGAAAGCAATCGACAATTAGCCGAGTGGACTTAACGAGGTGAACTGCATACAAAGCTTGCAAAAACCCAGCAGTCAGCTGGAAAGGTTATGGCATCTGTTCTCTGGGATGCGCAGGGTATTATATCATCGATTACCAGACGATAAACAGCGACTACTTCATTGAGTTATTAGAACAATTGACGAAGAAACGGCCCCATTTGCAAAAAAGAAAGTGCTATTTCATCAAGACAATGCACCTTGCCACAAATCAATCTAAACAATGGCAAAATTGTATGAATTAGACTTCGAATTACTTTCCCAGCCACCTTATTCACCAGATCATACCCCCATCGACTTTTTTCTGTTTTCATACTTGAAAAGAATGCTACGTGAACGTGATCGATCTTCGGTATCATCACCGGAATTGTATACCATTCTGTGATATGCAATGCCATAATTGGCAATTATTCACATCACCAACTAGCATATTGAGTGCCTCGTAATAGTTAACATATTGTGTTTGCCTTGAGCGTGAATTCAATAGAATCGGCCTCCAAGAATCTTTAGATTATTTATGAATGCAAATATACTAAACAATTCCAATAGTGTATATTAAGTAGATAGAGGTATCTCAGTCCAGAATATGTCAACATTAATCTAAAATTTGAATTGTATATGGTTTCCCTGTTATTTGCAACTGTGAAAATTGCCCAACAAAAGTAGTAAAAATAATGATAGCTATCTTTTCAGAACAAAAGATAATCTATATGTCCCCAGTTAATAAATAGATATATATTTTTCAGACATTTCCCAACATCTAGAGAGTCGCAAAGAGAAATTTTGATTTTCATGGGAAAAAAACGTAGAACATTTACTATTGGGCTCTAAAGGTGTCTGTTAAAGTAGATGCTGCTTCTTTACTTCAACTTTCTACTATTTATCTTCCCATGGTTTAGTTGACAGAAAACTGAAAAAGCCAAGTTTTCATTCAACTCAGATCATTCTAATCCTCCAATAATATAATGAAGAGAATGATCTACCTTATTCATAAAACAATGCTGCCTGGGTGTAATAATAACAAAAAAATCCCTACATTACTCTCGTTGGCTGACTAAATATATTTGTATGAATCGCTGTGAGTGACTGGTGGATCATACGAAAACTTGGCCTATCGCTAGGTTTTTGAGCCCAACACTGTTTCATAACATCATATACAGCTGGTGGAGTGTTTTCTGGACTCTGGAGCACTTGCCCAGCCTTCAGGAATTTAACAACTTCTTCATGTGTCATCCCGAAATAAGGTTGCAAGGCAAAGGAAAAAATTTCCCAAAGACATACTCCAAATGCCCACACATCTGATTCAGGAGTGTATTTATTATATAATATACTCTCTAGCGGCATCCACCTCACTGGTATAGCATCTCTCTCGCTACCTTTGTAATAGTCCTAGAATAAAATTGATCAAATAAATCGTTTTGAAAATTTCAAATACTAAACAATTCAATCAAATCAAATATAAATATTTTGAATATATGCATTTCATATAATCTAGATATTGAAAGATAGTCACCTGTAGGTATATTTTCTGTGATAATCCAAAATCAGCAATTTTAACCACCATATTATCGTTTATCAAACAGTTTCTAGTTGCCAAATCCCGATGCACAAACTTTCTATCAGAAAGATAGACCATACCTGAGGCAATTTGCAAAGCAATATTGAGTAAGTCTAAATGATTTAACTGATTATCTTTGAAAATTTCCCTATTTCCAAAATCGCCATGCATTGCGCTATTCATTACATAGTTACATGGTGAGCATTGCCTAAAAAAAAAATAACAAAATCAGCATGTAAACATAACCCTCAATTATGAATCTTCGATTATAGAATTCTAGAAAGATCTGGACCTACCGAAAGGTCTAGATTATTCTCAAAGCAGAGAATCCATATATTTAATACTGTTATATTGATAGTTTTTGTAAGTGGAAGGAATCTTCCTAGACACAATATCTCTTGAAATTGTCCCTTTGTACGCAGGTCCGCAAACTGAATAGAGATGCGTATTTGTGCGCTCAGGCATACGACGCATAGTAGGGCACCCGCATCAGAACCCATAATATTAGAGTATATGGATAGAGACGTTTTATGAAACTTATAGTAAAGCATATAATACAAGGTGTGTGTGATGTTAAAATTGGGAAATAACTGCAGGATTTGCTATTGGAATTTATAGGATTTAAGGAGAAGGTTTCGACCTGCCAAGACGATATCTCCTGATGAGTAATATTGATTTATTTATTTTATGGAAATTCATTTTCAACAAACATGAAGTAAAATATATTCTATACTATTCACAAACACGACCGGCTTGAACCGTACGGTCATCAAGTGGCCAACTACAGGAAATTAACTTATTTATATAAATAAAAGCTTAATTTGATATTAAGCAGTGGAGAGGTATTAATCTCATCTTTCTCTAGTGGTCTGAACTTGAGCAAATTATTACTACCGAAGTTATTGGAGAATTTATGTTGGGCAGACAGATAAGTATTCCGAAAGCAGATTTAAAGAACATTTATCCTCTGACAAAAATTTTTCATTATGCGAACATTTCTTCAGAATTGCGACGAAGGCAAGAAAATGAATCTGTTGAAATGTGAAAATCAATAAACTTTGTAAAAACACAAGTAAAATCACACTTAATAGGCAGCTAGACACTAATACCTTTCAATTACTGAATATCAAATTAGGCTAGTATCTATATAAGAAAGATTATTTCCTGTAATTGACCATTCGAAAATGTATATGTGTTTGTAAACATGAATTGAGGAAAGTATAAGATATATTTCACTTCATCTTCATTTAGAAATTCATCAAACATTCAATAGTTAATTGAATTTCACCATAAAAAACTCCCACAACTTTCGTACTTTCTACCGATCCCTACTAGCAATAGGAGTATTCCATATACGAGAGATTCTAGAGAATTACACACAAGAACTGATAGAAGGCAAAGCAAACAAGTACAAGCTAAAGTTTATACCAGCGTATTATTAGAACCCGGAACAATATGTACAATTATGAAATTTCAATAAAGTTTACCTCAAAAATTCATTCAGATCTCCTTTACCCATATATTCAAACAATAAACACATAGGCCTTCCAATTGCACAGACCCCTAACAACTTGACAATGTTGGGATGGTCGAACTCCGCTAATAAGCAAGCTTCCTTCTCGAAATCATCCTGCATGTCTTCAGAAGCATCGTCTTTGAGCATCTTCACTGCTACTACAGTAAATTCTTCACCAGACACTAACGCTGGAGCTTTTGCTTGAAATACTCTTCCAAATGCTCCTTGACCAAGATCTCTAATATAAATTATATCGTTACGGGGAAATTCCAGTTTTTCTAATTTCGGATTCAGAGTTGCACCATGTCTATAAATAAAATACGATATCATCAGTTAACACATACAGAGTCATATATGCATATAATTAACATATGTAATAAGTCAGGAATTAGCACCTCGAGTTTATTACTATTCTTCATATTGATAAACCTTTTTTTATTATAATTTAAGACAACTTGGTGGACGATTCGCTCATTTAAACTATTCAAGACTCCTTGGGAGGATTGCACCAGGTCGATCCTGGCCTGGAATGTTGTCCCGACCCATTGATGGATCGCAAGGGGACCATAGCAGAGCCTTCATGGACATACAAGATGCATTAATGCCCCACTAGTTCGCTATATGGGGTTAGGAGAGCTGCTAGAAAGTATAATACACAAGGCTAAACATTTCTTATGAGCATGTTGAATGGCATGTGGAAAAAAATGGGGACTTGCTCTGAAGCAACTTCAGTGGCTATATGTGATTGTGGTTAGACCACGTATCACTTTAAATGCATTGCTTGTTGGGAGAGCAGTCGCGAAAATTCCAATTCAAGCTCTCTAAATTACAGAAAATGAGATAATCACTGCAGGATATTGCTATACACTCCCTGCAACCATGGTCTCATACTAGGCCTTGCTCCTCTTCACCTGATTAGAGGAGCGTCAAAAATGGCTATCTATAAATTTATCACCCTTCCCGAAATGAGACAGATATGTTCAAATTCGTGCCAGAGATTATTCGGCCCCAGATGGGGACTCAAACCAAACATAATATATTGGTTATACACGACAGTGATAAGACCGCTCCTGACCTATGCGGTCATCGTATGGTGGCCGGCACTTTACGAGGAGACAAAACAGAACAAAATAAACAAGATCCAGAAGCAAGCATGTCTGGCAGCCACGGGAGGTTTGAGATCCACACCCACGGCATACATGGAGTGTCTCCTGGGCATCCCTCCACTACATATAGTGGTGGAGGAGGTGGCCATGAGGGCCTCTTTGAGACTGTGGGAGGGAGGTATGTGGAGGGACAGAAATCCAATCTCTGGACACTCCGCATCCCTGAACAAAATCAGAGAACTCCGACCTGACCTTCTCACAAGAGGAGATCAAACAAGAGCCACCTACTACTTTGACGAACCCTACAAAATAAATTTGGACCACACCCCACGCCTTATTCACACCACAGTGCCCCGCCTGGTTTACGGATGGGTCCAAAACTGGGACGGGTACATGCATCGACGTTCACGGCCCTAGGGCAAACATTATGATTGCGCTGGGAGACAACATCACCGTAACACACGCAGACATATTTGCTATTCTTTGGTGCGTACAGGAAAACCTACATAGGAATTATAGACGCATACATCTATGCTCTGATAGCCAAAACGCCCTTAGATGTCTTAAAGATACGTAAGTTACATCCAAACTGGTTGACTAATGCGAAACAGCACTTCGATAACTCAGTGCTACAAGCAGAGTCACTCTGATTTGGTGCCCAGCCCATCAGGGCATCGAAGGAAACGAGATAGCAGACAGCCTCGCTAAAAAGGCAACAGCTGTCAGGCCGATGTGACCAGAACCAATTCTGTTCATCTCATGGACCCATGTGCTCTCTTTCTTTCAAAACTTGACCACCACCGAGGCCCAAAACTACTGAGCAGGTATCTCGGGACTGGGATAGTCAAAAGGGCTCATAAAAGGGCCGCAATCAAAGAAGAGGGTACATGAACTAATGTCCCTCGAAAAAAAGTCTGTTGGGATGGTAGTGGGCCTATTGACGGGACACCAACTGAACAAACATCTACACGTCATGAAACTATCGGAAACCAAACAATGTCGTGGTTACCTAGAAAATGACGAAACAACGGAACACATACTCTTCGAATGTCTCGCCCATAAGGAAACCAGACTGAACACCTTGGGCACTGAAACACCCAGCGCCCGGATGATCCAGGAGGCCCCCTACAACAGTCTTGCAAGCTTCATCAGGAAGTTTTTGCAAGACAAATAACAACTCAACAACACACGGCAAGCACAATGGGCCAAACAGCCAGCTTGCTGCCCATATGGGCGCCGTGCAGGAAGAAGGAGAAGATATTCTTGTACAAGCTATTGAAGTAAAAAATTCCGTGTTACCTATACTCTACCATCAGGAAGAGGTCAGATGAACACGGTGTTCCTCTTAGAAGAGATACGTTTGTGATTCCAATGCATGTAACATAAAAATTTGAGGGTTGCTTTTTGTATACACCGCCAGTTTTCAGGGTGTTTTCAATATTAAATTTGAATGAAAAAAATTTAAAACTGAATTGAGTAAGGTTATCGATGTTTGATTCATCCCACTGTTTTTCACTAGTTTGTTAATTTTTTTTTCTTTATTTTGCCATTTTAACGTTAGGCAGGATGAGTGGAATATCAGGAAAATGAACTCGTCCATTCGTGTCCCTTCTACACACCTGCATCAATTTCTCACCAAATTATGTAGAGTGCCGCAACAGATTTCAGTTTTTTTTATAAAAAACTAAAAATGCAGCAGATGCGACGCTGCTTTATAATCATTTCATGTATTCAGTGTTTGAAATCAGTTAGTTGGCACTTTGTTTCTGTTGTAAGCACAAATAAAAGATTCAAGTTTTGTGATTCGACCATGGAAAGACGACATTTGACTGGAGAAGAGATGTTACGAGCCGTTGGCATGAACAATGAAACAGGTAGCGTAGAAGAACGCCATACAGGTCGTTTCAGGATTACTACAGTCGCCCAAGACCGATTTTTGGTCTTACAAGCCAGAAGAGATCGTACTACCACAGCATCTCAATTAGCTCAAGAGCTATCACGAGTTCATAAATTACAAATTTCCGACCAAAGAGGAGAAATCGACTGCACCAAGGTCAACTCCAGACGTCCTTTAAGAGTTCCACAACTGACCCATGGAAATCGCGCTGCTCGTTTAGCTTGGTGCCAAGAACACGTAAACTGGGATCAAGAGAGGTGGGCCACAGTTCTCTTCAGTGATGAATCTAGATTTAGTTATTATCCCGATTCGGAAAGAATTCGAAAATGGAGGGAACCTGGAAAGCAAAACCGTCTCCAGCATGCTCGAGAAGTTGTTAGACAGGAAGGCGGATCAGTGATGTTTTGGGAGGTATACGCCTTGGTGGAAGAACTGACCTCGTTTTCATACAGAACAACCTCACGGGAAATTCTTACGCAAATGAGATAGTTTTACCTGTAATGGTACCGTATCTCCAAAAAATGGGTCAAAATCCACTCTTCTAACAAGATAATGCCCCTCCTCGTCGTGCAAGAGTTGTCTTGAACGTTCTTGAAGAGAATGATCGATCTTCTACCGTGGCCATCCTGCTCCCCAGATCTGAATCCCATCGAGCATGTATGGGACACCTCAAAGAAATCTCCTGCGTCAAAACGTCTTCCATCATGAACAGGAGCTTCGATTAGCAGTTCAGGGGGCTTGGAATGACTTAGGCCAAAATGTAATAGACAATTTAATATTGAGCATGCCGCGACGATGCCAAAGTGTCATTAATAACAGAGGTGGACCTTCTGGGTACTGAAAAATATAAGTGCTTCCATATCGTTTCGAAAATATTAGTTCAGGATTTTTTTTGTTTTACCAAATTTCGTCATTTTCAAATTTCAAATTTTTTTTATAATAGGTGCTTTGGAGAAGTCAAATATTATTTTGTTTTCTTGAGAATACATTATATACAATACATCCTAACAAAAACCAAAAGATTTCTATAAATTCGAATCATCAAATTCATATTTTAAAGATATTGGTAAGTGTGTGTTGGAACCATTCTTCCCCAAACAAGGAACACCGCAAGGTTCTAGCCTGTCACCATTTCTCTACATAATTTACTGCTATGACATTCCAAAAGAAAGAAACAACCAGCAATATTCTCTTCAGTATGCAGATGACACTTTTATAATTTCCCACGATAGCTCACTGACAACCTGCTTGAATGGATTGCAAAGTATGATGAACAAACTTGAAATGTGGTTGAGTAAATGGCGCCTGAAACCCAATCCAAGGAAATCACAATATATAATTTTCCATCATAAAATTAGTCAAAATTCGCCTAGTATAACAATTGAAGGAATCGCCAAAAAACCTACAGCAGAAATAAAATACCGGGGTTGAAGTCGACAACAAAATGAATTTCAACAAATATACCAAAGCGATTAAGAAGGAACCATATCAAGAGCTGAAACTTTCACTAAACTAACCGTCAGGAACAGAGGAATAAACACAAATAATGCAGTTAAAATATACAAGACAATATGCAGACCTGTCCTGGAATATGCACATCCCATCTTTGCTAACTGTAGACGCCCAGCCTTGAACAATCTAAAAACCACAGAAACTACATCTCTTCGTACAATAACAAAGATTAGACACCCGGAAAACAGAATACATAACCCACCAAATGAATTATTGTACCAGATAACGAATATACAACCGATAGAAGACTCAAAAAGTTGAACAAGAATTTTTACGCACTTCTTAAAGACTCGCAGGACATTCTGGATCTCTTCCACCATGAACATATCGCACAAGCAGCAAGAAAATACCATCCTAAGTCATTAATACTGACATTGGAAGAACAAGAGAGGAACTGAAGAGGCAGAGATAAATTTTTAGATTTTAATATAAAGTGTTATATATATTTTTTTTCTTTTTGTTGGATGATTACTTAGAATAATTTTGTTGTAAAACTAGGCTGAAGGACCCAAGGTCGATGGCCATTTGCGCAGTGCGCAGTGCAAAAAATATATTTTTTACTTTAAAAAAACAAAATGGTAAGTGTTCCCTAGACTTTTTTGAGGTGTTTATGTAGGTTAGTTTGTATGTTACTGTAATGGTATGTTTTGTTTGGCCACAATAAATGGTATCAATTTTATTGGTATTATATAAATATTTTTCGAGATAAACTTAAGACAAATTGTCATTTATGAGAGCTGCGGCAGCAGCTAGTTTAACTTATAAATTTCAAAAGTTTTCTGGAAAGTTTATATATCATAAATAAACTCACCTATGATATGCCATATTGCTAGGCAGTTTGTTCAAATCGATATTAACCTCAGTGGTGACAGCTGGATTGTAGCCAAGAAAATGTTTGTGAATACGATGACATAACAGCACTAAGAGCATTATTACAATTATAATCATTAAACCACTGACGGAAATAATGATAAGTTTTGTTGGTGTCAGGTCGTCCATCATTATACTTATATCTTTATTGTCATTCATGAAAGAGTTTGGACACCACGGTATATCACAGTATTCCCATCTTTTCGTCTCATTAGAAGTGTAACACCAGGGTCTCACCTCTTCACCCCCTGCATTTCGGCAGTAATTCTCTGAATTTTCTAGTTCTGGAAATACAGCTGGTGGAGATGTGTGGGAATGAGGATATTGAGAGTCCCATCTTTGACACAACAATCCACTTTCAGTAACATTCACTTTTCCTTGGTAGAACCTACCCCTTTCTTTTACACAATCATCTACAATCAAATAAAAATAAATATAATAAAAAACAAGTACTGCGTTTTAAGGAATTTTACTTAATAATTGCGATTCGTAACGCGTTTCACTACACCGTAGCTTCTTCAGACGAATGAATATACAGAAATATATAAATGAGGATATAACTATGAATGTTCTTGAGTAATTAAAAGCTTATTGGGTTGCTTCTTCTTAAGTGGTTGTTTATGACAGGTATATCCAATAAAATTAAGGAATAGATTGCTCCCCGAAAAGATTCAATAGAGGTGAAGGGCTTAAATCGACTTGTTCATTGATGAGTCTACCTGAGTGTTTGTATTTATTTATTTCTAAAGTTTCCCAAAGATCTACCTTTCAATATTTATTATCTGTATGCAAAATTTCAAACTGTGGGTCGAAAGAATGATTATTTTCTGAGAGATGATTCGTAATTTGAATCTGATTTTTAATTTGAAAAACTGCGTTTATGTTCCGATATTCTAATATTAAAATTTCTATGTGTTCTACCAATGTAGAAATTATCACAGTCATTGCAATTCAATCTATAAACACCTGATTTATTGTTTTTACCTGGTTTGGTTTTATTATTTTTATATATTTGCCTAAATTATTATTAGTTTGGAAAGCTATGTTGAAATTATTGCTACTTAAGAATGATTTCAGTTTCTCACTTGTAATGCCAATGTAGGTTAAGGTGTTGAATTTTTGTTTCAATTTATCGACAGGGTAAACTTCATTCAATGCGATTCTACTTTGTTTTTATTTAAAATATTATTTATTAGTTTGGGATTGTAACCATTATTTTTAGCTATTTGTTTAATCAAACTTGTTTTTTATTATTGATAATGGAATTTTACCAAGTAAAAGCCTCCCAAATTCAAAAATAAAATAAATAATTCAAATCTGAATCTTATTAAATGATTATACTTAATCAAGGTTAATATTATTATTTTGCTTTACTCACATGTAATTGCATCTCTTTTCATTTCAGTTAACCCAGTGTATGCACAATTTGCAGTTTTGTTGGTCACAACATATCTAGGCAACTTATCACAATCTGGCAATCTAAAATGCCCCCTGGATTGGAAAAATACCCCTTTCTCTTTTTTATCTTCAATAATTGCCCATTCTTCATAACAAAATAGGTGTTTGACTGCGGTACAGTCTTCATAACATAATGGAAGGGTGTATAAATATTACACTCAGGAAATGCATATGCACATATGAAAACCTAAAATAATGAAATCATGTTGAAACAGTAAATTCACAGCTTGCTTCTTCACTTACTTCAGCAGCACTACGACAGGGCTCTTTAAATGAAACAATCATTTCATTCCACAATCCAGCAGTAATTTCTTCATTTTATAACCTTCAGAGGTATTATAATACACTCTTTTGTATCGTCAATGTATTTCTTACAGATATGTCCATGATAAAAAGCGCAATACCCATCATGCTTTTCAGAGAAAGTTTGACTTATGATCACTGTTAAAATGAAAACAATATACATAATCCCCATTTGTGAACGACATGCATGACCGTTTACTATTTCCTTATTAAATTTAGATAAGGATGGCAGTCTTAATTGACCTTAAAGAGACCCAGTTTGCTACATTACATACAGAAAGATAAATGCAAACAGTTAAATACAGGAAGGAGTTCTCACAATGGATGTTCTACCGAAATCACTTTCAACTTTTAATAATATAAATGTGTGTAGTATCTCATTGACATTTTCATCAGGAATTTAGTGGATTGTTAAAGTTGCTGAAATTGTTGATGTTTTTATGATTTAACAAATTATAACCATGTTAACCCCTTATTGCCCTTGTCTCATATTGGGCTTGTCTCTTCTGCCCTTGTCACTTGTCATTGTCATCACGGATACCAATAGAGTTTATTTGATTACGAAAATATAATTCCTACAAGAAAAAGCGCAAAATTCAAATTTCGTTATGTGTGATTTTTGTAATTCTAAGGAAACTTATATCAAGTTTCCACAGAGGAGAATTGCAAGATACTACTTATCAAACTTATAGCAATTTGTTATTAGTTGAACTCTTTCAAGATAATCTGTTAGTCACGCAATTACCGAACACTCTTGTTTGCTCATCCATGATAACTCTTTTCATTTTATTTAATTCTATTTAATCAATGTACTAGAAATCTTTGTCTATCTACATATACTTCAATAACTTTATTAATTGGGCATATCTCGAGCATCTTCTTCTCCTTCCGCTATGTGCTCGGGTAATCATAATTGCATTAATTGATTATCTGTGGTGCTTGGTCATAGATTCTGATTTTTATTCCAACAACCATACGAGGTTTTCCTCATTTGTGTTAAAAATGTTTTAATATGTTCAGGGTTGATGCTACGTTTTAAGATTACTTATATATATGTCATGTAGGAATTGTAAAAACAAATATTGATTTGCTTTATTGTTTGTTGCTAAGAGGAAAAAAAGCGTGTTTCGTGTTTTGTTTCTAAATATTTATATTGAAAAAAAAAACTAGAACAGATCATAATATTAGTTGAAGACTTCAATGTTGCATAAAAAATACAGATTTTATTTTGAACTACATTCAAAGTTGAGAGAATAGGTAAAGACCATCTTTCTGACGCGAGTCCATCCATCGCAACCTTTTCTTTTATTCGTGCGAAAATAATGAAAAATTCAGATATTTGTCATAAATGAAGCATTGCATTTTAATGGGAAAACTAGCGTTTCAACAATTCTTAATGAAATATCCATTACTAGGTATAGGGAATTCCCTGTAATTATGTCAAAATGTAAGGGGGCGTATTACAAAGGAAGACATTTCCAGTTTCTCAGTAATATAGTCTATACACCGCTATGTAAAATCGGCAGTCACATTGTAACACAACTTTTTTAGGAAGCCGATGATAGGTGAGCTCATGAGTATCGAGTAAATGCGAATATGATAAATACGCCCTGATCTTGCCTTACCATACTCTACGGTGAACTTAGACTAGTAGATTGTAAGGATGAAGGCGTTTTTCGAAACGGAGAATACTACGATACAATCCAGAAATAGTTGAAAGATGCCGTTAAAGAAAAAAGGAGAGGAAAATTGACCAAAGGTGTCCTATTTTTATACCACAATCACCTATTCACAAGAATCATGTGGCGTTCGCTACCCTTCGTAAAATGGGCTTTGATATTCTGGAACTTTCACCCTGTAGTCGTAACCTGACTTTGAATAGTTATTACTCATTGACAAAAACGAAACCAAAACAATGAGGTAAGAAGTTTTAGAGCAATTAGGAAGTAAAAAAACGCAGCTCTATAAGTCTATTTCGGAAAAACGATAAAATAGATATTGTTCCTGTCATCGTACTTGTCTTCGACTAGGTTAATACCCAAATCTTTGCATGATAGCCTTAAGAAATTAGAATTGCATAAGAATACCTATATAGGTAAAGGTAAATTATATCCAGCTAACAGCTGAGATAGTGCATAAGTCCACGATAATAATAATAATAATAATTATTTATTTATATTATTGTCATTCATGAAAGAGTTTGGACACCACGGTATATCACAGTATTCCCATCGTTTCGTCTCATTAGAAGTGTAACACCAGGGTCTCACCTCTTCACCCCCTGCATTTCGGCAGTAATTCTCTGAATTTTCTAGTTCTGGAAATACAGCTGGTGGAGATGTGTGGGAATGAGGATATTGAGAGTCCCATCTTTGACACAACAATCCACTTTCAGTGACATTCACTTTTCCTTGGTAGAACCTACCCTTTCTTTCACACAATCATCTACAATCAAATAAAAATAAATATAATAAAAAACAAGTACTGCGTTTTAAGGAATTTTACTTAATAATTGCGATTCGTAACGCGTTTAACTACACCGTAGCTTCTTCAGACGAATGAATGTACAGAAAATATAAATGAGAATATAAATATGAATGTTCTTGAGTAATTAAAAGCTTATTGGTTGCTTCTTCTTAAGTGGTTGTTTATGACAGGTGTATCCAATAAAATTAAGGAATAGATTGCTCCCCGAAAAGATTCAATAGAGGTGAAGGGCTTAAATCGACTTGTTCATTGATGAGTCTACCTGAGTGTTTGTATTTATTTATTTCTAAAGTTTCCCAAAGATCTACCTTCCAATATTTATTATCTGTATGCAAAATTTCAAACTGTGGGTCAAAAGAGTGATTATTTTCTAAGAGATGATTCGCGTAATTTCAATCTGATTTTTAATTTGAAAAACTGCGTTTATGTTCCGATATTCTAATATTAAAATTTCTATGTGTTCTACCAATGTAGAAATTATCACAGTCATTGCAATTCAATCTATAAACACCTGATTTATTGTTTTTACCTGGTTTGGTTTTATTATTTTTTATATATTTGCCTAAATTATTATTAGTTTGGAAAGCTATGTTGAAATTATTGCTACTTAAGAATGATTTCAGTTTCTCACTTGTAATGCCAACGAGGTTAAGGTGTTGAATTTTTGTTTCAATTTATCGACAGGGTAAACTTCATTCAATGCGATTCTACTTTGTTTTTTATTTAAAATATTATTTATTAGTTTGGGATTGTAACCATTATTTTTGGCTATTTGTTTAATCAAACTTGTTTTTATTATTGATAATGCAATTTTACCAAGTAAAAGCCTCCCAGATTCGAAAATAAAAATAAATAATTCAAATCTGAATCTTATTAAATGATTATACTTAATCAAGGTTAATATTATTATTTTGCTTTACTCACATGTAATTGCATCTCTTTTCATTTCAGTTAACCCAGTGTATGCACAATTTGCAGTTTTGTTGGTCACAACATATCTAGGCAACTTATCACAATCTGGCAATCTAAAATGCCCCCGGGATTGGAAAAATACCCCTTTCTCTTTTTTATCTTCAATAATTGCCCATTCTTTATAACAAAACAGGTGTTTGACTGCGGTACAGTCTTCATAACATAATGGAAGGGGTGTATAAATATTACACTCAGGAAATGCATATGCACATATGAAAACCTAAAAATAATGAAATCATGTTGAAACAGTAAATTCACAGCTTGCTTCTTCACTTACTTCAGCAGCACTACGACAGGGCTCTTTAAATGAAACAATCATTTCATTCCACAATCCAGCAGTAATTTCTTCATTTTTATAACCTTCAGAGGTATTATAATACACTCTTTTTGTATCGTCAATGTATTTCTTACAGATATGTCCATGATAAAAAGCGCAATACCCATCATGCTTTTCAGAGAAAGTTTGACTTATGATCACTGTTAAAATGAAAACAATATACATAATCCCCATTTGTGAACGACATGCATGACCGTTTACTATTTCCTTATTAAATTTAGATAAGGATGGCAGTCTTAATTGACCTTAAAGAGACCCAGTTTGCTACATTACATACAGAAAGATAAATGCAAACAGTTAAATACAGGAAGGAGTTCTCACAATGGATGTTCTACCGAAATCACTTTCAACTTTTAATAATATAAATGTGTGTAGTATCTCATTGACATTTTCATCAGGAATTTAGTGGATTGTTAAAGTTGCTGAAATTGTTGATGTTTTTATGATTTAACAGATTATAACCATGTTAACCCCTTATTGCCCTTGTCTCATATTGGGCTTGTCTCTTCTGCCCTTGTCACTTGTCATTGTCATCACGGATACCAATAGAGTTTATTTGATTACGAAAATATAATTCCTACAAGAAAAAGCGCAAAATTCAAATTTCGTTATGTGTGATTTTTGTAATTCTAAGGAAACTTATATCAAGTTTCCACAGAGGAGAATTGCAAGATACTACTTATCAAACTTATAGCAATTTGTTATTAGTTGAACTCTTTCAAGATAATCTGTTAATCACGCAATTACCGAACACTCTTGTTTGCTCATCCATGATAACTCTTTTCATTTTATTTAATTCTATTTAATCAATGTACTAGAAATCTTTGTCTATCTACATATACTTCAATAACTTTATTAATTGGGCATATCTCGAGCATCTTCTTCTCCTTCCGCTATGTGCTCGGGTAATCATAATTGCATTAATTGATTATCTGTGGTGCTTGGTCATAGATTCTGATTTTTATTCCAACAATCATACGAGGTTTTCCCCATTTGTGTTAAAAATATTTTAATATGTTCAGGGTTGATGCTACATTTTAAGATTACTTAGATATATGTCATGTAGGAATTGTAAAAACAAATATTGATTTGCTTTATTGTTTGTTGCTAAGAGGAAAAATGCGTGTTTCGTGTTTTGTTTCTAAATATTTATATTGAAAAAAACTAGAACAGATCATAATATTAGTTGAAGACTTCAATGTTGCATAAAAATACAGATTTTATTTTGAACTACATTCAAAGTTGAGAGAATAGGTAGAGACCATCTTTCTGACGCGAGTCCATCCATCGCAACCTTTTCTTTTATTCGTGCGAAAATAATGAAAAATTCAGATATTTGTCATAAATGAAGCATTGCATTTTAATGGGAAAACTAGCGTTTCAACAATTCTTAATGAAATATCCATTACTAGGTATAGGGAATTCCCTGTAATTATGTCAAAATGTAAGGGGGCGTATTACAAAGGAAGACATTTCCAGTTTCTCAGTAATATAGTCTATACACCGCTATGTAAAATCGGCAGTCACATTGTAACACAACTTTTTTAGGAAGCCGATGATAGGTGAGCTCATGAGTATCGAGTAAATGCGAATATGATAAATACGCCCTGATCTTG
The DNA here is from genome assembly GCA_013387265.2 of Cryptolaemus montrouzieri. NCBI lineage: Eukaryota > Metazoa > Arthropoda > Insecta > Coleoptera > Coccinellidae > Cryptolaemus > Cryptolaemus montrouzieri. The sequence continues at coordinate 5,743,611 of JABFTP020000186.1, forward strand.
CCTTACCATACTCTACGGTGAACTTAGACTAGTAGATTGTAAGGATGAAGGCGTTTTTCGAAACGGAGAATACTACGATACAATCCAGAAATAGTTGAAAGATGCCGTTAAAGAAAAAAGGAGAGGAAAATTGACCAAAGGTGTCCTATTTTTATACCACAATCACCTATTCACAAGAATCATGTGGTGTTCGCTACCCTTCGTAAAATGGGCTTTGATATTCTGGAACTTTCACCCTGTAGTCGTAACCTGACTTTGAATAGTTATTACTCATTGACAAAAACGAAACCAAAACAATGAGGTAAGAAGTTTTAGAGCAATTAGGAAGTGAAAAAACGCAGCTCTATAAGTCTATTTCGGAAAAACGATAAAATAGATATTGTTCCTGTCATCGTACTTGTCTTCGACTAGGTTAATACCCAAATCTTTGCATGATAGCCTTAAGAAATTAGAATTGCATAAGAATACCTATATAGAAATGCAAAAAGCTATAATTCTTAATACATGTAGGATAGTTAGGAAATTTATGTCAAGTATATTGTAATCGAGCCTATTCCCTTTGATTGTTGAATCTGGGAAAGGTAAATTAGATCCAGCTAACAGCTGAGATAGTGCATAAGTCCACCCCTCAGGGGCTCAGGAACATTGTTTCTGAGTACGGGCTTAGCGAACCCGAGGTACCCAAGCTGAACCTGGCAGTAGGTATAAAATGCAACCTATCCAATGATGTACAATCTAAGGAATAAACGGGTGAATCGACATTGTACCACCATAACCTCTTGTCGCGTTCAAGATTTAGGAAGAGGGTCTTGTTCGGAAAGTGAGTCACAGTCTCCTCGGTTAGCGACGGAAGCAGCGTGATATCGAGTAGGGATACTGCAACACAAAACCGAGTGGGAAATAACATCAACACCTCTCAACCGACTCTTGATGTTTCAACGGCGGCGCAAGCCATTATGCCTACGACCACGAGAGCCGGACTCCTAGAAAACGCATGAAGTGGACTCCAGAAATGAATACCTTCATTATGTGTTCCTATTACAAGATTACAAACTTGGAATCGGAAATGACAGCATACAGATACGCGTTACATCTTGCGTTCGTAGAAAAATATCCTGAATTACAGCACATATCCGAGCAGAGAATTTCGGATCAAAGAAGAACAATCGTTAAAACAGGCTACTTTCTTCAGAAACGCTGCAAAGCATACGAGAAGAGGTCATAATGGAACTTAGAAGCGAAAATGATACTCATAACGGTATACCTGCTGGAGTCAATGAAAGTGTTACAGATAACATCGAAGCCACGGAAACGAATATTAACATGGAACGCCCTCTTGAGCCGAATCAGCAGAACGAATATACGTATTTAGCAAGATCAGAACTCAACAGAGCAATAACTGAATTCAGTGGTAGTAACCCAACTAAAAGACCTAAACTGCCCAAACTCAAGACGAACAAGAATACCAATATCATCCTAGCAAGTGTAAACTCAATATTTGAAGAATACACCGACCAGAACACCTTGGAGAAGATTCACACTTTGATTTACTGTGGAGCAGTAGCGGTTCTTCGACTTCATAAACAACAAATCTCCACAACTCTGATCCAAGCTGAGCCAAAAAGCGTCAGAAAACCACCATGGCAAAAACGACTGGAGAAGGATATTGATAATATTAGAGCAGAAATCGGTCGCCTCACAGAATTCCTGAGAAACAGAAAACCCTCAAGGCGCTTGAAATCACATATACGCAAAATTTATAGGAAAATTGGTACGAACACAAAACACCCTGATCACAAACAACACATCGACGTGTATATGGACACTTTGAAACAGAAACTCCAAGCAAAAGCAAAGAGGCTTTCAAGATACGTACAGTGTACTGAAAGGAAACACCAAAACCAAAGGTTCCTCCAAAACGCTGCCAATTTTCATAAGGGAAATAACAAAACTGCGACCAACAATAACAGGGAAGTACCTGACGCACAGTGCTTGACCGACTATTGGTCATCACTATGGTCGAACCCCAAAGAACACAATAGAGATGCGGAATGGATCACGAATGAAAAAGAACGCCTCGATATCAGACATATGGACTTCGATGGAATAACGGAGGAAGAAATCACAACAGTAGTTCGAGCGACCAACAATTGGAAGGCCACAGGTATAGATAATATCCACAACTACTGGTACAAGAAGTTTGATAAGCTCCATGGAGCCCTAGCGAAACAACTCACATATGTTCTTCAACATCCCAAGAAAACACCCACTTTCCTAACGCAAGGCTTAACATATATGCTACCTAAGAGCGATAGAACACAGGATCCGTCTCAATATAGGCCAATCACGTGCCTGCCAACACTCTACAAAATACTCACCTCATGCATATCCAATCGAATATACCAACACCTTGACGACAACAATATATTAGCAGAGGAGCAGAAAGGATGCAGAAAGAAACACCACGGGTGCAAGGAACAACTCATCATCGATTCTGTGATAATGAAACAGGCACACGTAGGGCATCGGAATGTTCATTCGGCTTTTCTCGATTATCTGAAGGCATTCGATAGTACCGCCCATTCTTGGCTTGTTGAAGTATTGCAGATATACAAAATTCACCCAGCCCTGGTAGAGTTCTTGAAGACAACAATGACACACTGGCGCACGTCTCTGCAGGTCAACATGAACAATAAATCAATTAAAACCGACGAGATACCCATACGTCGAGGAATTTTTCAAGGAGACTCTTTGAGTCCACTATGGTTCTGTTTGGCAATGAACCCATTGTCCTCAATGCTCAATAGAACAGGATACGGATTTAGGATAAAAGCAGAAAGGAATTATCATACAATCTCCCACCTGCTGTATATGGATGACATCAAATTATATGCTTCGAACAAGAAGCAATTGGATAATTTGCTGAAAACTGTCAGTGAGTTCTCGGCAGATGTTCATATGAAATTCGGGATTGAAAAATGTAAGACCCTGAACATTCAAAGAGGGAAAGTCATAGATGGTGAAACACAACTTCCAAACGGTGATATTATACAGTGCATGAGAGATGGCGAAACATACAAATATCTGGGATACCAACAAGCCAGATTGCTAGAGCAAAAACAATCAAAGGAGAAGATTCGTTCAGAATACAGTCAGCGTCTGAAGTCTGTGCTGAAATCGATGTTGAACTCGGGGAATTTAGTCAAGGCAATTAACACCTACGCCATTCCAGTGTTACTTTACTCATTTGGAATAATCAGATGGACTAAGACAGAACTGGATGATATTCAAAGGCAGACACGAACGATGCTGACAAAGTACAACAATCATCATCCAAAATCGTCTGTGATACGAACAACTTTGAAGCGGAAAGAAGGAGGACGCGGATTAATAGATGTTGTCAATTTACACACTGAACAGATAAGAAATCTCAGAGAATTCTTCTCAGCAAAAGCTCTCACTTCTGACCTACATAGAGTGGTATCGTTGGCTGATAAGGGATATACACCTCTAAATCTTGCTACCAGAGATGACCTGCTGAAACTACCATTCCTATCAGATACTGAAAAACAAGAGCAATGGTCAAGAAAGGAATTCATGGACGACATCACCATGAGATTAATCAACCACACATCGACAAAGAAGCCTCCAACAAATGGTTGATGAAAGGAGAATTATTCGCGGAAACAGAGGGATTCCTTATGGCCATCCAAGACCAAGTGATCGCTACAAACAACTACAAAAAATTTATTATGAAGGACGGAACATTACAAACAGATAGGTGCAGAAAATGCCATATAAGATCGGAGACTATACAGCATATTACGTCCGGATGCGAACAACTGGCCAATACAGACTATCTTCACAGGCATAATCAAGTGTGCAACATTATCCATCAGAAACTTGCACACAAGTACGGACTTCTGAATACATTCCAGCCATATTACAAGTATCGACCGGCGCCCGTATTGGAAAATGACGCTATCAGATTATACTACGATAGGCCTATTATCACTGACAGAATGGTGACGAATAATAGGCCGGACATAGTGGTGTATGATAAGAGAGCCAAAACAGCAATGCTGGTGGATGTCGCCATACCAAATAATAACAACGTGCTGAATAAGTTCCAGGAGAAAAGTCCAAATACACAGACCTTGCTATTGAGATCAAGCAGATGTGGCACCTCGACAAAATAGATATTGTTCCTGTCATCGTATCCTCGACTGGTTTAATACCCAAAACTTTGCATGATAGCCTTAAGAAATTAGAATTGCATAAGAATACCTATATAGAAATGCAAAAAGCTGTAATTCTTAATACATGTAGGATAGTTAGGAAATTTATGTCAAGTATATTGTAATCGAGCCTATTCCCTTTGATTGCTGAATCTGGGAAAGGTAAATTATATCCAGCTAACAGCTGAGATAGTGCATAAGTCCACGATAATAATAATAATAATAATAATAATAATAGTGTTGCTGTACTCATTTGGAGTAATCAGATGGACTAAGACAGAACTCGATGATATTCAAACGCAGACCCGAACGATGCTGACAAAGTACAACAATCATCATCCAAAATTGTCTGTGATACGAACAACTTTGAAGCGGAAAGAAGGAGGACGCGGCTTAATAGATGTTGTCAATTTACACACCGAACAGATAAAAAATCTCAGAGAATTCTTCTCTGCAAAAGCTCTCACTTCTGACCTCCATAGAGTGGTATCGTTGGCTGATAAGGGATATACACCTCTAAATCTTTCTACCAGAGATGACCTGCTGAATCTACCGTTCCTATCAGATACTGAAAAACAAGAGCAATGGTCAAGAAAGGAATTGCATGGACATCACCATGAGATTAATCAACCACACATCGACAAAGAAGCCTCCAACAAATGGTTGATGAAAGGAGAATTCTTCGCGGAAACAGAAGGATTCCTTATGGCCATTCAAGACCAAGTGATCGCTACAAACAACTACAAAAAATTTATGATGAAGGACGGAACATTACAAACAGATAAGTGCAGAAAATGCCATATAAGATCGGAGACTATACAGCATATTACGTCTGGATGCGAACAACTGGCCAATACGGACTATCTTCACAGGCATAATCAAGTGTGCAACATTATGCATCAGAAACTTGCACACAAGTACGGACTTCTGAATACCTTCCAGCCATATTACAAGTATCAACCGCCTATTCCCTTTTATTGCTGAATCTGGGAAAGGTAAATTATATCCAGCTAACAGCTGAGATAGTGCATAATAATAATAACGTGAGCAAATTAAAATATATGTAGTTTCTATGATCTTCTCTTGAACCAGGCACCAATTTATTGCCGGATCTTTGATGGAAACCCTCGTACAAATCTTCAAGAAGAACGCAACTACCTGACTACTATCTTCTGTGTCTCTTTTGTTACTTCCGAATATTGCTGTCATTGTTTTCAATAAAATGTTTATTTTATACGTCTAAAATTTGTAGTCAGTAACGTAGACGAATATGTATTTTAGGTTCTCTTCAAAAATAAAACTGAATCAATTGAACACTGTATTTAAAAACGATAATAATTTAACGTGATCTAGATAGTTATGTTTACCAAAAATAATTATTTCATGAATTTCATGCATACTCAACTTACACTTCATAGTATGTTAAAATATATAATTATTAAACAATGTTTACGATATTTCAGGCAACTCAATAATTTTAGTAAATTATGGAAATGAACATTTATTTTATATTATAGTGGATTTTACCTAAATTTTCCACATGAGTTTCAATATTTCCTAAGAGAATGTAAAACAATGTTTATAAATGATTTCATGAATTTATAAAGCGTCTGGTTCTAAATTCAATTTCTCTCTACACTTTAAAATTATAAAAATCAAATTAATGTTTGTCAAAATGCTCATATATATTTTAAGTTGCAATATTTTCATAAAATATTTAGAGTTCAATTCTGATGATGTATCTTCTGATTCTTTATCTATGAGAATTGACTTCGTGTTGTGTCTTTAACATGAGAAATTCAATTCATGCAAAACTTGCGACAATTTGTTTTTTGATATTAAAGGCTGGTCCTGATCTCCTACGAGAACAGCCTGTATTCTTTCCACAGTGGAAATTTCTTTCTGAAAATAAAAAGAATGCACTGTTTTTCGACTAGTATTCCTAAAGTCTTCATCAATAATCACTCGGGGCCTTCCTGGAGAAGTTTTCGGAGGTTTCACAATAAATCCATTTTCAGAGTTTTTCCCTTGAGAAGCTTGTATATTGTGGATTGTCCAATTTCCGTAATCTCAGAACACATATTAACATTTTCATCGATTGTAGGTAAAAGGTCTTGTTGCCTTAAAGAATCGTAAACATTCAATATAATTAGTTTTTCACTTTGGGAAAGTGGTATATTTTTAGCACGTTTAACAGGGGTAAAATTAGGAAACTTTTCCATACATTCACCATACAACTACTAACTGATGCATACAAATGATAAAATAATTTTAAGAACTCTTCTTAGATATATCTATATATTAATTGCCTTTCTTCTGGTTGAATTCAGGAATATACTTGATAATACGCTTTCACCCATTTTGTCCCAACATACCTGGTGGGCGGTGGTACATGTGTACCATTGAGTAATCAAAACTGCTTCGTTCATTGTAAATCATTTATGATAGGAATCACTCATCAAACTTACATCCAACCTAACCCACCTGAATTGAAGAATATAATTAATCGCACGCCTATACCCATCCTGTCACCTAAAGATTTATTATTTTACGACGTTACCAAATCGACTATACAGGATGTCTACTATAAAAGGTGCCAAATTTCAGGTGGTGCTAGTACAAATCATTTGCAACAAAAAAATCCCATAACATTCTTTCTAAAAGTTGATAATTATCGAGTTATTTAACAGTTCTTGATTTTACGAAATTTGTTGCATCTTTCTATAAAAACAAGAATATCTCTGTTATTCTTACAGATACTTCAAATCTGAAGAAGCATTGAAATATCCATAAGATAGGTAAGTATTAATGTTAAAAATCTTGTATACCGCGTGTTGTCAAAGCCTAAATGAAAAAACTGTAAAATGAACAAAATTTGTGGTATTTTCTTGTTAGCTGTACCACTTAAAACTGGTGAATAAGTAGCTATTTTTTTTTGGAAAAAACTACTACATTAATCTGGCTTTCAAACGGTATACCAACTTTTGAGCTTACTATTTTTATTCCAGCAATATCATGGGTAAGAGTAAGAACTTTAAATTCTCTAATTTTTCGATCACAATGAGCTACTTCCACAAATGACTTTTCAATAATAAATAATTAGCAATAGATAAATAACATATCTGGATATTTATTGTTCAAGGAACTAGGAATAATCAATTTTTCTCGGATTAGAAGAAGAAATTAGAAAAAGAATCGTAAAAGAATAAATCACAGAAGGCTTGTATTACTTGATTTCAAAACAAATAAGAATATTTAGAATTTGACAGGAACTGTCATTCAATGAATTATTGAATTGAAGTTTATATTTTCCTCTTTTACGGTTCCATTTTTGTTTTCGAAAAAAGAAAACATGCCTAGTTCCTCAAACATGGAATATCGAGATATACTATTTGTTTATGGCTTCTCGAATGGAAATTCCCGTGCAGCGTGTGGGAGTATGCATTGCGCTTTCCAAACAGACACCAACCTTGCAGATAGACATTTGTTGAAGTGTTTAGGCGCTCCGATGGAACTGGTTCATTCAATGGTACTCGGAGAATTGGTGATACATTGAGACTTCATTATTCCACAGTTCATAGAGTTCTCAAGCGACATAATTTACATCCTTATCATTTGAGTAACGTTCAAGACCTATTGCCAGTGGATAGTGAGGTGAGGTTGGAATTTTGTAGGTGGTACATGAATAAATTATTGGAGTGGGGGTCAGATAAAATTCTTTGGGCGAATGAGGCAACTTTTACCAAAGTTGGTATGATAAATTTGAGCAATTCCCATAAATGGGATACGGGAAACCCTCATGGCACTATTGTGTCACACTCTTAGCACCAGATTAGAGTAAATGTGTGGTTGGGGTTAAGGAGGGGTCAGCTTGTCGGGCCAGTTTTACTTCCTAATCTCAATTCAAACGAATTTTTAAATCTATTAAATAAGGAAATAATGAACGTTCTGGAAGAAATTTCTATAGCTACTCATCATCATAATTCTAGAATGGTCCATAACTGGATGACTGAGAGATTTGGAGAGAAATGGATAGATCGATTCGGGACGGTGAGATGGCCACCCAGAAGCCCTCGTCTTACGCCGTTTGATTTTTATGTGTGGGGCTCATTAAAGACCAATGTTCATAGAATTCCCATTAATTATTTGAAAGGATTCGAATCTGTTTCAATGAAATGAGTCATAAACACATTGAACATCACAGAACAGTTAAGAGTTGAATAAAAAGATGTGTTAAGTGCATTCAAGAAAAAGGAAACATTTTAAACACCTGTTATAGTTTTTAAATCTCTTTCGTAAAAATATCATTCATTCATTTCTTCTAACTTTAGTTCCTGTTCGTGTTTAATTAAGTTAGATAAGATATTTGCGTTTTCGAATTTTATGTTACTCTTACCCATGATATTGCTGGAATAAAAATAGTAAGCTCAAAAGTTGATATACCGTTTGAAAGCCAGATGGATGTAGAAGTTTTTTCCAAAAAATAACAGCTACTTATCGACCAGTTTTCAATGGTACCGCTAATAAGAATATACCACAAATTTTGTTCATTTTACAATTTTTTCATTTAGGCTTTAACAACACCCGGTATACAAGATTTTTTACCATTAGTACTTACTTATCTTATAGCAAATTCAATGCTAGATTTGATGTAGCTGTAATAATAGAAGAGATATTCTTGTTTTAATAGAGAGAAGCAAAAACTTTCGTAAAATCAAGAAGTGTTAAATAACTCGATAATTATCAACTTTTCGAAAAAATGTCATAGGAAATTTTTGGAGTAGCAGATGAATATATTGAAAAGAAAAATAAAGTTGTAGTTTTATCATCATTTCGTGGCTTAACATACCAGCATAGATGATATTTCAACATTTCTACATTTTCCGTAGAATTTATAAATGAAAGGGTCGCTTTTTTCTGTTCATGATATTTCATTTACTATTCGGAATCACGTAGTGTTGAATTTGAACCACCCGGTAAGTGTTTCCTGTTTCGCACGACCTACCAATTCTAGCTCTTCCGAGTTAATTAGATACGTACTATCATTCATGACAGGGTGAACTAGGCGTCCCGATGGCAGTGAGCGTCGTCCCTGGACAGGGTGTTCCTTGCGCAGCGATTATCGACCGACGGCACAGAGCAACCCCCGGCGGTCTACACCCTCGATTCTAGCGCTTTACAGCGCCATTTAGTTATTGCACTCTCTGAATAACACTTGTGTTACGTTTGGTAGTGTACGTTATGTAATAATATCATTCCTTGCATAATTAATTATTACTAATAATTCCTACTATTGTCTGTATTTAATCAATAGTATAATATCGCAATAATTTAATATTATTAACAGTTTTCGTATTTTGGTTCGTAATTTAGGTTGGCTTGATAACCCTGCATTGTTGAAAATTATATTACTTACAACCGTATTTTAAACCAAGTGCAATCTTGCTTATATACTTTTCAAGTTTTCCAAGTTTTTCGTCTCGCACTTTTGTGGTACGTACAGTTTAAATCTTAGACTCAGTTTTCTAACATTTTGGATTCTATTTTGCTTCGGTAAGTACATTTTCTATTTACTTCCAGTTACATCTTGATATCTTCAATTGCACTCATAAATATTACAGGAAATGGTATCTATATCACAATTTCAATATCTAATACTTCAAATCATACTCAAGACTTCATAAATATTCCCAGTTTCTTTCCCTTATTTCATAACTGAAAAATCCGCATCATCAAAGATACTACAATTGAATTAAATCTACTATTAATTTGCATGAAAATTGTTTTTCACTTTTCCAGCAAGTACAACGCCCTTACGCCATTTTGATACAAGGAAATTCAGCCGGAAAATTGAGAAAAGTTTGCAGATAGAAACTTGAAAATATTAAGTTACAAGGATATAGTATAAAAGATAATTTTAATTGACTATATTCACGTTAATTCTACCCTAGGGACTGTACGATAGCACCATTCAAGGCAATAATTTTTATGAATGAACAATATGCTTTTCTCATGTTTCTATTCAGTTTACGACGAGCATAATAATTTATTTTTTCAGCCTATTTTGGGATGAGATTCGCGCGAGTTAGGCGTTGATATAGATTAATACATGGGGATAAGAATAGGGGCTTGCTTTAGCTATAACCGAGTATCGGTAAGGTTGGTAAAAGTGTGCGGGGGGAATGTGCATTTGGATCAATACCACTACCGGCTGGGATAAAGCTGCGTACTAACCAACTTCGTTCGGAATATATTCTACATATACGCTACTAGTACATACAAGATTTCTACCAACATTGATTATCATTCAGATTCATATTAAATTTGATTCACCTGATCTCTCAGAAAGGAAAGATAAATATGGATTCATTTGAGGTATACACCTTTGGCTTCGTTATAAGAAATATATGACATATCTATTATATACAAATACCTAAATGATTTTGGTTTTCATTCTCAATAACTTACTTCAAAACAAGTATAGGTGACCTCTGATAATATTCTACTAGATATTGCATATACTTCTCTCATTAGTTGTCTCTAAAGATTCGTTAATTATAGTGCAAGATCCTGTCTCAGTTTGATTTCCCATCTATTCTACGAAAAGAAGTGTCTAGTTCCAGATTTCCCTAAAATTTATAGCAATCTTTTCTATAGACTCGGTTCGTTCATCAATCTACATAAGAAGAGCCGTTTTCTTCCAAAGGATATAAGTCTGGAGGAGTAATGAGAGTTCTGTTGGAAGGAATTTCTATTCTATCGCTTCCAATATCGATGCACCACCAATTAAGTAGGCAAGAAGAATTATAACTCTTCTTAACTCAGGATAGGAAGGGCAGATCTCTTCATAGAGATCATCTGTAGTGTTCAAATCTCAATGATTGTTCTTGATGTTGAAATACAATTTGGAAAATTATTTTTCACTGTTCCAACTGTTTGTTCTTTCAAATTTCTTGAAAATGTCAATATACATTATGAGAATTGATTCCAAGTGACATGACATTCGTAGCAGAAAACATTGATGTGTGGGAAAAATTGTTATTTAAACTAATAGAGAATTTGAGCTCAATCTTGCAAGTGATTAAATGTGCTGTAGTTGACACGGGACCAACGTCTTCACGAATATATACGCTCTGAAGCATGCTTCCTTTCAAAACATGATAATTTTTTGCCAGATATTCCCTTTTGAAAATCGTATTTCTCCTGTGGAAAAAAGAACTTGGAGCCCACAGCAGTTACAATATTAGCTAGAATTTTGAGTGAATTTAACGATAAGTAAGAAACCCTCTCTTAGGGTAAAATTAACCTCTTCTTCTGTTCATTTTCCACTATTTCAGATATGATAAAAACTTGAAATTGTATTGTTTAGGATTTTGCAGACATGGGTTTATATTTTATTGTCAAAAATTCGAATAAATCATTAGTGTATATAAATCTTTAATGGATGTAACAGTTTTACGATTTGAAATCTTCTTTTTCCATCCTTTTTCTTCTGAGAATTTTCTAATTGTAGACAACCCTATGTAGACAACAAGCGCATCCACCATATTCATACAATAAAAGAATTTTCCTCTGCATTTATTACAACGATTAGAGAATAAATAAGAGTTTCAGTCATAAACAATTCATTTTCATCAATGCAATTATAATATTATATATGATCTTTCCTATTCAGTCGATAAATGAAAATATCTCACGATCCGTCGCGGCGCATTCGCCATTTTAGTTCAAATCAGTGTTTGTTACTTAATATTTCACTTAGTAGTATTATTTAGTGATTTAAAATTGCACATGAACGAATAAAAAATTCTTTCAGAATTTTCCTTTTGTTGTTTCTGAAAAATTTTTTTGTACGTTAAGTTTTGTCTCACTAAATTTCAAAATCATATGGGCACCACAGGGCATCGACCCTAGACCTATCATTTCTAAGGTCTAGACACGTGCTACGTGTTATATCCTCCTGAGTGCTACATACACTGTACAGTGTAGGATACAAACATATACACGCGAAACAATATTGAACGAAAAATTTCTGAAGACAATAAATTTATTCAAAATTTCGATTTCGCTCGAGTGATATTTTAATTCCTATTGTTGAAAGGAAATATACGAAGGGGTGAAAGCTGTAGAAAGAGACAACTCCTGTTTTATCCAATGATTCATAGAAATATAAAAAACACAATCAGTCTAGGTGCTACTGTTATATTTGAAACCATTTCTGTATCTCCAGTCTTTCATAAAAGAAGGGTGAATAAATAATAATTGGTAGCGAACAGCTGACAGTGGTTCGGAAGGGGCAACTCACATCTGGACGAAGTGGACCCAGACCCAGATGCAATGTGAATCAGTTTCAGGACATTCACCCTATGCATTGTTTATGTTTTGTAGAGCTATACTAGACACTACCGTACGAAAACACCGAGTTTACACATCATTCATGGTTTCAAAAGAAAGAACCGCCCGTATAAGTTATTTATATTTATAACCGAAGACATAGTACTTTGTATACCGATAATTACCGAAAATAAATGAACTAGATAAGAACGAGTACTTTTTATATTTCTTGAATTACGAAATTTAAATGTAATATTTTTGTTGAAATTATCCAAATGTAAATTTTGCGTTATTTGAGGTTTATTCTTCATATACAATACCTACCTAGGTTAAGCTGAACCTTGTTTAAAAACAGATTTAACTGTTTCAAATATTTTTGCTAGACTTCTGACCAACCCTCGTATAAATAAATCATATATAAATAAATACCGAAAAAGTTGAATATATATAACTCGATATTTCCGTTTTCATTCGCTTTAGTACAGAATAAAATCGATGCTTTTATCGCCACACCGTTCATAGATTTTCCCCGAATAGCAGTAACATGGATGAAAAAAGTAAAATTAAACACGCAATTATACAATTTAATGACCAGGTGTATCGCTTACCCTTAATCTTTCTGTACATTTAAATTTTCGGCAAACAAATTAACATACTAGGTAACCAATGTTAATTTTTACTTCCGATAAGAATAGGTAATCAGACAAATCCGACACAAAGGTTTTATCGTGCGGCCAGACGTAAATATGAAACACGAAAGGAAGCACACTACACGTCTGCGCCACGCGTCTTTATGGAGCCGACGGCTGGGGAAATCGCCGCTCGCGTGTTTACGCCGTGTCGGCCGCGACCCTGTTTTGTTGAATTTAATAAGAGTTATAAGTAATTTTAGTCAGTAGTGAGCCAGTGACTGTTGCTTAAAGTGCTCGGCGTTTTTTCTTTTCTTTTATTTTCATTTTGTTTTGTTTCTTTTTTAGTTCGATTTACTATTATCTCCATTGTGTTGTCATGATGTCTTTCATTTTGGTCAATTTTGGTAAGTCCTCGCTAACTGTCATCTTTTTTTTTCTACTGTTAATTTAACTCTACAAGTGGTAAATAAATTTGCTCAATCAAATTTAACTCTATGATTCAAGACAGATTTTTTATGAAAGAAGAAATCTTTCGAATATTTAATTCTTTGTAGATAAAGATGCGAGAATCTTTGATATCTATAATTCTCGTGTATATGATATTGAAGAACAATATGATTTATGAAATTGATGAACAATTATTCGTCAAAATTTTATTTGTACCAAAAACGTGTGCTACAAAACTGAACGTTTACTAGAAAACCAAAAACCTGAATATCTGCTACCTACGTCGGTAGGTTGGCGCTGAGTTAAAAATACATAAGTTGTTATATTATTTCTCACACATAACCCTAACTCTTTTCAGTATTATGGATGTCTTTTATTGGAAGTAGTATTGATTTCTGTTGAGTAAACACGATGAGGGCATAAAAGCACGTGTATAGAATGTCAACAAATTTTCTATGTTCTTGTGGTATGTTTATATTTCCCACTTCTAACCAAACCTTAAATTTCAATATTCCCCCTTTTTTTTATTATTATATTGAAAGAAAAAAATTCTACAATGTGTTCTAGAATAAGATAGCATAACTCCTGCAATCGCTCCTTCATTTAACATTTTTCGTAGCCTGGTTGAGATATTCACCCCCAAATTTGAAGAATCATAAAGACTACACTGCAATATACTGCAAGAATATTATCACATATTTTCTGATGTGTCATACTGTTTTATTTTTCCTCTGAAGTGAATATTTAATGTTACAGATTGATTAAAGGGGTTGTACATCGCTAAAATCATTCTATTTTATGACGCCGAACTATCTCATAAATTATCATTCCATATTCACGGTTTCTGTATTTTCGGAAAATATACCCTGCGAATAAAGAGCTTATACTGTATATGAAACGAAAATCACAAAAAGCATTTCGAGATTAATTAAGTATCCCACTTTCGTCACGTGTACTCCACCGCCAGTTCGATTTCTCAGATTTATTTTCATACAATTAGAACAAGAGTTTTAAAATTCCATTTTAGTAATGATTGAAATCAAACATGTACTCAATGTACGTTCTATCGAAAAAGTACCGGGAATTAATTATTTAAAAAATCTGCTTGAAACTACTGTCAAAAATTTTGTTGTTGCGATCTGTCATTTAGTATTTTTTACAACTTCAACGATGGACCCTCATTACACCAAAAAACTCAGAACGAGACCCAAAATCACTGACAGAAGCACCATGAATTATTATTTTGTAAAACTTTTTATCGAAGTGATTTGAACAGTATCAGTAATGCTAATGTGTCAATAATTTACAAATGGTAAGATAACCTGATACTAGGCTAGCTCCTCTTCTGCATCTTTGTCTTTTTCAAAATGATTGCCCAATTCAAGATTGTCCAACCATCTTACAAAGTTGGAAGGTCGTTTGTCCCGGTGCTTCTACACAAATGGTGCATAATCTGGGTGACTTCTGCAGCTTTCGTCATGCTGTTTTTTTCAGCAGATTCAGCAAACTATTGGGTACAATCGGACATTGGTTTTTTTTTCGAAATATTTTTTTAGAAGATTCACCCAGTCTGAAATATTGCGGTAATCGAAAAAAACGATTGTTGAGAAAGGCTTGTGGTTTGATAGAAAGAAAGATTCAAATTTTTGCACCAGAAATATCTAAAGAAGTTGTATTAGATGAACAATCCCCTTAATATCAGATATTTCGCCTCACTTCTCTCATAAAAGCTCTGGAATATTGCTGATAAGGACGTTCATGCTTCCCTGCGTAATTTGAACCTATAATAATAGACGTACCTGCTAACTGATCAACTTATTCTAACTGTGTCCCGAAGAGGTCATCCTAGTTGATCTCCGGCATGTTCGATCGGATTTAGATCTGTGATTTTGCAGGAACGAGAGTTGTTTCTATAAACGAGGATTTTGCCAATACAACTTAGAAATTTGAAAAAATCTAAACAATGTCTTAACTCGACTTTCGTCCAGTCATT
Source organism: Cryptolaemus montrouzieri (assembly GCA_013387265.2). NCBI lineage: Eukaryota > Metazoa > Arthropoda > Insecta > Coleoptera > Coccinellidae > Cryptolaemus > Cryptolaemus montrouzieri. The sequence continues at coordinate 5,759,255 of JABFTP020000186.1, forward strand.
CTAGACAAATGGCACCGTTCATTGCAGAAACTTGTTGTATCTCTCCTCCTCCTCCAGACACGAATATGTTAACTGTAGTCTCGTGTTCCTAGGTGATTTATCTTAGTTCACGTCAAAACTCTTGCTGAACGACAGTGACAGTCGTTATTACTATGGCATGTAATTAAAATCATGGAAGGAAATATTACCCTCTATTTGGATCACTTGAGTACTAAGGCATCCCATGTTCCACCCTGTATTTTAGATCACTCACCAAGAGGAAGTGGTAAAATCATATATATTTGACGGTTTTTCCACAAAATTTTCTTGACCAACTACAAGTGAGAAGTAAAACGGGGCTATGTTCCACGCGTGTCATTTTGCTTTCAATGAAGTCATAATGACAGCTGTTTTCGCCTCCCTTTATATATTTATATGCAAATATTCAGTGGAACGACCCGGTTTGTACTAGATTTATAGCGATATAGATTGTTGATTTTGCACCACCGGTTCTTTCAACTATGACTTCTGAGTTGTTTAATAAAATAAAGGGTTAAGTCACCAATAGAATACTACTGACATTTCATGCCTGAGGATTCCCAATCCATGTGTCATGCTATTCGTGGTTCGCAGACGACGATTTATGTTGTAATCCTCTTGTCGGCAGATGCGTTTCTTCCTCTATATTTATACAGGGTATTTGGAAACGACCCTAACAACAGTTTTTGTAGTATTTTTATTCTAGTCTAATACACTCCGATCTCAAACATGTGTTGAGATGTGACGTCTCAGATTTTTTGAATGGACCACCCTATATATTTTTACGTGTACTCCTAAGTACATGGTATATTTTGGAGAGACTTGAATACCACCATCATAAATTCTGAAAAATCTATTCAACTTTTTATGCGTTGATATATTTTTCGTCAGATAGCATCGATTTTTAAATATGGAAGTCAAGTTTGAGACTCAATATTTTTTATGAAATTTCATGTTTGTCTTGAAGATACCTTTCTAAAGACATCATTCTGTTTCAAAACGAAACCATCCCTTTATTACTAAGAAGTACGGAATTACATGAGGTACATAACTGAAAACAAATGTGGCCTAACGTACCTAACCTAACCAACAAGATATTCAATTCTAGATATTAGTGATCTCAAATTCAATTGCAATTAGTAATATTAAATGATTCACACTGCCATATATCAAAAACTTATTTAACTCCAAGAATGTTATTGAGTATTATGATAGATACTTAATACAGATTAAGCATAGTTACTTGTCTAAAATTCCCACCGTTTGGTAGTTTAGTCGTGAAGACCTAGTAGATCAGATTTGAATAATCAGATTAATAATAACGATATATTGGAATCTGGCAATCCCTTGACCTGCGAGATGTCCTGATTTGAATCCGATAGATTACTAGGTCACGTGAAATTAAAACTATGACGAGATAGATATTAGAGAATAGCTGATTGATTAAAGCAATATTGCCATTTCAAAATACGGTGACCCTAAGCTTGCCAGCAGACTTCTGCTTTCTGGTATTGAATTCCTTCCGCCTTTAGATACAGATGTGGCACACTCTGCCTTAAATTTCACCCACAAGTTCCATCCTTCTTGTAAAGGCTTTATTTGTTGTTCAGAGCTTAATAAGCTCAGTCAGATCCAATTTTCTCAATCCTGACTGTCCCCAGTTCGGTGTTCCATTGATTCTATCTCTTCTTGACATAATCTACATGAAGGGTCGTCAATCAATCTTAACTCATTTAGGTGATTTCTGAGGCGGCAGAGCCCCGTTTATATGACATTAAAACTATCAGGTCTAGCCTGGAGAGATTAAGCCAAGCCTTGGCTTTCCCAGTGGATGGTCAAGTTCAGCTTGGCTATCAGTGATGCTTTTTACTGACCTATTTTTGAATCCCCTCGCAAGCGAGAGGTTAGCACAATGGTCAATGGCCAATATTTCTGCTTGAAAAACAGTCACAAGCCCTTCAAGACAGATCGAATGTTTCTTTGCAACACCTCGACCATGTACATCAGCTTCAACAGTTTTGGAGCCGTCTGTGAACCAACAGAGACCCTCAACTAAACGGTCCTTGGAGCTGCTCCATTCCTGTCTGCTAGGAATGATGATCTGGAATTGCAGCTCCATGTTGGTTCTTCGCTTCGATTGAATTCTCTTGTACTGGTTTAGTTACACATGTTTCATGCAGAGTTGGATTATTCCTCCCCTCACATACAACAACACTTTGTGTGCACTGGAAGGAGCCAATCTTCACCAGTTTACGATGAATTCATATCAGACTGAAGGTATAAAGCTGACTTCGAAAAAAGCGATCAATGACGTAGAAAACTGATCCTTGTGCCATTTCACTCGCCCTTAGGAGAAATATTGCCAATTATGATCACAAACTTTCTGTTAGTTAACTAGTTCCCGTTCTGAAGGATTTGGCCTTTAGGAAGCCATATTGTTCTTGTCATATGACTTAATAATAAATATTTCTCTTCTATTATTTTAAAAGTATTGAAAAAATACAAAGTTTGTAAATAAAGTAATGAGACTGGCAACGTCGCTTCCGATCCGGCAACGCGTCAAACGAGAGACTTTAAGCAGCGTCACGTGCACATGTGATAGGCCTCCAGTCACAGTTGGAATTGAGTCATTTGTTTGTCTGAGGTGTTAGCTTCCATGAAACAGTTTTTTCGTGTGCGTTCTAAAAATCCGTGGCAGCAATCTTGTATGTGCTATCAACTTTTTCTCCAACACGATGCAACAGAAACATTTAGAACACTTTCACAGGCCTATGGAGAAAGTGTTTTGTTAAGGGCCCAGGGTTTTCGGGGGTTTCAAGAACCGGAAGGTCTTCAAGTCCAAACACCGATGGAAATGTCAACAGAGACCGGGATCTTGTGCGTTCAGAACTACGGTTGATAGTCAGAATGTTCGTGGCACAGTTAGATTCGAATCACACCTCCGTTCATCAGATTTAGAATTAGAGATGAGAAATAATGGAGTTTTTAGCCAGTGAAAACATTTCTGTGGCTCAGCCTCCTTATTCGCCAGACTTAAGACTGTGACTTTTCCTCTTCCCGAGAATTAAAAATCACCTTAAAGGGGTTCATCAAGTTTCAGCAATGCTATGATGATTGGAAGGATCGTCTCCAGTGCTGTGTGGCTTCCCAATGAAGGAGACAATATTGCATTGTTATATTTAAATGAAAAATTGAAAAAAATCAGTCCCATCACTTTACTTATATACCTCGTACTTTTCGAGGATAGTTACGGGAATCAAATTTGTTACATTCATAAAACGTATTGTAACTGATGAAGGGACATGGGTGAGTTTGTAATGCAAACCAATCAACAAGTTTCGAAATGGCGCCTTCATGATTGGATTATCTGTTGGCGTAAATGTATCATTTCGGAAGGGCCTACTTCGAAGGCAACACAATAAATTTGGATGAAAAATGAATATTTTGTGTTTCATTGACTAATTGCCGGTACTTTCTTGACAGAATATATATCATTTTCCCCTTTCACCAAGCTCTAGTTCACGTACATCTAATTTGAACCACTCTGTTTAGTTCACATAGAATTGTATGAGTGACACAGGAAACTACACAATTAAACTTTTTAATGTATTGGGTATATTCCAACTCAATACAGTACTTATTAGACTTCCCTCGTATGTTTTAATGTGTATGTTATATTCACGCAAATTCAAATATTGTGATAATTTCGCGAAATCTATTTCTGGTTGATAATTACCATTTGTTGAGATAATTTGGGTTTGAGTGAAAGACTAATCGCGGATTGCTATTTTATCCACTGTTTTCATTGTAATTCTACAAATTACTTTTTGCAATCGAGAAGCTAATATTAGTATAATGAAAAATTGATATATCAAGTATCTGGACACTGTAACTGGGGCTAGGCAGTAATTTCTTTGGACTTTTCAGATATTTCTCCATTTTCTTTTAATATTTGTGGAATTCCGAAGCTAATCCTTGAACTATTTTATGTTCTGCTTCTTGTGTGACATACAGATTCATTTTTGACTTATTCAATATTTTCATATCTGCTTTATAGCATGAAAAAGTCGCAGGAAGTTTGTCGAATTTGGCGGCTGATGTGAGGTATTTTGTTGTGTTTTCGATATGTAATAGGTGGATGTCAATTTTGTTTTGGTGAACTGCTTAAATTATCTTTGTGACTTTCTAGCCGGCAGGTGTGCTAGATGCGGTTAAGTGTTGTTCCATTCACTCGTAAATGAGGGATGATGCAGGAACGACATTAGGGTTCAAGTGTTACTCTGGACCGACCCATAATTGTACACATAACTGAGCCAAGAACTGCTCATTTGCATCCAGTAGAGGAGTATAAAATCATGAAGACCAAAACCAAAGATAACCACCGGAATTGTTATCTTAGCCTGTAATGGTTAGTATTGCATGGGTACCAGATACTGGAAAGGAAAACATCAGACTGGTAAAGACAGCCAGATCTGAATTTTTTTTTATTCTAAACTCTTCCATACCTCTATAAATAGGTATGGAAGAATTATTTTGGAGAACTTCTTAAGAAATCTGAGGCAAAACCTGGATTACACATAACTGAGAATAAAGAAGAGGCGACACTTGAAGAACCACGATTAGAAGAAATAGAAACGTACATAAGCAAAAGTCTAAATTGGAAAATACCTGGAAGTGACCAAACAAATATGTAGCTATTTAAATGTGGGGAGAAGCGTTAAAAAAAGACCTATGCAAGCTAGTACTAACGATTTGGAAAGAGGAGCGTATGCTAGAGGAGTGGAAAATGGGTAAAATAGCCACAATACACAAAAAAGGGGACCAAGGCACGTGTCGAAAGTACAGGGGAGTAACATTACTTATTAGCGCATAAAAAATTCTATCCTCCATGATCTATATCGTCTAGCTAAAGCATCGAAAACAATAGTAGGACAATACTAATGCGGGTTTGTCAAATCCAGGTCAACAACGGTCGCAATACATGCCTCAAAGCAGATGATGGAGAAGTCTTACCAACATGGAATAAAAAATCTAACCTAACACCCTCGGATTTTTTCCTGGTGCTATGTTAAAGATATGGTTCAGAACATTTTTAACGTCCTGATATTCGAAACCCCATTTTTAAAACAGAGTTCAAAGTCAACAAACTTAACTCATTGACACAAATGACAGTGAAGGTAGTGCCAACATAAAAAGAAGAAATTATATTTGGATGAACCAGTTAGTGTTGTCTTATTACTTTTTAATCACGATAGTGTTTTTCTTAAAGCCGAAGAAAAAATTACATGTTTATGTTTGGTCTATCTGTTCTACGGTATTGATTTATGTAGAAGTAAACATCAATTTCAAGAGCGCCGAATTGTTAACTAGATTACCAAACACAATAATTAAATATTTCCTCTTTAAATCATCCAAGTACTTATAGCCGAGTTGCTTTTCAACGCTTCTGCATTCATGATTTTGTTTGAGTATGGAGCATCTCATTTCACGAAAGCTACTTGAAGTTGAATTAATTTCAACAACACTAAGTAGTATTAGAGAGTTAACAGAAATCTTAAAAATTGAATGGGAATGTTGTGGTTTGTGCCAGGGCGCGTACTGGCTTTACACGAGTTGAATTACACAGAGCTATGTCGACCTGACATATTTTCAATGGCTTCAATGCTCAGTATGCCATTTCCTGAATACTTAAAAGACAACACGAGAAGTATTGATTTACATTTGAGGGTCAAGTTCAAGTCTAATATAAATGATTTATTGAACGGATTCAGAAGCACTTTAATTCTGATCGTGCTTTTTGGAAACTCCTGTATACAGTGGCGTAAAGCTTTGGATTTTTCGATTTACGATTCTCCAGTTTTTCAAAGACGTCATTATTGTATACGAGGGTTATATAAGAAATATTTTTTCTGTTGTATTGGGTACAACCGAAATTAGTAGTATATAGCTCGGGTAGAAATATAAAATCAAATTGTCTTTGCTGTTTATGAGCATCCAATAAAGTAGTCAATTGGTGAACGCTGTAAGACCTTATTCTTGAATCATTTTCCGCATGCAGCTGGTAAAAATTACATCTTTATTAATGATAATGCTCGTATGATATAGTCAGGTAATATCTAGAAAAGAATGCTATAACTATTTCAGATAAGGCAATCCAATTGGGCAAGCTAACCTAATCACCTCATCCAAACCTAACTTTCTCCCAAACAAGAAATCATATGTTACAAGTGTTGCCACAGAAATGGAATAAAATTAAGCAAGAAATGATTGACAATTCAATTGTTAATATGCCAAATCGATGTAGGATTGTATTAAATGATAGTTGTGGCTATACCCTATATTAACTTCGTATTTATTCTTAACATTCACATTCTTTTATGATAAGATTCTTCAAAGTCGACTAACTTTTGGTGTTGTGTAAATATGATACACTGGATACTGTCAAACTGATACAAATTTGATAGATTTGATGGTGATCCAGACACCAGGCTATAACCAATTGAGCAAAACACATATGTGCAGCAGAAAATGATTATAGAATCGGATACATCTGCATTCACCTGATAATCACAACTGATTAGATTGTCGCAGGGCAACCCTCCGGGGAGTCCATTTGCGTATATTTTTTTGAACAAAGCTGCAGTCCGCCGGCTCGGTGGCGTAGAGGATATGATGCTCGTCTCCTGCGCAGAGTTACCTGGGTTCATTCCCCACAAAGTCGTTGCAATTTTTTGGATTCTGGGAATCGCTTGAGTATCCATCTTTCGGAGGAGATGTAAAGCCGTCGGTCCTGTCTAACAGATGTGTTGGACATTAAAGATCCCTTCCCTCGACAAGAGAGGGGTTAGGCAAAATTCCCAGGTTAGTGAGGTGACAGAATTCCCCGGCGTGTCATTGGCCGAAAGGCGGAAATAGAACACGTTAAAGGAATAACGAACAAGCTGTAATCCACTTTCTATCAAATTCTTTGGAGATATCCTGAGCCACTACCCTTATCACCATGTTTTTCTATTGAAAATGCCAAAGTTTGGTGGCCTATTTCCGGACGATCGGGTCTTCTAACAGGGGAACGCTCAGATCAGACTTTTGCGTCAAGATTTCGTTGACCTTGCAAATTATTCGAATATTCTGATAATTAATGGCAAAAATAGACTTCCATTTGCGATTATATATTTCTCTCTTCAATATTCCGGCATTTACTAGTTTCATTTTCATTTCGCAGTGTATTTTAAGCTTTGACAGAAAAAATTTTCTGATGCCATCTTATACAAATTGAACAGAGTGTTATCTTTAGTATTGAATGTGTTATCTGGCTTTGACGAGGGCGGTTTGATAAGTCAGTGACTTTTTGAATTTCCCGCGCAGTTACTTCAAATGCAACAGTGCTGCTGTTAACTGGAATCTATCAGTGGACAACTTTCTAATTTTGAGCAAGATACGTCGAGCTGTTGATGTTTGGTAGGCGTTCAAAGGAGACAACCTCGTGATTTTTTACGAAAATGAAAAAAAGTGAATTTCGTGTGCTGATTAAGCATTACTTTTGACTTAAAAAATCCGTCAGTGAAGCTGAGGAAAGACTTGATGAATACTACGGGGGTTCGGCACCATCAATTTCAATGGTTAAGAAGTGGTTTACAGAATTCCGTCGTACCAGTAATAGTCACGCCGAACGTCAAATATTCTACACGAATATTTGGACATGAAAAAACACTCCACGAGATGAGTGCGCGTTTAGCGACGTTCAGCCATAATCCGAACGAGTTTTTGCGCCGTTTCGCTACTATGGTCGGAAAATGGATCCATCACAATACGCCAGCGATCTAGGAATAATCGAAATATGACCAAAGAAGGCCAAACAACAAGGTGATGGCCACTGTTTTTTGGGATGCACGCGGTGTCATTCACATCGAAAACCTCGAGAAAGGTAAAGCGATCACTGGCGAATATTATTCAAAGCTTTTGAACAGATTCGTCGTTGATCTGAAGCAAAAATGAAAAAAAAAGAAGAAAGTGGTGTTCCATCAAGACAATGGACGTGTGCATACTTGTCTAGTCACGATGGCCAAAATCCACGAATTGGGATATGAATTGCTAGCCCATCCAGCATATCCTCCAGATTTAGCCCCCTGCGACTATTTTCTGTTTCGAAACCTAAAGAAATGGCTGTGCTGTAAGAGATTTGAGTCGAATGAAGAGTTATTACCGAACAAACGCGTATTTTGGGAACCTTGAAAAATCCTATTATCTGGCGGAAATAAAAAAATTAAAAAAAAGCTGGACTAAATGTATCGAGCTAAAAGGTGTTTATTTGCCGAAAAAAAATTGTTTTATTCAAGAAGTCACTGACTTATCAAACCGCCTTCGTATAATCAAGGAAGGATCGATATCCCATTTACAAATTAACAGGATTTAGCGAAGGCAAACCGACAGGCACGGTTAACAGCGATGTCAGCGATATATTTCGGGAAATTCACCAATGTCTATCGAGAAATACTTCCTGTTTCGTTACTACTGTGCTCTATATTTTTAGATATTGTAACGCGAGAGTATGCATATTTCGATCGGTACTGTCGGTGGTGTCCGTAGGAGGAACATCAATAAACAAGTCAGGGAGTGAACGCTTTTCAGGGCCCCGATGCGGTGATATCACATTGAGAGACAGTTTGGAAAAACATTATGGACTTATAATGAAATTGTTTTATGAAAAACGCTAGAGCAGATTGAAGTTCTTGGTTTACTGTATACTTTCCTAAATTATAGTGCGACTGAAAGTGATGCCGTTCAATTGTGAAAACTAATCTGAATGTGTCCCGTGATAGAAATTGGGAGACATGACAGTTCTTTCGCCAAATCGCCTGTAGTATCCTTTTCTTGAAAGCAGATCGGCGTTTTCGAGTTTTGTTTATGAAACTAGAAACCTGAATTTTCTATAACCAAGAGTGCTTACTAATAATACATAGGTTGACTTGACAATTTTCGAAACACTTTTGCCACTCCGAATGAGATACCTCCAAAACATGGTTTTGGAAAGCTTCTAATGACGTTGTGTAAGATCCAATGCGAACAAATCTTTTTGACAGCCAAATGTTCATGCAATATTGGATGTACGCTGGTGGATCTAATGCTTAGGGTTGTCTCAATTTCACGGTAAGTCACATGGCGCTCACCGAATTGTGGCAAAACTACTCTGCCCTACAAAGCAAAAACCAACCAACTCTAAATTTTCAACTTTTCAGCAGAGTTATTTTTATGATGCAAATAAAAGAGATTACGCTTACTCAAAAAGTGTTCTAACTAGAAGCTTCGAACTTGAGAATTTACTACTTCTCAATTCTAGAAATTCACTGAGCGTACTAAATTCAAAATTCTTCGCGCCAAATTTAAAATGTAAGCTCACTTTCAGTTACTAGATTACGGATTATCACATCCGCACGAGTCGAAAAATTCAAGGCAAAATTCAAGTAAGACAATATACATTTGAATATTTTATTGCAGAAACACGTAACATCAAATGAACTTTCAAATAAATACAGAAATAGGTGAAAAGATTATAAAAACTTTGTAACTATAGATCTCTTCCATTTGAGTTTCTTTCCCACAGTGAGCCAAGTCGCCAATCTTTCCTTTTTTTCCTTGTCCAGACCCCGGCATGATAATTTGTTAACTGGCAATTCAAGTTTGAATTTTGGTTTTAAAAAATTTGACTTCTGAAACTCCGGACTATCTATTTCGGTTTTGAAGTACAGTGATCTCGATTTTTCTCTGAATTGCCACACCTTCAGGTCACGGAGAAGAGGTACAGCGTGTTACCATTGCTTACTGTTCCTTTTTTACAGATTTAGCAACCAAAACTAAGAAAGTCTCCAAATGGAGAATGAGTGGTTTTTGTACTTACTGCTTCTACTGATTAACTTGACTAAATCATCAAAATATAATATCTCCTTCGACTTATTCCACTTTTTTTCGATCAGCCCATGTACCGAGACAGCCTTTATAAATGAATTGCCAACTTGAAAAAACTTGAAAGTAATAGTATCTGGTCCCCGTTCTTCATTAACTAGAATACAACATGCGGTAAAGAGTGTCCAGTTTTTATTTTGTGCGACACAATTGCCTTCCCAAAATACAATATTTTTTACTGTTTCCCCAAGAGACTTCATGAAATTATAATATGCGCATACAACATCGGAGCAAGTACTGTCCATAATAACCTTATGCCATAGTACACACACATTCTGTCCATGATTCCTCAAGCTCGCAAATGTTTCATTGAAACATATTAGATGACTTATAAAAAAGGAATTCTTTGTCACCATTTTCGGAATTATTAATATCTTCTGCATATCAACTGCGAAAATTTCTTTATCTTCTGGCCATTCTTCGGAACAATCTGCTTCATATGCTTTTCTTGTTTCAGTATACCTTCTCTTCTTATTCGCATCATCTCCTTCATTTAGGTTTTCATGGTGGACATGATTCTTGTGCAATGAACATGATGGACATTCATTGTGCTGGTTTAGTGAAGCCAATATTCTCCTGATGAGCAACCTTTCTGTAGGTTTCATATAAAACTTTCTTTTCAGGAGTTTTCTCATTCAGATCTTCCCACATCTTATACACCGAGATGTCGCTTGTCTGTTAGGAGCATGTTTCATGTTATAATGTGAAACTACTGGATGATAACTCTCAATATGAGCTTTGATGGTTTATAATTCTGAAATTTCTTTCATCTTTTCACTACATTTAAGTCCTCTTTTATCTGTAACACACTGAAACTCGGGATTTTTCAGAAACTCTGTTACCATATCAGATGAATGTCCAATTGTGTGCAAAAAAATTGTTTTGCATACGGTTTGTGTTTTATTTGTTTTCTTTCCCTTCATTCATTGTTTCATTCAAATTTTTCTGTGATTCTCCATTTGAATTTGTGATTCTTCAGTATTCTCTCTATTTCTGTCTATTCCCACTTGATCTATAACTTCATTATGCTCTGTGTCTTCCTGCTCCTCGGTGTCTCTCAGCACAATATCATTATGTTCTGCTGTGATTGGTTTTAAAGGTAAACTACAGAGCACTCCTTGTGGCGTCTCTTTCATAGATCTTGACAGGCATTTTTTTGAGGTATTTTCCAATAAAGAGTCTTCTCTCCAAAGTTGAGTGAGTTGAAGTAACTTCTTCTTTGTTCTTCTAAGATATTTCGGAAGCAGTTTTTTCTACAACTGTCTGGACATGGTCGAAGTAAAATCTTTGTTTTAGTTCGATTTTTCTTTCAGTTCAGTTGCTAATGACACGTGACGATGTGGGATATTTCCCAATTATTATTCAAGCAAATGTTCTGACGTATCTCGAAAGGACATAGAAAACTGTTTTTATCTACTTATTTACTCGATGGGAGCTGTCAACAGTAAAAGTGTATATTCCCTAATTACAAACTATTATACCCTAAAATTTGCGAAATGTCGCCAGTTGAAGTCATTTGATTTTGTCCCTGACCCACTCACTGATTATCAAAATTCTGAGACAGTTAACTTCAAAGTCTGAATTTAGTTAGTATTAGCATAAAATCGAAAGAAAAATTGAGCTTTCATTAAATCAATAATTCAGTTAATTTACCGATGACACGTGACGATAATGTGATACTTCCTAATCATTATCCAAGCACCTGACGTATCTCGAGAAGACAAACTGTTTCTGTCTACTTATTAATTCGAACTGCAAAAACTCATTGTAGACACCTTCTATTTTACTTGTATAAAATTAACTGAAAATATTATATCAACAACATAAACCAATTACTGAAAAATAAGCCTAGAAAAAAAGATCAGACCTCATCAAAAACATAAAATGTAAACCAGTACCAATTACCAAATTTCGAACGCAATCCTTTCACCTAAAAGATTTGGAGGCAAGTCGGTTATTTAGGTTAGTATCATCTTGCGATTGCCAAGTCATTATATTTATAAGAGAAATGAAGATAACAAGTTTTTTCTTTTTATTCTTAACTCTGGAAGCAAGCCTTTCAGTTCTTCAGAGCATTTACTATAGAAGTACTCGTAGAAAAGAGAAACTCACTAACCTGCCGCTCTTGAGCGGGAGGCTGGAGATCTCGCGTGATCTCCGAGTGGCTGAAGAAATTCACCGCTCTCTTCTGGACACTATTCAATCGATGTAATGAATGTTTCACTATGGGAACAGTTTTCAAGAACAGGTCGTACCTGTGCTTTGTTTTCGATGCCTTTCAGGATTAAGGGAGGCTCTGCAGCAGTGACTTTTCTGGATTTAAAATTGACCAAGAACCGGAGCCACTCTGATATCCTCTCCAAGTCTGAATCTTTTGTCGGTGTGATTCAGAGAATGCTGACTAGAATATGAAGAAAGCAGAGTACAGTCGTCTGCGAACCCAAATATTCTGTTTTGAGTGGAGTGAAGCAGATCAATGATCTGCAACAGAAAAAGAGTTGGCGAGAGTATGGAGCCCTGGGTATTCCCGTATAAAGATTCACTCATCACAATTCTGTATAGTCAGTGTAAATAGTGATAGGAACATAGAACCTTCAACACAGAGACCTCCCGACAGTTCCTGAGAACTAAGCCAAGAGTCCTCCTCAAATGTCAATCTTGAATCCAATGATATTCCGAGGTCCATGAGCATAATTTAAAAGACAACCTATGTAGTATTAGTAAGCTCTCTTGGTTATAGAATTCAGGTTTCTCGCTTCGTAAACAAAGAAGTTACACAAAAGTCGAAAACTGCTTTTAAGAAAAGGATACTACGGGCGATTTGGCGAAAGAACTGACGTGTCTTCCAATTTCTTTCAGGGGACACATTTAGATTAGTTTTCACAATTGAACGGTCATCATTTTCAGTCGCAATATAATTTAGGAAAGTATAGAGTAAAACAGGAACTTCGATCTGCTCCAGCTTTTTCATAAAACTTGAAGAAAATTTCATTATACGAGGTCTGGCTATTAAATAACGAGACTGTGCACCTAGAGGGCGTCCTAGAGTAGTGGGGAAAAAAACGAGTAGTGCGTTAGGTATCTAGATATCTTGTTGTATTTGTACAGTAGCGGTTTGAAACGAACAAATTTCTCTTTAAATTAAATAAACCGACTGTGGCCTACAGGAATAAATCTCTATCTCGTGCGCGTGTAAGCGCTTCCGTGAGGGGCCGAGAGAGCTCTGAAGATGACCAGCGTCCAGTCAATCAAATTGTGCGTGCAGATCGTCGAATGAGTATCCAGATGATAGCCGAGGCTGTAAACGTCGATAAAGAAAGGGTTAGAAAAATTTCACACGAGGAATTACACATGGGAAAGGTCTGTGAAGCAGTATTTGGCCAGTAAGTCCACTCCATTGCACCGTGTTTCCGAAGATAAAATCTGCTCTGAAAGGGACCCGATTCTAGTCGATGGAAGCGGTTAAGCAAAAACGGCAGAGCTCCTAAAGGCCCTCTTTAAAGGAAACTTCCAGCACTGTTTCGATCAATGGAAAAATCGTATGTAAAGGTGTGTAGCGAGGGGAGGGAAGTATATTGAAGGGGAGCTGTAGAATAATTTTTATATTGAAACCCTTTTTCATAACTAGTCTCGTTATTTAATAGCCCGACCTCGTAAGTCCATACTGTTTTTCCAAACTGTGTTTCAATGTGATATCGCATCGGGGTCCTGAAAAGCGTTCACTCCCTGTCTTGTTCATTGATGTTCCTCCTACCGACAGTACCGATCGAAATATGCATACTCTCGCGTTACAATATCTGAAAATATAGAGCACAGCTGTAATGAAACAGAAAGTATTTCTGGATAGACATTGGTGAATTTTCCGAAATATATCGCTGACATCGTTCGCCTTCGCTAAATCCTATCAATTTGTAAATGGGATATCGATCCTTGCTTGATTATACGAGGGTGGTTTGATAAGTCAGTGACTTTTTGAATAAATCAAATTTTTTTCGACAAATAAACATTTTATTTTTCTACCGAATCACTTTTTAGCTCGATACATTCATGGAGAGGACTTTGAAAAACAATAAACCTTAAAAGGCAACCTACGTATGTATGATTTTCAACTAAGACAAAGAAACTTCACATACAGCAAGACAGTTAAATTTTCATCACAATACGTCGAATTGTTACACTATCCTGCCTACAGTTTGTGCCTAAGAACTCTTAACCTTTTCGAAAATCAAAATCGAACAGCCGGATCAGCTTCCAGTCGTTTTATTACAACGAATGAATACCTCATATTATCAACACCTTCTCTGGAATGAGCAAGATATTAACCAAGCAACCTTAATATTAAATATTTGGAAGAATAACTCTTTTGTCGGAACAGCATCAGCGTAGACTACGGGAAATAAGTGCGGGGGCTCACCCCTCTATCAATGTCCCCCTATAAGTTAACAAAACACCCCTGTTGTCGAACCCGTACAGACTATGAGTAATACTTGGGTTGGAAATTGAACAGGGTTTTATAATACACCCTTCGAATCCATTTTTATTTCGATTTGAAAATGGTTGGACTCACAGGAAGTCCCAAGTTTTTCACGGATGTTTTCGAATGTTATTGGAAATTTAATAAAGGAAAAATCTTATCTTTGCTAATTTATTTCAATTTTATTTGATGAAAATAAAAACAATTCTTTGTAGAACTTTTTAATTTAATTTAATACAAAATGAGTGCAGCGAAGAAATCTAAGACGTATCATTTTAATAACGATTGGGAGGAAGAATTTTTCTTCACTAAGATTTTCCAAACTAAATGTTAGGTTTCCAGTGCTTGTTGAAGCCTCGTTTTCACTTTTATATTTGGAGGCATAGTTTCAAGTTCGCAAGGATGACCTGGTGCAGATGCATTAAAACAAAGCAGCAGTTTAACTCTATCCTTTGCTGCCTTAAAACAGGGGCAGAGTTTTCGCGTTTGGAAATGAATGTTTTGTTTCATATTCGCTTCCAAAATAGTACAGTTTCGTCTGCATTAAATACCTGCTCAGGTTTGTATCTTCCATCAGCTTCTAGGTTTGCAAATTCTTCTAGATATCTTCCTGCTGCAGCAGAGTCTGCAGATGTAGCGTTCGTCGCACCTTAAATTTATTGAACCAACCTTCTGATTCTTGAAACCCTCCACTACCACCAGATTCTTGTAAATGTGCGTGAAGACGTTCTCCCTTCTCGCTGATAATTTGACCACTCAGGGACACTCTTTTTTGGTTGCTGTCTTCAATCCATAATGACTACCCCATTTCTATTTTTTCTAATGCTGGATCAGGAACAATTTTCACTGACAGTGAAGTTGAAGCTACAGACAACCTTATTTTATCTTTAGATTTTTTATCGATCGTACAGTTGATTCTTAATTTGTAATAAAACGTAATTTTTTTGAGAAAATGTCTGAGGTAATAATGGAACACGATATCTGGAAAGTGTCCACCTCGGACCTTTTTATAAATGGTCATTCTTTGTAGGAAATTTCCGCATAATTGCGGTGGTATTTCGTGTATAATAGCTCCAATATTGTCTTTGAGCGCCTCAATCGTTGCTGGAGCATCGACGCAGACCTTATCTTTGACGTAGCCCCAAAGAAAAAAGTCTAATGGTGTTAAATCGCATGATATCAGGACCAATTCACGTTTCATTTGCAAGAAATCACACGTTCAGGAAATTGTTGTAGCAATTGAGCCATTCTTCAACAGCGGTGTGGCACGTAGCGCCATTCTGTTGAAAATAAACATCCTGCTAGCCAAGAGCATTCACTTCAGACCAAAAAAAGTCACTCAACATCGCTCTGTAACGGTTTCTATTCAGTGTAACTGTTGCGCCAGCCTCATTTTCCAAAAAATGTAGTAGTAGTAGTATATTTCTTTCGGTTCTATAAAGCAGGAACTCGACTATGCATTTCCAGTGCACAATCAGCAAATATACAGCGTTGTTCGTGGTCAGTTCGCTCCAATTCTTGTGTTAACTGCATATTATAGGGATGGAGATGCAAATCAAGATTCAAAATACGGTACAAAGTATTTGGGGAAATGGCCAATTTCTGTGATCATCTCGAAATTGAAAAATTTGGCTTTTCTGCAATACTATCAGCTACAGCGGCGATATTTTCAGCTGATCTGGCCGGATGAACACGTGTTCGATGCTGCACATTACTAACTTGTCCGAAACGTTCAAATTTGTGGCTTAAATTCACTACAGATGGTCGAGTGGGTGCTTGATGATGACCAAAAGTAGCACGAACTTTTCGAACTGTGTTAGAGGAATTTTCACCGGTTTTCGATGCGTTGTGCGAGACTGAATCTTTCTCGATTGAAATTCTCCTAGTTTTCACTTGTCAAATCACCATGCAATGACAGTTCTATGATGACAATTCAGAAATGGCGGCAAATTTCAAATGAAACCTATGGAAGATGGAAGACCTTATTTTCAACTCATTCTTAAATTTTTTAGGTAACATTTTTAATTAGGAAAACAATAGACTTGATCACAATTTTTGTAACGAATGAAAAACAATAATGAAACAAAAAAAAACGCAAAGTGGCTTTTACCACAAGACGGAACATTTAATATTACAGTACAACCTTTCTAATACAAACACCTCTAATCCGCACATTCAGTAATCCGAACAACGAAACTTTGAAATCACCCACCTCTATAATCCGCACAATTTATTTTTACCTCTATAATCCGAACGCCGTCAATAATTTTTATCGATTGAAAGTTTCAGAACTTGCAATATCTTGTCTGAATACTCGCTTCACTTGTGCAGATTAGATTCTCTTCTCACATTCAGTGCCTGATCACACTGATCATGTCGCTTCGACATAAAACATTGCAGCAAAAATGCGAAATTTTGAAAGAATTAAGAAATGAAAAAAGTGTTTCTGAATTGGAGAATACACTCAATTGGAAAACCTACAGTATGCGATATAAAGAAAAGTATAAAATCAATTGAGAATTTTATATATTCTTCTGATTCTGGTCCTGGGAAACGGCGTACGCTCAGAAATAGTGAAAATCCGAATGTTGAAAATACTCTATACACTTGGTTCTTACAAGAACGATCTCGACACACACCTTTTCCTCGTGATCTCATATGTGAGAAAGCAAATTTTTTTTTTTACCCTAGTTAACAGGTAGAGATGATTTCAAGGCAACTCAAGGATGGTTGGAAAAATTCAAAAAAAGACATGGAATTCGACAACTTACCAGAGAGAAATTGTCCTCAGACGTTAGTACGGTAGATCAGTTTAAAAATAAATTTCTTCAAAAAATACGGGAGATGGATCTAGTGCCAGATCAAGTTTACAACTCAGATGAAAGTGGGTTATTTTGGCGAATTCTTCCAAACAAAACAACAGCCCATGCTGCTGAAAATTCAGCTCCAGGTCGGAAGATGAGTAAGGACCGTATTACATTCATGCCATATTCTAATGCATCACTATCTCATAAAATGAAATTGTTGGTATTCGGAAAAGCCAACAAACCCCGGCCATTCAAGAACTGCTCCTATTTGCCTGTTTATTATAAAGGTCAAAGAAAAGGGTGGGTAATTAGAGAACTTTTTTATGAATGGTTCCACAAGAAGCTCTGCTCTTATTAGATAATGCTCCTGCACATCCAAGAGGAGAGGAATTAATTCAGGTCATGTTTCTACCCCCTAATTGTACTCCATTATTACAACCAATGGATCAACATGTAATACATATTGTGAAATTGCATCATCGAAAATCTTTGCTACTGAATATTGTGAGACAAGAAGACAATAACGTTTCGCAGTTACTGAAGCAATTGGACCTCAAACATGTGGTGTTTTCTCTTGAAAGGGCCTGGTCATCTATGTTCCAAGAGTTAATTCAGAAATCATGGAAGAATTTATGGCCCACAAAAGATGATGATTATGACGCAGGTGACCTGTTGCTTCTTTCAGAGAAAGAAGAGAAAAATCGCGATCTACGCATGATGACAGATGTGCTAACAGATATATCTGGTCAAGAATTAACAACTGAAGACATTGAAGAATGGGTTGTAGGAGATTATGAGAATTATCTCTCTGAAGCTGAAATAATCAACATAGAAAGTGACGAGGATACAGAAGAACTTGACGAAGGCGATGTCACCATAAATTCAGTGCAACATAAAGAAGCTCTCTTGTGTTTCAACAAATGTTTGGAATGGTGCACAGAAATGATCTGTGAAATGTACCACTTTCTTAAGAATATGTAATTATATGTTCATGTTTTTCTGTGAAGTTAAATAATTTTGAGTTGATCAATGAATATTTCACGTTTTTCAGCCATATCCTTTCCATACTATTTCATTTCAATTACCTCGATAATCCGAATATTTCAGTAATCCGAACAAGTCCTGTTCCCATATGATTCGGATTATACAGGTTGTACTGTATCCGTTTTATATTGAGTAGGTTGTATCGCTTATACATTTTGTTTGTTTACATTCTAAAACAACGACCGCGGCGAAGACGGTTTATGTCAAAGGAACAGCCAAATCAATGCAGCGGCGATGTCACAAACTCAAACAAATACCACCGTATTCACCTGATATGGCTCCGGTCTACTGTTTTCTTTCTCCAAAACTCAAATTATCACTTCGAGGTACCCGTTTTGAATCGATAGAAGACATGAAAGAGAACTGAAAGCGATACAATAAATTTGGATGAAAAATAAATATTTCATTCTCCTGGTAACTCAGCTCCTGGATGTAATTACATAGTTCCGAGTTTCCTTGAACATGTGCCTGTAGTTTCAAGATGTTTTCAAGTGATAACCGATAGGAAACAGAACGAATTGCTTAATAAATCTTGGATGGTAGATATCGATAGACACGCAAAAACCTGCATTCCTTATACGAGGCTGGATTGATAAGTCTCCGACCTGAGCAAGAGATGGCGCCACTAGGCCTACTTCGGAGGTGGCTTTCTATAGTATCATCCTTAGATAGCTTGTAGGTATAGTTTCAGCCCCATCGCCATGTTAGTTTACGTTTGGGAGCACGCTGAACAAGACGCCTGTGTTGTTTGTGAAAATGGAAAAATTGGAAAAGCGTGCTGTTATAAAATACTTCTATTTGAAGGGGTTAACGCCGAAGGAAATTAAAGAAGAGATTGATTCAACACTGGGGACATTCTCCCCATCATATTCAACCGTTAAGCAGTGGATTTCCGAACCTGTAAGATGTAAGTTCAATTGCGAAAGCGAAAGCATTCAGTTGGACTCCTCACATCGATTTATTATACAGAAGACTGTCAACTGTGTGCTTCTCGATAAGGAGAATTAGACATATTGTCGATGAGAAGGCTGCTTTGTTAACTTACCATGCACACTTCCATAGTGTTGTACATATGGCATTGTTCTTTGGGGATCCGCTGTGGAGGCGGAGAGAGTCCTCCTACAACAAAAGGAGGCAATGAGGATATTGGCTGGGGTATCACCGACATCGTGCTTCATGTTTGCTGCTCTCTGTCATTTTCATGAAACAAAAAATAAACGCGATAAACATGGAGACACTCATCACTATTCCACTCGTGGTCGTGGAAGATTTGTAGTACATAGTCTCAGTAAAACTCAAAGGTCTTTCAACTTCATTGGAACGAAGCTATATAATAAGCTTCCAAGTGGAAGCATGAACCAGAAGCAATTCAAGTGTGCCGTTAGAAAATATGTTTTATGGTACTGAAGAATTTTTAAATTATATTGAGTAATCTCTTGTACTCCTTTCATGACAGCATTTGTTTTTTAGTTGTTATGTATGTATACATATGTATGAACAATTTTTGTGATATTCCTTGTATTTTGTTGTATATACTATACTAAACGACCTCATTTGGCAAAGAAAAAAACTTTGTTCCATCACGATAACGCACCAGCGCATTCTTCGCACCTTGCCATGGCTAAAATCTATAATCTGAAGTTCGAATTAATGCCGCACCCACCCTACTCTCCAGACTTAGCCCCGAGTGACTATTATCTGTTTCCTAACCTCAAAACATGGCTTGGCGGTAAGAGATTTGTGAGGGATGAAGAAGTAATCGCAGCTGTTAATGGGTATTTTGAGGAACTTAACGAATCAGCTTATAGAGATGGCATTACTAGACTAGAACACCGCTATGAGAAATGTATCAGCCTTAAGGGAGATTAGGTTCAGAAATAAAAAAAACTTCTTAAAGACTTTTTTTGGTCAGGCCGGAAACTTATCAATCCACCCTCGTATGTTTGCATTCTGTATGCTGCATTATTTCCAGTACTTTTTTGACAGAATGTATATTACTTTGGTATTTTTGTGTAATGATTCATGTTTTGTGATAATATAAATAGATGGAGGATTACGTATGGTTCACGATAGTAACCTGGGCACAAATTTATTCAGATGTTGTTACACATACCATTTCCTGGTATATTAGAGTGTTATCTTTGTCTGATGGTATTTTTTTGGTGATACGAATAGAGAAAGATTGCATGTCACTTATATCACTACTACTATTTTTTTTGAATACTCTGTTTTTGTTGCAGGTTATATTTTGTAATCAAAGCGAAAAAATCGTAATTGAAGTAACAAGAGAAACGAAAGCTTTAAAAAGAACCTGATTTTTATATACAAACGAAAAAAAGGAAACCGTTTGTTTTCATTTTTGGAAGAAGTATACATAGAAGTTCATTTTATTAGAATAAAAAGAGAAGAAAAAATTAAACGAAGAGGAACGAAGGCAGCCATCACCAGAAATTTTTAATTGCTATTTGACCCGTATAATATATAAAGATGATGTCAAACGGCTTAGACTCCAACGTTGTTGGTCAACAAAATGGCGGCAGTGGAAATCAAGTGGGCAGTCAGGAAGAATCCAAAACTAACCTCATTGTCAACTACCTTCCACAAACTATGACACAAGAGGAAATTAGGTCTCTGTTCGCGAGTATTGGAGAGGTTGAAAGCTGTAAATTGATTAGAGACAAAGTAACAGGTATGTTAATTGTTTATCAAGAATTTTTCAGTATTTTTTTTGAAGAAATCAAAGTCTTGTTACACTTTCTGGTCCGGTATTGTTCATTAAGTTATTTATTCCTTGAGGGGCCTCAAGAAAAATGTAGCAAAGTTCTTGAAGTAAAGGTTATAAAGTGCAGCCTGTGACAGAAAAGTTTTAATGAAATCTTCAGCGAAAGTCATAAGGCAGGGGTAACTGGTAAAGGCAATAAAGTGAGCCTTATTTGGTTATCAGGGAGATAATGGGTCCAGAAGATTCACTTAATCTGTATCTAGATAGAGTTCAAGGTGAAAAAGAAAGGAAAGCTAAGATTTTAGTAGCTGCAGTTGCGAAATGCTTTACCCACTTCGAATGCCTGTTTTATCGATTACAATAATACTTCTCTATGAGCGGGTGCAGTAATGGACGCATTGGTTGTATAATTTTCGTTGTCATCCATAATACCAAAATAATGTATCGTTCCCAGCTTCTGTTAGAAATTGCTTATTACAAATGATTCGAAAGTAGATGATTTGAAACTAGTGGTTAATACAAATGCGTTTTTTTTCATATGTTGAACCAATCTTCACTCACATCTGCATCAAATTTCATCAATTTTTGATGTAGTTGGCATTTGCCTCCAAGACTATGTGTATATGTATATTGCTGCCTCATCAGACCATTCTTGCATTCTCTATTTATTTCTGCAGTCTACCACACCTTCCACCAACCTAATTTTTCAAAGAAGATATAGGTGGTATTTACCAGTGTCTTCCGCATGTGGCCATTCTCTCCGAGCGTGTTTACCCTAGCATTTAAGATGATCTTCCTGTTCATACTCTCTGGAGAGGTGTCACTCAGTATACCAGTTATCTGTCGTTGTTTTTGTCTTGACATTGGGTGTAGTTTTTGAGCATTGGTACCCTCATTAGCTTTGATAGCCCCGAGGGGTTCCAGTATTCTGCTTGGACAATCGGTACCTCGTGGCATTCCCATGTTATCCTGGAGAAGATTTCATGTTTTTTTTATAGTCGAATCTGTAACACCGCATGAGTGGGTGCCTGGGAAGAATTGAGGTATCGGTTTACTCGCTTCTAGAAGAGGGCCAAATTGTAGGACGTTGGGAAGATGTTGGACGGAAGCGAGTTCCACAGCTCCTCGGCCCTGTAAACGAAGGAATTCTTATAGAGAGTGGTTTGAGGGGTCGTTAAATGTACAGCCATATGGTGAGAACTCTTTGCCAGCCTAGTGTTGTGGCAAAACATGAGTTTTCCCGGAACATGGTCTTTCAGCTCCTTGGAGCATCTTCTGTGGAAGTATCTGTAAAACGGAGAATGGTCAGCAACTTGTCTTCTAAGAGCCAGCGGGTGATCTCCGGGTGGTCGATGAGGCGCACAACCCGTTTTTGCACACTATCCAACATCTGCAACGAATGTTTGGGCGCAGATCCCCATACATGGGAACAATATTCTAAAGCAGGTCGAATATGCGCCTTATGTACAGCAACAGCTGAGATGACGTGAAGTATCGCTTGGTTCTGGAAAGAAAACTAAGTATAGCTGATGCCGACTCAGCTATTGCTGATATATGTTCATGCCAGCAAAACCCGGACTTGAACGTTATTCCGAGAAGGTGCATCGAATCTTTGAATGCAATCTGTTGGCTTTGCATCATTAGAAGAGGTTCTCCAGCGGGTACCTTTCTAGAAAACGTAGTTGCTTGCGCCTTGCTCGCGTTGAAGCTCACCAGGTTCAACCGACCCCACTCAGATATTCTCCGTAAGTCAGAGTTTAGTTATTAATTCGTTGACAACTCTGACGCTAAGACTCCCAGCTGTAATCGGCCGCAGACTACTGAAAGACGAAACCAGGGTACAATCGTCTGCAAAACCGAAAATTTTGTTCTCTGTAGATGACAGAAAATTGTTTATCTGTAACAGAAACAAGGTTGGCAAAAGAATAGATCCCTGAGGTACAATTAGATGTTATATCGTCGATCACAACTTGTATTGATCTATTTGAAAGAAAGCTACTTATCCAACCCTGCAATTTTTCGAGAAGCTCATATGCAGCAAGTTTGTTCAACAAGTCTGCATGCCAAACCCTATCGAAGGCTTTAGAGATGTCTCTAGATTCCCCATGCTTTTCTATCGTTGATGTACAAACATGAGTGACGTAGGCGAGCTCTCCTGTCGATCTCTGCCTGCGAAAACGGTGGTTAATAATTCCCTGCAACTCGAGATATTTGATGAGTTCATCATTTATGAATCTCTCCATCACTTTGGACATAATGGGAAGAAGTGCAACAGGCCGGTAGTTTTGGGGTAAGCACTTCTTTCATTTCTTCGGGATCGGTTGAATTCTCGCAATTTTCCAGCTTCTCGGAAAAGTCTGGCTTTCATAAGAAACCTGAAACAGGCGGTTAAGAATGGGTGCCAGTTCGGGAGCACACTTTCTCAGGACGATTGGCGGTATTTCGTCCAGACCAACTGCCTTCTTGCAGTTCAGCTGCTGGAGAGCCCGTCTCACAGTGCGGACTCTAAAATTGATTTCTGCCATAGAAGAATTTGTAGGTGGAATGTTCCGTGGTATTGCGTTAGATGAATCTCGCACGGAGTTCTTTGAGAACAAGACGTGATGCTATACTATACGTCTTCTCTAACAAGAGGCGGAAACGCAGATTTGCAGAAATTGGCACTGACAGTCTTCGCCATAGACCTGAATTGTCTAGTCCTGCTGTGGCCCTTGCTCTTGCAGTTGTCAGGTTACATACGTTCCGTATTCGTACGAAGGTTGTTCTTGTTTCCTCTGTTGGATTTATCTTCCATGACTTGTGAGCTCTGCTCTTGGCTGCTGGGACTCTTTCGCAGTCTTTGTTGAACCATGGCTTTTGTGCTGTTGTTCTTTTCATGGAATGAGGGATATAGAGATCCATGTATTTGCAAGGAAAGTATTGATTGTCTACTGTCTGTGTTTGGTTTTGCCCTTCTTCTTTTCTCGTATTTCAGTTGCTGCTAGAGTCGGACCTATGAGATCTTTGCGAGTAACACTGTCTGTTCAAACCTCAAACACCTTGTCTGTTAAGGCATTCCTCTGTTCTTTGAACCGTCCATGTAGATTTTAATTTTTCACTCTTCGGTAGTAATATGTATGGTTTGTCGAAAGCAAGATGCAATGGAATTTAGTCACTTCTTGGCTGCAGTAGAGGTACCTCAGTGTTCGTTCAGATCCACAGCTGCCTTCTCCAAGGTTAATGATGCGATTGCTGATATGAGTGCAAGAATACCTTCAAAACAGTTTTTAGAACATTTTTCAGTTCTTCAAATATCGGAGACAATACCATATTCCGTGTGGATGTTTTCGCTTGGTATAACTCATTCAGAAGAGAGAAAACGAGATAACATTGAACCCTCTGCTGTATTACGACGTCTATAGATGAAATCCATGTCAAAGACATCAAGAGTATGGCGATAAGGGATCATGTACATCACCGTTTTGATATCAGGCGCATATTTTACTAACTGGCCATCGAGTATTCCTGAACTGAATTCTTTGGAATGCCTTTAGGAGACAATGAGAGAAAAAATAGCATCAGTTGTCGCTTCTTTCGTATCTTAAATTTGTAAATAACGGAATTTTTCGTTAAGTTTTCATTCAATCACTTCTGACCTGCATCCACCAAGGAAATGCTGCATGATATATAAATAGTAATATCTTGAAATATTTTGGACAGCGCTGTGTTTCATGATTTTATCGCATTAAATTATGAACATATTGTGTACTGAGTTTTATTACATCATTTGACTCATAAAATCAATTAGCAGTAACAATTGGAATAATATCTGAAGCATTGTTTCATATAGGTGAAAATTTTTTTCAATTACTCATTTCCAACATGTCCTGCGACATTATTATACTCGAAATATCTGATACCGGCTATTTATAAATCCTATTCGACAGTTTTATAGCTAATGCGTTTTCAGTTTTCCTATTTCAATCATTGCATTGAATCTGAATCTACGTGACTGAGTATACAGGATGTTTTCTGAGTATGCTTACCTATTTCAGTTGGTAATTTCTCAGAAAGTTGAGGTTAAATTTCTAAAATATCTTTTTTCACTTCTGAACATCTAGACTAAGTCGAAAAGTACTTATTGCATGGTCATATAGGCCATCTGATTTGAATTCTTTTGGTTTTTTCCTAGGGTTATATAAAGAACCTATTTTATGTTGTTCCCCGATAAGTAAGCAGATGCTGCTTTAAAGAAACTTGTTTTAGGATACCTTGCTGCATCAGAGTTTGAGGCTCTATTTTTGAACAACTGATGCTTGAAATAACGAAGGTGAAGTAAAATATATTCTGTCCACAATTTTATTTTTACAAACACGACCGGTTTCAAGTGGTCAACTACAGGAAATGAACTTATATAGATGCTAGCCTAATTTGATATTGGGTAGTGGAGAGCTATGAATGTCTAGCTGGCTATTAAGGGTGATTTGATTTACAAAGCTCATTGATTTCCATACATTCTAACAGACCTTCAATAACAAAACCGGGGGGTTTTTGTTATTGAAGGCAATTTTTCTGATAGTATTTATTTCAATTTTGAGTCTGTCCGTGACAGTGGATTGGAAAAGGGCCTATGGATTATTGAATTACAGGTTGCTAGTTTGTGATTTAAGTGATTGAATGAGTTCCATAGGAAAGTCTGTAAAAGTTTCTTTTCTGTAGATGTTATTAATGAAATTGTCAGTCCATTTTGCCTGTTTGAGCCCTGGAAACCTACCAAAATATTATCTACATCGGTACCAGAACAAGGGTTTACCGAGCGAGAGGCAGAGTGTGGCAACTCCCCCCCTCCTGGACAACCCTGGCACAATAAACGAGGTTTTGCGAAGTCATCATAAGTAGAGACAAATCGAAAGTCGACATTCCACGAAAATTTACCGAACTTGTCTTATCGACAAACATTTTGAACTTGAATGTGAGAAGTATGACAAATAAACTTGATATAGTGAACTATACTGTAGATACTTTAATTTGTGATATATTCTGTGTGATGGAACATTGGCTAAATGACGAAATAAAGAATAATATGCTTGTCCCGGATTTTAAAACTATCAGCTGTTTCGCGCGAAAACAAAAGTCAGGTGGAGGTAGTCTTATAATGGTAAGAAACGTAATGGAGGCAGAAGAAATGGACTTTATTAGGGAGCTCTCTGTTGAGGATCAGGTAGAAATGTCAGCTGTAAATGTACAAAATCATAACTTACTATAGTCGATTGTTTTGTTGCTCAGGTAGATGCTGCTTTAAACAGAATATCAAACGAATCTTTTCAACACATTCTGGTAGCTGGAGACATCAATGCAGATTTCCTGAAAGATTCCAAAGAAAAAGTGAAAATAGAATATCGAGAGTTATGGTCTCCACACTGTATTTCACGAACCTTCCAGAGTTACGAAGACATCCAGCACTTGTGTGGATAATATTTTCACATTGCACAGTTCATGAAAATTGGGAAGCTAATTAAACGGATAATATAACTTATAAATATCTAAGAATGATTAACGATCCTAATACTCACCTTTTTAAGGAAAAACTCCGGATGACAGACTGGCTACAGATTATTCAGTATGAGGATGCTGAACAATGCTATGATGAATTCCATGAGATTCTTCACTCTCATTTTGAAAGCTGTTTCCCTGTGAAAAAAATTAAAATTAATAAAATGAAACCAATGCCTATCTGGAATGATGCAGATATAAAGAACATAAAACATAAACTTGAAGCAGCAGAAATAATCATGATGGTCAAAAAAGACGAGAACTCGACTGAACTTTACAAGCATTTGAAAAACGCCTTCAAAGAATCTATTGAGTCCTCAGTAAGAGAACAAGAAATACCTTAAGAAAGCTACAAATAAAAGCAACGCAATTTGGGAAGTCATCAATTCGAAAATCAAACATAATAGCACAAAAGACGAAAACAACAGCACATTATCACCTGAGGACTTGAATGAGTTTTTCTTGAATATTGGAAAAAAAAAATTCACAACAGGTAAATTCCAGTTCTAAGACCCAATCTAGGACATATTTGAGAGGGGCCTGGATACAATGCTTTTGCTCAAAGTTAGCCAAATGGAAATCAAAAAAGAAATTAATGAATTGAAATCTAAAAAACCAAAGATATATACGGTATGTCAGTAAGTCTATTGAAACAAATTGCGGATGAAATATCTAATCCGCTATGCCAGGTTATTAATAGGTGCTTCAACCAAGGAGCTTTTCCATCCAAACTCAAAATCGCCAAAGTGGTGCCGATTCATAAAAAAGACAACGTGAATGAATGATTCAGAACAAAAAAATCAACAATAACAGCAATGACAGAGATAGTTGAGGGGATACTCGCAGCTTTTGAAGAAGGTAAAATAGCGCAGCTTTCCTGCTTGGACTTGGGCAAGGATTTTGATCGTGTTGTAAGGGATATACTCTCAGAAAAAATTCAATTTTATGGTATCAGAGGACCAACTTTGAGTATACTCAAACCATACCTACAGAATAGATATCAATCAGTATTTTGGAACGGAAGGACATCTCACAAAAAGTTGGGCGTTCCTCAGGGCTCAATACTCTCTCCACTCTTATTCATAATATACACAAACGATCTTGTATACAGTGTCGATGCAGATGTAATTGCTCTTTATGCTGATGACATGAACTATTTAAACCGAACAAGTAGATGAGAAAACAAAGACAACAATAGAACAGGCTCACAACTGGTACGAAGCTAACATAGAGAAAACGCAAAACTTACTTCTATCCACAAAAGCTAAGTGTAATGGACCTAGCCTTAGCATGCTTGGAATTGAGCTAGACAGCTCTCTTAGTTGGTCTCAACATATAGAAATAGTGTCCAGAAGATTGAGTAGCGAAATTTATTCAATACGAGGAATAAGGCAAATAGTTGATGAAAACGCAGCAATGCTCACCTATCATGCTCATTTCCATAGTTTGGTCTCCTATGGCGTCCTTTTGTGAGGATCAGCAGAGGAGGCATCCAAAATATTCCTTAAACAGAAGAAAGCTATCAGAGCTATTGCATGTATCTCAGAAAACAACCAGCTGCAGAGAATATTTTAAAGAATATGGAATACTGACCGTTCCTGCTCAGTATATTCTCACATGCCACATTCACGAGAAGAAAATAGCAATACTTGAACATTCCACCCATCATTCCTACGAAACAAGATCTCGGGAAAAGTATGTTTTCCTTCATAGGATTAAAAAAACAGAATAGTTTCAACTTTTTAGGAATCAAAATGTATTATGTGTTACCAGAGTATCTCAAGCTATTACCTGCAGAGAAATTCAAAAATGAAATTAAAAAAAAATACTTGTAATAGTGAGGAGACCAAACAGGTACAGCATATTCCAAATTACTCTTCACTAACGAGAAATATAGCATTTTTAAAGACCTTGGATCACTGAAACTTTTAGTAATTCTTAGAACGAAACCCAACATTTTGAAAGCCTTAGAAACTATATGATCAATATGATACTTAAAGGACAATTCAGAATCAAGATATATACCAAGATCCTTAATTTGGTTTACCCTCCCAATTACAAGCTCATCAACAGAAAAAATAGTATCGAAGACATTGACATTTTTGTAGACCTTATATGCTTACACTTATCAATATTTAATTGAAAATACCTACTTTGACAAAAAGAGAAAAGTCTGTCAAGATCACTCTGAAACCGCAAAATATCATCATAGGACCGAATAGCATTGTACACTCTAAGATCGTCGGCATATAAATCATGTTTTGTATAAAGAAAACATTCCAAAACATCAATAATGTAAATTGAAAATAAAAGGGGACCCAGATGTGACCCTTGAGGAACACCAGAGGTGACACGAATGAAACCGGAATGAGAGCCATTGAGCTGAAAGATTTCCAGATCCCAAAGTGCCGAACCACCAAACGTTTGGAAATCTGGCCAGGCGCCTCCCCGAGAATGGTTGCTTCAAGCCCAGGAATTTGGATCGAAAACTACAACGAACAGTAAGGACGGTAAAACGCGAAGAACAAATTTTGGACATGGTTGAGGAAAACCCACAATCAAGCACGCGGCGTTTAGGTTTGCAGTTGGTCGTTCTTTAAACAATGATTCATGATGTCTTGAAGGAACAATTATTTAATTCAGTTCATGAATTACTTCCCAACGATCCTGAGAATCGCCTAACTTTCTGCCGAGTTTTAGGGACATTTGTAAAACGTCAAGGTCATTGAGTGGATCACTAAAAAACGCGAATGACGCACCCGATTGCGCATACCAAAAATGGTTTCTATCGATCGAGTCGTTCTCGAGTTATTTGAAAAATAAGAAGAAATCTTTGGATTTGGTGACCTCTAGCGGCCAAACGATGAAACTTTTCATATAGGTAAGTTGGCCTGAATCGACTTATTTCGAGGTGAAGTATCTGTGGTATAACGTTGTACACGCAATTCACGGACACCCTGTATATGTGCTAGGTAATCTGTGTTCCAATCCTTGTTCTATGTTTGTTATGAAGAATTTGGTCGGAGTTCTTCTTCTTCTTCTTCTTTTATTGTCCAAGGCAGTGAGAGCCATCTAGACATGCTTCCATTCTGTGGACCTACAGCTTATAGTGGATTCCGAACCACTCTCCTAGACCGTGCAATGATAACTGCCACCACAAGGATTACAAGTTATCTGGTCTTCGGAAGTTTATGCCCTCTATAGGCGACTCTGTCAAATTCAAGGACGCATACAACACCCAAACCTTCGCCGGAATCGAACCGGCAGCCGCATGTGTACAAACTGGGAAGCGTGTGATCTTCCCACCTTGGCCACAGCGGTGGTCTTGGTCGGAGTTACTTCCATTATGTTCTGTGTTTCCAATATAAGTATCTTGCATTTTTTTATATCGGTCTTTACTTTCTTTACATTGGTCTTTACTTCGTTGAAAATGAATTTCCATAGAATAAATGAATCACCAATATTACTCACGATAATTGAAATGTTTAAAGAATCAAAATGAAGAAGTTTTTTTAATTCTTTTTGCCATTTAATTTAGAAATTTTCCAATGAACAATCTTCGTGTATACGTTCTTTGGATTGTTAACAGCTGTGCGATCCAATATATAATGTTCGAACATCTCTGGATACTACACGGCTTAAGGAGTTGCTAAAAAACGACTTTTTGTACAGTTCGCTCGATTGGAAGTGATAACAAGACTTCTGTACAAAAATGAGAATGTTAATAACGTAATAAATGGATTTCAAATTCGTGCATTTGATGAGGTATCATTTCGAAGCATTTCCTCAATTGCTCGGCTATCTTGGTTTTGGAAAAGATAACAGAAATTTTTCCCCTTTTGTGTTTACCATTTGAATGATTGAACTTGTTAAGTTACTTTTACAAAACTTTGCGCTTGAAATTATTGAATCTATTGTATCAGGGAAATTGGGAAATCAGGTTATTTGATAACATTGAAAACATACTACAACTCATCCTATCAGTAGTAGCGTAGAAAAACATATTCCTTTTTATTTTACACTTAGATATACCAGGTGGCCCACCACATTCGCGACGGAAGATTAGGCATATTTTATAATATTTTTTTACACAGTAATATGTAGTTCTGTATCTGTAGTCCCTATAAAATGAAATTATTTGAGATGGTCTATCATGAAGTTACATACCAAAGTTATGATTTTTTAAATGGGACACCCTATATTTTGTTGCATCTTTGATTTTTTGAGCAAAAATGAAGGCGAGTTTGTTCTATAATAGTTTCCGAAATATTTGACATTTTCTGTAATTTGAGGGAAAATTTTTGTCCTCAATATTGATTTCAAAGCTCATTTCACTGTTTTTTTTTCAAATGGCATAGCCTTTATCATGGTCGAGTAAGTGTATACAGGGTGCTTCAACGAAAACTAAACAGGCTATATCTACCAAGATGTTCATTTCTGATCAAAACGCAAAAACAGGTCAATTTTTGTTTCAAGGGGACATCTTTTGGGGTACAAAACTTGCCTGAAATATCAACCCCCTAAGCGGGGGTTGCAATCCTCGAACATTTTGAATAGGGAAGATGGGTCGAGTGATGACTCAAAAGAAAGGTGGTATCTTTGTCTACATCGCCTTTAACGAATTTCTTTTTTTAATTGAAAACTGTAAAAGATACAGGGTGAGCAACTGAAAGATAGGGAAGACTATTTCCCTGAGACTATTTAAGTTTCAGTGAAGTAAAATGGAATAGATCCCTCCTGATCAATGGCAGTCATCATCAAGTACCATCCTCATCTCGAATTTCAACCCCTAGAGCAGGGGTGACTACACTGAAAATTTGGAAGAGGTTAGATGGGTCGAGTGATACCTCGAAAGGAAGGTTTTATCTTTGTCTGCATCACCGTGAACGAATTTTCATTTTTGATTGAAAACTGTAGAAGATACAGAGTGAGCCACTGAAAAATAGAAAAGACTATCGCCCCAAGAGTATTGGACTATTAGTGCGAAAAACTGGAAGAAATTCATTTAGATCAAAGAGGACAGCCTTTGATGTGGAATGAATCTGTTCCATTTTCTTGCACTAATACTTGAATAACTCAGGGCGAAAGATAGTCTCCTCTATTTTTGAGTAGCTCACTCTGTATCTTCTACAGTTTTCAATCAGTAATGAAAATTCATTCACGGAGACGCAGACAAATACCTTTCTTTCGAGGTATCACTCGACCCATCTACCCTCTTTGAAATTTTCAAGGGTGGTCACCCCTGCTCTAGGGCTTGAAATTCGAGATGAGGATGGTACTTGATGATGACTGCCATTGATCAGCGTGGATCTGTTCCATTTTACTTCACTGAAACTTGAATAGTCTCAGGGAAATAGTCTTCCCTATCTTTCAGTTGCTCACTCTGTATCTTTTACAGTTTTCAATTAAAAATGGAAATTCGTTCAAGGCAATGTAGACAAAGATACCACCTTTCTTCTGAGTTATCACTCGACCCATCTTCCCTATTCAAAATGTTCATGGATTGCAACCCCCGCTTAGGGGGTTGATATTTCAGGCAAGTATTGTACCCCAAAAGATGTCCCCCTTAAAACAAAAATTGACCTGTCTTTGCATTTTGATCATAAATGAATATCTTGGTAGATATAGCCTTTGTTTAGTTTTCGTTGAAGCACCCTGTATATTAATACCTTTCGAATGGTACCTAGGTTCGAAGATATTCGAGAGTTTAGACAATTTTTATCGAATTTCAAGAAATATAATTTATGGCTTAACAATTAAGCCTTTTTTTCCCCAGAAGAAAGTATAATACTTATTCATTTCAATCAAATTCCATTATTAATTTAATTTCAATCAATATGTCTTGAACAGAAAGAGTTTCGAGTAGGTATCAGTGCATAGTGTTCACAATTTGATTTTTGTTTCACTATCGGTTAGAAAATTCCAAATTTTACCAATTTTGCTCAAAACGGGACATCCCAAAATTTCATTGTGGTAAATGAAGAGTCCCCATATACAGAATCCAACTCATCTTAAATTTGCATAGGGTATTGCTTTGGCAGAAACTATTGAGTAAGTGTCAACAGATGAACAATGAAAATTCACTAGCTTTCATTTACGAGTGCTGCCCGAGATCGGAAACTTTTTAGAGCATTAATTAAAGTTGGTCGGATACTTTTTGAACAATCCTCGTACATGATCAGTTGTAAAGTACGAACTGTTATTTATAGGAAAGTGATTTTTATACCTGGGCATCATTAAATTAATAATTATTTCCACTTTTTCTGCTCTCATTAATGTTTTTCAATCAAGAATTTGAAATGTTTGATGCATACGCGAATATGTAAAGAAATTGATGCTGAGTATCAAACTTTTTGGCAGTTTGTCAGGTAAGCCATATAAAATCTATAAATATAAATTTTCATTATACGTTTTGCTTGAGTAAAATATAGAAGAAATCGAAAATATCTAACCTACCAATAGTTGATGTAATTGTATAATTCATACCATCTAAACTTGACACGCTTTGTTGATACTCATATTATTAATTTTCTGAAATTAATTATTTAAAAACGAATTAATTGGAACAAACAGGATCGCAGAAAAACAGATTATTCAATCCATTATTTGCTGGTGGGGCTATGCCATGAATAGGAAACAGTCTTTAATGTTAAGTAATTTTTTTGATTCACGAAGCTTCTGTGTTCTTTATTTGTGTTAAGTTGTGATTGGGACCCTCAAAAATTTCACGAAATCATTACTTGGAAGAAAGATACATCAATGTGGAGAAGGCAACAATCAAACAATCAAACTTCAAGTATTATGAAATTCAAAGATATTCATATTATACAGGGTGTTACATAATAGTATGTCACAACTTGAAGGGGTAAATCTACGTGCAATCTCAAGAAAAAAGTTCATATAAACTTAGGTACGTAAAAGCTTCGATACGGAGCTACAGGGTGTTGAAGTTTCCGGGAAAAATTGTTTTTTTCTTCAAAACTCCTGCAGTTTTTGAGATATTCAGCCCAAATTTGGAATGTAAGCTATTTTTTACAGCCTCCATCTATACACGTCCTAAATTTTAACTAGAATCTACAAGGTGTTATCTTTTCCGGAGCCATGTCCTCTTTTGTGCAGTACACCACTGTACAATCAATTTTCGTCATCTTCGTTCAATTTAGAAACTTTTTTGACGCTTGTAATTTTTTCGTATCTCCGACCGTTGTCGAGCAAAAAAATTATTAAACGATTGTATGCATTTACTGAATTGAAAGCACTTCTAATTAGAAAAATGACTACTAGGCTTTGATTTTTTTAACTATCTATCTTACTATCTAGGATTGGATGAGACTCGAAATTTAAACAATACCTGACCTGTTTAGGAAATGCTTCGAATTTGATTTCGGAATATGTAATATTCTTTCAACGGTCTTCAAACATTTCTGGTATGGAAGAAAATGTTCCTCAGAATTACAAATACAATTTATTTTGATATGAGTTAATAAAGGCAAGCTCTTTCAGGAAGAATTATTCTTTGACTCGATCAAGATGGCCGTCGAAGAAAACGACACAAGCAATGTCAAGATTTCAAAATTTCTTGGTGGTTAATTTGAATAATTCTCTTTGCGAATAGTTTGCATTTTTTGATTTTTTTTGCACTTGTCACCTCAATTGAAACTGTTACGAAATTTTGGGTTATTTTCTGACCTTCCAACAGTTCCCGGAGTTCTGACTAGTCCATTGCTTGCAGGACAATCACTTGGTTATGGATTTGTGAATTACCACAGACCTGAGGACGCAGAGAAAGCAATCAATACCCTAAATGGCTTGCGATTGCAAAACAAAACCATCAAGGCAAGTAAAACTATATCTTGCATCTGTCAAAATTGACCCATTCAATTTTTCATTCAAAACCGGAAACATTGTAATTGATAAAGCATCAAGTTATCCTTGACAAACAAGTCAATTTTATGAAATAGTTTCCAGAGTCTTCTCGCAATTTGGATTCATTTTGAATTACATTGAATCGGTCAGCTTTGATCGTTGCTTTTTTAGTCTAATGATTCATTAATTTTATAATTTTCTGAAATATAGTTTAGTAACATTCAGCATGAATCCGCTTCGTTCCCATTTTCTGTTGTGAAAATAAATATATAGAACTGATTTTAATTTTTATTAGTGGTCATGTTGGTTCGCTAATGCTTCCATCGATGGGTGCTTAATTTTGCAACCCTCTATTGGAACTATCGAAGGTTTTGTATATTTCTTGATATCCATATAAGTAATGATGCTGTCCTGTATTCGACCCTATATATTTATACAATAATTATATGTCCAACACAAAGACAGTTTCGATCTCCTCTTGAAGGGTAACTCATTAATTATGGCATAAGTGGAACCATATTGATTTTGTTTGATAGCTGAGAATCTAGAATCATGATTTTTTCAAAAGCTTCAAAACTATATTGGATCATTATTCTGAAAAACTCTTACAAAGGAAGCACAAAGATAACAATATCTTCCTCAAGAGAATCAAATCCTTTTCGAATGTGAATTAGTGAATTGACGAATATTTCATACCAGAGATATAGAAGAAGAAACAGATGATTGTCCATATACCAATCAAAATTGAAGAAAGACTAACGTTTGTAGAAATATAAAACATAAGCCTACATTTCATGATAAGGACCCTATTGTGCAATCGTGTTGATAACAACCAGCGATTGTGAACAGGTGGTGGATAGAGCATATACGAATACTGTTGATGCGTGGGTATTTTTTCACTTGAGAAATTATGTGAGTGTTTCTGAAAGAATCATTCAACTCGACAAAAAATTATTGCTCGTAAAATTACTGTACTGAGAAACTTCTTCGACTCTGTCGGGTCCTCTGGAGTACGTGCTAGCCAAACATTGAGAATCCACCAGGGAGATTATTCACCCGACGCTTGTTACACAAGTTAGGACAGATACAATTCCATAGATTTGCAGAGAACTACAATGGAAGACTCTTTATTAAGAACAAATCGCAAAAATGCTTTGCCACCCTATATACAGGGTGGAGCGTTTTTGGAACGGGTAGTACACGTAACGGTGAGTGAGTAGAGAAGACGGGTTGAGGTCATTCGACTCAGGAAGAGTTACCATTTAGTTCACAATGGTTAGTTAGACAAGACCACCGTGCGTTTGCAGTTGAAGAGTATTTAAAATCAGGAGAGTTTGTCATTGTCGTGCAGCGGCGCTGAAATTCTGTACCCATCATCCGATGGTTACAGAATTTCAGAACGACTGCAATGAATCCGAAACCTCAAGGTCATCATCGAAGTGTAAGGACACCAGCTTCCGTGGAAAGAGTGAGACAAGCTGTAAGTCAAAGTCGAACAGAATTTCACACCAAGATCTTCACCCTTATAAGCTCATGGTTGTTCAGGACCTGAATGAAGGAGATTTTGCGCAACGACAGCAGTTTGCCGAGAGAATGAAAATGATTATCGCTGATGAAAATGAACCAGTGATAATGAAATTCCCACTTCACAGTGAGAATGTCACCGTTTGGCGCGCTATGAGCCGTCTTAGGGTGCATACGCATTTTTCTTGGTCATGTAATCTGTCGTTTTGGTCATGTGTTGTGGCCCTCTCGTTCCCCGGATCTCACTGTTTGTGATTATTTCTTGTCGGGAAACCTGAAGGCTGAGAAAGAAATCAAAGAGTTGAAAGAAGCCATCACTCGACACTAAAAATGTTCTACGTTGAAAAACAGCTGAGTTATTCCCATTTCAAAAACGCTCTTCCATTACGCCCCACCCTGTATAATTTATAATAGTGAACTAATTTTCTAGCCTTCTCAATAACAATCAACAGTTGTAATAAAGCATTAACAGACAATAAAGAAAATACCGCTAGATTGATTAAGATAAACAAAATTGGAAAAATGAAACATTAACGCACATTTCAAAATATTTGCTTATTTTCCAATCGTTCTGATGAATTTTGTGTCTACAAACTGATAATGCCAAGATTTTCATCCAATATCTGGAACAAAACATAGTACCCTTAGATTGATAAAGATCTACAATATTGAAAATACAGAACATGGACCTGCATTTCATAGTAGCCTATTTTCTAATCGTTATATATATTTTAAATGGAAAAAGTACGTCAAAACACGTACGTACATTTCACGATAATTACCTTATTCTACAATCGTTCTGATGCAAGGTAGAGACGCTGAAAGCTTATAATACTAAAATATATAATATAGAAGATATATCTATATATAATACAGAAGATAGTTGCTCTAAGTTGATAAAAACATAGAGAATGGGTACATTTCATAATAATGGCTTTATTTTCTAATCGTCATAAAAAACGATTGTATATTGTTAAATATGTAAAATTGAAGAAATTACATCTAGATTGGTAAAGTTAAACATAATTGTGTGAAATATTGACGTACATTTCATATTGGTATTATCGTCCTATCTTTTGAGAATCAACGATTGTAGATAGGCTAAGGCTGATTCTGCTGAAGTATTTGTAAAATATGTGAAATTACGATTGATATCGGCAAATAATTATGAAAATATGACATATACACGTACGTTTCTTGTAATGGCTTTATCTTTCAACCGTTTTTCTAATCCTTATATCTAATTTGTGAAATGAAAGAAAGTACATCTAGATGGGTAAAGTTAAACACGAATGGAAATATGAAATATTGACGTACATTTCACATTGGCCTTATCGTCCTATCTTTTTGAAAACCATCGATTGTAGATAGGCTAAGGCTGATTCTGCTGAAGTATTTGTAAAGTATGTTAAATTACGATTTATATCGGCAAATAATTATGGAAATATGACATATACACGTACGTTTCTTATAATGGATTCATCTTCTAACCGTTTTTCTAATCGATATATATAATATGTGTAATGAAAGAAAGTGCATCTAGATGGGTAAAGTTAAATACAAATGGAAATATGAAATATTGACGTACATTTCACATTGGCCTTATCGTCCTATCTTTTTCGAAAACCAACGATTGTAGATAGGCTAAGGCTGATTCTGCTGAAGTATTTGTAAAATATGTGAAATTACATCTGAGATTGATATCGGAAAATAATCATGGAAATATGACATATACACGTACGTTTCTTATAATGGCTTTATCTTTTAACCGTTTTTCTAATCGTTATATATAATATGTGCAATGAAAGAAAGTACATCTAGATGAGTAAAGTTAAACACGAATGGAAATATGAAATATTGACGTACATTTCACATTGGCCTTATCGTCCTATCTTTTTGAGAACCATCGATTGTAGATAGGCTAAGGCTGATTCTGCTGAAGTATTTGTAAAATATGTGAAATTACGATTGATATCGGCAAATAAATATGGAAATATGACATATACACGTACGTTTCTTATAATGGCTTTATCTTTCAACCGTTTTTCTAATCGTTATATATAATATGTGAAATGAAAGAAAGTACATCTAAATGGGTAAAGTTAAACACGAATGGAAATATGAAATATTGACGTACATTCATATTGGCCTTATCCTCCTATCGTTTTGAGAACTGATTGTTGATAGGTCAAGGCTGATACTGCTGAAATGTTGGTGAAATATGTGAAAGTACGTCTAAGATCATGCAAATATGACATACGCGTACATTTCTCATAATTCCTTTATCTTCTAAGCGTTCTGATAACCAATGATTGCAAAGAGGCCGTGACAGTTTCAAGTTGCATGTAAAACTTGTGAAACTGAAGAGAATACATCTAGATTGATGAATTTAATGAAAATTTAAAACAAAAGCTGAGTTCATGCTGATGAAGTAACAACCAACGATTGTAGACATGTTGAACCAAGTGCTTGCACGTTTTTCTCTGGTTAACGTCAGAGAGAGGTAATTCTTTGTATTTAAAAAAATGTGAAGAAGATCTAGATTGATATTTTTGCTGAATTGTCAAGCATTCTTTGGGCTGGTTAATTTTTTTCGCCACCCATTTTCAACTTTGAAACTATTCTATAGGAGATATTCTAACAACCCATTACTTTATACATGAACTTTTTGGTCTCTGATACCTTCTGCGAATCATTCATGACCATAATATATATTTCAAAAATTAGCTTAATTTTCACGAGCAACAATTCGAAGGCGTGATTTATCTTCTAGGTCTCATTTGCACGGCCAAGTTCGGAAGCGATCAAAGGGGCGAATTTATACGTATCTGGTCTCCCAAAGAACATGACACAGCAGGATCTAGAGTCATTGTTCAGTCCATATGGTCGTATTATAACGTCTCGCATCCTGTGCGATAATATCACTGGTAAGAATTAGACTAAGAGCACATAGGACGCCATTTTTCGAAGCAGAATTTTGGGATTGACACTATATGATATTTTCAGGTTGATAATTTTTTTACAGATTCTTCCAAGACCACAAGTAATTATATTTTGCGACAAGCAATATTGATTCCTTAAATTGATGTATTGGGCTATAAAAAGAAGGACTTTAAAAATATTTATCCCAGAATTCAAGCGTCGAATTTTTTACTGTCACAGTAACATACATACAGTATACATCCACATTCTTGCAGATGAACTTTTTCATTGGAGATACATTTATTTTTTATAATTTTTTATTGAATGTGTAGCTTTGATTTCATGTGTTATAGTTACTGTTGCAATTTAAAGGACGATCGAGCATCAGGGTGTTCGTTGACGGGCACCGTGGTGTTATCGGTTGTGAATTTTTTTGTCTACTGTTACCTATATTTTGCGTTTTCTCTTCTTTTCCTAGTACGTCAATTTGTCATGGGGGATGGAGAAAATTTGCCTGGTACGTACCCATCTCTCTCTACAATTTAATTAACACATTTACTTAAAATTAAACACCACTCATTATCACTAATCACTATCTGGTTGTTCTGTTTCGGCCAATCCGTCTCAATTTTCTGTAGGAATTGAATAAGAATAAAACAGTAAAAAGTAATCTTGAGAGAATCAAATGGTGAACGTCCAATGTCATTTATGCTTTAAAAAATTAAATCTAAATGTTAGATTTGGGAGAACGTGGTTTGAGAAGGCTTCATAAGAAAAATTCCAATGTTGAAATATTGTCTAATCAATAATTTCATTATTACTACAATTATATCATGGTAGAAATGATGTTGAATATTTCATATTAACCAAAGCAGAATGTCTTCATTCTGACTTTTAGTAGTTTATTGCTGATATTACACCAGTTATGAGAAACAAGATAGCAAGTCGATTCTAGTGTGGTGTGAAATAGGAGAAAGCAGGATTCTTGTTTATATTAGGGTGTAGGAATCATTGGAAGAATTGAAATTCCTTCCAGTCTACAATTCTGCAGGTTTATTTACTTGTGTAGAGTTTGACAGTGATCCTTGACTCATTACGAGATGGATTTCATATGATCTCGAAGAAAAATTTGAACAGTCATTGGTATTAATCTAATTGACTGTAATACATATGACAACATCTTGATATTTTTAGATTATAATTTGAGGGTGTTTTATTCTTATATTATGTAAAATTGACTCTGACACTGTGTATATAATTTTTGATGCTATTAACAATCTCTCTCCCTCTCCTATAAATGCCATAAGACTTGAAGCTGTTTAAT
This sequence comes from Cryptolaemus montrouzieri, assembly GCA_013387265.2. NCBI lineage: Eukaryota > Metazoa > Arthropoda > Insecta > Coleoptera > Coccinellidae > Cryptolaemus > Cryptolaemus montrouzieri. Next base: position 5,799,448 of record JABFTP020000186.1, read on the forward strand.
GACCAAGATTTCTGATTGTTTCTAACAATACCTTTTTTATATTCTCTCGAATTTGATAACTCAACTCTCCTCAGCTTTAACAAACGTATAACAGTGTACGGTTCTTGGTAGCTTAGGTTTTCTCAAAGATGTTACTTCCTTTGGACTTGAGAATCACCATTTGATTTTCCTTGATTGGCACTATTGAATTAGGTTAAAATAAGTCACGTAAATATTTTACATAGTCGTTAATGCTTAGCAGATAAAACAGTTTAAGAGTTTCAATAGACATTTAAGTGAATTCTAAATAATCTACATGTTTCTCTTGTTAGTTATGCAAGAGTATGAAATTGTTTCAGCTAATTTTTCACATTTTTATACACAATATCAAAAACAAAAAGTAGGACATTGCCTCGGTGTTCATAAAATGATTTAGGTGAATAAGGTAGTTTAGCAATTAATAAAAGGAAATGTAAATGCTGAACGCAAAATTATGTGCATTGTTACACTGTTTGCCATTAGCAAATGGGTATAATATTCTTGATGAGGTGAACATGCAAAAATGCACTCCCCTCCCCCCAATAATAAAATGACGAAAAAATTCTCTCCAAATGTGTTTTTTATCAATTTTTTTGTATCTTTCTTATTTATTTCGTTCAGTTTTACATTAGCTTTCTTTTATTAATTTAGTACCTGATATGTAAATTTGCATCATGGCATGTCGTTTTCAGTTGCTGTTTTATTCGTTGAGCATTTATTTTTCAGTTCTGAAAGAGCAGAGCAATCACGTAACAATTTGACACACATCAAGTTCAAAGATTTTCTTTTTGGTACTTTTATGTACGTAATATATTCTCATCATCATTTTCGTGTTATAAAGATGCACATAAAAGTACCTAATTGATTCACTTGGTTATTGTTGGTTCAATAAAACGAATATTAATATATTAGTTACTTATTATAAAGTGTTGAACTAACAATTCAATTTTCTGTGTATTTATTGGGATTTGTATTATTCAAAACTGTCACGTATTCATTTTCGTTCCTTGAATTGATTACGTGAACAGTTTGAAAGTGTTCTGAAGATCTAATATTGAATGATTCGCTGATATTATCTTTGATTTGTATACAGGTCTTTCGAAAGGCGTTGGTTTCATAAGGTTTGATCAACGTTTAGAAGCGGAACGTGCTATTCAGGAGCTTAATGGCACAATACCAAAAGGTTCTACGGAACCGATAACTGTTAAATTCGCCAATAATCCTAGCAACAACAACAAATCAATTCCTCCATTAGCAGCTTATCTAACTCCCCAAACTACCAGGCGATTTGCTGGACCGATTCATCATCCTACAGGACGATTCAGGTAAAATTTAAAATTATACATATTAATATTAACAATTAGGCTCACTTTACAATGGAAGATCTTCGAAGTCGTGATTCTCCTAGTCGAAAACATTATTTGCTTCTGAAAAGTAGTCAGGTCAATGATAGAAACTGGAGACTACTAGGTGGGGTAAAAAGTAACCTCCTTGGTAATTACAGGAACATTCGAGACTTGTCAGGACTTGGAGTCATTCTGAATTTTAACTTTAAGGCAATGCGTCAATACAAAGTTTATTATCAAATAGTACAAAATCATTGCAGCGAAGAAATCTAAAACGTATCATTTTAATAACGGTTGGGAGGAAGAATTTTTCTTTTGTATGGTGAAGGAAAGTACATTTGTCTTATTTGTCGTGCGTCAGTTGCAATACCTAAGCGTGGTAACTTGGAGAGGCATCATAAAACGGTTCGTAAAAACTATGAAAAGGATTTTCCGCCACATAGTGAATTAAGAAACGAAAAGTACGTGATTTCATATCTTGTTTGAGAAAAAAACAAACTGTGTTCACAAGCTAAGCCAAACAATCAAAAGCTGCTACGATCACGTCATTTAAAATATCTCATATATTGGCGAGAAACAAGAAACCATTCGAAGATGAATCGGTTGTGAAGGAATCATTTATTGAAGCGGGTCAGACTTTATTTGAAAATTTAAAAATAAAACTGAAATCATGTCTGCTATTAGAGAACTTCAGTTATCTCGTCCGACTGTCACAAGGCGTATTGAAGTCATGAGTCAGGGCATGTCAGGTAAACTGAAACATGATATCATGAAATGTAAGTACTTTTCTTTACAGTTCTACGAATCCACCGATATGACAAACACCGCCCAGCTGTGTATTGTTATTCGGCTAAGGAAGAATTTTTGACAATCATTCCTCTTAAGAGGAAGACTCGTGGCGAAGATATACCACCTTGATCAAAAAGTTCCCGACTTTGTTACCGTGTGGTTTTCATTGGGCTACCATGGTTTTGTGCACCATGAATTCCTTCCAAAAGGTCAAACAATAAGGAGTATTATTTGGGCGTTATGAGGCGTTTTCGTGAAGCTGTTTGCCAAAAACGACCAGAATTGTGGCAAAACAACTCGTGGGTTTTACACCACGATATCATTATCAGTGACCATTTGGCTAAAAACAGCACCAATACCATCCAACAACCACCAAATTCACCTGATTTGGCTCCCTGTGACTTTTTCCTGTTCGGTTGACTGAAGAAACCGCTCCGGGGAAAGCGTTTTAGCAGCCGAGAAGAAATAATAAAAAAATCGAAGATGGCGCTAAAGGCCATACCGCAAATCGAATATAAAAAAGTGTACTTTGAAGGAGACAATATTGATTTTGATGAATAACTTTGTATTTTTGATTTTATCAATGAAATTCGGTAACTTTTTGATCAAGGTGGTATATGACGTTTTCTTCAATTTTGTAAGAGACCACAAGTTACCAATATATAAATTAGTGTGCATTACAACGGTATTGTGTCGAGCTAATGAAGATTTCCCTTAATTTTTTTCATTCCATTGCATTATACATCAACAAGTTTTGTGTTCAAAAGTTTCAAACAAAAAATTGTGAATTCCATCCGTGTACGTAGCTTACAACGGCGGCTCTTTAAGTTGCAGTTGGAAGAAAGGGAGTCAGCTGAACACACTGATTCAGTTCTTCACACGGACGTCAGGTGGTTGAGTTGCGGAAAATTCCTAGAAAGGTTTCGAGAATTATTTCCCGAAATAACAGCTTTTCTAGACGGAAGAGGTAATGACACTCAGAAGTTGAAAAACGAAAAATGGTTGCCTGATTTGGCATTTTTGACTGACATCACAATGCACTTAAACACCATTAACTTGGAGCTTCAAGGTAACGGAAAAACTATTATTGAGATGATAAGCGCTGTAAACGCATTCAAAAGTAAATTGCAGTTTATGATAGATCAACTGAAAAGAAAGGATTTGAAACATTTTCCGCCTATGAAAGCAAGGATTCCTCAGTTGCTTTATGATACGTACGAGGCTGAATTATCAAATGTTTTGGGACAATTTGAAATGCGTTTTTATGATTGCAGTAAATTGGCAAATATAGCATCATTTATGAGTTATCATTTTTCATGTAAAAACAGGAATTAGCTACTGAAACATCAAGTCAGTTTGATATGAACTCATGTTCCGTTGAAAATGAGTTGGTGCAGATTATATCAGATATACATCTCAAAGCTACAGCATCTGATATAAATTTCTGGTGTTTTATATCTGAAGATAAATTATCCGAATCTAAGGCAAATCGCCCTTCAACTGACGGAAATGTTTGGATCAACTTGTGCGAGTCTGCATTTTCTGAATAAAGATAATTAAGTCAAAATATCGCAATCGACTAACACGATCATATGTCATCATGCTTGCGATTAGCACTCAGTGGTTACATACCATCTTATGAAAAGTATGTTGAGGACATGCAGTGTCACGCTTCAACATCCAAAGTCACTCCAGTTAAGTTTAACACCATATGTAACTCTTCTGTTTTGTAACAATCAATAAACTCGCAATTTTGAATAACTATAAGTTTTTTTTATTGAAATTATAGAGAAGAACCTCACTGAACCTAACCCAAACCTAGACTAAAATAATGTATATTGTGCCTAAAGCTAATATCTATCTATGCTACGGTAGGTAGGGTTTATCGTGTATGTACGACAACACTGCATCACACATACTTGCAGCCTCTCAGAGTCGATCTTAAGTAGTCTAAAAATATTGAGGTAGATCGCCAACAGTTCAAGTTTGAGCACTCCTGGTGTATAGTAATACTCGCTGTTGATGGTTTTTTCCATTTTCGAGTATCTAATCTAACCTCGTGCCGGCTTCAGTCCATTGCCGAGTCTTCTGGTGTTATAGTGGATACAGGTTTCATTAACAGTTACCAATCGATGCCATAAGTCCTCCCGGTTCCGCTTCAGCAAGTCCAAGCACTCACGCGTTCGTCTTTTTGGTTCGGAGTCAGCATGCGCGGCACCCAGCGGCAGGATAACTTTTTCATATTCAGAATCTCGCTCAAAATATGGCGTGTGCGCTCAGTACTAATATTTGTGACACCACGGAACTATCGAAACCTATATTTGACGGTGTAATCTGACGGAGCATTAGCCCCAAAATATTTATCCAACTTTCCTTCGCCGTTTTGCCTGTCAAAAAATAATATGCAGCTGTCAAAACAGAACTAAGGCCAGTCACAGAACAGACCCTAATGAGAAGTATAAACTCCGACATAGGAAACAATATGGCCGTCTTTGCATAGAAACTAGCGCTACACGTGCCATTATGGGGAACTATACCGAAATGCGCCGTTTTTGAATTCTAGATTTTCCACGATCGAATTTAACTTGACTGAAATGGGGTATATGAACTAGTCTAATCGATGCAGATCATTTCTGCCTCAATTACTGTTCAAAAATTGAGAAAATAAACCATATATACAGAAAACATTTCCAAAAATAAAATAAATTCTTTAACACATGTAAATCAAAAATATAAATCACATATCACAGAAAACAGGTACATTCTAATATTCAAAATAAAAAAGAAATTCTGAAATATTTTTGTCAACCATAATATTGGTCCTCTATTGCTACCAGTGGTTCCCCGTTGGGGGGTAAACTACCCCATACTGCTTCTGAAAATAGAAAAAAACGCAGTTATAACTGTCTTAAGAAGTTTTCATTTAAAAGAATTTGACATCACTCAAAATTGTTGAATATGGTAAAAATAGGCAATTTCATTACTAATCTTGGAAACTAGGGTTGCATTAATATTCCTGATGTGTTCAATTGATAGGTTCATAGTAAAAATATAAACCAAACATATAAGGTTCCGCCCGCAGAACCTTATGTGTAAGCAGGGTGTAAAAAGCCCATTGTAACAAAAAAAACAATATATACTCTGAGTAAAAAGAACTCAGAAAATTAAATTAATAATAACAATGTGTATACCACAAAATAAACATGAATTATAGATAACAAAGGGAATGTAGGGTGTAAAGGGCCCAAAAAATTCAATTATTTGGTCACAGATCAATTTCTTTCCCCATTAGTGTAAAAGGTGCATGGGGAAAATAAATAATATCACAGACTGGAAAACATGTTTGTAAATTATAAAAGGGTATAAAAGCCCAGACAAAACAACATGTATAGTACCACCGATTGTATAAGATCGATGGTAAATAAATAACACGCACATAATTGAACCCATCAAAGTTTGCTGTCCTAGTTGCTTCTGAACCTTTTGGATTTGCTTTCAGTCCCAGAAGTAACAGTTTCCTTCTTTTTATCCTTAATGAATTTAAAAATAGAAGACGAGTAGCTGTTTCAAAAATTTCATCTTTCACCCAATGTAATTGACAAAAATCGAATTGAGAAAAATGAGACTTTAAATATCTTTGAATTTGATAGCAAGATTTTCCTGATGCCCCTGACTTCAGGAAAAAGTAAAGTTTATTGTGAATGTCTTCTAAGAATTGAGAAACTTTTACTGAAGGATACGTTAACTTAGACTCATTATCACAAAATTCCTTAAATGTTATAAAAGTGTGTTGTTGTTGTTGGAGCACTTCGCAAAAAAGTTCTCACTTGACATTCTGGGACTGTAATTTTTCGCAAAAGGTATCCTGCCACATAATAGGTAGCGTAATTGTCAGTTATAGGAGTTGGTAGATTTCCAAAGATCTCATTATATTCTTCAGAAGGTTCTGAATCCTCAGAATCAGTGATTATGTTTTGTGAGTCTGCAAAAAGAAGACAAATCATTCAAATTCTCACAGTCATCTCTTTTACAATTTCCATTAATTATGGGCGATGTTAAGCCATTTATAACAGAAGTTTTTAAAGCAGCAATAAACTGGTGGCAAGTAGGGTTTGTGTTCCCTACACCATGCTGTCTAATAATACAAAATAAACTTTTTAAAGGATCATGGTTGAAGGACCGTAATGAAAAATACTTGAACCCTACCTTCTCGAACCGATGCCAAAGATATATAATGGATCTAATAGTTATCTGCCAGCCCTTAATGAAGTGGAATTGATTAGTGGCATCTTTATTATTTCTCTTGTCAATCAGTTTCAAATCTCGTAGTTCCAACAACATCTTAGACCAATATTCAATACGAGGGGAGTCTCGTTTTAAAACACCCTTTAGAGGTTTACCTTCAGGTACAGAGAAGCTGTACCCATTCAAAGAGTCAAATAATGAATCAACTTTGTGAACGAATTCAGCTGTGTATACAGCTTCAGATGGTAAATTCCCTGATGCAACCCATGGTTCAATACACGCTGCTACAGAATAGCTGAAGCTGCAGAAAATATCGGCTAAAACTTCACAAATTCAATTCACTTACCATCAATTTTCAAGAGAATTATTTGAGTCCAACATACCAGCAACGGAAACACCTGAAAAGAAAATGATTTTGGAAACACAAACCGCAAAAATAAAAGGGTTCAGCGGGAAACTGAAAACTTTGACATTGACAGACATTTGACAATTCATTTATTGGCGATTGAAGTTTGATCGACAGAGTTTGACACTTGACGTGGTTAAATTAGTGCCATCTATATCTATTATGGGAGTACTAGATAGATAGGTGAGGGGTCATAAGGGCTGTTGAATGTTTTGGTCGGTTAGTCGACCTTCTTATTAAGGTCTGTTCTGTGAGGCCAGTATCGCACTGAAATTTGGTATGTCTGACTTTATATAAACGGGTTACAAGACATATGCTTTGCAGTAGCAGCGTATTCTCGCGGTCAAGGAGGTTACTTTTCACCCCACCTAGTAATTCAGCTTCTTGTTGAACACCTTCTGGTTCTATTTTTTTGACAACACAGAATTTGGGTCTTACGTGTTGATTTGAAGGATTGAGGAATGAATGTGGTTATTGTTGCGACAAGCATGAAAGAAGTTAAATTAGTAGCCGATTATTTCAACACTGACTTATTTTACAGATATTCTCCATTGGCGGGTGATCTTCTCACTAATTCAATGTTACCGGGCAACGCTATGAATGGTTCTGGTTGGTGTATTTTCGTGTATAATCTAGCGCCGGAGACTGAGGAGAATGTACTCTGGCAATTGTTCGGGCCGTTCGGAGCCGTCCAAAGTGTAAAGGTCATCCGTGATTTACAAACCAACAAATGCAAGGGCTTCGGCTTCGTAACGATGACGAACTACGACGAGGCAGTGGTAGCAATTCAGTCCTTAAACGGCTACACGCTAGGCAACCGTGTGTTGCAGGTCAGCTTCAAAACGAACAAGACCAAGACCACTTAGATCGGCGAGGACATTGATGACGTGTCGCTTCCGAGGTGTACGTAAATCGTTGTGTCTTCTCGATTTTGCTATTAACGCACTATTGTGTTACTTTGGACTGTTAGATATTTATTGACATCCTAGCATGTTTCTGTTGCAGCTAGAATGTTATTGAATTTGCCGACAGGCTTAAACTTATGTTGTCGAGTGATTCAGATTGAATTTGCACATGTGTTCTAGCAATATTTGTTTCATGAAAATATGGCTTGAATAGTAGTTTTTCGAGTGCTCAACTATTCTGACGTGTGGCCCAAAGATCAGTCCAGTGTGATCAACGAGAAGGTGCGACGATCTCCGATACATCTTTACTCTTAACTTTTAGTACTTATCTACGAAACTAGTCAAAAGTGCATTCGCATTTCCTATAGCAAACTTTATTAGGTCTGATTTGTAATATTTGTGCCATCATCTTTCAATTGACAACCTTTTGAAACGACCCAAAGAAATCTAAGTATTAGATATACATATAAAATTCAAATTATTCGTAAAGTATTTATTATTATTATTATTATTACTGCACTCTGTGTAATAAAAACATGATGTATTACTTATAATTAGTTAGTATAATTTATGTATTTCTATGTAGTGAAATTGTGGAGTTTAATGAGTATTTACAAAACAAGCTAGTCGTAGAGTGACTTCATGCTGAACTCTCAAAATTTTGGTGTTTTATCGAGTTTGATGGGCTGAGCTGTGTTGTTACTCATTTCTTATTGTGTTCGCAAAACTTACAGGACATTGTAACACAATGGATTGATACCAAACGTGGAAACCTGTACAAATCCTTCTCCTATTTATAAATTGACTGAATCTCAGAAAATTAATTTTCGTTCTCATCAAATTCTGGAAATTTTTATTTTAGCATAATTCGTTTGTATTTTGTCATGTGTGTTTTGAAAAAGACATTCCCCTTTTTTTTTTTGGTAAATAACAACGAAGTTAGATTATGAAAGGATACATTTTCGTATCCTAAAATCTAGAAAACGCAAATGAGCAGTTTAATCCCTTTGTTACAATGATTTTGTGGTTCTATCATCTCGTTGTGTGTATTGTGATTTTCTTGATTTCTAACTCTTGCTTTAAATTTTTAGTTTTGCTTGATATATGCCATTGGATATAGAAGGCAGAGCTTTAGCGAGACCACAGGTTTTTTATGGGTCAAGAAAAACAGTTTGCTCTATTTGTATGGAGATATATAAAGAAAGGTTAACTTTTTTCTTGGCCTTACAAATTTTTTCTTAATTTATTATTTATGTTTTTTTATTTCTCTATTTTCATCATGATTACACATTCTTCCTAGGTTTTGCTTTTCAGAATTTATCTTTTTTTCTCTTATTTAATTATTTACAAAGAAATTATTGTTTCGTTCATTATTTTCAACATATGATGATTAAAGTTTTTTATGATTTAATTTTTGTTTTTTTTCTTCAGTTCAACCTGTTAACGAACGCAGTGTCTCTTATGTGAACTCAAATTTTGCTAAAAGCATGCACAAGCGATGTGCGCACACAATATTTTGCCCATTCAAGGCTATCAATTGTAGTATACACTTGTCCTTATTTTATGAACTGGAAGGTATTGATTTAATAAAATCTCACTGATTTACACGTATGAAATTAAAAGCGAATTCTACGCGGGCTATAAAACTGAATGAAAAATAAATCGTTTTGTCAAAAATGGAGGTGAGACTGGTACTAGTAATCCTATAATTGTTTTATTACCGTCCAGTTTAGGGAAATTGGAATCTGAAATGAAAAAATTAATCATCCGATATTCATACAAATTATCTAGAATGAATTATATTTGGAAACTGGAATCGAATCGATGTTTAATCGTTTATTCATCTATAATTGCACCATTACGAATGGTAACGTTTTATAAAGATCATAAGAAACTTCGTGAATGTCACGAATTTTAATATATTTATGCAATTCAAAAAAGCAACAAAAAGATAGGCTAGCCATTTGAAAATGGTTTGATTATTGCACAAAGTTCAAAGTGATAAAAACGCACATGAACGAGTAAATGCGAACAGCACAAAATGTCAGTTACTCTGATGGGTGGATTTCCGATGTTTTCCAACTCTTTCTATTCAAATGGCTGTAGAAAGTGTGACTTCCAAACTTATTAAGGTGTCGGCTGTTCTTAGGAAAATCAAAAGATGTTACATTAGTATTTCAAATTGGAAACTAGAACTGTACATTGTTCTTCTGTGCAGTTATTTGAAATGAAAGATTGAATCATGGAGACTCCATAAGGAGCATGCACTCGAGTGTGGCAGTGGCCAGAGTATTCCCACTCTTATTATATAAATAAAGCTTTTTATTCACCACTGCTTCGCAATTTTTTTTTGTACTGGTGTGATGATAGAGAAATAAATATAGGTGAAGTTAGCGTAATAACTAAACCAATTGTTAAATGTCAAATACATATGTGAATTATATTCAATTTTTAAATATAATTAGGTATTATATTATATTATTTATATCTGAAAATCCGAAATAATTTTTTGTTTAGTTTAAATGAATTTTGAAATAATTGGATTGTTTATTTTATTTCAAAGTATTGCCTTATACCTTAATGATATTTTGGTACATTCGGAACACTAGCGCCCTCTTAAAAACCCAGTACGCTTGCACATGCGTGCTTATGTAGTCTCCATAGATTGAATATATTGAAAAGTATTGATCATATTGTTGCATTTGTCATTTATTTCTTCTAGGTAAACAATTGAAAGAATATAATATGGAAGTTAATATGATTTCGGTATGATAGGAAGAAAGATAAATCTGGCCTAATGATAAAACCTAGAATAATTCAATTTTACAGAACAACGATCTTTAAAAATGATAATTATTACTTATTGAATATGTCAGCATAAACTGCGTTGCTTGTTTAACATCTTAGCTTCTATTTAAAGTAACTTATTACTAGCCGTTATTATTAAGCTCTCAAATAATGCTTTGTCTCTTTTGATATGTATATGATATTCATTGACGATATTATTCAGCTGTATTATTATGATTACGTATCTTTCGACATAAGGAATATCTCTTTGTGTGTTGTGTAGATCTATAGTATAAATGTAAGATAGTTCAGTACCTATGTTACATTAAAAACATACATATTTCTCTCAGTTAAATACTTTCTTCATATATGTGTAGCTGTTGTGTTGCGAGCAGGAGAACTGACGTTTCTCAGGAAGTATCTTTGGTTCTCCTGCTTTGGATGGGGCATTCTAAGCCCTATCTACCCCTGGTGCCCAAAGGGCCTATAGCTCAAATATTGTTGTGACAAGATATGCATTTCATTATTTAATAAAACAAATCACTGGCGATATTGTATACATATTTGCCAATTCTCAGCAAGTTCTATTTGTACTGACCGAAACTGAAATCTTCTGCATATCAATTGATAACATGGCTCATCTCAAATTATCTTTACAATAATTTTTCATTCTATAAATTAACTTAACGCAATAAGATATTTAACTTATATGCAGATTATCATTCGTTTTATTAGTGGAATATTTCAAGTTTTGGTCAGGACATATCTATTTGAATGATGCACCGTGGTTAAAATTATTATAATTATTAACTTATTGATACTGAAACAAAAATTTATATGTACAGAGGTTATATATTAGGAAGTACAGTACCTCATAACTGTAATTCATGCAATAACTTATTATAAGAAATTTCGTATTATAACAAAATTCCTAGCTTTAGAATAATTGAAAAAATGAGGCAAGGTTTGTACAATGACGATCTCTGACAGTACCTTGTAGTGGGGATCGACTGACCAATTCTATTGTGTTCGTTGTGACCTCTACTTCAATTTCCAATGAACTACGTAGGGAATCCCATCTCGATAATTTTTTTTTACTTGTGAAAGTACCTGAAGATGATAGTTTCCGTTGCCTATTGTAATTGTAGTAAACGGACATGATAATGGAATGAAATCCCTGAAATTGGTTTCTATCAACTATTGAAATGGGACTTCCTATAACGTTTATGGTAGTGAGTAGTGAACAAAGTCCTAGTAGACTGTTGAACAGATTTCTCGCGTTTTGGACCGCTGAAAGAAGCTACCATATCAGCTTAGGCTTCTTAAGCGTTGTTCAAAGCGCGAGTAGATTGTCATTCGGTGAAACTGAACTGATCAATATGTTACTATTCTTTTTACGTATTGTTTCTCCAAGTTTAATCCCTGTACAAGTTTCATATAAATTTATTGCTTCATTTCTCATTGTTTTAAAACATTACACTAATCAGGCAATACAAAGACACTAATTTATAGAGGGTTCTCCAGAAGAAATCACACATGAATTATTTGTTATTAATTGAAACATTTTGGAACATCCTGTTTAGATGAAAATATCTCTGTATTCCTGAATTACCAGCGTTATTGATTCTGTGAAACACTTCACGTAGAAGCAATATTTTTCAAGTTGAAATGAACTGAAAAATTGATTTTAATAATTTTAAACTGGCGGATTCATTATGTGTACATGATCTTGATACGATGAATATTAAGATAATTTCAAGAAATTAAAATAGTGAGATACGTAATTCCTTGTTATTTATGAATGCAGTATTGTAGGTTGAACTTTCTCCTGTTGTTCGGTTCAGATTCGAGCGTTTGATTTGGGATTCTGCCTGCTCTCGTTTCGGGATGGCTGTGTAAGCTGGTGATCAGCTTATTGGATAGTAAAGATCAGTAATGGTAACTGTTCTGTTAATACGTTCGGTTAGTCTAGAAGCTTGTAACTGGAACTTAAGTGTGGTCTAGTGTTAATTCACTAGTGCAATTAGATCCCAACTTCATTTCATAATTAACTGCAGGCTTCATTTGATGTACTTTTCTGTCTTTTCTGTAGAATTTTCGAAAACCAGCAAATACCAGTATTAGGAAGTGAATGTTGGGAAGGTTACCAGTTGAGCTCTAGATATATGCTCTGCCAAGAAAACTGGCTCTGAACTCTATAGCTAATTCTTATAAGCAACAAATACCAAATGTCACTGTTGCAAAAGTATAGAATGATACTAATATTAATATCGAATCACAAGATATTGTTGTGTATTAAAGGCTAAAAGTCGGTGTAATGCAATATTTGTACTTTTCCATGTTGACAAGTCGATAACAATAAAGTATAAAAGCTACGTTTACATTGAGTTCTAATCATTCCCTTCATCCATGCTCTTCAAAATTGTAACTGATTGAAGATAGCAGCTCACAGAAAATATTTCAATCCTATAGTAAGTAGGTAGTAGTACAGTATTTATTGGTTAATCCATATGGAAACGTCTCTGCCTCCGTGTTTTTTCTGAAATTTCTGATATTTGCCTCTATCCAAAGTTCATATTACCTTGTAATGAAGATTGGCGAATATCCAAGTATTAAGTATGTAGAAGATTTGATTGTAACATTTTTCTCTTATTTATAAGTATACTCTTTAACTTACTAATTTATTATTTTTGTTTACACTTAAGAATTATCCCTACGAATAATTTATGGAAAAGAAAAATAGACTTTATAAGTGAAAATATTTTTTATTTAAACACCAAGGACAATGATACAAAAAACATAATGTAAGCAAATTAAATTAAACTATGCGCTACCTAACTTAAATGGTCAAGTTTTATTAACTATTTTTACTTTCCAGTTGGTGATATTGTAACATAGTGAATAAAAACAAAGCCTAAAGTTAAAAATCGCTCACAAATCTACTACTAATACTGATACTAGTAAGTAAATGTATATTTGAGCCATATGCTTAATTCTTCTCTATATTACTAATGCCCGTAAGTGTGAAGGACGAGGACAGACCTAAAATAACCCTCTTCTGTTGAGAGGAATAAACATGATAAAATTGATGGAAAAATTTTTATGAAACAATCTATTTTGATGAGTGTAAGCAACACAAACAATATGCAGTAAGTGCATAGTAATGTGCATATCGTCTTCATAATTGTAATCAGTAGCCCTTAAACCTTTCGTAAATGGATTTTGATCGAATTCTCGAAAACTTTCTGAAAATATTTCAGTGAAAAATACACTTTGGCGCGATATCCTAAAAATATTGTCCCCGGGAGTTTGTTTTTAGGGCCACAGAATTCCCATAACCGGTGTTTATCTGTAACAGCTACCATCTAAAAAAAATAATTTCTCTGAAATGTTTAGAGCTAGGCGAAATTCGATTTCATATTCGTAATAAGTAGCTTCCAAACCCCTCGGAAATAAATTTTCATCGTAACCGAATTCCTGAAATTTTTCTCAAATTTTCATGGACTCTTTGGCTTCAATTTCCGTAAAAACTTGCCTCCAGGGGATTTTTCAGGCTGCAGAACCTATATGCGGTGTCCGTTTCTCTATATCAGCTATCACTGGGCTGTAATCGAGCAAACGTCGGGACGCTGGCGCCCCAATATGAAATTATAATTTTGGTGTATCTGCAGTTGCATATCCCGTGGGGTAATAGTACATTTTCATTATATTGCGAGACCATTAGAGCTATTTAAGAATGCCCACTTTATTCAAATAGATAGCAGCTTCCAAATTACCTAGATACAAAATTATGGCAATGTTGGAAACCTGAAATTCTTTGCTAACTATCACATAACTGTTGCTCCTTGAAATCGCTATACTCTATGTCGCTGAAAATTTCTTCATCATTCCGTATTCGGTAATTCACGATTTTAATATGCGAAAGACCTCAGTGTTCTTTGTCCCATCAACCTCTTGGCCGAAATCGACCTATCGTCCGGACAAGGCGTCTCAAAAAGAAAAAAAATCATATCTCCGAAACCTTCAGAGCTAGGCAAAAATCGTTTTCATATTCCTAATCAGCAGCCTCTAATCCTTCAGGAAATGATTTTTAATCGAAATCGATTTCCCGAAATTTTTCTCAAATTTTCAAAGACTATAGTCTTAGAAAATTTTTGGCGAAATATACTTTTTGGCTTCAATTTCTGTGAAAACTTGCCCCCGGGGGTTTTTTGGGCCGCAGAATCCATATCCGGTGTCTGTTTCTCTGTAACAGCTATCACTGGGCTGTAATCGGGCAAAATTCGGAAAGCTGGCGTTCCGAAAAAAATTGATATCTCTGAAACCTTCAGACCTAGGCAAAAATCGTTTTCATATTCGTAATCAGCAGCCTCTCATCCTCAAGAAAATAAATTTTCATGGAGATCTATTTCCCGAAATTTTTCTCAAAATTCATGGATTTTTTGGTGTTAATTTCCGTAAAAACTTGCCCCCAGGGGTTTTTTCAGACCGCAGATTCCATATCCGGTGTCCGTTTCTCTGTATCAGCTAACACTGGGCTGTAATCGAGCAGACGTCGGGACGCTGACGCCCCAATATAGATTTATGATTTGGTGTATCTATAGTTGCATATCTCATGGTGAAATAGTACATTTTGTTTCAATAATTATATCTGCGAGATAATTAGAGCTATTTAAGAATCCTCACTTTATTCAACTAGGTAGCAGCTTCCAAATTACCTACGTACAAAAGTATGGCAAAGTCGGAAACCTGAAATTTTTTGCTAACTATCAAATAACTGTTGCTCCTTGAAATCGCTATACTCTATGTCGCTGAAAATTTCTTCATCTTTCCGTATTCGGTAATTCACGATTTTAATATGCGAAAGACCTCAGTGTTCTTTGTCCCATCAACCTATGGGCCGAAATCGACCTATCGTCGGGGCAGGGCGTCTCAAAAAGAAAAAAATTCATATCTCCGAAACCTTCAGAGCTAGGCAAAAATCGTTTTCATATTCCTAATCAGCAGCCTCTAATCCTTCAGGAATTAATTTTAATCGAAATCGATATCCCGAAATTTTTCTCAAATTTTCAAAGACTATAGTCTTAGAAAATTTTGGCGAAAAATACTTTTGGCTTCAATTTCCGTGAAAACTTGCCCCGAGGGTTTTTGGGCCGCAGAATCCATATCCGGTGTCTGTTTCTCTGCAACAGCTATCACTGGGCTGTTATCGGGCAAAATTCGGAAAGCTGGCGTTCCGAAAAATTGATATCTCTGAAACCTTCAGAGCTAGGCAAAAATCGTTTTCATATTCGTAATCAGCAGCCTCTCATCCTTAAGAAAATAAATTTTCATGGAGATCTATTTCCCGAAATTTTTCTTAAAATTCATGGACTTTTGCTGTTAATTTCCGTAAAACTTGCCCCAGGGTTTTTCAGACCGCAGATTCCATATCCGGTGTCCGTTTCTCTGTATCAGCTAACACTGGGCTGTAATCGAGCAGACGTCGGGACGCTGACGCCCCAATATAGATTTATGATTTGGTGTATCTATAGTTGCATATCTCATGGTGAAATAGTACATTTTGTTTCAATAATTATATCTGCGAGATAATTAGAGCTATTTAAGAATCCTCACTTTATTCAACTAGGTAGCAGCTTCCAAATTACCTACGTACAAAAGTATGGCAAAGTCGGAAACCTGAAATTTTTTGCTAACTATCAAATAACTGTTGCTCCTTGAAATCGCTATACTCTATGTCGCTGAAAATTTCTTCATCTTTCCGTATTCGGTAATTCATGATTTTAATATGCAAAAGACCCCAGTGTTCTTTGTCCCATCAACCTCTTGGCCGAAATCGACCTATCGTCGGGACAGGGCGTCTCAAAAAGAAAAAAATTCATATCTCCGAAACCTTCAGAGCTAGGCAAAAATCGTTTTCATATTCCTAATCAGCAGCCTCTAATCCTTCAGGAATTAATTTTTAATCGAAATCGATATCCCGAAATTTTTCTCAAATTTTCAAAGACTATAGTCTTAGAAAATTTTTGGCGAAAAATACTTTTTGGCTTCAATTTCCGTGAAAACTTGCCCCGAGGGTTTTTGGGCCGCAGAATCCATATCCGGTGTCTGTTTCTCTGCAACAGCTATCACTGGGCTGTTATCGGGCAAAATTCGGAAAGCTGGCGTTCCGAAAAAAATTGATATCTCTGAAACCTTCAGAGCTAGGCAAAAATCGTTTTCATATTCGTAATCAGCAGCCTCTCATCCTTAAGAAAATAAATTTTCATGGAGATCTATTTCCCGAAATTTTTCTCAAAATTCATGGACTTTTGCTGTTAATTTCCGTAAAACTTGCCCCCAGGGTTTTTCAGACCGCAGATTCCATATCCGGTGTCCGTTTCTCTGTATCAGCTAACACTGGGCTGTAATCGAGCAGACGTCGGGACGCTGACGCCCCAATATTGATTTAGGATTTTGGTGTATCTATAGTTGCATATCTCATGGTGAAATAGTACATTTTGTTTCAATAATTATATCTGCGAGATAATTAGAGCTATTTAAGAATCCTCACTTTATTCAACTAGGTAGCAGCTTCCAAATTACCTACAAACAAAAGTATGGCAAAGTCGGAAACCTGAAATTCTTTGCTAAGTATCAAATAACTGTTGCTCTTTGAAATCGCTTTACTCTATGTCGCTGAAAATTTCTTCATCTTTCCGTATTCGGTAATTCACGATTTTAATATGCAAAAGACCTCAGTGTTCTTTGTCCCATCAACCTATGGGCCGAAATCGACCTATCGTCGGGGCAGGGCGTCTCAAAAAGAAAAAAATTCATATCTCCGAAACCTTCAGAGCTAGGCAAAAATCGTTTTCATATTCCTAATCAGCAGCCTCTAATCCTTCAGGAATTAATTTTTAATCGAAATCGATATCCCGAAATTTTTCTCAAATTTTCAAAGACTTATAGTCTTAGAAAATTTTTGGCGAAAAATACTTTTTGGCTTCAATTTCTGTGAAAACTTGCCCCCGGGGGTTTTTTGGGCCGCAGAATCCATATCCGGTGTCTGTTTCTCTGCAACAGCTATCACTGGGCTGTTATCGGGCAAAATTCGGAAAGCTGGCGTTCCGAAAAAAATTGATATCTCTGAAACCTTCAGAGCTAGGCAAAAATCGTTTTCATATTCGTAATCAGCAGCCTCTCATCCTTAAGAAAATAAATTTTCATGGAGATCTATTTCCCGAAATTTTTCTCAAAATTCATGGATTTTTTGGTGTTAATTTCCGTAAAAACTTGCCCCCAGGGGTTTTTTCAGACCGCAGATTCCATATCCGGTGTCCGTTTCTCTGTATCAGCTAACACTGGGCTGTAATCGGGCAGACGTCGGGACGCTGACGCCCCAATATAGATTTATGATTTGGTGTATCTATAGTTGCATATCTCATGGTGAAATAGTACATTTTGATTCAATAATTATATCTGCGAGATAATTAGAGCTATTTAAGAATCCTCACTTTATTCAACTAGGTAGCAGCTTCCAAATTACCTACGTACAAAAGTATGGCAAAGTCGGAAACCTGAAATTCTTTGCTAAGTATCAAATAACTGTTGCTCTTTGAAATCGCTATACTCTATGTCGCTGAAAATTTCTTCATCTTTCCGTATTCGGTAATTCACGATTTTAATATGCGAAAGACCTCAGTGTTCTTTGTCCCATCAACCTATGGGCCGAAATCGACCTATCGTCGGGGCAGGGCGTCTCAAAAGAAAAAATTCATATCTCCGAAACCTTCAGAGCTAGGCAAAAATCGTTTTCATATTCCTAATCAGCAGCCTCTAATCCTTCAGGAATTAATTTTAATCGAAATCGATATCCCGAAATTTTTCTCAAATTTTCAAAGACTATAGTCTTAGAAAATTTTGGCGAAAAATACTTTTGGCTTCAATTTCCGTGAAAACTTGCCCCGGGGTTTTTGGGCCGCAGAATCCATATCCGGTGTCTGTTTCTCTGCAACAGCTATCACTGGGCTGTTATCGGGCAAAATTCGGAAAGCTGGCGTTCCGAAAAAAATTGATATCTCTGAAACCTTCAGAGCTAGGCAAAAATCGTTTTCATATTCGTAATCAGCAGCTTCTAATCCTTAAGGAAATAAATTTTCATGGAGATCTATTTCTCGAAATTTTTCTCAAAATTCATGGACTTTTTGGTGTTAATTTCCGTGAAAATTTGCCCCCAGGGGTTTTTCAGACCGCAGATTCCATATCCGGTGTCCGTTTCTCTGTATCAGCTAACACTGGGCTGTAATCGAGCAGACGTCGGGACGCTGACGCCCCAATATTGATTTAGGATTTGGTGTATCTATAGTTGCATATCTCATGGTGAAATAGTACATTTTGTTTCAATAATTATATCTGCGAGATAATTAGAGCTATTTAAGAATCCTCACTTTATTCAACTAGGTAGCAGCTTCCAAATTACCTACAAACAAAAGTATGGCAAAGTCGGAAACCTGAAATTCTTTGCTAAGTATCAAATAACTGTTGCTCTTTGAAATCGCTTTACTCTATGTCGCTGAAAATTTCTTCATCTTTCCGTATTCGGTAATTCACGATTTTAATATGCAAAAGACCTCAGTGTTCTTTGTCCCATCAACCTATGGGCCGAAATCGACCTATCGTCGGGGCAGGGCGTCTCAAAAGAAAAAATTCATATCTCCGAAACCTTCAGAGCTAGGCAAAAATCGTTTTCATATTCCTAATCAGCAGCCTCTAATCCTTCAGGAATTAATTTTAATCGAAATCGATATCCCGAAATTTTTCTCAAATTTTCAAAGACTTATAGTCTTAGAAAATTTTGGCGAAAAATACTTTTTGGCTTCAATTTCTGTGAAAACTTGCCCCGGGGGTTTTTGGGCCGCAGAATCCATATCCGGTGTCTGTTTCTCTGCAACAGCTATCACTGGGCTGTTATCGGGCAAAATTCGGAAAGCTGGCGTTCCGAAAAATTGATATCTCTGAAACCTTCAGAGCTAGGCAAAAATCGTTTTCATATTCGTAATCAGCAGCCTCTCATCCTTAAGAAAATAAATTTTCATGGAGATCTATTTCCCGAAATTTTCTCAAAATTCATGGATTTTTGGTGTTAATTTCCGTAAAAACTTTGCCCCAGGGGTTTTTCAGACCGCAGATTCCATATCCGGTGTCCGTTTCTCTGTATCAGCTAACACTGGGCTGTAATCGGGCAGACGTCGGGACGCTGACGCCCCAATATAGATTTATGATTTGGTGTATCTATAGTTGCATATCTCATGGTGAAATAGTACATTTTGATTCAATAATTATATCTGCGAGATAATTAGAGCTATTTAAGAATCCTCACTTTATTCAACTAGGTAGCAGCTTCCAAATTACCTACGTACAAAAGTATGGCAAAGTCGAAAACCTGAAATTCTTTGCTAAGTATCAAATAACTGTTGCTCTTTGAAATCGCTATACTCTATGTCGCTGAAAATTTCTTCATCTTTCCGTATTCGGTAATTCACGATTTTAATATGCGAAAGACCTCAGTGTTCTTTGTCCCATCAACCTATGGGCCGAAATCGACCTATCGTCGGGGCAGGGCGTCTCAAAAAGAAAAAAATTCATATCTCCGAAACCTTCAGAGCTAGGCAAAAATCGTTTTCATATTCCTAATCAGCAGCCTCTAATCCTTCAGGAATTAATTTTTAATCGAAATCGATATCCCGAAATTTTTCTCAAATTTTCAAAGACTATAGTCTTAGAAAATTTTTGGCGAAAAATACTTTTTGGCTTCAATTTCCGTGAAAACTTGCCCCCGGGGGTTTTTTGGGCCGCAGAATCCATATCCGGTGTCTGTTTCTCTGCAACAGCTATCACTGGGCTGTTATCGGGCAAAATTCGGAAAGCTGGCGTTCCGAAAAAAATTGATATCTCTGAAACCTTCAGAGCTAGGCAAAAATCGTTTTCATATTCGTAATCAGCAGCCTCTCATCCTTAAGGAAATAAATTTTCATGGAGATCTATTTCTCGAAATTTTTCTCAAAATTCATGGACTTTTTGGTGTTAATTTCCGTGAAAATTTGCCCCCAGGGGTTTTTCAGACCGCAGATTCCATATCCGGTGTCCGTTTCTCTGTATCAGCTAACACTGGGCTGTAATCGAGCAGACGTCGGGACGCTGACGCCCCAATATAGATTTTATGATTTTGGTGTATCTACAGTTGCATATATCATGGAGTAATGTTACATTTTGCTTCAGTAATTATATCCCCGAGTCCATTGGAGCTATTTATGAACTCTCACTTTATTCAACTAGATAGCAGCTTCCAAATTACCTACGTACAAAAGTATGGCAAAGTCGGAAACCTGAAATTTTTTGCTAACTATCAAATAACTGTTGCTCCTTGAAATCGCTATACTCTATGTCGCTGAAAATTTCTTCATCTTTCCGTATTCGGTAATTCACGATTTTAATATGCGAAAGACCTCAGTGTTCTTTGTCCCATCAACCTCTTGGCCGAAATCGACCTATCGTCGGGACAGGGCGTCTCAAAAAGAAAAAAATTCATATCTCCGAAACCTTCAGAGCTAGGCAAAAATCGTTTTCATATTCATAATCACTAGCTTCGGTACAACTCGAAATAGAATTTTTTCCCTGGATTTGTTGATGACTTCTGCTAAGGTTAGGCGCTCTAAAAACATTTGAATATATTCTTTAGACGCACTATTTTGAATCATACTAGAGAGTCCTTCTCCACCAGAGTTTCATCATGTAGGAAATATTTCGAATTATATAAAGTAATCTGATGAAACTTTGCATTATTCAAGTTAATACTTTATGTTCAAATTGAATAAAGCTATTATTGATCTACATCAATACCCTAATGTAAAAGCATTCTATCTTTCTATGTCATCAATGATTGTTAAAATATATCGAAGATTATTGCAGTCAATATTAATTTCACTATTAGAAATATATGAATTGAAATAAAATTACTATTGATTTCATTGAAAATTCAACATAATTGAATACTTTATTACATTATTCGTGCATTCTACTACATATAGTATTGTATATCATTGTACATGTTGTGTGTATATTTAGTAGATATGTAAATACTCTTATTTTGAATCATTAAAGCTTTAGATATTGTATTAGCATTTTCGTTTTTTTTCACTAAGGACTCAAATATGAAGTGATGTCTGAAATGTACTCATGAAGATATATACTATCATAACAATTATATGACCAAAGTATGAAAAATTTTTACCAACAAATTGGAAACTATTTTGGTCAGTTTTGAAAATATTGATCTGACTTGGACACAATGATCAACAATATCATCCTTTGTGTATTTTTGAGATATTATTTTTCGATTTCATCAAGAAACATTGTTTCTTAACATGCAAAGGAGAAGCGAATAAAAAACATTTATCACAACTAAATATATAAATTTTATATGCTAATTTATATAAATTGTGAGCAAAAATTGTTTTGATAACAATCAACAAGATTGCATATAACAAGTTTTCTGAACAAACATATTGTATCACATTATTTAGAATACATGTTCGAAGGTGCACTTGTGAAAAATGCATATAGTTAGTGCACTGTGGCATATGTTTCATGAGAGAGACACATAAGACAACTGGAGACTGGGACATTAGGTGATTCTAAATGGCTTCTCACAATTTGCTTGAGTTGTTTTTCTTTTTTGAAAGTTTATTTTTTTCGCACATTCGCCTCTAATTTTTTGGTCCAGACTAATGAATTGTCACATCTTCATTGAAAAATATATGAAAAGTTACACAAAAAAATTAAACCAGAACAAAATAGCTAAATATCATTCAGCATTTTGCATCTTGGAAATAAGTGAAGCTAGATAAACATGACAGGGAATTCAAAAGCATCTCAGTGCCTCCTATCTTCAATTTACATATGTCCTTGTCAAACTTATACTCCGCATATAAAGGATATCTCAGATTGTTACTTGAGATGAAAGGATCATCTTCAGCGAATTTTCTTCAAACTAAAAAGGTGAAAAATGAATTTCTTTGAAGAACTGTTAACAAACATTCTGCCACATCATAAATTTCAGGAACTAAATAAATTATGTAATAACTGATACAAGAAGAATGAAATAAATATGTACCTATATTGATTCAAGTTTCTCCATTTTGCAATGATCGATACAAGTATCAAACTTTAATTGATGTGAAACTATATGAACTGAAATGATTTCAGTTCAAATAAAAATGAACAATTCAACCTCAACAACAATAAAATTGTTTCAACTGAAATGAAACTTCTTAAAATGAGCATCATCTGATATCGTAGCAACAAATGGGGGAAATTGAATGAATTGCAGAGTGTACCATTGGTTCAACGAACCATAATTTCCCATCTGGCACATAGATGGATCCAAAACGATTTTAGAAACAGGCGCGGACATACTTAGCCTATAAATCATGCAAGCAGAAAATCTTACTACAAATTTGTGCTGTCAAAAGGGTCTACGAAGGAAATTCAAAGATACACAGCTTTATACACTTACAAAGAATCAAGCGATAATTAAAACTCTGAACTCTCATGATTATCAGAGGTTTCAAATACTTTGAATAGGTTTTTTTGCCAAAGCAGGTGAAGGTTAGAGCCTTTCGCTCTACACTCACTGCGGCCATGGAACTGATATTGGGTCTTGCCCCTCTTCATCTTGTGATAAAAGGAGTGGCTAGAACATATAAAGAATACCAGAAACCTTAATATTCAAACCAGTAAGTAAATATGAAATTGTACATACTGTGAAACTTTTGAAAAACAAGAGCAGCTCAGGCTATGATGGAATTCCCACAAACATAATAAAATGCTTTGTTCACCAAATTGAAGAACCGTTGACTGCAGTAATAAACAATTGTATGAAGTATGGCATTTTTCCAACAGCATTGAAACAGGCAATAGTAATACCGGTGTACAAAAAAGGTACAAATGAATAATTATAGGCCAATCAGTTTATTATCTTCATTCTCAAAGATATTTGAGATGATCATTTGTAAACAACTGATTGATTTCCTCATGAAATATAACATCATCTCATCAACCCAGCATGGATGCAGGAAGGAGCACTCAACCCAAACAGCATACTACAGGCACTAGAGGACAAAAATATTGCAATAGGTCTATTCTTGGACTTATCAAAAGCATTTGATACCCTGAATCATGAATACATAATAAACAAATTGGAGCAATATGGAATAAGATCAACCTCACTACAACTGATGAAATCCAATCTGGCAAACAGAAAGACGAGCATAAACGATGAAGGCAGGCAAGTTGAATCTGACGAAATTACAATCGGGTTGGGAGTTCCACAGGGCTGTGTTCTTTAAAACAACACACGCTAGATTTGAAACTCCAAAACAGCTAAAGTTGACAAAATGTGTGGTTGAATTAGAAGAGTCGACAATTTTCTTGGGTAGATCAAATGCTTAATTGGCGAAAACACATTACATACCTATCAGGCAATCTATCATCGATATGCTATTCCCTATCTATAATTGGTCAATACCTAAGTGCAGCTGACATGATAGATATATATTATGCAATATTTGAATCGCGGGTGAGATATGGAATCATATTCTGGGGGAGATCGGCTGGACTCCTTACATTGGCAGCTATATATATTCAAGAATGTTTGCTATTTGTGTTTAAACATAAAGATCTATTTGAAAAAAAGATTGTTACCACATACAATACTCGAACAACATCTCTGAAGTATCCTCAACATAGACTATCAAAAACTGAAGAAGATCCAGAATATGCATGCGTTACCTTCTACAATAAACTAACTCCGCAAATAAGATCCATACGACTTACACAAATTCAAGAGGATGATATTCAAGAAGCTACTTGATCTAGAACCATACACTGAAGAAGAATATATGGAGAGCTAGAATCTAGGAATCTGTATCAATATTTGATGTTTATTTCACTCGTGTAACTTACAATGTATTGGGTTATTCTATTCGAAATAAAAGATTTATTATTATTATTATTACCATAGGTCTCCGCTAGGAAATGTCGTCAACCTCTACAGCTACTTGATGAAGGGAAATATACTTTCCTTCTAGTGGGCTTACTGAAATTGCTAAACACCACTACAGGTCTTGCACCATTCTGCGCTTAGGAGAAACCACATGACATGAAGAACCTTGCAAAAACCAACACTCTTAACCCTGAGCAACCGACCATTCGCCAAAGAAGACTAAAAAATTTCTCTACCTATCTAGAAATGGAATGAGGACCATTACTGGCCTCGATAAAGGGCATTACCCACTGAGACCATCTCAGCAAAATGGACAATCAAAAATGAGAATAAGAAGAATATGTGATGAGGGCGACCAAAAGCTAAGTGCATTCTTTACAAATATATGGTTATTGCTCACAAGGGACATGCGTAATTCGTTAGCAGAGTGCTAAAACCGAACAGTGAAAACAAAAACTTCCAAGAAATTTCGTAAAAGTTTTTAGTTATCTTCAAGTATTGATTCCCATTTTGTCATTTCACTTTTATTTTTGTCACTGAATATTTAGTGTACTATTTGAGTTTATAGATTCCAAAATCTCAACTCTTCATGAAACTTAATAATGATAATAATAACCACAGGGGTCACAAATAAACATGCTGACAAAACAAACTGAAAGACAGCCTCAATGGTCGTTACAGTGGAAAGGGTTCGATGGGCAGTAACTACCTTTCAACCATACAAAGCACCAGGAGTAGATGGTATATACACTGGACACCTAATAAGAGAAATGGACAAAATAGTTATGCATACAATGCACATCTTCAGATCCAGCTTAGCCTTGGGATACATTCAGGGTCCCAGACAAGATGGTACATAAAAACGCCAAAGATTTTAGACCACTTAGTCTCACCCCCTTCCTACTGAAGACAATGGAGAGACTAGTAGAAAGATATCTTAGGGAGAATACCCTAGCAGAGCGCCCCCTTCAAGTTACCCAACATGCCGACGAGCCAGGTAGATCTGTTGACTCAGCAATACACTCTGTAGTTGGGTATATTGAGAAAGGACCGGAAAAAGGCGAACTTAACAAACTGGGAAACAGATAAAGTTGGGTTATGAACAATAAATCAACTTTGATGACAATTCGAAAGGTTCTCCAGTCAAATGATCCCTTTTAAATGTAATACCTTCTGTGTTCTTTAGGAATATCTTTTATTAAGACCGCGATTTCTTTCAACAAAATATTTGCTGCAACAGTAGATCTGACATACCCTCTATATACAATTATACTTATAGAATTTGATTTATGACCATTAGTAGTGCTTACTCTCAACAACTTTAAACTATGTCGTAATCTCTTCAAGGTTTAGATCGTCTATTCAAATTTAAATACAAGGAAGTATGGAAATTGATAGTCCTAAAACATACAGTACTAAACAAACTGCATTTTTTGTGCCAGTGGTTGAGAAATGCTTTTTTAACCTATGATGAAGTGACTTCTAGACATAGGCCATCAATACAGGTTTTTCAATACATTGGTTTTTAGTTGCAAAGTGTATTCTTTTAATATTTCTATTTATTGCTGATATAACATCTGTATTGTGGTATAAAAGCTGAAATTAGTCAAGCCTCACTTTATTCATACCTTCAACTACACAACAAACAAAATACAAAGATTGAATTTTCTAAAATGAGTTTTCAAATAAGGTTATTTTTGAAAATTAAAAATACAAAATGATATGTATAGAATTGCAGCAGTGTAGGATATCATATCAATATGCAGTAAGGCTCAACTGGGTAAACAATTTAAGTCAATACAATACTCAAACAATAACACTTCTTCTATTAGATTTCTGGTCAGGTGTGTACTGTTCTAGATCTTCAGGTTGTGCATTTAAAGCAGAATAGTCAACAGGGAACATAACAGATGATAACTCACTTGGTGGGGCTCCCAAAATATGCTGCCCTGGTCCGTTTGGGAATCTGCCCAATAAATAATTGGCAAAACACAGGCGATATGCTTTAAACACCAGCGGATGATCACCATTCTGTAAAGTCAAATTGTTTAATAAGAATGCACACATTTCAAACTGATTTTAATGATTGAAAAAGTATAGGTAATTAACTTCATTTCATTACCGAAATATCTTCAGACAAGTAAAAACTATATAAAAAGTGCAATAACATTGATAAGATTCTAACACCTTGTAGTGTAACCTACTCGATATCGACTCAACGAAATCCCAAGAACTTTGAATCTTCCTTGTTAATGATAGAAACTTGTTTTCTTCACCAGAATATCAGCCACCAGTTGGAAAATCGGATCATGTAGTTCTCAATATGAAGATGCAGTTTTATGAAACCCCTAACTACTCAAAAAATGTGAAGAAGATAGAAATTACTAATCATCAGACAGTCAGTGAGGCTTTGCAGTTAGTGGATTGGAATGGCTGAGGAATCCAGACGATGTCAACGACATGTGGGACAAATTTTGTGTTACTGTCAAATTTCATGTTGCAGAAAACATCTTCAAGATTTATGCGTCCGAGTCCTACCAAATCCTGGATTGATGATGGCATCATCTGAATGATTCGCTATAAAAAGTCTATGTGGCAAAGATATACCAGAAATAAACGCGATATCGATTTCCAAGATCATCGACTATTTTCCAACCGTCTGTCAGTATGTATATCCCTTGTAAGAAGAATTTTGAGAAAAAGATCTCTTCCAGTAAGGATAAAGAGAAATTTTTCAAGTACATTCATAGCACTCTCAACACCAAAGTATCTATTTCTTCAGTTCGAGACAACGTTGGGAATTTATCCACTGATAATAAGACATCTGCCAGTATTTTCGTTGATACTTTCTCCAAAGCTTTCTCTAGAGAACCTGCAGGCCCTCTGCCAAAGATCTCCACCAGAAGAAACGAAAATACTATAAGTGATGTAACAATATCTCCAGAACTCGTGGAAGCGGCCATCAAGGAACTGAAATCAAATTCGTGTCCTGGACTAGATGAAATATCCGTCAAATTATATAAATCTTGTAGCAGTTCGCTGATAGGTCCACTGTCCCAGATAATGTCAACATCGCTTAAAACGCATTCACTTCCAAGTTGTTGGACGAAGGCATCTGTAACTCCTGTGTTTAGAAAAGGCGACAAATGCTCAGAAAATTATAGACCAATTTCAATGTATTGACCAGTGGACGAGGTCTCTGGATAGAGGTGATCCAGTGGACATAGTCTACTTGGACTTCTCTAGAGCCTTTGATCGAGTTCCTCTAAGAAGACTTCTCCACAAACTTCAGCATGTTGGTATTCGAGGAGATTTGCTACTGTGTATCAAAGGATTTCTTTCAGGGAGAGAGTTTTCAGTTAAGGTTGGTGGTGAAAGATCTGTATTCGCTTCTGTAGAAAGTGGGGTCTCATTTTGTCATTTCACTTTTATTTTTGTCACTGAATATTTAGTGTACTATTTGAGTTTATAGATTCCAAAATCTCAACTCTTTATGAAACTTAATAATAATAACCACAGGGGTCACAAATAAACATGCTGACAAAACAAACTGAAAGACAGCCTCAATGGTCCTTACAGTGGAAAGGGTTCGATGGGCAGTAACTACCTTTCAACCATACAAAGCACCAGGAGTAGATGGTATATACACTGGACACCTAATAAGAGAAATGGACCAAATAGTTATGCATATAATGCACATCTTCAGATCCAGCTTAGCCTTGGGATACGATATCATAGGGAGAATACCCTAGCAGAGCGCCCTCAAATTACTCAACATGCCGACAAGCCAGGTAGATCTGTCGACTCAGCAATACACTCTGTAGTTGGGTATATTGAGAAAGGACCGGAAAAAGGCGAAATCACTCTTGGAATATTCCAAGACATGGGGGACTCTTTTGATAACAGACTTTATAAGTCGATTGACGAAGCTATCGTAAATAGAGGAGTAGTTAATACCATAGCAAGGTGAAAGAGACGTTTGCAGCCCATCAGGATATCGAAGAGAATGAGGAAGCAGACAGCCTTGCCAAAAAGGTAACAGCTGATAGGTCGATGGGACCAGAACCTATTTTGACTATATTATGGATCCACATGATCTCCTTTCAAAACTGGAACACCACCAAGGTTCTGCACTATTGGGCAGGCATTTCAGTACTGAGAGAGACAAAAAGGCTCATAAGCTCCAATCAAAGAAGAGGGTACATGATCTATTGTAAATGGCCTATTGACGGGACACTAACTCAATAAACACGTCATTATAGACTGTCGGAAACCACACAGTGTCGTGGTTGCCTAGAAAATGATGAACATATACTCTTCGAATGTCCCGTTTATAAGGCGGCCAGATTGGACACATTAGTCCCTGATGATCCAGGAGGCCCCCTACAACAGTCTTGTAAACTTCATCAAAAAGTTTCTGCTAGACTGATAACAACAGCACAATACGGCAAGTAGAATGGCCCATAAGGGCGCAGTGCGTGAAGAAGAAGACGGTATATGAGTGGAAGTAGTTTTGTTGTAAACATAACTCTAAAACGATGATACATTCACAATGTATTTGATTGATAACACGTGATTCTTCTATCTTTTGATAATTTATATTTGCTTATATTTTTGGATGTTAATTTTTGACGAACTGCTATGAATAGTATAACCTTTCAATATAAACACAAACAGTATATTATCACTCAAAATGTATTTCATCTCCTTCAAAAACCTTCTATGCTCAATTGTTTCAACTCATGTTAAAAATCGAAGAATGAATTTTTGGAGGCGAACAACTGATAAGAAATTTGGCATAAATGTTGTTAAATGTTGTACTAACATAAGAAAATATTTTAGCATTTCAATAAGTCCAGAAGTTCCAAATTGAAAAGTCTTGCTACTTTTTAATCACACTCACATATCTAATTTAATTTCAGTGGAATGTCTCTTCATGTATAATCTTACCGATGTCATTGCTTGATAAGAAAGATCCAGAATTCTACCAACTTCTAAAGCACTCAGACTCAATACAGATGAATAAAAAGAACTTAGCTCATCTCTAGTTACAATTCCACTCCCTGGAAAATAATATCTTCATTAACTAAAACTATTTAGTACAGGGTGGGGCGTAATGGAAGGGCGTTTTTGAAACGGGTAGTACATGTAACGGTGAGTGAATAGAGGGGAGTAGCTGAGGTCATTCGACTCAGGAGGAGTTACCATTTAGTTCACAATGGTTATCTGGATAAGAGCACTGTGCGTTCGCAGTTGAACAGTATTTAAAATCGGGAGAGTCTGTCATTTTTTCGCCACAGCTTCAACATTGGTAGTAACGCTTCAGTTCCGAAACGTGACACAATCATCCGATTGGTACAGAATTTCAGAACGACTGCATCAGCAAAGAATCTGAAAGTGTAAGGACTCCAGCTTCCGTGGAAAGAGTGAGGCAAGTTGTAATTCAAAGCGCTCCGTCCGGAAACGAGTAGTCGAACTGTTCGCAGAATTTCCCACCAAGACCTCCCTTTTCACCCCTATAAGCTCATGGTTGTCCAGCACCCGAATGCAGGAGATTATGCACAACGCCAGCATTTTGCCGAGAGAATGGAAATGATTATCGCTGATGAAAATGAACCAGTGATAATGAGGCTCATTCAAGCTTTCATTTTATGTAATTAAAAATGTTCTACGTTGAAAAACAGCCGGGTTATTCTCATTTCAAAAACGCCCTTCCATTACGCCCCACCCTGTACTTTCATTTCTTACCACTTCGATTCATTACTTGAAAAAGAACCTTTGCAAAAAATTGAAGCCACACTGGGAAGTCATTCAAGTTTTTTGATTCGCACAGCAGTTCACTCCATTTTTGAAGCCAACCTTCCTTTGTTAGGTACTTCTGATTATTCAATTGAAACCCTAGGAACAAGGTCAACATATATATAATACATTTTTTCAAGAATTATTAGATTTACTGATGTCATTTTCAATTTTTTTATCAGAATTATATGTAACCTTCTATTGGTAATCATGTCTTGTATGATGACGACTTTGGAGCACCCAAAACGAGTCAATTAGCTGTTTGCCGAATGCATTTGAATTTTATAGTGTTGATTACAAACAAAATAATATTTGGACGTACTGGTTCGTCAGTATGCGAACACAATACGTTCTTGTTTCTAGTAGACACTTTTTCTTTTCTAGTTTCTAGTCAATAAATAATAAACTACTTCGCTTATGTCAAATTGTTAATGCCATAAAAACAATGTTTACGAGATAAATTAATAACTAAATATAGAGAAAAGGAGACAATTCCAAAGTATTTTATTAGATCTCATTAATAGTGTTTCCAGATTATCCAGAACATAAACGTATTGGATTTATAGGAGATGAGTGCTAAATAAAACACGATATTAGTTTAATACAAGTGGGAGCGCGATTTTTATATTTTAAAATGAATTAAACAGAGTCGGTCAAAGACTGACTGAAAACCTAAACTATATGATAGTGGTTTGTTTGGAAAATTTGGCTCCGTGATATTTATTTTTGTTGTAAAAATGTGCGTTTTTGGTTTGATGTCTTTTTACATGTAGCACACTATGTAACTTAGTTTCATAGTCAAGCAATTTAGTTTCTACAAATGCAAAACTCAAATTATCATCTGTCAATGTATGAATTGCTGTTACTATACCGTCATAGGATGATGGCAGGGTGTGAAGTAGATGTGCTATTTTAGACATTTCTGTTAAAGTTCCACCAGCAGCCAGAAGCTCAATGATTAATTCATCGAATATATGCAAATGCTTCGATAACTACATATCACTTTTGAATTTTAAGCTCAATAATTTCTTTTGAACAGCTAACTATGTTGCTCGCCTTTTTCTTTCATAGATTGAATCTAGTTTTTTAATGATTTGATGGGCTTTTGCCATCACCTATTATCCTGTCACTAAGGCATTCTATAATAATTCCTTGAGCACCAGAATGGATTCAAGAAGGGAAGGAGCACAACAAGAGCAGTATATGTCACTATTAAAAATATATTGAAGGAATTTAATAATGGTAGAATCACAGCCTTGGCATGTATGGACCTAAGCAAAACATTTGATAGTGTTAATCACGTGAGGTTACTTGACAGATTGTATAGACAGGGGTACATCCTTGGAACTTATTAGATCATATTTAATACAAAGAACACAATATATTGTAGAGAAGAATCCAGTAACAGGAGATGAGGTTAAATCCGCAACAATTATGAATGGATCCGGAGTACCCCAGGGTTCGGTCTTGGGGCCATTGTTGTACATTGTTGATACCAATGAATTACCCGAGTCTATCCTTGATTTGCTTGTACAGTTTGCGGATAACACATCGGTGGTTCTCTCTGGTGCGGATCCAATGGAGGTCCAAGTGAGTACAGTTCTGACTGCACTGACCAGCTGGTTTTCCAGGCATGATCTCAAGCTGAATGATTCTAAGACTCAGCTACTCCAGTTTAACTACGCTAAGGATTTCAAGAGTATTGAATACCGATACAATGACGTTATAATACCAACTTTGCCTTCACTCAAGTTTCTTGGGATCTGTGTGGATCATCCGCTAAGCTGGGATGACCACGTTGATTATCTAGCTGAAGAAATGTATGCGTATGCATTGGAAGTGCTCGCAAGCCATGTTAGTAAAAAATCTGCTCTGATGGCATACAACGCATACATATGTAGTAGACTTCGATATGGAATTGTGATCTGGGGAAATTCGGCTTCTGGTGCTGCAGAAGAGATGCTTGAGGGTCTTGCTTCGACTGAGTCTTGTCGTGAGCATTTTATCATGACCTCAACCCTTACGATTATCTGCCTTTATATACAAGAATGTGTGTTGTTTGTTATTAAGAACTAAGAGCTTTTCGAGGAGAGAGGACATTTGAATCCCTATTGTGCAAGGAGAGGAAAAAGTATACAGCTGTCACAGATAAAACAAGCATTTCTCCAAAAGAATTGTACTTTTATGATCGCCAAGGTATATAATTATTTGCCTCAATATGTTAAGGAACGGCCTCTGAGCAAAATTAAGACTAGATTAAGAAAGCATCTCACTCAGAACCCATATTATAACCTGGGTGAATATTTCTGTGATCCTTTGAAACTGAAATCCTTTTTGTTCAAATGTGGATTGTTTTATATAGTATTGTACCTGTTTATGACATAAATTTTATTTACTGTGTTCATGTATTGTCTATAGTATTGTATTGGCAAGTTTTACAACTTATTGTTTCATGGAACAAATAAAGAGTATCTATCTATCTATCTATCTATCTATCTATCTACCTTTGGCCAACCGTTTGAGCTTGTCCCATTTTTTGTCGAGCTCCACTGGGGATTTCTAGTCTATTAGTTTTAATGCATCTTCTTCCGCAAGTAAAAAACGAAATTTCCAAATGTACCGTTCACCATCAAATTGTCTTGTATTACGTCGAGAATTATTTGCTTCCATAATCACTCAAGTTTATTAACCGGCACCGTACACAACGTATTTATTATTCTGGGCCCATAACCTATTGGATTTATAGGAAATGGGTGTTAAAAACACGATATTAGCTTAATACAAGCGGGAGCGCGATTTTTGTATTTCAAAATGAATTGAACAGAGTCGGTCAAAAGACTGACTAAAAACCTAAACTATACGATAATGCTGCTTTCTCTGAAACAGTTTTGTTTATTTATTTAATCATCAGTTTCCTATCCAGTGTAAAACGTCGACTCTGAATGAAACCCAATATTATTGTTTATTCGTTTTTGGATCTTGACCCACGGGATATATAAATCCAATAATAGGCAACCCGGAAAACCGTAAAGTATTGTAGGTATACTAGATGATGACTTTGTCGTTTACTGATACGTTTCGTTGTGTGTTTCTCAGTAATGATTTTCGCATTAAATTCTGAATAACATTACACTGCCAAATTATTACTCTATATGGTAATATCAGCTTCGGTGTTTTCAATTTTCTTAATTATCTAGTGAAAACGTTAATTGATAAAATATTGAATCTAGAACATTTTAGGGAAAGTATGGACAGCTTCTTACTCTGTTGGATTGTTGTCATATACCTATTCCTCAATTTTAATTTATTAGAAATAGAGATAACTAAATGACTCTTGAGATTCCAATGATAACAAGAGATTAATTTCAATCGAATAAAGTTATGTCACAAATCTGACAAAAATAAATAAAATTCAAATGTATTTAGCAAACAGCTGATTGACTTGTTTTATGTGCAAAATTCGTCATCATACAAGACCCTTCTATATTCTGAAAAACAATTTTTAATGAAATTACCTAATCTTTCATTAGATATATCATGTAAAAAAGTTTGAATAAAACCTCTCTCAACTTCTCTGAGAATATTAAACTCTGTAGAATTGACTGACCAATCAGCAAAATGTCTAAACCTCTATTTCCACGAGAGCATGAAAAGAAAATGTATTTTCAAATAGCGAATATTGTTAAAAAAACTCACTAAAACTCACCTCTATTAAAGCTTCGAAATCTTGTTCACTAATGAGATCATCATGATCATGGTCTAAAAGGGAAGTAAAGAAATGTGAAAATTTATTGCTTTGAACTGGTGTTAATTGATAACTAATTTTCTTCTCTGAAAGTTCCTGGGAATCTATACTGAAGCGATCCACCCATGTAGCTGTAAAAAGTATATTGTTATTCTTTCATCTATAAAATTTGAAACACTTACTCCAAATATGAACACTCCATCCACTGTCGCTTGGAATCTTTTCCTTTTCAACATGATTTTCGGCAATCTTCAAAGGTTCAATTTCTATTTCTGGTAACGTTCTCCATCTTTTCAAGAGATCTTTAGTTTTATCTTTTGTCTTATCACAAGCATGCTTCCAATTGGATATAATTTTATGAGGCACTTTTGCTGAGCCATCTACGTGGCCCTTCTGATTGTCAGCGTCTTGTTCTTCTTTAAAATGAATTGAATTCTTATCAGCTTTGAGACTACCACTACTTGAACCAAATTTCGTATGTAATACTATCCCACTATGGGAATCAGATTCTTTAAAACTGTCATCCCTGTTTGTACTCGATTTGCTGTGACCATCCATAGATGGATTTTCCATTTTTAATTACAGGAAATATTGAATAATTAATTAATCTATCATTTCATCGACCTATTCATACCATTCGGGAGTAGAAAATATTTCAGGTTATTTCTGACTTTTGTCATTGTTCTAATACTAATGTCAAATTGAACAAGAAATTGTAATTTGGCATTTTGATCTACGAGTTATTCAAACTATCCCTAGCGAACCCATTAACGGGTAATCCCCTTACTATAATAACAGCATTGAATTTTTGTGGCATACTGCGAAATTGGACCCCACATAAGGGGTATTGCTCAAGGTTTCCTGGTTATGAGGAAGAGCTCGTTTAGGAGGTCCCAGGCGTTTTTCATCAAATATAGATCTGGGTACTGTAGGGACGCGGATCTCTTGGAATTATTAATATGTGGAAACTTGAAGAAATATTACGTACTTGTGAAAAGAAAGAATTAAAATATACAATTTAACTTCAGTAGTACGTTTTCAAGAGTAGTTGAGATCCATAGTCACAGAATATCTTACTTTTAACTTCTTATTCTTAACTTAACTTACTCTTAAATACAATTAAGCTAATAAAACATTTGTTGTACATCCATTTTTCAACAGTTACCATATATATATACTAGTGTTCATTTCTAATTTAAGAAGTAATCATATCTTATAATCTATGTGAACTTGATGCAAGGCGTTCATGTGAAAATTCGAAAATCATGTATAATTAAGCTAGTAATCAATCACTGAAAAGAGATGTTACTTCTCTGTTTTCTGAAGCTTAAAGGAGCACTAATAACATATGCTTGTAATGTGTGTTGCATACCTAATATAAGGCATCCCTAAGGTTATAACAGTATTTTTTTGTTGATGAAAATTAAGAATTTCCTTTATCAAAAAGGGTTTGCACTTGAATTCATTTATTTATGACAATAGAATTTTAACGGCTATTTATTTTGATATATTGAGCTCTTTCTAAAAATTATGTTATGGTATAGTGGTGACTATATGTATCATACAGTTATAAGCAGCTATTTTGTTTATATTAAATGGTAATTTAATTCTTTTACGATCGTTAATGTGAACTATTTGAATCAATTTCATCCATACTTAAAATTATTTTGCTTTCTTCGATTTGTTATATTTCCGCTACGCCTATGATTATAACAATGCTGTTGTATCGTGGCGGCAACCCATGTTGTAAGATTCTCTCATACCTTGATGTTGATAGTTATGTCTGCGTCTGCGTTATTTCTATTGAACATAGTGAATCTTGAAGCGACGATTTACAAGGTTCCTAATTAATACCTGCTTGTATTCACTGAATATTTTATATTCCCTTGATGAATGAATTAATTTAAATGATTTGGTGCTTCCGGACGTGAGATGTTAAATAATTATGAATTCATTTAATAGTTTGTGAAAATTGTACAGTACAACTTCACTAGTCCGGACAGATATCGTTCTGGCGCATGCCATTATATACATGTTCTTTGCTTAATTCCATCTGTTCAACAATCGATAGAAATTTTTCCTTGAATGGTATCACAGCGGAAACATCACTGTTTTTCACCACAAAACTTCAAGAAACGAATTCTATGTCTAAGCTTGAATTTATCTAACCATCCCGAACTTGCCAGAAAACCTTTTTTTTTAGTGATTTGTTCATAAAACTGTTTGGCTTTTGCTCTGAATATTTCTGACGAAATTGGTTGTGTTGTTGAAGAAACCAGTTATACAATGCGATTTCAACATCAGGATTCTAAGCTTCTCTAATAATTTTTCTTTTTCCTACAAAAATACCTTGGATAGAATAAATTCGAGAAAAGTTTAAAATAATATTTCTACTAGGGATGCACCGAGGGCCCGGTTCGGCCAGCCAAGCTCTCGGCCGTGATACTCAGCATGCAGTAATTTTGTTTGGCCGACAGCTCGGTACTCCGCTTTTTGTGAAAACCCTTGCTCGGTGCATCCCTAATTCCTACCTGATCTCAGTCTCGACTTGAGTCTGCGGATGGTTCGCTGTTACATCTTTCCCATTGTGCTGTATGGAGTAGAAGGCTGGTCTATAACTCAATGTCTTGAGAATAAAATAGCTGCATTTGAGACTTTCAATCACTGAGCGAGATCTATACTTTGTTTTTAAAACAGATACTGTAGAAAAACCAGTTTCACATAGGTTATATGTTACAAATGGCAATAAAATTTCTAAAGATTTGTTTGTCAAAGTAGGAAAATCGTCCTTTACTCGTTGCCAAAACGTAACAATATTATTTTCGTCTTGAAACATGCTTTAATGTTCTATCACTAGATAAGTCAATTATCATTTCTTGGTCTGCTGTCGTAATGCCAAAATCATCATATTTTTCAATCACAAACGGGTTTCTAATCCATTCATATTTGGACATATCAAGATCTTCAAAGCAAAACGAGACTTGTCAAATGATTATTAATGAGAACTTTACTTTCTTCTATTTCATCAGCAAGACAGGTAAAAGTGGGAAACAGTATTGTTTCTAAAACTTATTATCCACTGTTCTAATTTTTTCATAAATGCAGAAACCTTGTAATTCTGCGTAAAGCATGAATTTTACACCTATTCGACTTTTTGGTTCATTTGTACATTCTGAAGACAGTTTGACATGAGCATTCATGTAACTGATATTGTGTAACCCATGGGTGCTCAAAGGGTAGGTCGCGGATGCTTTTTGAGTAACTAGGTAACTAAACTACAAAATTTATTACGTAATAAAATGACACTCTGCTAGCGGCAAAAAACGAAAAGTAAGTGATTTGATATCTGGTTTAAAAAAGAACAAACTATGTTCACAAGACCAGCCAAACAATCAAAAGCTGCTACGGTCGCGTCATTTAAAATATCTTATATATTGGTGAAACACAAAAAACCATTCGAAGATGGATCGGTTGTGAAGGAAGCAACCTCCAACAATTAATAGATAAACCTACTCGATATCGACTCAACCAAATCCCAAGAACTTTGGATCTTATCCATGTCAATGATAGAAACTTGTTTTCTTCACTAAAATATCAGCCAGCAGTTGGAAATCGGATCATGTAGTTCTCAATATGAATATGCAGTTTTATGAAACCCCTAACTACTCCAAAAATGCGAAAAAGATAGAAATTACTAATTATCAGAGAGTCAGTGAGGCTTTGCAGTTAGTGGATTGGAATGTGCTGTGGAATCCAGACGATGTCAACGACATGTGGGACAAATTTTGTGCTACTGTCAAATTTCATGTCGCCCAAAACATATCTTCAAAATTTATACGTCAGAGTCCTACCAAACCCTGGATTGATGATGGCATCATCCGAATGATTCGCTATAAAAAGTCTCTGTGGCAAAGATATATCAGAAATAGACGCGATACTGATTTCCAAGATCATCGACAATTTTCCAACCGTCTGTCAGTATGTATATCCCTTGCTAAGAAGAATTTTGAGAAAAAGATCTCTTCCAGTAAGGATAAAAAGAAAATTTTCAAGTACATTCATAGCACTCTCAACACCAAAGTATCTATTTCTTCAGTTCGAGACAACGTTGGGAATTTATCCACTGATAATAAGACATCTGCCAGTATTTTCGTTGATACTTTCTCCAAAGCTTTCTCTAGAGAACCTGCAGGCCCTCTGCCAAAGATCTCCACCAGAAGAAACGAAAATACTATAAGTGATGTAACCATATTTCCAGAACTCGCGGAAGCGGCCATCAAGGAACTGAAATCAAATTCGTCTCCTGGACTAGATGAAATATCCGTCAAATTAACATCATTTAAATCGCATTCACTTTCAAGCTGTTGGACAAAGCTATCTGTGACTCCTGTATTTAAAAAAGGCGACAAATGCTCCTCAGACAATTATAGACCAATTTCAATAACTTCTGTTGCTGTCAAAATTATGGAAAGGATAGTTGTCAACACTCTGCTGCCGTCTACTTGGACTTCTCTAGAGCTTTGATCGTGTTCCTCTAAGAAGACTTCTCCACAAACTTCAGCATGTTGGTACTCGAGGAGATTTGCCAATGTGGATCAAAGGATTTCTTCCAGGAAGAGAATTTTCAGTTAAGGTTGGTGGTGAAAGATCTGTATTCGCTTCTGTAGGAAGTGGGGTCCCCCAAGACGCAGTGCTGGGCCTCCTAATGTTTCTGCTCTACATTTATGATTTGCCTTCTTCTTTGAAATCTGCCTGATTCTCATATGCTGATGATACAAAACTTTTCAATTGTCCCATCTTGCATCACATCACCCTACAGAATGACTTGAACATTATTACTAGTTGGTGCGGAGACTGGTTCCTGCCACTAAACACCGAAAAGTGTAAGGTTCTCCACTTGGGAAAAATAATCCTCATTTGGTGTATTTCGTTAATGGTCACCAAATAGAAAGTGTAGAAATGCACAAAAATCTTGGAGTAATTGTATCGGCAGATTTATCCTGGAGCCATCATGTTATGCACTGTTCTAATAAGGCCAAAAGTACACTTTATTTACTTCAAAGATCTTTTCATGGATGTGATTCCTCTACTACTGCAGAACTATACAAGACCTACGTCCGCCCAAGTTTGGAGTTCTCTGGTTCAGTATTGCACCCTTGGCTAACTAAAGACGTGAAGCTTTTATAATCCATTCAGAGAAGGGTCACTAGGATGTTGTATGGTTTGGTACGCCCCAGCTATGAGGGGCGCTTGTCGATTATGAAGATTCTCACATTCATTCATAGGCAACTAAGAGGAGATCTGATAGTCGTCTACAACATTATGCATGGCCTATTCAACAGTAACTTAAGTGACCTATTCGAACTTAATATGAATTACTTACGTGGACATCAGTTTAAGTTAGTACGTGAACGGTTCCGAACGGCATCTCATGAGCACTTCATTTCGAATAGGACCTTCAGTGTTTGGAACCGTCTAACGAATAGTGTACTTAGATTTGCATCAGTGAATGCCTTTAAGAATTCTTTGGGCAATTGGTTCACTAATAATGGAGTTGCTTAGTTTATTTCGAATCAGCCAATAATTATTTCAGATTATTTTCTTTAGCTTTTAGTTTTAGTTATCTTCAAGTATTGATTCTCATTTTGTCATTTCACTTTTATTTTTGTCACTGAATATTTAGTGTACTATTTGAGTTTATAGATTCCAAAATCTCAACTCTTTATGAAACTTAATAATAATAATAATAACCACAGGGGTCACAAATAAACATGCTGACAAAACAAACTGAAAGACAGCCTCAATGGTCCTTACAGTGAAAAGGGTTCGATGGGCAGTAAATACCTTTCAACCATACAAAGCACCAGGAGTAGATGGTATATACACTGGACAATTTTAGTTTTTAGTTATCTTTAAGTATTGATTCTCATTTTGTCATTTCACTTTCATTTTTGTCACTGAATATTTACTGTACTATTTGAGTTTATAGATTTCAAAATCTCAACTCTTTATGAAACTTAATAATAATCAATAAACTCGCAATTTTGAATGACTATGAGCTTTTACATTGATATTATAGAGAACCTAACTAAACCTAACCTAAACCCTGACTAAGATAATGTATATTGTGCGGAAAGCTAATATCTATATATGCTACGGTACACCCTACCTAGGTAGGTAGGTAGGTAGGGTGTATCGTGTATGTACGACAACCCTGCATCACACATACTTGCAGCCTCTCAGAGGCGATCGTAAGTAGTCTAATAAAAGAGATGTTTTAACTAGTTTATCGTTGGACATTCACACTGCTGGCTGGCGAGGAATCGTTTCACTGCTTGTTGTTTGTCTTTAATCGACAAAACATATGACAAAAGTACTACTCGCTCACCACTATGAAACCCTAAAACTCGCTTATAATCGAGCTTGCTAGTTTGTTTCCACATTCTAGCCCTACTTATCACACGTCCATCGTTCTCGGTTGCACAACTGCCTAATAATTATAGTGTAACATTACAAAACAAACATTTTAATCAACGATTGTAGACAATTGACGTGATCCACGGTTTTATTTTAGTCTAGTCTATGCATATGTTTATAATTCCCACGACTGTATCTATTTTATTATTTTTGGTTTTAGTACATTTATCTTAAACAGTGCAATGTATGTTTAACATAAAACCGTTTAACTTAAAAGTTTTTTACCTATTTTTTATCCACCCTAATGCCATACAGTTCTCGGCGCGTTTTAACCTTTCACCTTAACTTGGGTGGTGTACCGCAAACGACGTATCATTTTTAGCCACCCTAACGCCACACAGTCCTCAACACGATACAAAATCTTGACTTGGGTGGTGAATTCAGGCTGGATACATTGTATTCTACTGGTTGAGCACTTTCATTTGATACCCATATTGATAGGATTGATAAAACCTACGTTATCCGCCATTTTGTAGCGGCCGCCATCTTGGATTTCAATTTTTTATAGTATATTGTATTCTGATTGTTGAGCCCTTTCATTTGATACCCATATTGATGGGATTGATAAAAGCTATGTTATCCGCCATTTTGTAGCGACCGCCATCTTGGATTTCAATTTTTTATAGTATATTGTATTCTGCTTGTTGAGCCCTTTCATTTGATACCCATATTGATGGGATTAATAAAACATAAATTATCCGCCATTTTGTAGCGGCGGCCATCTTGTATTTATAATGATAATGAATAAATATAATTGTATTGTCACCAAAATCCAAAGTGTATACAAAATTTCAGATTAATCGGTTGACAGGAAGAGGGTGAAATTTGAATTACTAAATTTGACCCAAGAATAAATAAAACAAACGGGGTGAGCTAAATAAAACCGTTTAAAAACATTGAGGTAGATTTCTGGTGTAACCTTATTCCGAAATTTGAGGTAAATATCTCAAAAATTGCATGAGTTAAAGAAGAAAAATACACAGTGTATCGAAGCATTTGTTGACTTAACTTTATTAGAAACTTAAGTCATAAAATTATGATATTTAGGAACATTTGAATTTATATGTATGAGAACAAAACTTGGTGGAGCAGTTTATGTCAGGTAAAATATAAAAATCAGCGAGTGTCTTCAGAAAGCAGTGCGAGGTTACGTAGTAAGAAACGATGGGTACGCTTATGATGATATCGAACATCGCTGACCACTAATACCTGTCATACCACACAAATAAACAGAGGGGAAGGAAGGGGCAGGCCTGAGCACCGGCACCTTGCAATACCAGTGCACCAGTGCCACTACTGGTACCACTACTTCCCTCGCAGTCAACCGCTTTATTTACAATCCCACATTCTAGTCACTGTCGCGATCCCGAACAAGTCGGTGATGTATCGCTAGCTAGCGAGTTTTCAGTTGGTGTGCCGTGCAAAACGAAGTTCGCGAATCCGAAAATGTCTGACTCGAATCTCTATCCGAAGGCCCGTTTGTGCATCATAAAGAAATGGGAGAACTTCGACGGCTACGGATTTAATCTGCATGCTGAAAAAGGCAAACCGGGTCAATACATTGGGAAAGTCGACCAGGGATCGCCAGCGGAAGCAGCCGGTCTTCGTCAAGGTAATCGAATATTAG
Organism: Cryptolaemus montrouzieri; assembly: GCA_013387265.2. Taxonomy (NCBI): domain Eukaryota; kingdom Metazoa; phylum Arthropoda; class Insecta; order Coleoptera; family Coccinellidae; genus Cryptolaemus; species Cryptolaemus montrouzieri. Next base: position 5,841,636 of record JABFTP020000186.1, read on the forward strand.
AAGTAAATGGCGAAAGCATATCTCACAAAACCCACAAACAAGTCGTTGAGCTCATTAAAAGTCAACCAGAGGAGACCCAGCTGCTCGTTGTGGATGTTGATGAGTCTGACACCATAATTCCGACTGATTCTGCCAAGGTCGAGAAAAAACCCAACAACGATACTAAAGTGGAAGAAAACGGCGTTCTGAATCTTAATATGACGGCAGCAGAACTTCGCGCCAAATTGGCCGCCAAGAAGCGTTTTGATCCTAAGAAAGAATCCATGGACTTCCAACAGAAGTTTGATATAGTGCAAAAACTTTGATGAAACTGAACACGTGCTGGTGTTTATATTTGTAAATAATGCAGAATATAACTTTGTTTAAATTTGTTTAGATAATAGGCGTTGTGAATAGCATGTATCTAGTGACCTTGCCGCGAAGGTATTGAAATTCTCATTAAATAGTGTTATTAGTGGCAGGTATCATTTTTATGACGTGGTGGCGCACCTCTCTTTGCATTGAATCTAAAAATTGCCATGTGAAAAACCTTGTTGAAATTTTAAATATAGATCTTCAATTATTCAACTGTTTCAGTTCACGCACCTCAAAATTTATGCCATCTGTAACCAACGTGGAAGAAACAATCATATTGAATAGTAAAAAACATTCTTTCTGCTTTAAAAAACTCACTTGATTATTTCTTACTATCACACTAACAAAAATAATAATAAAAGCTGTTTCGAAAATGCTAGAAAATATACTGGGTGATTCACCAGTGGCGCGGTGCTCTGTAGCTCATACACTCTTGAAGATTCCATTTTTGTTCGAACGGTATTGTATTTAGAAAGTAAAAATCTACTTCAGCAATTTATTTTGAAGTAAACAGGATGTCCCAATTTTCTATAAAAAAAATCTTGGCAGTTTTTTCAGATTGAAATACCACTTTTTTGTTGAAGATTCAAGAGCGTCCTAAACTATGCTGTAATGTCTTTAAGTAATAAGTTTTTTTGGTGAGTAGTTTCGTCACAATATTTTTTTTTCCGTAAAAATTCATGAAAATAGGCTCTCACATCATCGCATGCTCTTTTTTCCTTTCGTTTTCTTATTGCCCAAGGATAGCTTTATTGATGAATTGAAATAAACTATCTTCATTTTATATAGAAGTGACTCAAAAAAATTATTGAATATTGTAATTTTAAAAATATCATATCTTGATTTTTTCATATTATTTATTATTCATGTCAACGCATAAAATATTGTGCCATATTTTTGCAGAAGTAACCTTATCCTTGTTTTTCTCTGAGGACCTACAGTTTATAGTGGACTCCGAACCACTCACCTAGACCGTGCAGTGATAACTGCCACCTCTGAGGATTACAAGTTATCTGGCCTTCGGAGGTTATGGACTCAACCTATCGGTTATGTATCCAGTCTCAATGTGATTTTCATATACATACGTGGGACAAACACACCAACATTCATACTATATCCATATCTTACCTGGGATTCGAACCCGGGCCCTCGGCGTGGGAGTCAGTACTTCTACTGACTTACCCACGGAGGGAGATTAACCTTATCCTTATCTTCGACCATTTTCGAAATAAAAAAAAATAAACTAGAATAATGAAATCAGAGGTTGCGAAAGAAGAGTTTATTAGTACTTTATCAAAGAAATGGAGATATTTTAAGGTAGTCTTATATGAAATACGTAATAGAGATGATCTACAAGGTGTTGAACTATTTCAATAAGTGTTCGAAATGTTGCCTGTTTTTTGTAGACACAACTCAATCCTTTTGAGGAAAGACAGTTGCGGATTAACTGACTGAAAGGCGTCGACTATTCTCTGTCTCATATCCAACTCTGTTGTAGAAGGAATCTGGTAAACGATGCCCTTAATATAACTCCACAAGAAAAAATCTAGACTTATATAAGGTCCGGAGACCTAGCTGGCCATCTAACAGGACCACCCTATCCATTTGTTTGGAAATACATGATTCGAATGCTCCCTAACCTGATATGAGTAATGTGACGGTGCTTCATCCTGTTGAAACCACAAATCATGTCTTATATGCTCTGGTACATCGGCAACTAACATTGGTAGATGATTTTGCAGAAATTCTGAATACATTTTACTACTGAGGTACCCGTCGAAAAAGTGCGGCCCAATTAGATATCCATCTACTATAGCGGTCCATACATTCAAGGACCAACGATGCTGGTGATCTATTTGTCTCATGAAGTGTGGATTTTCTGTGGCGTAATAATGAAAGTTGTGCCTGTTAACAGACCATTCTTGTGGAAAGTTGTCTCGTCCGAAATTTGGATTTTCCGCTACTTTGTCAGTTGCCCAATTGCAAAAATCGATTCGATTTTCATAGTCTTGATTGTTCAGTTCCTGTTGCAGCTGTACATGATATGCATGAAATATATTCACTTTCAAGATTCTCTGGACGGAAATTTGACTTATATCTGTTAACTGAGAAATCTCTCTTTGACTTTTATATGGGTCCTCTGTCACTGTCAACAAAACTGATAACTGGTTGTCTTCAGCTGTAGCAGTTTTTGGTTTTTCAGATTTTTTGTAAGCGATATTACCCGTTTCGATAAATCTAATTAGAAGTTTTTCAAAGCATCATCAATAAATTGCTGAAGTAGATTCTTACTGTCTAAATACAATACAGTTCGAACAAAAATGAAATCTTCAAGAGAGTACGAGTTACAGAGCACCGCGCCACCTATGAATCACCCAGTATAATTAATTTCCATATTCTGGATATAGTTGAGATGAATCACAAAAATCTCTTCATCGATTTTGAGAATTGAGAACCTAAAATGTTTACGTATTCTAAGAAACTCGGTAATGGTTTTGAAAAATGTTTTTCATAATTTAAAAGATGTCAAATTAATTCTATTGGCCACAAGTTGTACATTTGGTTGTATTTATTCCATACTATTACATTAACAGGAATTATAATGTGTGTTCTTTACCAAAATTTTGGAAAATGATGACTCTTTCAGATAATGAGATACGTTTTCAGCAAGATGGTGCTTCTGCACATTTCAATGTTCTTATGCGACAATATTTGGATGCTAATTTCCCAGGTCGGTGGATTGGTGGAAGAGAAACAGTTGAGTGGCCAGCCAGGTCATCTGATTTGAATCCTTTAGATTTCTTCTTATGGGGTTATCTTAGATCGAGAGTTTAAGCTACACAACTGTGAGCTGCCTGTATGCTATTAAAGATACTTTTTTTGAATAGAGAGTTAAAAGACCTTTTCAAAGATATACTCGATCTACTTTCCCTATAACGAATTTCGACTTGGTGGTCTCAGCTTTACGCCAAAATCAGTCCACCTTGAGATAGAGGGAGTGGCAAATACTAGTCGGAACACAGTGATTCCCAATGACAGTTTGAATCATTAGAAGAGCAATTAAAAAAAATTAAAATAAATCAGTAAACATTCTTGACGAGAATACATTTCTATTTACGATAGTGAATTCAGTTCACGGTTGTTGAACAAAAAATTAGCTACACTTTCAATCTAAGACAATGAAAACGCTTACAACATATGAAGCAGTATTTATACATGCTCGATTTGATTTCATACGTATTAGGGTTAAATCGATTTTCTCATTGAAAAACTACAATATCTAGAATGAACATGGTGGCATTTGTTGATTGAAGTTGTTACAAAAATACTCGATATAACGATCTTGTTTTTAACGTAATTTGAAACAAAAAAAGCGATGAAAAATGTACTAAGAACAGAATTGAACTTAACTTTTGACTACATTGTGGTGGTTCCTGTGAATGCCATACACATTCATCATATACAAAGTGTTAAATTTTTTGCTGACGTAATATCTTTGACAGTCAACGAATCAACAAGTAAATCCTATAAGAAAGTGAAAAATAAAATAAAATCTGTTCGAGTGTTTGTTTTAAAACCTTAAGATTCATACTATACTTTTTCCACACTGTATATCTAATTAATACAAACTCAGCAATGTCTTTAAAATTAGCATCGTTAACGACAAAAATACAGAATTAGAAACACAATTGTTAATTTTAAAGATTGTCTAATATCCAAGTTAACAAGTACCACTGAAGTCGACTTATTAATAGTAGTCTGATCTAATATAAGAGTTATGTATATATCTTCTCTCTTAATTTTTTCGTGCACTATTTTTAATATTTCAATTTATCAAAAGCGATAATAATCATTCCGTTTCAGCTGTGAAATTATCATCGTAGATATAATTGTTGTTGATCTTCGATCAATCAATCTTATATTTATGCAAACCATCATTGATTAAATGATTAATTTGGATTGCAATGTTGTTTCAAAGCAATAATACAGGTGTTCTTAAATATCATGTACTCAAGGTGTGATTTTGTTTAATTTTATGCTTAAAGTTTCTACAAGGTAACAATCTAACCGTTCAAAATTTTTAGGAAAATTATATCAGATTAAAGTACTCTGTGAATCTGGAAATTCTCAATTAAATATCCCGCGTATTTTGTATGTATTGTATATACATTTCAGAACGATAGCATTATTAGTTCTACATAAACGTCTAAGAGTTGAGTTTAACTCAACTTGGGATACCCTGTATACAGTTGGAGTACAGGGGATAGGGTGAGCATGAGTTATATCAAACATTTTTTTTGGCACTGTAATAGTTTTGAAAATATCTTGGATGGAAAGTTTCAAAAAATCACCGCAAATAAAAAAGAATTGAGAATGAATTACAATTGCAAATGTCATCAACATTTTATCTCAGAATTTGTTTAACCTAACGTGGTGTTAATTGATAGCGAATAGATCGAAAAGCCTTCAGTTTCAGGAAATAATTTACTAAGACACAATCCATTCATCGAAAGATTTCTCATCAACATAATTACATCGTAATTATCTAATGTATGCCATGCAAGTGTTTTCCCATTCAATCAAAGTTTTGTGAATATTCATTTTGTGTTACTCGATCTTGAATGACTTAATGGTGTTAATGAAAATAATAATATAACTACTGTTTATAAAAACCAAGTTTATTTTCATTAAAATGAGGATGAAATAGTGTAGTTTGAATAGAAATTATGTAGATAATTTTGTTAGGCTTGGGGATGTGTTAATTTTGAAGGAATACAAGGCAGAAAACGTTGCTTGTTATATTTCTCAAAAATATTCATTTATTCATCTAATTTTTTGTCTCCTTCAGAATGATTGCTCTCAGATATAATACAGGCTTTTTACAATGTTATCAGCTCTTGAGCTGTAAGAAATCTTCGCTACTACAAGATTTAGGACGAAATATACGAAAAAATTGCATCAACCAAGTGATATGCCGACATCCTCTGCAACTTTTCAATAGAAAAGTTGCTGAGGCACTATTGTGACTGGATTTTTTCATTGCTCCAACGTTTCTTGACTGAATTGAAAAGATTAAGTTATGCTGACGAATTCAGCTCTAATTGACTATTAAGGATATTTCCGTTTATATCCACTGCTTCCAATAGATCTCGTAGGAGGTGCAGGAAGCAGATTTATCATTATTATCCTCTTAGACGTAAAGAACGCCTTCAACACAGCAAGGTGGCCTTGCATATTAGACACGATGGGGGACATGGGGATTACAGACTATCTTACGAAGATCGTACAGGCGTACATCAGTGATAGAAGGTTGGTTATCGGGAGATTAACGCATAAGTTTTGTATGGGGGTGCCGCAGGGCTCGGTGCTGGGCCCAACACTATGGAATATAATGTACGATGGAGTTCTGCGCCTGCAGCTGTAGGCGCTCACCCCTGGAGGGGAGTGAGCATAATCTTATGTTCGTAGTCAAAAACGGAGTCATGTTGGATAAACAGATAACAATGGGTAAGCAGGTGGAACAGGCTGCCAAGAATATGAAAAATAAGACAGCAGTGTTAACGAAACTTATGCCGACCACTAGGGGATCAACATGGCTGGCTAGGCAGCTCCTGTGCTCCGTTGCCCATAGCGTTGGACTCTACGGAGATGATCGCTGCTCAGAGGAGCATTCTGCTCAGGGTGTGTTGCGCATACAGAACGGTTTCAGTGGAAGCCGTATAGCTAATCTCGGGTAGACTATCCGTGGATCTTCTCGCGGAAGAGTTGAGGAGACTGTTCCATAGCAGAGTGGGGCACAGGGCCGGAGTTAGGAAGCAGTCCAGGGCAAGAATGAAGATCAAGTGGCAAGATAGATGGTGTAATCAGGGAGTGTTCGGCGAATGGACTCGCTAATCACTGTCAAATGTGAATGACTGGGTGCAGTGTAAGAACAAATATACCGGGCACAGGGAAATAATTGGAAAAACCGAGAGCAACCTGTGTACGGTCTGTGGGGTTTGGGACACTGTCTAGCATATGATAGTCGATTGCGTACGGTGAGAAACACAGAGAGGAAAGCTTAGATGTGTGTTTGGGCGGAACCTGAATTGTGCGGAGATCATACGGTCGATGTGTAATAACCGGAAAACCTAGAAGGAAGGATTAAAGATACTGACTGGAATCATGGAATCAAAGGAGAGGGAGGACAGGCTGTCTCATTCAACACAAATAGAAGTGTGAGGCTTGAATGAGGTGTAAGAAGTAGAAATGAAAATCCAGAACTGCACCGAAGGTAAGACCGTTCCGGTAGTTTTCTGAGAGGTGACGGAGGGTAGTTTTTTAGTGGGTTGGCAATAGCCATCCCCACATAACCACACGAACAACTAGTGGTATCTGTATGCAGATTAAACTCCCACAAAAGAAAGGTTCAGTTTCAATCTATTATTTTCATTATATGAAATATCGAGATTATTATTGAAATATGATTTTCTTCTTGTAGATGATATGAATGGTGAGAATCTGATTTTGTTTGTCAAAACTATAGTTAATCATTTGATTAACCAAGCTGTATATATTTTGAATATTATCTAAGGGTTTTGGAAATTTCGAAGGATTGTTAGAAGTGATCGTTTTTGAGTTATATTTTAAGAAAGAAATAAACAAAAGAAAATAAGAGACTCTTTCCGCATGTAGTAAAAATATTGAAAATTGTTTTCTCACGGAGTAGGTGTTTTTTCTCGACCCCAGTAGCTTGTATTACCTCCTCTTGCCCTGATACAAGCCTGAATCCGCCTAGGTATGGATTGGATTAGCTTTTCGACCTCCTCTGGCGTGATCTTCTGCCAGCACTGGGTCCACGTAATTTCTAGCCGTTACACTTGCAGGAAACGAAATCAAATCTGTTTTGCCGCCTGCATAATGCTACCCCAAAACATCACACTGCCCCCTTGGTATTTCGGAATTTGTCTTGCTGCTCGGAGTCTAGCTTGTCTTCCACGACCCCTTAAAACCTGAATCCGGCGGTCATCTGATCGAAAAAGAACATTTCGCCAATTACCAATATTCCAATTTGGTAATTTTTTTTGTTTACGAAGGTATAGGTACGTATAGGCAGATTTCTTCAAGATAAAAATTTTTATTTGAAAATATTTGCTCAATGACACAAAGTACTCGATAGTAAAGACCCAAGGCTAAGGCAAACCGTTATCACAAAGAAAAAGGACAGTTACATACTTAAAGATCAACTCTTCGCGCTTTTCTCATTGCAAAGTTCTCGATTACATTGCCATACTACAGGAGACTTGCTGTGGCGCGTTCAATCGACAAAAACGGCCAGATAATCTTTCTTGGCCCATGATCTCTCGCAGGAAGCAACAGTCACTGGTACAATAAAAAATATCATTAAAGCGTCTACTACATAGAGAAACATTTTCTTTAAATTCAGTTCCACTTTACCTTTGAGAAGACCCATACTTGACGACATTCACATTCATCAAATAATGTAGTCGCTTCAACTTACTCTTCAAAGTTTCTATTTCGGTCCAAAATTCTGTAGCATTTATATTTACAGAATATTTGATACTCAAATCAGCTGCATGTTTTTTTAGTTCTCCAACCGAATATGTAGTTATGTGTTTTACGGTCAAAAACCGAGAGAGTGGTTTCGTAGTTTTTCGAATCGCTATTTTAATTCAGAAATTATTGTATCTATTGCTTCATTCATATGAGTTTTGAAACTTTGTTGCTGAGTAATGTGGTAGCCGACGTCTGAACTTTCACTTAAATCGTTTCTTTTTACTCCCCTTCGTTTCTTTTCAGGAAAATTGTCTTCAATGTCACAGTGTTCACAAATTCTTTTTGCCTTTTTGAAAACAATGTCTACAGTCTCGCGAATATTCTGAAACTGGCTTGTTAATCCCTTAAATAATTCAGAAGCTTTATTGATAGTTATGGTTATGGACTGTAAAGCTACATTCAATTTGTCAACAGATTCCGAAATTTGATCCCAAATTTGCAGAGTACCTATAAATTTATAATTAATTAGGTCCATTACGCTTTTAGCTGTAGCGATTGTTTCCGCATTATAATCTTTCGTAGTTAGAATCTTTTTCACACACCAGACTTGGGGTATCTGTATCGATTCCATACATAAGTCACCACAACACGTTAGGCACTAGTGTGAACGTTACCATACCATGTATGAAACCGATATCGTTCTGACGCGTCACGTCACGACACATCAGACAAATATAAATTCAGCTTTACAAGTGTTGCTGTTTCAAGATCGTTTGAAAAATGCCATATAGATATAGATAGCACAGTAGGGTGTATCTACACCATATTCGCAATAAAAAAGAATGTACCTACTAACTACCATGTAGGAAACAAAACTGGAAACTGGTCTGGTCGCCCTAGTTACGGCACTGCCTCTGGACATTGGTCAATCCAACGTAAGGTATTTTCAATTATGATTACAGGCTTTTTTTTAATTTTGAAATTCATAGTTTCAAATCTCAGTGACGACAGAGTACAATATCCCGAACATGTGGTGATAATTCAACATTTCTTATCATACTATCCAGTTTATTTACAACTTTATTCTTCACAAGTAGTCAAAGATCCATGGTTAAAACAATCAATAATGTAAAATACCGAGTGATTCCATATAAATTTGGTTGTGTGTAAATAAAGCATCAATATTACTCAAAAAATAATAAAGACGCCCACGTGTAAAATTAAATTGTCTGTCTTGTTATCTTGAAAGTAAAAACACCAAACCTTTAACTGAAGGTGAAAATAATTAGACATATCAGTGATATTGGAAAAAATACCCAGACGAATTGAAAATTTCAGACAAAAGCATGCCTGAAAAACAATATCTCTAATAATCAACGGAATATTATTATCACAAAGAAACTTGAACAAATTTTTTCGATAACGTGTTGAAATATGTTGCTTTAGCACTATCTCGAATGATTTTTAACATATGGTTGAGAAAAATTGATGTATAAAATGCCAGAAATATAAAATGACGTAACATATGATTGAATTCAAACTAAAAGAACGATATACCAAGCCTTTAACATTGAAAAAGGTGATTCATTGCAGATGATATCCGAATAATATACGTTTCCTGTCTGTAGTATTATCATTTTGACTGAACGAATAAGGAAATATATAGCCGACATTTATATGATATTAATGGCAATAAATTCTAGTACATCATGAGGTCGAACAATGCCGCTTTATCATTTTTGTGGATGATTTGAAAGGAATCAAACCATATCGAAATCGACACTTTAAATTAATTGAAACATGTAAATATAAATACAGTGTGCTTCTTCGAAAATTTGCCAGCTCTTCGATCTCAAGGTGAACTGATTTTGATCAGCTGAGATACGTGAGAATGAAATACTAATTTTGAATTGAAAAGTAAAGTAAATTTATTCAAAGTATTGATCATTACTTTTCACACATTTTGACCACCTTTCTGGCAATTTGTAGATACAATGCCAATAGAAATGTTCGTATCTTGAAGCAAAACAATCAGACACCCAATTTTGGACTTGCTGCTCAGCCAATGCATGAAAACAAATGGGGCCAAGTCTGGTGAATATGGTGGGGTAGCAGCTCTCAGCCAAGTACCTTGATTGTATCCGGAACCGATTTTGCCGTGCAGGTGGATTGTCGTGTAACAAAACCACTTTGCCGTATCTTCTGGTCGATTCAGGGCGTTTTTCGATCAATTTTCTTCAAATGGACAAAAAAAATTAATGACTGAAAGGTTATTGAATATGTTTGACAGATGTCATGCCAATCAAACATTGGTTCTCTACCAACACATTTGTATCTTTACGCTCACTTCATACCGCTACACCTTGTAAGATGATCCCATAAGAAGAAATCTAAAGGACTCACATCAGGTGACCTGGCTACCCACTCACCAGTTCCTCTTCTGCCAATCCACCGCGACCTTGGAAATTTGCAGTTGAGTTTGTAGTTTCTTCTTTATTTGTTCGATATCATTATTTGTTATTATCGTTGCCTCCGTTTTTTAATGACTCAAGACTACTATAAGCGTGGTGACGAGACCCGAGGAATGTTCAGTTCCACAATTCCCCCTCTACCCTTCCAACAAAAATGCCTCCATTTATGGTATAAAGCTAGCAGGCAGAAACGATATCTGTGGAGCAGATTCATAAGATCCAGAGCCGAGGAAGAATACAATATCAAATGGAACTTCTCAAAACAGCTCAGCCAAGACATTTCCGCGTCTAGACAAAACTATGAACGAAATCTTTGTGATTTTGGAATATGTAAGAAGCTATATAAGTATATTCGTTCTCATTTCAAGTCAAGTTCAACGCCCTTAGTGAGGGACAAATTTGGAAATTTTGCAAATAACTCAACAGAATCAACAAAGATACAACAAACATTGATGTTTATCAATATCTAAAATCATTACATTTTCTTGAGAATTAAAATCTAGGAAATATTGAGGACAAGAAACGATACTTGAGAATGATAGCAGAGAATTAGAATTGAAGTTTGAAAACTTAATTTAATTATAAGCATTCTTTAATTTTCTTTGAAAAACAAACGTTTGTGGTGTTTGGAATGGTATTGAAAATGAAAAGACTTTTCCAAAGATATGTCCCTCGATTCACTTTCCCTTAGGAGCTGCTGAGGGTAGGTTCATTTCATATTCTCTGAACCAACTCAGAAATTCATTTCCCTCCAATCAGAAACTGACGTGTTTCAGCCTTTTCCGCTACAATCACTCTTTTTTGACATAGAGGGGATAGAAAATTTTCGTTGAAATACAAAGTTTAGTTGTTTTTGGACTTTCTGTGTGATATTAAATGTTCATGACGATACTATTTATGAATAGAGATCTAAAATACCTTATGCCACTTTCTGTTTATGTTATTTTTATGTTACAATAACAAATGTTATTTTATGAATGTAAATAAGCCTAATCGGTATTTTTCCATTTGTTTATTACAGTATTTTTTATCTTTTGGCCAGACAGATCATTGATGTTGGAAAATTGTTGAATCAAACTAGAGGAATTCAAACAGAGAAAGAAACCACACAGATGTTAAAATATTTTGGTGTGCATATATATATATATATATATATATATATATATATATATATATATATATATATATATATATATATATATATATATATATATATATACAGTGTTTCGAATAAGATGTCATAAATGAAGGATGCGAATCCTGAATGATTTGAGCAAGAAAGTTCGAAGAACCAATGGTCAAAAATGCTTCGTTGCCGAGATACAGGGTGTTAAAGTTGAGAAAATTTTCGATTTTCTCTCGATAAAACCTAGACTTCTCAAGATTTCGGGCTCAAATTTTCCACATAAGCTATTAAACACAATCTGAATCACCAGGTGAGGCCAAATTTTGGAACAGTATACAGGGTGATACTTTTCATGGGCCATAATCCATTTTACCCTCGGAACTTTTTTTGGTACGCCACTGGCACTAACAAAAATAAAATCGAATAGATCATTCAATTTGAAATTTTTTGACTCTTGCATTTTGATCGTAACTATCACCGTTTCTGAGATATTAATAATTGAAAATAATCCAATAGTTTTCCCATATCGAACCATGGAGATATTATCTTAATAACTGATGCAATTTTTCAGGAATTGAGCTAAAATTTACATCAGATATCTCCTTATTGTATGTTTATAACAAAATGAGGCAAAATTCCTGACAGTATACAGGGTGTTATTTTTCACGTGCATTTTCCTCTTTTGCCCCCTGAACTTTTTGTGGTGCGCTACTGGTATATTCTGAAAACAGAATCAAACAGATTATTCAATGCGAAAACTTTTCTGTTCTTTGTATTTTCCGTATCTGCCACCATTTTCGAAAAATTAATCAACAACGCCCGAACAGGCTACCCTTTGCCTCCGTATATTTTTTCGGTGCATAACTGACGTTTTTCGTAATCAGAAACGGATTTTTCATTCAATTCGGATAATTTTGTGCTCATCTTGATCCTCATGTCTTTCACCGTTTTGAATTGAAAATCATCAGAATTTATCGTGTCTTCCTCATATCAGAACACGTTGGTGATTTCAAAAGGCTTAGTAGGCTCTGATACAATTTCGCAAATGAAATCATAGAAAAAAAACTTGACACTTCAATGATTGTAAGTTTTGTCATTCAGTTTGTTGTGCCTACATTTGAAACAGCTATCGAAAAGGGGATTATGAGCAATGTTATGAAGGAACCATCGGCAGAAATTGAGTCGCAGAGGAAAATCGCGGGGTAGTAGAGCTTGGACGCGTTGAATATGGTATGGGTAAAGCAAGAAATCATGGAGAATTTTCCAGACCAATACAAATGAGATATTCAACTCTCTTCCAATTTTTCTTGTACTCAGCTGAGGATCCTCATCTATACAATTTAGGACTGCCTCTTCGATTTCCGGGGTCCTTATTGTCCGATTTGCCCCTTTCAAGTCATGATTCGGTTTGAATGTACCCCGTTCTCTCAATCTTCTGTGGATGTCAGAAAACGTACGCCTATCAGGAATGATTCGATTAGGGAAGCGTTCTTGATACAAACGCCTTGCGTGCACTGCGTTTCCTTCAGCCACACCGTACATGAAATGTATATCGGCCATTTCTGCATTAGTGAAAACCATTTCAAAGATTATTGGTTACTACTTACAGCTGTTTCAAATGTAGGCACAACAAACTGAATGACGAAACTTACAATCATTGAAGTGTCAAGTTTTTTCTATGATTTCATTTGCGAAATTGTATCAGAGCCTACTAAGCCTTTTGAAATCACCAACGTGTTCTGATATGAGGAAGACACGATAAATTCTGATGATTTTCAATTCAAAACGGTGAAAGACATGAGGATCAAGATGAGCACAAAATTATCCGAATTGAATGAAAAATCCGTTTCTGATTACGAAAAACGTCAGTTATGCACCGAAAAAATATACGGAGGCAAAGGGTAGCCTGTTCGGGCGTTGTTGATTAATTTTTCGAAAATGGTGGCAGATACGGAAAATACAAAGAACAGAAAAGTTTTCGCATTGAATAATCTGTTTGATTCTGTTTTCAGAATATACCAGTAGCGCCGCACAAAAAGTTCAGGGACAAAAGAGGAAAATGCACGTGAAAAATAACACCCTGTATACTGTCAGGAATTTTTGCCTCATTTTGTTATAAACATACAATAAGGAGATATCTGATGTAAATTTCAGCTCAATTCCTGAAAAATTGCATCAGTTATTAAGATAATATCTCCATGGCTTCGATATGGGAAAACTATTGGATTATTTTCAATAATTAATATCTCAGAAACGGTGATAGTTACGATCAAAATGCAAGAGTCAAAAAAAATTTCAAATTGAATGATCTATTCGATTTTATTTTTTGTTAGTGCCAGTGGCGTACCAAAAAAAAGTTCCGAGGGTAAAAATGGATTATGGCCCATGAAAAAGTATCACCCTGTATACTGTTCCAAAATTTGGCCTCACCTGGTGATTCAGATTGTGTTTAATAGCTTATGTGGAAAATTTGAGCCCGAAATCTTGAGAAGTCTAGGTTTTATCGAGAGAAAATCGAAAAATTTTCTCAACTTTAACACCCTGTATCTCGGCAACGAAGCATTTTTTGACCATTGGTTCTTCGAACTTTCTTGCTCAAATCATTCAGGGATTCGCATCCTTCATTTATGACATCTTATTCGGAAACACCTATATATATATATATATATATATATATATATATATATATATATATATATATATATATATATATATATATATATATATATATATATATATATATTTCAATTTAATAAAATAACCCATCTGACCAACTGATTGGACATAATTGAGAATAATGTTCTGTGAAAACATCAGCGTTATCGGTAATGTCATATCATAAATACAACTTCGACATAGTGAACGTATAAGCTTTTGTGAGAAGTACTAATTAATTTATTTACTGTTCAAATTTGTAGTGAACATATGTAACAACAACTTGAACAAATAACTGCATGCCAATTACAGTAATGTATAGCGTTCCGAGCGGATTTTCCATTATCTCCTCTACGTTTTCATGTCGATCGAACGGGAAAAGTGATAAAGTGCCAATCCAATTCATGTTTGATCATCGGTGTGCAAATTATACGACTTATTTTCCTATAAGTTTGGTCTCATAATATCCAAAAGAACTCTTTTTTGGATTTTTGTTGAAACACAGCTGTAGTTCATACTTGTATGATGAGAGGCAAAAGCTATCTACCATATAACGTTGAATAAACTTCTCCATCTTTAACAGTGATATTTTTCACGTAGTTATATTCGCAATCCTCATATAATGATAAGTTTATTGCATCCAACATCACTACAACATCATATAACATAATTGGAGGCAATAGGTATGAGTTCAGCTATAGCTGTTCTTCCAGTCTACCAATTAATAAATAATTTCATAAAACTAACAAACAATAACAAATTTCATAAGACTCTCATTTGATTGTGTCTCTAATTGAATGTCTGGAATGCTTTGCTGTTTAATCACTTTGGCATGAATTTATCCTTGCCCCCTACGTGTCAGGAACTTAACTGTGAAACCATATACCTACATCCGGTTGCTGAGGCAATGGTTTTCGAAGTCATTGCTAAATTAATCTGAGTTCCATATTAATCAAACGTTTATCATCTATAGTGAGCTCCCCACTTGCTAGATTGATTAATAGATCGTTTAAGGAGGGTATCTTCCCATAGGTACTTAAAAAGGCAATTATTGTGCCGGTACCAAAGAAAGGTGATAAAATCCAGGAGTGTTAAGGTGTATTTAGGGGCAGACCCTCACACGTAGGAACATCTCCAAAACGGGACGAATTTGAGATTCATAGAGAGTTAGGAGTAGAGTTCTAGTTAAAAATCTTGTGGCATGATACAGAAAACCCAGTTTTTGAGATGCTGACTTAGCAGTGTTCACAACATGATCGTGCCATGACAAACTCCAATGGTTACCCCATGCAGGAGGTGAATGAGATAGTCTCGTTGTTCATTACTATATCTGGTACAGTACTGTTAACCTTCCTAGAAAACAAACAAGCCTGAGTTTTGCTAGCATTCAACTCCACCACGTTCGCAGAGCCCCAATAGATAATTGCCTTCAAGTCATTATTGATTTGAGCACACTGTTGCAGACGTATTTCGTCTGTAACTTGGGATGATAGAGGTTTTCTCGACCAGAAGGATGCGTGGAGTGTACTGGCACACCAGCATTAATGGCAAGTGTGTCAGATGTAACTCCATCCAAGACTACACTGAGAGATCTATCTGAAAGAAAACTTGAAATTCATAAGTATAGGTGTAGGGATAAGCCATATGAGGACAGCTTGCCTAGCAGACTCATATGCCAAACCCGGTCAAAAGCTTTCGAAATATCGAGAGCCACAGCCAAAGACTCCCCAAATTTCTCTATAGATCTCTTCCACACGTGAGTGACATAGGCAAGTAGATCTCCTGTGGACCTCTGGTGCTTGAAACCATATTGACGATCATTAATGATACCAACAGATTCTAAATATTTGTTAAGCTCGATATTGATGGCTTTTTCCATCACTTTGGAGATCACAGGGAAAAGGGATATTGACCTATAGTTGGTAGGGATGGTTTTTCCCCTTTTCAGGAATTGGTTGGATTCTGGAAGTTTGAAGGGCAAATGCCTTTATAATAGGACATAGTGAAAAATCCACAGAGAATAGGTGTCAATTCACAACCACATAGTTTCAACACGATAGAAGGTATTCCGTCGGGTCCAGCTGCCTTATTAGTGTCAAGCTTAAGCAGTATTTTCCTGACTGTCTTCTGCCTGAAAACAATATCAGGCATATGAGATCCGATATGAGGAATAACACGAGGATCTTTATCTCCTGCATCCAGAGTGAAATTGGATGCAAAAAGGTTAGCAAGAAGGTTGGCTTTGTCTTTAGGTGTAATGGCTAACGAGCCATCTTGCCTAGTTAGGGGTGGAGGAGAGCTAGAAGTGAAGTTTCTACCAACAGATTTGGTCATTGATCAAAATGACCTAGAACAGTTTGGACGGTTAACAAGCTTAGATCTTACTTTGTTCATATAATTAGCTTTCGCATCATTCACTACAGGCAGGGGTCCCGACACAGCTGGCGATATGCTAACTTCTCGGCTTTTACCACTCTTACCACACTTGCTGTTAAACCAAGGCTCACCAGGGGTTGACATTTAGTGGTATGTGGAATAAATAAATTCATCCCCAGCTTGACAACTTCTGTTATCTTCTCAGAGCATTCCGACGGATAGTCACCCACAAAACAATATTCCCTCCAAGCAAAACCCGAAAAGAAAGTTCGCAACCCGTCCTAGTAGGCAGAATCGTACTGCCAAACTAAACGGGGTGGTAAGGTGATAGGTGGAGTTGCTGTAAAATGGCAATGAGCTGTGTAAGGATCAGGATTGCTAGTAAGGAAGAGATCGAGAGAGTTAGCGAATTGAAATTAACGTCCGGAATATGGGTGGGTTTCATATCCATTTCCTCAAGACCATACGTAATAGCAAAAGATTCCGCTTTACGACCAGCGTCATCAGTTTTGTTTGAGTGTTTGAGCCATTGTGGACATTAAAGTCTCCTAGTACTACAATCTCTGCTGAAGGGTAGTTCTGCTGTAAATAATCGATTTTAGCAGAGGAAAATCGAATAGGCGGGAATAGGAAGGATCGTTTCCCGAAAGGTATGAACAACAAATAAACTTTGTTTGTGTTTTATTGGTGATTTTGAACCACATTACCTTCAGATCATCAGTTTCAAGAGATTCCTCCCTGTGACAGGAAATATTGTTCTTTACAAAAAGACACACTCCATTTTTGAATTTGAACTTTGTGTGTATGTGTGTAATTCATAGAGATTGATATTATTACTCGAGGGCTTGACCTGTGCTTCTGTTAGAGGTAAAATGTCAGGTTTGGTGCTTTCTAGATGGTAATGTACGGCATTGATGTTACTGTTGATTCCTCGTATGTTACAGAACTCTATTTTCAGTATTTCGTTCAAAGAATTTTCAGAAAGACGAACCTGGTTATTACTATTCGATATGTGAAGTTCGTGGACTTTCTCTAGGAACCTTCACATTTATTTCACAACTGCATATACTTTGTCGCCCTTCGCCGTGTATGTGTTTGGTGCTGCAGTTTTTAGATAACGATCCCACGCTTTACCCGATTTTAACATTGGCAGAGCAAGGCTGATTCTATTGATAGAAGTTTTTACGTTATATGTGATGTTTTAGACCGATTCTGCTATAATTATCCATGACCTGTCGTAGAAGATTCTGCTTTTAACCTACAAGTTGTTGCGCAGATGATAAATAAAGGAAAAACTCAAATTCGGCAAATTTCTCAAAGTCCTATACAGTCGCAAAAAACTCTGGTAAAAGAGGTTCACGTCAGAATTGAAATATAACCTGCATCGTAATTTGAGGGTCTAAATTCTAAATGAAAAAACTAATTTCTATGGATTGCCTGAGCATCTCTCAAGTGATTGATTATATCAAGATTGATTGCCAAAGTTATATATCTCAAAATTTTTCATACTCTAAGTGTTTGCTTGCCACTTACAATTATCAAACTGATATCATTGTACGACAAAAAATATCGATAAGTTTGGTTAATTGAATGAAAAAATTATAACATGCAACTAAAGTCAAAGTCATATTTGATTAGTTATCGTCCCCCAATTAACAATTTCCGATAGATTACAAATTTTTGTGACACCCCCACTGTTGAAGGTTGGACTTAGGAAATAATTCGACCTTCAAATTAATTTGATAAGAGATGAGAAAATGTTTTTATCGACATTAAATTATTATTCACAGTTCATATCCTTGCATACGTGTGTTCGAAATAAACAATACTAAACTATTACAAACTTCGATAAAGTTTATGTTTAAAATTATCATTGAATTATATTAATATTGATTGATGCACTGGATTGGGATTTCCAGTCGATTCGTATTTTTCACATCCTATCTCATGAATTAAAAAAAATTAGACATTTCAACAACTGTTATTCTAAGAGAACTTGAATATTCCAAATTTGCTCAATTTCAGGAACAATGGACCTGTTAGACGTCTATCATTATTAACTATGCTCTTTGAAATTTCTTTGTGCGTGTTGAAAATGTCAATATTTGTTTAGATGCTTGGGTTAACTTCTGTAGAATCAAATAGTTAAATATTTGGATATTTCGACAGTTATATCCTCTTTTAGAACAGTTTTGATAACAATTAAATACTACAAAAGATATTCTTCAAAATGGAAATTTCACGTAATGCAATAAGTTATCACAACGAGAAGTACCAAGATTTTAATTTTTATAAGATACGAACATTACAGGGTGTATCAACAAAAACAAAAACTATAACAACAGAAGAGATATAATTTGAGTGATACTTTAATTGAAACCTGCTGTATCAAATTGTGTTATGTTGTGAACTGATCAATTCAATTAATTTATTTTTGCTGATTTGTACATAAATTCTGTCGAAAAAGTATCGGCAATTAGTGAATGAAACACAAAATATTTATTTTTCATCCAAATTCATTGTATCACCTTCAAAGTAGCCCCTCTCCCGGAATCAACTTCAATTCTCAAGCGAATTCTCTCCAATAGCTTCTATAGATTCAAAACGAATACCTTGAAATGGTAGTTTGAGTTTTGGAAAAAGAAAAAACTTGTTTGTAGAGTTTTTCGTCAGAAATTCATTGATAACCTTGTGAGAACGTACATTGTTGTACTGAAAAATCTATGAGTTTTCTTTCCACAAATCTGCCGTTTTTCGACGAATTTGCACTCTCAAACACTGCATAACGATCAGGAAATATTGTTCATTTACCGTCTGATCTTCTGGCAAGAATTCTGAGTGCATAAAACTGCGATAATCAAAGAAAATAGGCAACATCATCAACCCCTGCCTCATCATTAGTTACAATGCGCTTTATGAATAGGGGGAATTGATTCGTTCTAGAATGTCCTCAGCGACCTTTACGCGATTTAATTTTTGAAGAAAACTCAGGTCTTTTGGAACCAGTCGGGTGGCAAGGCGTTTCATGCCCAACCAATCGTTTGAAATGGTACAAATTGATTCGTGAGACACAGAAAGTTCATCGCCTATCTCTCACTAATTTGAATGGCGATTTTCAATTACCTTTTCCTTCACTTTGTCAATGTTAACTTCAGTTGAAGATGTTGATGGCCAAAAAGAACGAGGCAAATCATCCACCACATCTCGTCCGCTGTTGTATGAACTGTACCATTCATATGCACTCGTTTTTGATGAAATCGATTCACAGAAAGCCTTCTCCATTAAAGAAATAGCATAACAAACTTCTGAGAACTGACAAAATGTAACAATTTTCGTTTTAAGTTGATTTTTTAAATAATCAAATCCCAGTACTTCTTTCACAGAACGTATTATCCATTGATTTGTCGTTTACAGTATTTTTTATTCCTTACTACCAATAGTTTAATGAAGCAAGTAATACCAAATACCCTATATTTTTGCGATGTGTGTATTTCACTTTAATTTGAAATTACTGTGGTAGGCCGGTCATTAAGAGTTTTTGAATTATTTCATTTTGAAATCTCAATGTAATGAAATATTATGTATTCTTTAAGTCAACTATAAATCATCAAAAAGCATAAAAACTGTCATTGTACTCAAACTCTGATAAGAAAGCGAGCGTACGTAAAATTTAACGCTTTACCCGATAGTTGTTGTAGTGAAAAAACCTGAGGAAAAAACTCGTTTCCCTGTCGCTATTGCACTAGCAATAGCTTGTCTGTTTGTGATGTGTTGGTGTCGTGTGTACATAAAGAGTACCAACGATTCTTCTGCTTAGCCGCTTCATTCTCTCTTGCATTCCATGATTTCCAAAAAAAGGGTGAAAGGAAGGGGGTTTGGGAAAGGAATCTGTAACAATGGAAAAAGAAAACCAGCAGAAAAATATTTCAATAATCAAACTTATATGTCTAAACAAATCTAAGAAAAAATTTTACATAGCAAGCAAGGTCATGAAAGGGACTAAGGAGATAATAAAAAAATACATAACCTGCGATATTTCCTCAAATTTCTTCTCTGTTTGACCGAGAGAGCCGCGATGGCCAGGTTCAGTCTTCCAAGTGATGCCGATTTTGATATATAGATGTTTTAGAATCATTATGGACACAATAATCTGGGTTGACATCGCCCATATATTATTTCTTCGAGGAACTTGTTGAATATAAAGAAAAATTTGCGAAAAAATTTTGACAGAAGAAAAACTAACATAGTGGACTTCTGCTGCACTCTCTATATGAAAACTACGAATGGGAAGATTGACCTGAAACTACAATAACCAGCCAATTGGTCTGTGTAGACATATACGAAGGGTACAAGAGTAAGAAAGTCTAGACATATTGCTAAATCATAGACCAAGAATATCCTACTTCAACATCCTGTATTCGAAAAAGTTATTATTCGATTTTACTGAAAATACATCAATCGTGAAATAATGCTTCGAATAGTGCCTATCGTTTGTACAACTTCTATCTGTGTTGCTCCACGCTAAAACATACCAATTGCTCTGTTCATTCTATCAATATTTCATGATGTCTCTGTTTCAGTAGAATGCCTAACTAGTGAAAGTTTGAAAAAAATATTTATGGTTTTACGAAAAACAATAATGTGAACCACACTATAACATAATTCCTAATATTCCTATTATTTGTGCACAGTCTATTTATAATGAGAAAACAGAAGTATCGCAAATGATTTAATCAATATAATAGGTTTCACAACCTTACATTAACAAAGAGGAAGTACTTGTTGTGAACGATCTTCAAATAGATTTAGTTCTATTGTATTGCGAATATCCTTATGAGGAATGATATTCAAATATCTCAAATTCCACGCATATGTAGGAACCTGTTTCTTATTTCAAGTACATAAACGAATTTCATTCTATTCCGAGTTTTGATGAATTCATTAGAAGGTCAACTCTGAATTGAAATTGGTGATATTTAAAGAAACGATAGAAAAATTTCATTTGAAACATCAGTTTGAAGAAATACGAATTTCATATTCAATTTTCATTTCTTTTTTGCTTTATCCTAAAGATTTTGTTCAAGCTATTCTCTCGAAATACACACACTACAAAAATTGTCGCATCATCTGGTATTCTGAATTCCACAATCGATTAAGCAGCTCAATCACAGTTTCTTTGTCAACATATGTTTTTGGACATATGAGGGAAAAAAAATCTTATCTATGTAGTAACATTTGTTTCCATATGATCTCAAACACGCCTGAAACAAGAATGAGTTTATTTTACTATCAGTTTTCACGCTAAATTAATGCAAGTTTTCTGTGTTTCTTGTTGATTTTCGAATCTTTTAATTCATTGTAATGGCTGCTGAACGACCTGGACGCTATTTGAGTGATAGGAATTGTAACACTTTTAGAGGAGGGGTGAAGCCAACGTTACGTGGCTAACTTGTTAAATGTTAACCAAAGTACTATTTCAAGAGCAATTAATCGGTACCACGAAACAGGGGAATATGAAAGAAGGGCCGGACAGGGAAGAAATCGGATAACAACACCAGTTGATGATGGTTGGCTTCGTTAAACTACACTAAGAGTTCGGCACTGTACGGCTAGAATGCTACAAAATGACTTGCACTTTTCAGAAATGTGCATATTTCATTGCAAACTGTTAGGAACAGGCTCAGAGAAGACGATATCAGAGCAAGTGTGGCTTCTACCGGCCCGAGTCTCACCAGACAGCATCTAGTTGCAAGACTTCAGTTTGCGAGGGAACATGCAAATTGGGGTATTCCAGAATGGTGCAATGTTCTCTTTTCCGACAAGTCGAGGTTCTGTCTAGTATCAAATGATAGACGCATGCCTGTATACAGACGACCTGGGGAACTGTATCAGCAATGCAATATCCGGCAAACCGAAAACTTCGGAGGGGGCTTAGTAATGGTGTGGGGAGGCATTTCTTTCCATGGTCGAACTGAGTTAGTCTTAATGAATAATGGAAGACTGACAGCGGCCAGATACATCGCAGATATCCTTGAACCCCATGTTGTACCCTTTGGCCCATTGATTGATGAAAACTTCATATTTTAAGATGGCCAGCCAGAAGTCCCGACTTGAATCCCATAGAACATGTTTGGGACAACATGGGGTGGCAAATTCAGCAACGTAGGATGCCTTGTAGAACACTCTAACAACTAGAAAATTTGCTTCCTGAAATCTGGAGCTCAGTGACTCAAGAGTACATCCAAAATTTGTTTGAGGGGCTTCCGAGACGTATACTGGCAGTAATTAGCGCCCGGGGTGGAAACACTCGATTTAGAAAATGATTAGTAACCATTCGTTGCTAGTTGATTGATCTCTTCGCGAATGTTTGAAGATGGTATAATTTTTAATTTTTCATTAACTCGAAAATTGTTGATAAAATCATCTCTTTTGAATGATATCTTCTTATTTTACACTTCTGAAAGTTACCAAGCGACTCTTGAATGACCAACCTAAAAGTTTATATAGTATTGTCGTAAAAGTAGGGTGGTGCGACAATTTTTGTGGGAGTGTATAATACAAAGGATGTGTGCTGATATATTTATAGGTGCAACACAGGGTTGTTTCAAAAAGTGAACGAAATTTTGATTTCCCTATGTTTATAAACGCTCTTTCGTATCTACAAAGTTAGCACTGATTTAAATCTTTAGTTTACAGTCGAAATGCTTGAATGTCATTCAGTTTTCATGGTTTATTAGTGTCAAAAAAGAATCGATCAAAAAATTTGCTTATAGAAACGTTTACGAGTAAAATATGCGTCTAAAAGTAGAGATTTTGAATAAAACCCTCAAAAAACCGTACTTACCTTTACCAGAAGTAGGAGACGTGAGTTCCTCCAAATACTGGTAAAACAGTTGGAAATTCCGTTGTAAACAGATCTTGAAGTATCCCTGAATAAGGGACCCACTCAGAAAAAGCACTATGGTACTAAAAACCTGACCTCGAAATGAACGACTGGATCTAAACAGTGAGACCTGTATGAAGCCAGTGTAAGGTGAAAGAGAATCCAGCACTCAGCATGTAGAGGAGATTTCAGGCGAAAATGTAGAGTCTTTTGACTCCTAATTGGCCAAGAAAGATTTTCTTTTCATACATGATAATGCCAGACCGCTTAGTGCCGTAGAAGTAGTCCTGATATGAACTGTATACGATGAACCATTTACTAAAACTACATGTGGCAGCACATCTCTGTATATGTAATCCGTTACCTTTGTTACAGTAATTTTGCAATAGAACTTGTAGTTGGACTCGACTTAGGTGTTCTAAATCATTTGCCCAACCCTGTATACTCGAAATCGAACATAGGGAACATTCGAAAACAATGAATGAGTGATATAGCACTGGGAGAGCGCAGCGTTGTAAAATGACGTCATGTGCGCCAGCTTAAAAAATTTGAAAACGGTGGAAACTTAAATTCCTACCTTCAAAAGTACCCTTTTAATTTAAATTAAATGGGCGTATTTTTAGACATGAACTTTACATAGTTTTAAGTGATTCAATTATTTTCATCGCATTCACTTTTCAGACGTACAGTATGTCCCATTTTGGGGTGCCACCAGGAGCATCTCTGTTATTATTTAAGATAGAGAGATGGGGTTTTCACGACCCTGAGTTACTTTTTCGAGACAAATTCATAGAGGTAATCAGAATTATTCTAACTTTAGTGGTTTTTGAGTTATTCGCGAATCTTGAAAATTTCCGGATTTCTTTTTTCTCGATATCTCGGTTCTTATAGAAGATAATTGAAATCTGTTTTACGTTTCTAAAACGGTTTTCGAGTAGATTCCAGTGACGTACTCGAAGTTTTTTTCATTAATTATGATAGATATGACATAAAGTTGCATTTTTTAAATACGAACATAGTTTTTTTGGCATATTCCGATTGCCGTTTTTTCCTTTTCCAAAAAATATAACATGATGACAAAATTTCCACCCAATCTGAAGAAAATAACGGAATAATGATTTACCCCTAATGGCTGGGCGAAGGAACACACGTGAGCGGACGAACCATAGAACATTTGTAGTTATTCGATGAAAACGATCAAAACAATGCAAAATCTTCTTGACCGAAATAATGGAGCTAGGCTGCTCCTAAGATTCCATCGTTATTTATGACATCCGCAATTTCCGCTTTTTATTTTATTTTTGAGATTGTCGTTTAGTTTCTAGAGTTCTCTGAGAAATACCTACATGAGAATAATAATAGGCAACTAATAATTTACTCAAATTTACTTCTCATAATGATTTACATATATTGCTCGAACTGATTTCCATCATGTTGTAAACATAAAGTGCATCTTCGGATTATATCTTTTATGGCCCTAGTCAAATGTAGCGAGGATCTCCTCAGATCTTCGAATGACGTAACCCCAAAGAAAAAATCTAAAACGGATAGGTCAGGAGACCTAGGTGGCCATTGAATTGGGCCATTGGTACCGATCCATTTATTTTCAAAATTTAAATCCAAGTAGTTCCTCACCACGGCCGAATTATGGCAAGGAGCACCGTCTTGTTGGAAGTAATATGTGTTGAATTGAGCAAGAGGAATGTCATCTTGCAGTTGTGGCAGACAAATATTTAAAATTTCGAGATATCTCTGTGCATTCAAGTTGCCATCAAAGATATAGTAGGCTAATTTGTTGCCCATTACGAAACACGACACATTGAAACCGAACCTCCCTGCTGCCGTCGAGCTACTGCTCCGTGTTGGTTTTCGTTTGCCCAGAATCTATTCGTATGGCGATTGAAGATTCCGGCACTGCTGATTCTTGACTCATCAGACCAAATGATATGTCGCCCAAAACGAGTTTCACCTCTGATTCTCCCTAAATACCAATTGCAGAACGCCGTTCTCCTCTCTGCATCCCTGGCATTGAGATGATGAATTATTTTATGTTTATAGGGATGATATTTATACTTTCTCAAAATTCTTTGGGCTCTGCTTTTTGACACACCCACTTCGCTCTCAATTTGCCGACACGATGTAGAATGGTTAGCCTCAACAGCTGCTAACACGTCAAGTGCATTATTACCTCTATTCCGTTTATTGTAGTTTTTACTTCTTGGTTTCTCGAACGAACCATAATTGGAAAGATTTGCTTCCATTTTGGCGAAGAACTTCCTGTTTGGTTGAATTCTTTGAGGAAATCTATTGGAGAGTGTCAGTCAGGTATTTAATATTGATTAGAATTACTACTTCCATTTCCATTGTCGAACTTACCTATTCAAATATTCTTCTGATGCACGGACTGCGTTACAGTGACACTGAAAGTAGACCTTCAGCATATCAACTTTTTCGAAATTTTCGTATCTTCTATTTTGTTCCATAGTGTGAATTGCAGAAATTAACTAAACAATCCAAATTCAACAACGAACACTAATTTTACGAATTCAAATAGACACGAAGCCAATATATCCACAGATAATGAATAATAATAATTATTGGTCGTTCTATGGTTTCTAATGAACGTGCATAGATGAAGACTTCTGTGTTCAGAGAGAGCATTCAGACATAGAAGATATAATCCGAAGATGCACTTTATGTTTACAACATGATGGAAATCAGTTCGAGCAATATATGTAAATCATTATGAGAAGTAAATTTGAGTAAATTATTAGGTGCCTATTATTATTCTCATGTAGGTATTTCTCAGAGAACTCTAGAAACTAAACGACAATCTCAAAAATAAAATAAAAAGCGGAAATTGCCGATGTCATAAATAACGATGGAATCTTAGGAGCAGCCTAGCTCCATTATTTCGGTCAAGAAGATTTTGCATTGTTTTGATCGTTTTCATCGAATAACTACAAATGTTCTATGGTTCGTCCGCTCACGTGTGTTCCTTCGCCCAGCCATTAGGGGTAAATCATTATTCCGTTATTTTCTTCAAATTGGGTGGAAATTTTGTCATCATGTTATATATTTTTGAAAAGGAAAAAAAAACGGCAATCGGAATATGCTAAAAAAAACTATGTTCGTATTTAAAAAAATGCAACTTTATGTCATATCTGTCATAATTAATGAAAAAAAAAACTTCGAGTACGTCACTGGAATCTACTCAAAAAACCGTTTTAGAAGCGTAAAAACAGATTTTAATTATCTTCTATAAGAACCGAGATATCGAGAAAAAAAGAAATCCGGAAATTTTCAAGATTCGCGAATAACTCAAAAACAACTGAAGTTAGAATAATTCTGATTAGCTCTATGAATTTGTCTCGAAAAAGTAGCCAAGGGTCGTGAAAACCCCATCTCTCTATCCTAAATAATAACAGAGATGCTCCTGGTGGCACCTCCAAAATGGGACATGCTGTACAATCTTTTCTTTAATTCTCAATTTAGAGAAACTCGTGCTTAATGCCATAACCGATGACGTTTTTAAATCTAGAATATAATATAATAGTTTGTAATGATCATGATAATGACTTTGAATTAATAAACAATCAGACATTGGTCGCATTGGAAAGGAACCGATCCATGAACTTGACCAAACTAATGAATGAAATTCCAATAAACCGAAGGAAAAGCAGAACTGTGATTTGTCTTTCATTTATACGTTGGGAAATAATATTATAACAAAAATAATTTCTCCTTGATGGTTTTCGAATTGTGTTTCATGCAGATCTTATTTATGTCATTATTTATTTCATTTTATACTAGAAGTAATTCTAGTATCGGCTACAAAACATTATTTCCTTGGTGCAAATCGAATTTGATTATAGAAATGATTAAAATTTACAAAAGATACGAATACAATACAGTAAATAATTCAGATAACACAATGTGTTATAAAAATAATTGTCAACTACCTTCAAAAGTATTTACAATAAGTTTATGACGAAACAAGCAACATGTTATCTCAAAACCATATTTCTATTTGAACAACATATTTATTCGTGCACGTAATATTTAATGAGGATTTTCATGTTCTTTCAGCAAAGAGTAGATCACGTATTTATGGATAATTCTATGAATACCATTGAAACATGCTTATCCATTCATTCGGAAAATATATGTACTCTCATGGCGTACAATAGGCAATATAAATCTTTAAGGATACATAAAAAACGAAAAAAGATAGGTAGTTAACATAAGCGTTGATTATTCAAGGCAAGATATATGAAAATTTGGCTGAAAGTCATTTTCTGCACTAATTATAAGGGGACCCCACTTTTAGATTTTTAAGCAGCAAACAAGTAAAAGGAACAACAATTTAATAAAAACAGTTTTTATAGGTTTATACTAAATCTTTCATTTGTTCCTCATTTTGACGAATGAAGTCAGCACCTCCCCCTGAAATAATACTCCAAGAACTCGGGTTTATTTTCTCGCATATTGTATTAGTAGACACTTCTATTCTTCATTTATTTTTCGGAGATTAACACTTCGGAGTATACCATATATTTCAATCTTTCAAATGTAAATGTGCATTGGGTTTAAATCAGGATTTCTTGAAGGAATTGGTATAGCAAACGAAACAACCTATCATTGGATTCTTGAACCACTCTCCATGAGTTTATGTACCCCAGATCTTGTAAACATTACGTTATCTGTCCACAAAAAGAACTCAGATCCTTCTGGTTGGTCCAAAAGGCACCTGAGAAAAAAGAAACATCAAAACTGTGACATTAAGTCATGATAAGATCAAGATATCGTCTCCTAAAGAGAATTACTACTACTGAGTGGGAATAGTATTGTTAGATTTCAAATCAGATCTCCTATCTCCTTTTTTCCTTTCAAAGTCAGGTTTTGTGCTCTCTGTAGATGATATCGATGAAGTCCATTTATCTTGATCGTTCTATAGACGAATTATGTACTGACAAGCGACACGAGTGCTAATTGTGGCATCATTTTCTTCTACATTGATCATCTCCCGAGTATCTGCACCTCATCTTGGAGATACTGAGCCTATTCGTTAACAATCAAACGCCATCTCAAAGGTTCTTCTCCTAGGAATGTTTTTATAGAAAAGCTAACTTTTCCAGATCTGTAGGTAATGCATGAAATACTCATATTGATATAGCTGCTCTTGAAACTAATAGATCAGTTTATTTTTGGTGGTAAAAAACTTTCATTCCTAGTTCAACTATTAGAATACTGGAATAGATTCCTCAGATTAAAATAATTTGTACAGATGGCGTTAATAGAGTCAATACCACATGATTTTCTAGACATGAGTAAAAATTTTTTAGCTATCCTATCGTTGGTTCGCAAATTATAGCAAATAAGAATTTCGTTTTCTTGTTGCAATATTCTCAGACAGTCCTATTTTCTGAAACACAGTCCATATAGGAACCAAACATCAATCTTTCATATGTTCGGTGACAACTTATTTTCGTATGTACAATCGCTGAGGATATTGAGATTATTTTTCTTTCAACATCGATTAGTCTGCTGAGATTGTTGCTGGTTCATCAGTTTATAACACTATGTAACATTTGTTACCATATGATCTCAAATACGTCTAAAACAAGAATGAGTTTATTTTACTATCAGTATTCATTCAATTTCTCTTCACTTTTCACGCTAAATTAATGCAAGTTTTCTGTGTTTCTTGTTGATTTTCGAATCTTTGCATTTATTGTAATTGCTGCTGAACGTCCTGGATGCTATCCATCATCAGGCTGAACCGCTTATTCGTTACAATTATTAAGAACGCTTGCCAGAAATCTAGATATATAATCAATAGGGTTTCATCAAGTCAAGCAGCTGGAAAATTTTCCGAAAAGCTTGACGACTTGCTTTTGAAAAATCAAAGGGGTGACTTGATTTGATTTTCAACCCAAAAGCTTGAGTTGACATCGAGCTTTTTTTAAATTAAGTTCACTTGCTAATCGCTTGATGATGTACAGGTACATAGTAGTATCTCTAGGCATACAAAATTTTTAATTGCCTGCAACACACTAGGATTTCAAAACTTAGTACGTTCGATCTAGTTCGTTTCGCAGAGCAACAAGTGGATACAAAATGTTTCGCGAGAGAATTTGGTTAATTTAAAGGAAAAAGGGATTAAATCAACCAGTCATTTCAGAAATGCAAACAATTTCTGTATTCAACAACAACACTCTACAAAATATTGATGTCGCCTACAACATACAATAGATTTCGTTAAAAACAGTGGGCTTCCAATATGTGCATGAGTAATTTCATTACTTAACTTTACAACGATTCCACAAAAAATATTAGACGAGATCTGTGATTGCTTTATGTTAGATTTGATTAAAGATAATGTTTATATTATTATTTTATGTGCCAGATCTACCAATTGCTGTCCTAACAAATTTTTTACTTTACCACTCATATACAGACACCACAAAAATTGTCGCATTACCTGGTATTCTGAATTCCACAATCGATGAAGCAGCTCTATAGCAGTTTCTTTGTCAACATATATTTTTGGACATATGAGGGAAAAAAATCTTATCTATGTAGTAACATTTGTTTCCATATGATCTCAAATACGTGTGAAACAAGAATGAGTTCATTTGACTATCAGTATTCATTCAATTCCTCTTCACTTTTCACGCTAAATTAATACAAGTTATCTGTGTTTCTTGTTGATTTTCGAATCTTTGAATTTATTGTAATGGCTGCTGAACGTCCTGGACGCTATTTGAGTGTGACACTTCTAGAGGAGGGGCAAAGCCAACGTTACTTGGCTAACTTATTGAATGTTAACCAAAGCACTATTTCAAGAGCAATTAATCGGTACCACGAAACACGGGAATATGGAAGAAGGGCCGGACAGGGAAGAAATCGGATAACAACATCTGTTGATGATCGTTGACTTCGTTATACTACACTAAGAGTTCGGCACTGTAATGTTCTCTTTTCCGACGAGTCCAGGTTCTGTCTAGTATTAAATGATAGACGCAAGCTTGTATACAGACGACCTGCAGAACGGTATCAGCAATGCAATATCCGGAAAACCGAAAACGTCGGAGGGGCTCAGTAATGGTTTGGGGAAGCATTTCTTTCCATGGTCGAACTGAGTTAGTCCTAGTGAATAATGGAAGAATGAAACCGGTCAGATACATCGCAGATATCCTTGAACCCCATGTTGTACCCTTTCGACCATTGGTTGGCGAAAACTTCCTTTATATGCATGATAATGCTCGGCCTCATGCAGCTAGAGTAGTTACAGAATTTCTGCAAGATGCCGAAATTTATGTTTTAAGATGGCCAGCCAGAAATCCCGACTTGAATCCCATAGAACATGTTTGGGACAACATGGGGTGGCAAATTCAGCAACGTTGGATGCCTTGTAGAACACTCCAACAACTGGAAAATCTCCTTATTGAAATTTGGAACTCAGTGACTCAAGAGTACACCCAACCTAACCATTCGATGCTAGTTGATTGGTCTCTTCGCGAATGTTTGAAGATGGTAGAATTTTTGAATTTTCATTAACTCGAAAATTATTGATATTTTCCATCAAAACTCATCTCTTTTGAATGTTATCTTCTTATTTCACACTTCTGAAAGTTACCAAGCGGCTCTTGAATGATCAACCTAAAAGTTTATATAGTATTGTCGTAAAAGTAGGGTGATGCGACAATTTTTGTGGGGAGTGTATTTCACAAGTTTCCTTCTACAGTTTGGCTAATCTGTGATAGTAATTTTCATATTATCTGTAACAATTTTCAATAAGACGTTACATTATATAAGAAAATAAAAAGAAATTGAAACGTAAACATTGAATATGACCCATAGATTTTGAGTTTCAAGGTTTAAACATGAAACATCCTGTATAAACATTCATAAACACTTTGATGCAAGATTTTTTGTCCCACACAACGTTGTGTTAAATATCGATTCAATAACGGTAATACAAACTGGTATGATGCTTGTAAACCCACATCAGTTTCGATTTCGATAAAAACTCACTTATTCAGAGGAACCGGCCTTGAAACAAACGTTTAGAATCAGGAAGTAAAAGTGAAAATTCGAATCATCATGTTCTGACTAAGGAAGAGTTAATAACGATTAACGTATTCACGTTTGAACGTTCTAAGGAAAATAACGATGGTATGCGGGTGTGAACAAGAATATAAAAATAAAAAGTGAAATTTGGTCAAGGAAGTGCGTGATAACTCGCAGGACAAGTATTTTGCGGAATGCAAAGCTATTATACAAGAAAGATGCGAGTGAACGTCTCGATCAAAGAATTTATTAAATGTTTTGCACGCAATTCTTGTCGAGGTCAAATCGAGACACAACTTCGCAAGTATCTCTGCTAAATTGTCAGACTAAACCACAAAGAGTTAATTTCAAGTATAAAAACATCGTCTCAACTCGTAATTCTTAAGAAATCAAATTATGGGGGTTTCCAACTTCTTACCATATTCGTCAATAAATTCAAGAAGTCCAAATAATTGTTACATCATGTTTCATTTGTACCAATCAGAGTAAAATTGATCGATGAATTTTTTCAACTTGATCTAGTTCCAGCTGAAGTTATTGGACTTTGATGTAATTTTTTTATCCAGCTATTTTATACTGAAAATGATAGATGGGGTATTTCTTTTGTGGGCTGTATGGAAATATATGATTTTAACTCATCTTAATGATTAGACAATGGCCACTTTGCGATCTGCCATAAGAATTGAGAGTATTCTGATCTCTGCTTAGTTTTAAATTATATACTCTGGTCAATAAAGCTGATAAGGCTAGAATTTATCCTCAAATGAATTATGCAATCATAGTGGTACCATTCTCAGGTGAACAGGATGCAGATATCTGGTTTTCAACTCATCTTTAATGCTCAGAGCCACTTTTCATTCTGCCATAAGTAATTAA
Source organism: Cryptolaemus montrouzieri (assembly GCA_013387265.2). Taxonomy (NCBI): domain Eukaryota; kingdom Metazoa; phylum Arthropoda; class Insecta; order Coleoptera; family Coccinellidae; genus Cryptolaemus; species Cryptolaemus montrouzieri. Next base: position 5,873,950 of record JABFTP020000186.1, read on the forward strand.
GTTTATAATTCTGATCTCTGTCTAGCTTTAAATGATATACTCAGGCCTTTTCGACAACTGAGTATTGTTGGTCTGTTAGCTTAAATAATGCTAATATCAGTAGAATTTATCCTCAATTGTATTATGCAATCAGAGTTGTACCATTCTCTTGATTTTTAACTCATCTTTACTGCTTAGTCAAGAGCCACTTTTCATTCTGCCATAAGGAGTTGGGAGTATAATTCTGATCTCTGCCTAGTTTTAAATACTATACTTTGGCCTTTTCTACAACTGGGTACTGTTGTTCTGTCAGGTTAAATAATGCTCATGTGAGTGGAATTTATCCTCAATTGAAATATGCAATCAGAGTGGTACCATTCTTATATGGTTCTGAAAACTGCTTACTTTGCCCTGTGTCCCATTTAAAATATGGATTGCTGGCATGGGGTAATTACTCTGACTTCGACAAGATCTTCAGATTGCAGAGAAGGGCAGTAAGAATAATCGATAACATTGACCATGGATCCGATTGTAGGACATCTTTCAGAAAGTTAAAAACCATGACACTTCCTGGCCTGTATATTTTTGAATGTTTATTATATACACATAAAAATGTGATGTCTTGGAAATTGCATGGTGACCACAATTATAATACTCGGCATAAGAATGACATACGCTCGGATTTTCTGAGGCTGGGCAGATCGTAGAAGGGTCCAGTTTATACATCTATCAAATATTTTAATAAGTTACCTCTTAATTTTCGCACCTTGCCTTCCAAAACATTTAAACTAAAACTCAAGATTTTTTTAACTGAAAACATATTTTATACCAGAGATGAGTTCCTCAATTTCAACTTCTTATCGTGATGTTCTGTGTATCTTTCATTAATTTTAGAATTTTACAAAGATGAGATCCAAGATGGAAATTCCCTAGTTTCCTAATATTTTGCTACTATCTCATTACCCCGTTTTCCATCTGGCTCATTTTTTCTGTGTATTTTTGACAACTATAAGCATATAAATGTATAGTAGGCAATGAAGAATTTGAATTCCTGTCAACTGGTTGGTTCTCAACTCATCTTTAATGCTTAGTCAAGAGCCACTTCTCATTAAGCCATAAGGAATTAGGAGTATAATTGTGATCTCTGTCTAGCTTTAAATAATATAATCTGGCCTTTTCTACAACTGAGTATTGTTGGTCTGTTACCTCAAATAATGCTAATATCAGTAGAATGTAACCTCAATTGAATTATGCAATCAGAGTAGCACCACTCTCTTGTGCACTGGATGATTTTTAACTCATCTTTAATGCTTAGTCAAGAGCACTTATTCTGCCATAAGAAATCAAGAGTACAATTCTGATCTCTTCCTAGTTTTGAATAATATACTCGGGCCTTTTCTACAACTGTGTACTACTGTTCTGTCAGGTTAAATGATGCTCATGTGAGTGGAATTTATCCTCAATTGAAATATGCAATCAGAGTGGTACCATTCTCCTGTCAACTGGTTGGAGATATATGGTTTTCAACTCATCTTTAACGCTTAGTCCAGAGCCACTTTTCATTCTGCCATCAGACAGATGAAATTCTGATCTGTGCCTTGCTTTAAATAATATACTCTGGCCTTTTCTATAACTGTGTACTATTGTTCTGTCAGGTTAAATAATGCTCATGTGAGTGAAATTTATCCTCAATTGAAATATGCAATCAGAATGGTACCATTCTCCTGTCAACTGGTTGGAGATATATGGTTTTCAACTCATCTTTAACGCTTGGTCCAGAGCCACTTTTCATTCTGCCATAAGACAGATCAAATTCTGATCTGTGTCTAGCTTTAAATAATATACTCTGGCCTTTTCTACAACTGAGTATTGTTGGTCTGTTAGCTTAAATAATGCTAATATCAGTAGAATTTATCCTCAATTGTGTTATGCAATCAGAGTTGTACCATTCTCTTGTAAACTGGATGGAGATTTATGATTTTTAACTCACCTTTAATGCTTAGCCAAGAGCCACTTTTCATTCGGCCATAAGGCATTAAGATTATAATTCTGATCTCTGTCTAGCTTTAAATAATATACTCTGGCCTTTGCTACAACTGAATATTGTTGGTATGTTAGCTTAAATAATGCTTATATCAGTTTAATGTATCCTCAATTGAATTATGCAATCAGAGTGGTACCATTTTCTTGTGAATTGGATGGAGATATATGATTTTTAACTCATCGCGTAGTCAAGTGCCACTTTTCATTCTGCCATTAGGAATTAAGAGTATAATTCTGATCTATGTCTAGCTTTAAATAATATACTCTGCCCTTTTTACAACTGAGTATTGTTGGTCTTTAGCTTAAATAATGCTAATATCAGTAGAATTTATCCTCAATTGAATTATGCAATGAGAGTTTTACCACCCAAGAGCCAATTTTTCATTCTGCCATAAAGAATTAAGAGTATAATTTTGATCTCTGCCTAGTTTTAAATACTACATTCGGGCCTTTTCTACAACTGGGTACTGTTGTTCTGTCAGGTAAAATAATACCCATGTGAGTTGGATTTATCCTCAATTGAATTATGCAATCAGAGTGGTACCTTTAGATGTTTAGTAAACCTTGAATCCTTTGGAACATGCCATGGACGTTGGAATAATATGCTCAAGTGGAATTTTGTAGAGTCCTTATTGCAAGTTTGTGGAGGCCTACAAGCTGTGGGTCATTCAGGTTTAGACGGTTCTATCTTTGTCCAGGTGGTTTGAATACGTATATATATCATGTTTGGGTTGAAATTTTAAACTACATTCAGTAATACCTTGTACAAAGTTTTTCTGCTATTTTTCTTTTAATTCCTCAGGTTGGGTTAACTCCACTGCTGGCTAAAATTTGACCTGGTGAGATTCCGCGCGTCACGTGACAACATCGAGAGTGGCGCCATCTAAACAGAAATTTACTAAACTTTTCAAACGACTCTTGTCTATGAAAACATGAAATAAATCTACATATTTGATACAATTAAAATTTTAGTTTTCTATAAGCTAGTTACTTTTGGAATTTTTCTCGTTTATATTTTGGTACTGGATCAGTGTCATATACATTGAATCGCAAAGGATTGCACTTCAATTAAAAAATGAATTTATAATTTTCCGTGAGAACTTTCAAATCGATTAACTTTCACAAGACCATCAGTAAAATAATCTGAACAAGCATGATGTCGTGGATCAATACGAACTTGAGGAGAGCAATTGATTATATAAGCGGAAATACGACTATTGCATTTGGAGGTCATAATCCTAATAATAACAAAACTAATTCACTTCTACCTTGAGGAAATAAGAATTATTCGTAAAACAATGCGCCTTCTGACAATAAGTAGCAATTTTAAGGTAAAATATGGTTTTACTTTTTATTTGATATTTTAGTACTCCCCGAAAATGGGTTGTAAAGAATGAAATATTATACTACAACCATTTATTTTACAACCGAAATTACTGGATAAATTTTGATTTTTATGTTGTTTGTAACGCGCATGATATCGATAGTAAATAAATCAATTCTTAATTTAGAAATATACTTCCTTATATACTACCGGTCGAATAAAATTGAGTCCAAAGAGGATAATTATCTATAATTCATCTTTATGAGATAATTTGCATCATTATAAGTTATCAACAATAATTGATATCCTGTATTTATTTTTCAACTTATGTAAATGTACTTTGTTCAACGATTATGAATCCGTTTTGGATTAACAAGTGTTTAATAAAAATGCTCAAAATCTAGGATAATAAAGATTCTATGTCTCTAATAACTCATTTCCATTTTCACAGTGTGGTGTACATTTTAATAATTATTTGTATCCCTGATGAAGTATATAATATACTTTTCTCAGCCTTTTCCTTGAGGAATATGCCCTTGAAATAAAGAAACTGCATTCATTTTCCATTAGTTGTTCTGGCCAGACTGGTAACATACCCCAAAAATATGATTTCTTCAATGAAAGCGAGGATTTGCTGTTATGAGCGTTTATAATTCAAGGGAACATGGGGGGACTTTGTAACTTTTCAACTGTGATATAAAATATTTGTATGTCTGCAAATGTTTGATACCTTGTAGAAGTTCTCTGAACAAATCGCCGGAACAAGCTAATGATTACATACTTACCATCTGTTTGGAATTCCTACATTCAAATGATAACAACTGTTAACAGTTCTTGTACATAAATAGCATAAGACTTGTATATATGTTTCAGTTACAAATGAAGATAATTAGTAAAATATTCAGGTTAATTGTTGATCATGAATCAGTGTGATAGTTTCTTAAGGATATTCTCAATAATTCTATTATCTTTCTGAAACTTCCCGCAATTTTACTGCACTTTTAGCTGAGCGTTATATCATAGGTCCTATTAATGAAGAAGAACGAATTAAAAAACCATCTCTGCTCATAAGACAAACCGCAAATAAACCGAGTCGCATGCGCAAATCGTTGAATAGAATGTAAATGTCAAAATTTGACTTGTCAATGTTACCAGCTAGTGATAAATCAAAATCAATAAAGTACGTACAGAAACCAAAATGGTATACGATACCATTTTAGAGTTTTTTATTTCAAACATTTCGAAATTTCGCTGATCCATCAATATGTTTCATACTATTGTGGGTACAATTCTCTTAGCATTAAGTCAAAGTAAGTTTTTGTTTGAAAGTGGTTTTAGTTGGGTTGTTCAGAATTATGTTTTCAGAAGCATCTAGTCATTGCATAGATATACATTCCCAAGTTGTTTCTCAAGGATTGCATTATGTCCCTGGGCCTAATACATGTACACTATGTATCTGTGATAAAGGCAGCCCAAAATGGTGCAAATCTGTTTTGTGTTCTCCTCCTCAGGTAACATCTGATTTTTATGTTATTACCAATAGGAACATGCCAAATGTGATCCAAAACACCTGTTTAGGGTGGGTTCATTTAATTTTGTGGGTCACACACAGTACAATTGAAATGTTTTCTTTTTGTTGGAGAAATTGATTTCCTATTTTAACACTGCATGACATTCAAATAATATCAATAATAAACAAAATAACACGTTAGATATAAATTAAGTGTTATCTCCAGTAACCCTAAATCAATTTTACTTTACAGAATTGTAAATCTTTCCAAATTGGTAATTCTTGTTGTGAATTCAAATGTCTCGATGATATACTAACAAATGATGGCTATAAGGATACCTACGATTTAGCTCTGCGATTAATTGCAAGTGCGTTTACTGCTTTACTATCACTATCCATCTTATTCCTTTTATATCATCGTTTACGAAGGAGAAAAATCCGTCTGCGACAGACAAGACCTTCCAGTGAGGATCAGAGAAGTTTGAATAGTATAGGGTATATAACTGGAGGATTGGGGTATCACCCAGCTAGTTATGGGCAAGTTCAATTTACACATAATTCATGCATGTTGCTGGTGGTTTTCAAATAATTATTTGAAGAAATTTTATTCTAATTTTTAACTAAAACCATAATTATGATTCTTATTTCAATATTCTTCAGTAAGTTGAATCACATAATTTTCTTTTCTTGATTTGCAGCTACCTGGGATCTGGCAGTAACGATTTGGAATATCCATATGAAGGAAATACTCAGTTTTCGTTGTGGAAACCACCAGGGAACTATTTTCCAAGAGGTGAAGCACCGCCACCTTATGAAGAGGCTGTGAGGCTATCACAACTGGAGCACGAAAATACAAGCAATACTGCTGTTACCTCAACAACTTCAAGCATATTGACTCCAAACCAAATAACTAATCTCACATACTCAATAAACTCAGCTCATCCTGTTGCAAATCAATCCCAATATCAAAATGGATGCTGTGCACTTCTTACAAGAAACGAAGGAGGATCTTCCAACGATAACAGTAAACAGCACTTCAATGCACAAGCATCATCTTCGAATCCTCAAACATCTAATGATAAATCCCACTCATCAAATGAGTATTACCTTACAAGTACCTCAAAAAAGCACAATACAACCGTCAAGCCTGGTCCTTCAGAAGTGAATAAACAAAAGTCGAAATCATTTGAAAACATTTGTGAGAGGGAAAGAGGAGGAAATCAGGCTTCAATGCCAACAAGTTCTGAAGCAAAAAATCATATATATGCGAATCAAAAGATGGATCCTGCTCTACACAGACAAAATTTCGAAGAAGACAGCCAAAGGATTGCAGCAGCTGCTGCAGCAAATTCAACATTGAATAGAAGATATGTAACCAAGGATAATAGACATCGAACCATCTCAAAAACATTCCAGGTAAGATGTAGAAATTACAATTTTGTTTTTCCAAGATGTAAGAGGAGTTGAGGCATATATTTATTCGAGGTATGCAGAGTTGTCCACGTTATACGGCGCGAAATACTGTGACCTGAATACGGGACTATAAGATTATTTTTCATTTGGGATATATTATTTTTACATAATACAGGGTGTCCCAAAAGCCTTTAAATTATCAAAGTTTTTTTTTTCAAATGGAACACCCCTGTATATTATTGCATATTTGGATTACCTATATAGCACAATAAGGATTTCTAATTCGAAAAATAGAAAGCGAAAAGAGTGGATCACTGAGGGGATAATCAAATCGATCAATATAAGAGATAAGCTACACAAGTAATACTGCAATGATCAGAACAATGCTCATGCGAAAGAAAAATACATACAAATATAGAAATAAAATTAATGTTTTAATAAGGAAACAAAAATAAAGTATTTCAGACAAAAATTGATGAAAATAAAAATTTTGGGGAAGCTATGGAAAATTATGAATAATGTTACAAACAGAGTAAACAAAAAACTGATGTAGATGAAATCGAAACGGAAGAAGGTTCAGTACTAAGAAACGAACATTGCAGAAGAATACAATGAACTTTTGCAGAAATACGTAAAAATATGCAAGAAAAAATTCCTAGAACTAATGGTCAAGTAATCAACAACGTTAAATTGAATCGATATACTATGTTTCTGGAGCCAACCACTGTCCCTGAAATAGAAAAAATGATGAAGGAACTAAAAAACAGTTCTGCACCAGGAAGTGATGCATTAGATTCGAAGTTATTGAAGTCAATATGAGGACAAATTGCGAAAATGATCAATAGATCATTCGAGTTAGGCTACTTTCCGAAAATATTAAAAACATCAATCGTGAGACCAATACACAAGGCTAAAGAAAAAAATAAAATTACGAATTACAGAACTATCTCACTAATTAATAGCATCGCGGAAATTTTCGAAAAAGCAATTAAGCAAAGAATCTGCAAATTTTTGGAAAAGCATTCAATCCTTTCAGAACAACAGTTTGGTTTCAGAACAAGCAAATCTACAACACACGCCATTACATTACTATTGAAAAAGATATATAAAAATATAGAGAACAAAGTACCCTCCGTTGACTTAGCAAAGGCGTTCGACACGGTGTGCCACCTGGTCTTGCTCGGAAAGCTGTAGAGATTTGTGGCAAAGCTTTTGAACTGTTGAATAGTTATCTGGAAGACCGAATGCAATGTGTCAAAGTGAATGATACTCTCAGCAAACCATTGAAGATACAATGCGGTATTCCTCAAGGAACAGTGCTTGGACCCATTTTATTTCTCTTGTACTCATCTCTTGATTTCTGAGCTTCACGGGGTGACACTCGTGTCGTACGCTGATGACACAGTTCTCTATGTTGGGAGAGCCCAACTGGAACAAGATGCGAAACAGAGTTTCAGATGTACTGGGAATAATAAAAGAATGGATGGACAATAACCTATCGTTAAATGTAGAAAAAAAAAACAAAATACCTAGCTTTTTCATTGAACAATGTTGGTCAGCCTAAAACATCAAAATAAGAATGCATATATATATATATATATATATATATATATATATATATATATATATATATATATATATATATATATATATATATATATATATATATATATATATATATATATATATATATATATATATATATATATATATATATATATATATATATATATATTTAAATATTACTTACTCAGGAATATGATGGATTCAGAGCTACTGAGAAGTTTATACCTTGCATTAACACAATCTGTACTTGCTTATGGTCTTATTGGTTGGGGCGGAGCTTATAAAATACATTTGGAGAAAATAATAGTACCACAGAAGAATATATTGAAAGTAATCTTGAAAAGATCTAGCAGATATTCACCCGAGCTAGTTTTCATGGAAACTAAATTTTTACGCTATCACAACTATATGCGTTAGAGATCTATAGATATTATAAAAATAAAAAAGTGTAGATATTATACATCATTCACATCAAACTAAGGGCAGAACTGTGCAGAATTCCCGGATAAATTTGATGAGAAAAGCAATTGGTAAACAATACTTTATAGATATAGTACCTAAGCTCTATAACATACTGCCAGAGAAGTTGAAGATTCACATATTTAGTATCAATATATTTACGAGGCAAATAAAAGATTCATCCTAGCGAATAATGAAGAGATAATTCAAACTCTCTGTTCTGAAATAAATCATTAAAACATTCTATTTTATTGATAATTAGAATAGAAAAAAATAAGTACCTATTCTCCATTCATTTTGTATAGATAGTATTATGGGTAAATGAGAAGGAAATGTATTTGAGTAAAATATGTTTACACTCAAAATTATTTTTAAGTAAACATATAAGATATCATTACTGTTAACAGGTTTAAATTGTATTTTGTATTATTAATTGTATTGAATTATATTATTATACTTATACTACTTCACACCAGAGCAAGGCACTCCACAGGGCTCTCCACTATCGCCATTACTCTACAACATTACTGTCAAGACATACTCACAGAACGATCGGAAACAAAATATATCCTACAATATGCAGATGACACAATCCTGATCATACATAGAAAAACACTTCAGCAATGCATAAATGAAATCCAGATCCTGACCAATCACACAGTTGAATGGTTTGGTAGGTGGCGATTAAAACCAAACCCTACCAAGTCACAATTCGTAATATACAACGATAATATAACTCCAACATCACCCACTATAACTTTCAGAGAACTAACGAAAAACCAAACACAACTATGAAGTATCTAGGAATTAATATCAACAGCAAGCTGAATCTCAACCCATACACAAAGTTAATTAAAAGAAAAGTCATATATAGAGCAAAATATAGTAATTTCTGATAAAACTCAATTAACGCTCAATCCAAATATGCGACAATATACAAGGTGTTCCATTAAAACACAGCTTTGATAATTTCAAGGCTGTTGGGACACCCTGTATAATGAAAAATAATTTTAAAGAGTTTCTATAATAGCTCCTCATATATCCCAAAAGAAAAATAATCTTATAGTCCTGTATTTAGGCCACAATATTCTGTGCCGTATAACATGAACAACCCTATATATAGTAAATATTGATATCCTAATCAATTTTCAGAATAAAAACAAAATTCCCATTGTCAACAATATGGAAACCATTATAAGAGAGCCTAAACGAACAACAATAACTCATTCTACTAGAGACACATCAGCTCATCGAACTCTTCCATCTAATATAAAAGAAATCAGCTTATCTTGTACTCCAGAACAATTACCAGATAGATCAATGAGGGAGTTATCAATTTATAAGGAACATGTACCAGACAAATCCTCAATCAAAGAAATCTTGCTCTATAAGAATCAACTACCAGAAGTATCCGGCAATAGAGAACTATCAGTTTACCGAGATAAAACACTTGAAAGACCATCCAGCAGCAGAGAATCCTCAAGTAGCAAACACGGGTACAAGAAAGAGAGTGATATTAACTGTAAGACTTTAACAAAGAGCAGCAATTGGAGTACAATATACATTCCTACCAGTTCAAAAACTCCGATATTGGATAAAATATGCCAACTCAAGGAAAGTTTGCCGTCATCTTCGTCAACAGTGGAAACTAAAGAGAATAAGCAACCTCAAAAATCGCACATTCCAGAAGCTGAGAATTCATATCAATGTTTGATGTCTTCACAAGACGATGATGAGGACTACAGGTATGACAGTCACTTTAATTGAAACTAGTGAGCTCATTAAAATCGCATTTTCATATCCAACGCACAATATACTGAATGCTCCCTCATATCATTATATTCACCTAATGGATCTCTTGTATGTTCTCTCACACACCATTATAGCAGCTTCAAGTATTGTTTTGGAGATACTGGTTCATTTGCCGTACAAATTTGAATACTATCCAAACTTCCAATTCAATGAGAGACTTTCAATATCAAAATCTCAACCTCTTCTGATAGAGCTATCATAAGATTAAATTAGAACTGTTTAACATGATTATTAAAAAACAAATTGTTTAATCACCCTATAAGCAATCACTCAGAGGATGAATCAAAAAACGGTACGACGAACATAACGAAAAAATCTCTAAAATAGCAAATATTATTTCTTTATGTACATATTGTACATATGTACAGTTTTAAACTTTTGATTGGACCCCTGTACTGAACTGTCCTGATTTAAATAAGATCCATGCATTAGAAATTTCTGAATCGAAGTGAACAACAAACAGAATTGAAACAGGAAGTGAAAAGAATTGATTTCAACAAAATATTGTGAAATTATTTCTAAAACATTAATGAAATTAAAAAAAATCCTTGGGCCTCAACTGTCAAGCTGGCAACTAATTTCAAGACAGAGCAGATTGGGTTAGATTTCATAATGATTGAAAAATCTGAGAAGAAATCAAACTTTATCTCACACTGTTAGAAAACAAATCTAGAATTTGACTTATATTTTTCAATTGTCCTTTTATATTCCAATATTGATAGTGGTAAGAATTGATAGTCTGTCAGAATAATTTCAAATTTAATGTTGAATGACATGGAAAAAAATCATCCTACATGTTCAAGAAAAACTTAAGGTTAGATATATACTTCAGATACTTCACTGCCATCAAGCTAACTTGCAGTGCAAAGAAATTAACACACCTCCGTGTTCCCGTTTTTTCTCCAAAATCTAGGATTCAAAAATTATCCTACTCGAGATATGTAGGAGTAGTTCGACAGCTGAATCCTTCCTCCCGCTATCCCCTTTATAAGTAGGACGAATGAAAGAAAAACCCTTATTTTGACAGCTCGACGTTCGTTAATTTCTGACCGTCAGAGATTCTCGGAATGTGGAAAAAAGAACAAAAGCTCGCCGATAGTCCTTCGTTGATTCGAAGATTTTCCAGGTTTCCCGGGGTTTTAGGGGAATTAACTATTGCGGCGCAACATGCGAAATTCGAGGCGTGCTCTTTGTCTAGGTTTTGAAACGATCGAACGCGATGGAAAATTTTGTATAGACATATAAGTCCGACTAAATTATCCCCTCCAGTCTCGAAAAATCGGAGATCCTTTTTATTTTCGCTCTTTCGGAATTTTTGCTCGATCGATCTTTCCGAAAGATCGAAGTTTCCCATTCCGAGAAATCTCGCCGTTTCGACTTTCCGTTCGCTCTTGGCGAAATTTTTCGAGAAATCCTCAGGGCTCCGTCGTTCGAGCTATAGCCTCTAATTTGGTACGGATTATTCTCGAAAAAGGCTTTACGACTTTTATATATTAGCGTTAATTAGCATCTCTTTTACTTTTCAGAAGCGAATGCGAGAATTGCAAATTTGCAGGAATTGCTGAAGGGGAAGAAGAGATACCTGAAACCATGACACTTCAACGACGACCTTTAGAATTGGAGGAAGAACTTTCTTATTACCGCACTTCTTTAACACTGCCTACTCACTCTAAAAAACCTAGGTAAATAACCCTATATGATTTTTGTGATATATTAAATGATTCAGAACAATTAAGTAATGATAACCAATTAATTTATGAGGAATAAATATTGCGCACAGACACACAGGCACAAGCCTGAGAGTATGTCCTGCCCTACAGCTGCAATCAAGTTGTACTTTACCTCATTCCAACAAAAATAATTGTTGAGAATGAGGTAGCCAAATAGGCAATCAAGATAGCAAAGGAGTATACCATGAAACCTGTGAACACATTAGCACATCACAGACAAGCTGACACCTACAGTTTTTGAAGAACTGTAACATCTTTTCATGTGGCGAGTGATGGGCCAAATTGTTTTATCTAGAGGGGTTTTAGTATTCTATACTGACGGTTCCAAAATGAAAAATTGACAAGTTGGGGCGGGGTGTCAACCCAAACCCGTCCTAAGGCTATAATTATTAAAACAAGCAACGATATTCATATTATCGGACATCTCCGCGATTCAAAGCTTATCTGAGAATGCGTGCTGTGCCTAAATCCTTTCAGTGTAGCTAACAACAGGAATGGTTACTGGTTTTCTTATTAGCCTGTAAATTATGATTACTATAACCCCAAACTGGCAGATGGGGACAACTGCCATTTCTGCAAGGAACCAATGGCACATTTGCTCTTTAAATGGGACGCCTCGATAAGTACTTCAACTCATAGGTCTAAAAACCAGAGGATATATGCTAGTTGACCTCCAGACAAATAGCAAGGTTTACTGGGGATCAGGGCATAATAGATCTGAAGGTCAAAGTGCATGTAACATCTGCCAAGGGTGTTAATGTATGAAGAATATGACCCTCTAGAGAAAAAATGGATCTGCTTCAAAAGCTTTAGTTCCTACTTTCCTGGTACCAACATGTGGGATATCTACTTATCAAGTAGATACGGTTGCAATATTTGCCACTAGAGCGCTCCACAGTCCTTATGTACTTTCGTTTACAAGTTGTTTTCGAAGTGAGACCTACCTTCGGGTTGCATCATGAGGAAATAAGGACTCATTGAAATTATAACTGATTTTGTGGTTTTGGTTCAAGTTTTGCCAATAATTTTCCCTTGTAAAAAATAAAAAGCATAAGTAAAATGGTAAAGGAATCTTTCTGTAAAATTAGAAAATAAGACTGATAAGTGACTTAATTTTTCATGAGATATATCTTTATTTTTCGTTTTTGTTCTAGTTCGTCAGAAATTTCAAGTATATGCTGTTTTAAAATATACAAACATTGTTATACAATCAAGGAAAATATTAGGTTGAATTGTATCTTGAGAGATAAGTGGAGTAGTTGTTTCCAACCAAAATTTACATCCATAATAGTTCAAATGCAGCATCCATTAATAATACTTTTCAGTTTTACTTGAACCTCAGTCTAATTTGGAAAGACAGTTGTAAATTTTGTATACCTTTTAATCCATCATGCTCGAATCTCTCCACAGAGAGATTCCTAAGTGTACATGACTACATGAAATCATAAGTATTGTTGTAATAACTTGTATATGTTAACGGAGTTAGCATTTGCTCTATTCGTTTTATTTCAATTTCAGCAGGATTCTGAGTGCCAAACCAGAGAGAGAAAGCTGGTTCCTGACAATGGACGAATACTCAAGTAGTGACGACTCGGCATAATTATATCTATTGTTTCACAATATTTTACTATGATTATATTTTGATTATTATACTGTAATATATTGATTTTCTAAGTGACCTGATTATTGTTATATGATTATATTAAGTGTGACATGTAATGAATGTACTTATTCCAATTAAGATATACATTATATGATTCTATTTAAAACAACATATTGTTTTTTTTGAATTTCAGATATCAGGAAGTCAAATCCAATTAGCTTGAGCAATCAAAATACTCTTTGTAGGGAAAATACACACCACAAAAATTGTCGCATCACCGGGTATTCTGAATTCCACAATCGATTAAGCAGCTCAATCGCAGTTTCTTTGTCAATATGTTTTTGGACATATGAGGGAAAGAAAATCTTATCTATGTATTAACATTTGTTTCCATATGATCTCAAACAACTCTGAAACAAGAATGAGTTTATTTGACTATCAGTATTCATTCAATTTCTCTTCACTTTTCACGCTAAATTAATGCAAGTTTTCTGTGTTTCTTGTTGATTTTCGAATCTTTGAATTCATTGTAATGGCTGCTGAACGACCTGGACGCTATTTGAGTGATAGGAATTGTAACACTTCTAGAGGAGGAGTGAAGCCAACGTTACGTGGGTAACTTGTTGAATGTTAACTAAAGCACTATTTCAAGAGCAATTAATCGGTACCACGAAACAGGGGAATATGGAAGAAGGGCCGGATAGGGAAGAAATCGGATAACAACACCAGTTGATGATCGTTGGCTTCGTTTAACTGCACTAAGAGTTCGGCACTGTACGGAATACTACAAAATGAACTTGCACTTTCCAGAAATGTGCATATTTCATTGCAAACTGTTAGGAACAGGCTCAGAGAAAACAATATCAGACCAAGGGTGGCTTCTACCCGCGTCTCATCAGAGAGCATCGAGTTGCAAAACTTCAGTTTGCGGGGGACATGCAAATTGGGGTATTCCAGAATGGTCGAATGTTCTCTTTTCCGACGAGTCCAGGTTCTGTCTAGTATCAAATGATAGACGCATGCCTGTATACAGACGACCTGGGGAACGGTATCAGCAATACAATATCCGGCAAACCGAAAACTTCGGAGGAGGCTCAGTAATGGTGTGGGGAGGCATTTCTTTCCATGGTCGAACTGAATTAGTCCTAGTGAATAATGGAAGAATGACAACGGCCAGATACATCGCAGATATTCTACGTTATTTTCTAGGCAACCAAGACACTGTGTGGTTTCCGATAGTCTCATGACGTGTAGGTGTTTATTAAGTTGGTGTCCCGTCAATAGGCCAACTACCATCCCAATAGACTTTTTATCAAGGGAAAATAGTTCATATACCCTCTTCTTTAATTGCGGCCCCTTCATAAACCTTTTTGACTGTCTCAGTCGGAAGAGTTTCAGTTTTGAAAGGAGAGCACTTAACAGCTGTTGCTTTTTTGGCGAGGCTGTCTGCTATCTCATTTCCTTCGATGCCATCTGGGGACTGAGAAAGTGAAAAAGGCTCATAAAGGGCCGCAATCAAAGAAGGTACAGGAATTATTGACCCTTGATAAGTCTATTGGGTTGGTAGTTGTCCTATTGAGAGGACACCACCTTCATAAACACCCACACGTCACCTAGAAGACTATCGGAAAACACACTGCCGGAGTTGCCTAGAAAATGACAAAACAACGGAACACATACTCTTCAAATAAGGCCATAAGTCGACCAGAGTGAACACCTTGGACACTGAAACACCTAGTGCCCGGACGATATAGGACGTCCCTACAAGAGCCATCAAAAAGTTTCTGCTAGACTGATAAGAAAATAACACAACATGGCAAGCACAATGGACCCATTTGGCCTGAGTGCTACCCATCAAGGCGCCATGCAGGAAAAGAACGAGAAGAAGAAGAAGATGGTGTGCTGTAATCCACAATTATGTTCATTTTCACTTTAGTAATCATTCAATATATATAATTTCTAATTTAGTAATAAAAACATTTATAGAAAGAAATGTTTTAATTTACTTGAAACTTCAATACTAAAAACAAAAACTAAATATAAACTCCATTAGAAAATTTATTAAAACACACAACAAAAATATATCAAAGTAAATTCAGTCAAATATCAAACGGTGAGATAACTTTATATAAAATCCATCTTAAATCATTTTACTGAATCTGTTGACTTTTGAAAAATGTTAAATACATTATTTAAAACTTTAAACAGGAACCATAATTCTATAATTTACATTTATTTTCTTAGGTAACTAGGCATTTACAGTGAAACTAAAAATAACATTTTGATTCATTTCAAATTTTTATATTTGTGAATATCTCAAATTCCTTTCCTTAAGTAAGCAAATATATATCCATAAAAATAAATAATACTTTATTTCACAATAGGTTCCATCAACAAAAATTTAATATATATACATAAATGTATTTATGAATTTTTCAGTCTCAGAAATTCAGTAATTTAATTCTAGATAACTAAACACACTAAGTTTTATCAAATATCACAAAAAAGTATTTATTATTTAATATTGGTTCTTCTTGCGTCTAGGTGTCAAAATGTTGATATAGTTTGACTTACGTTTCTTATCTGAAGTAGGCGTCTTACAAGAAGATGAGCTTCCAGCCATGCTAGATTCATTTTCTTTAGCGTCATCTTTATCTAGTTTGATTTTCTTAATGGGAGTTGTGGGATCATCATTGCTTACGCTCTCGGGTTCATCAGATGTACCTGCTTTCTTCTCAGTTACTTGTTCCAATTTTTTAATTGATCCTTGAACAACCTTTTCAAGGTTATTGTCATCTTCAATGATCTCCACGATAGGACATAATATTTCATTCGATTGAATCTTTTCCTCCTCTTCAGGTTTAGCTTTGATGGAAGGCCTCTTATGAAAGAAGCTAGTAATGGGTTTTTGCCAAGCAGGAGTTTCTCTAGGACATACTGGATTACCACCAACTGTAATAATAATAGTTTATTGAAATAGGATACATGCTAATATTACATACTGAAATAATAAATTAATTAATTAATACACCCATAAATGTTCTCGATCAGAGTTATTAAAAAGATATAGTCTAATTAAGGCAGACAGTGATGAAAAATAATAAAATCCTAAATTATTCTGTGATATATGAAGCTTTTATAGAAGCAATCACACCCCTCTTGAATATTTTAAGGACTCAGTCCTTCTAATTTCAGCAGGCAACTTATTAAAGTCACTAAGACCTCTACTGAATAATGACTGCATTCTGTTGGAAAGATTACATCTTGGCAAATAAAAGATCATTTCCTATTGTAAAATAACTATGATTATCATAATGAAAAGTAAGGAAATCTGCAAAATAGATTCCATGATTCTATAATTTCTGTAAAGCAGAAACTTTACTCAAAGTGAATGAATAGAGCAAGCTCGCACAATAGTCGAAGTGTGTCTGTATTATTGTGTTATAGATTCTAGAGTAAATTGAGAGGCCAGTTGCAACAAATGGTTGATGAAAGGAGAATAAATCGCGGAAACAGAAGGATTCCGTAAGACCATTCAAGACCAAGTGATCGTTATGAACAACTACAAAAAATTTATTATTAAGGACGAAAAATTACAAACATATGTGCAGAAAATGACATATAAGATCGGAGACTATACAGCATATTACGTCGGATGCGAACAACTGGCCAAAAATATTTTAATCTGTTTAGGGTTGATGCCACGTTTTAAGATTACTTAGGTATATGCCATGTAGGAATTGTAAGAAAAAATATTGATTTGCTTCATTGTTTGTTGCTAAGAGGAAAAAATGCGTGTTTCGTATCTAAATATTTATATTGAAAAAAAACTAGAACAGATCATAATATTAGTTGAAGACTTCAATGTTACATAAAAAAATAGATTTTATTTTGAACTACATTCAAAGTTGAGAGAATAGGAAAAGACCTTCGTTCCTGACGCGAGTCCATCGACCGCACTCTTTTCTTTTATTCGTGCGAAAATAATGAAAAATTCTGATATTTGTCATAAATGAAGAATTGCATTTTAATGGGAACACTAGCGTTTTAACAATTGTTACTGAAACATCCATTACTAGGTATAGGGAATTCCCTGTAATTATGTCAAAATGTAAGGGGGCGTCTTACAAAGGAAGAAATTTCCAGTATTTCAGTAATATAATCTATGCACCGCTATGTAAAATCGGCAGTCATATTGTAACACCAGCAGCAAATGTGATAAATACGCCCTGATCATGCCTTACCATACTCTACGGTGAGCTCAGACTAGTAGATTGTAAAGATGAATTCGTTTTCCTAATCGGAGAATACTACGATACAATCCAGGAATAGTTGAAAGATGCCGTTAAAGAAAAAAGTAGAGGGAAATTGACCAAAAGTGTCCTGTTTCTATACCACAATCGCCTATTCACAAGAATCATGTGGCCTTCGTTAACCTTCGTAAGATGGGCCTTGATGGAACTTTCACCCTGTAGTCGTAACCTGACTTTGAATAGTTATTACTCATTGACAAAAACGAAACCAAAACTATCAGGTACGAAGTTTTAGAGCAATTAGGAAGTAAAAGACGCAGTTCTATTTCAGAAAGACGGAGAGTAATAATAATAATAATAATAATATGTATTTATAGGAAAATTGGTACGAACACAAAACACCCTGATCACAAACAACACATCGACGTTTATATGGACACTTTGAAACAGAAACTCCAAGCAAAAGCAGAGAGGCTTTCAAGATACGTCAAGTGTACTGAAAGGAAAGACCAAAACCAAAGGTTTCTCCAAAACGCGGCCAATTTTCATAAGGGAAATAACAAAACTGCGACCAACAATAACAGAGAAGTACCTGACGCACAGTGCTTGACCGACTATTGGTCATCACTATGGTCGCACCCCAAAGAACACAATAGAGATGCGGAATGGATCACGAATGAAAAAGAACGCCTCGATATCAGACATGGACTTCGATGGAATAACGGAGGAAGAAATCACAATAGTAGTTCGAGCGACCTACAATTGGAAGGCCACAGGTATAGATAATATCCACAACTACTGGTACAAGAAGTTTGATAAGCTCCATGGAGCCCTAGCGAAACAGCTCACGTATGTTCTTCAACATCCCAAGAAAACACCCACTTTCCTAACGCAAAGCTTAACATATATGCTACCTAAGAGCGATAGAACACAGGATCCGTCCCAATATAGGCCAATCACTTGCCTGCCAACACTCTACAAAATACTCACCTCATGCATATC
Source organism: Cryptolaemus montrouzieri (assembly GCA_013387265.2). Classification (NCBI taxonomy): domain Eukaryota; kingdom Metazoa; phylum Arthropoda; class Insecta; order Coleoptera; family Coccinellidae; genus Cryptolaemus; species Cryptolaemus montrouzieri. The sequence goes on from JABFTP020000186.1 coordinate 5,892,644, forward strand.
TAATCGAATATACCAACATCTTGACGACAACAATATATTAGCAGAGGAGCAGAAAGAAACACCACGGGTGCAAGGAACAACTCATCATCGATTCTGTGCTAATGAAACCGGCACACGAGGGCATCGGAATGTTCATTCGGCTTTTCTCGATTATCTGAAGGCATTCGATAGTACCGCCCATTCTTGGCTTGTTGAAGTATTACAGATATACAAAATTCACCCAGCCCTGGTAGAGTTCTTGAAGACAACAATGACACACTGGCGCACGTCTCTGCAGGTCAACATGAACAATACATCAATTAAAACCGACGAGATACCCATACGTCGTGGAATTTTTGAAGGAGACTCTTTGAGTCCACTATGGTTCTGTTTAGCTATGAACCCATTGTCCTCAATGCTCAATAGAACAGGATACGGATTTAGGAATAAAAGCAGAAAGGAATTATCATACAATCTCCCACCTGCTGTATATGGATGACATCAAATTATATGCTTCGAACAAAAAGCAATTGGATGATTTGCTGAAAACTGTCAGTGAGTTCACGGCAGATGTTCATATGAAATTCGGGATTGAAAAATGTAAGACCCTGAACATTCAAAGAGGGGAGAGTCATAGATGGTGAAACACAACTTCCAAACGGTGATATTATACAGTGCATGAGAGATGGCGAAACATACAAATATCTGGGATACCAACAAGCCAGATTGCTAGACCAAAAACAATCAAAGGAGAAGATTCGTTCAGAATACAGTCAGCGTCTGAAGTCTGTGCTGAAATCGATGTTGAACTCGGGGAATCTAGTCAAGGCAATTAACACCTACGCCATTCCAGTGTTGCTTTACTCATTTGGAATAATCAGATGGACTAAGACAGAACTGGATGATATTCGAAGGCAGACCCGAACGATGCTGACAAAGTACAACAATCATCATCCAAAATCGTCTGTGATACGAACACTTTAAAGCGGAAATAAGGAGGACGCGGATTAATAGATGTTGTCAATTTACACACCGAACAGATTAAAAATCTCAGAGAATTCTTCTATGCAAAAGCTTTCACTTCTGACCTCCATAGAGTGTTATCGTTGGCTGACAGGGGATATACACCACTAAATCTTGCTACCAGAGATAACCTGCTGAATCTACCGTTCCTATCAGATACTGAAAAACAAGAGCAATGGTCAAGAAAGGAATTGCATGGACGACATCACCATGAGATTAATCAACCACACATCGACAAAGAAGCCTCCAACAAATGGTTGATGAAAGGAGAATTATTCGCAGAAACAGAGGGATTCCTTATGGCTATCCAAGACCAAGTGATCGCTACAAACAATTATAAAAAATTTATAATGAAGGACGGAACATTACAAACAGATAAGTGCAGAAAATGCCATATAAGATCGGAGACTATACAGCATATTACGTCCGGATGCGAACAACTGGCCAATACGGAGTATCTTCACAGGCATAATCAAGTGTGCAACATTATCCACCAGAAACTTGCACACAAGTACGGACTTCTGAACACCTTCCAGCCATATTACAAGTATAAGCCGGCGCCTGTATTGGAAAATGACTCTATCAGATTATACTACGATAGGCCTGTTATCACTAACAGAATGGTGACGAATAATAGGCCGGACATAGTGGTGTATGATAAGAGAGCCAGAACAGCAATGCTGGTGGATGTCGCCATACCGAATAATAACAATGTGCTGAACAAGTTCCAGGAGAAAAAGTCCAAATACACAGACCTTGCTTGAGATCAAGCAGATGTGGCACCTCGATAAAATAGATATTGTTCCTGTCATCGTATCCTCGACTGGGTTAATACCCAAAACTTTGCATGATAGCCTTAAGAAATTAGAATTGCATAAGAATACCTATATAGAAATGCAAAAAGCTGTAATTCTTAATACATGTAAGATAGTTAGGAAATTTATGTCAAGTATATTGTAATCGAGCCTATTCCCTTTGATTTCTGAATCTGGGAAAAGTAAATTATATGCAGCTAGCAGCTGAGATAGTGCATAAGTCCACGATAATATATAATAATTAGATGTGAATCTATTACTTACTACTAGAGTTTTGTTTGCTGCTAGATGCCGCTCCTCGAGAAGTTGAGGGTGTACTGTTATTGCTGCTACAGCCTCCTTTTTTTGCGGAGCTCCTACCCCCTGAAACTAAAGCTATGTTTTAGTACATCAAGGCATTTTTCTAGTGATTCACCTTACCGATGACACGATCACCGCTTCGCACCATTCTGTACACAAATACTAACTGATTCGACACAACTTACTCGACAAACACAACTGTGGTAACTGTTACGTATTATATTTCACGTTCTTATCAACGTGACCACTTATTAATATAGTTATTATAAACTGATATTGTGTTTTATCTTTCTAATCGCCTATTTAACTTGAGCAACGACTAGTTTGTGCGAACTGCAGAGATCAGAGAATGATGTGAATGTTATTTGGCGCCTTTTTGGTTCCATAGATAAACATAAATTTCACTTGATATTCTTCTTATACTTTACCAGTCAGCTTATTTTGATAATAATAACCGCATTGTACATGCTGGAATCATATTTTTGAATTAAACAAGATCCACGAAGAAATAATATATGGGAGATGTCAACCCAAATTATTGGGTTCATAATGATTCGAGAACATCTATAGATTATAATCGGCTTCACTTAGAAGACCGAACCTGGCCATCGGGGCTCTCTCGGTCAAACAGAGAGGGAATTGTTTTTTTGAGTTTTAATATTGAAGGAATTTTGCGATTATAATTTAAAATTGACAAGTAAGAACAAGGAAGTGATTATGTTTCTGGAGACTCACACTGCGACGGAAGAATATCTCTGCGAAAGAGGGAATATCGCAGGTTATGTACTTTTTGATTATCTCCTTAGCCTTGCTTGCTATGTAAAATATTTTCTTAGATTCAAGTGAGTTTAGACATATAAGAGTCAGGTATGATTATTGAAATATTTTTCTGCTGGTTTTCTTTTTCCATTGTTACAGCTTCCTGTCCCAAATCCCCTTCCTTTCACCTTTGTCTTCGTCTGGAAATCATGGAGTGCAGGATGAGAATGAAGCTGATATGCAGAATAATTTTAGATATTCTTTATGTACACACGAAAACCAACAGACAAGTTATAGATACAAGCTTTTATTGTAAATACAAGTATTCGAGAATTTTGTAAATCCTCTCTTTTCAAAAGATATATATATATATATATATATATATATATATATATATATATATATATATATATATATATATATATATATATATATATATATATATATATATATATATATATATATATATATATATATATATATATATATATATATATATATATATATATATATATATATTATTCTTAACAACCACAGTTTGTATAGACAACATATAACCTGAATAAAATAGTATTTTTGGTCCCATTCTTGAAGAATTGTTTTCAAAGTACGATGAATAATATCTTTCATCTTTCAAGAAATGAGTGATCAGTTCATTTTATGAAGATTAATGCAAGTCCTCATCGAGTCAAGATTGTCAAAAAAACTCTACAACTCCACCATATTCACAGGCTGGACTGGCCAGCACGATCCCCTGCCCTCAATCCTATCGAGCACATATGATTAAAATTCTCCAGGAATCTATAACAAACTTAATAATAATAATATTTCATTCATAGGATACATCCTAATCAACATATAATTTCAAATGTTGTTAAGCTCGAAAAATAACAATATGTATTCAAAAAGAAAGAAGAAAGAAAGAAAAACATACATCTATTGATACTAATAACACATTGCTCTTATATGCTCAGTTAGTCTTGATTTGAAGATATAAATACTTTTGAACAATTTCAATTAATTTGGTAGTGCGTTGAACTTTTACAGACCTTGTACATCAACACCTTTTGGGATGCAGAAAGTCTGTATTTTGGTAGATGAAAGTCATTTTCTTGTCTTGTACTGTATTCATGAGTAGAGCCTCTGTAAACGATTAGATCAGCAAGATAAGATGGCAAGAGGTTGTCGATAATCTTAAGAACGAATATCATCGCTGATCTGTATCATCTGCGAATAATTTGACAAAGTCACAAGTTTGATGGGCATTGATATCGTTGATATATATCAAAAATAGTAACGGCCCTAGTACACTCCCCTGTGGCACACCATATTTGGTCGTTAACGGTGCAGAGTAAGCATCTTGCAATCTAGTAATCTGTTTTCGATCATTTAAATAATCCTCAAACCATTTCAATAATACGCCATCTATCCCAATCGCTTTCATCTTTCGTATCAATTTCTTTCTATCGAGAGTTTTAAAAGGCCTGCGTAACTCTAGGAAAACAACAACAACCAACTCACCATTGTCAGTGGACTGGGTCCATGTATTGAATTGAAGGGCAGATTCACAAGAATGATGTTTTCTGAAACAGGATGGTGTCCAAATATTCCATAAGTTGCTTGTACAATGCTAATTCTAAAACCCTTTCAATGCATGGTAGAGTATTTATGGGTCGAAACTCATCAGACTCATTTGTACCTTTAACCTTCGGCACTGGCACGGTAGTGCTTGTTTTTAATTTACTTGGAAATCTGCCATACTCCAGAGATATATTTATGAAATGCAGAATGACATGTCCTATAACTCCAAAAGTTCCCCTCAAAAGCTTTGCATTAAAAACCTCACAGCTCGTCTTACTTTTGATGCTATTAACAATTTTTGAGAGATCAGATAATCCTAGTTTTTTGAAATAGAAAAAGAAGTTCTACAGTTGACAACGTTCTGGCAATGGCCAACAACAAATTAGCCTCTTCAATGGGTTTTCTTACAGTTTCAATACGGCCATCAATAACAAAATCTATACCATCGGCACCATTCCTATTCATGCCAAGAAGAGTAGAGGACATTACAAGTCGTGCAGGACCCACTAATAAGTGAATGGAAAAAATCTTTCTGGCGTTTCATAAAAATTTTATTCAAATTCATAATTTGATAATGAATTATCCATTTCAATTGACTAGTCTATAATATTAGCGTATTTACTAAGAATGCGAAAGAATTTTTCAATTAGTTGATCAATTTCTTTTCATAGGTTGAAATATGATAAGCACAATTGGAATAATAAAGGGTTAAAAATGTATTCTTTTATTTATTGTATGCATATACATTTGTGATAGAAAAAAGTAATAGATACAAGTTTTAATCGAGCATCAGTTTCAAAGAGCATCTCAGAAGGGTACATTTCTAAGCTTCAAACAATCTTTAATACTACTTGACCTCCTTGAGTTTAATCTATTGAAATACTGAGGTATCTGTGAGGCTAGGTTCCTTACATTCTCTCAAATTGGGTGGACAATCACTTAACTGAGTTTAGAATATTGTGGTGTTCTGTATATTCCATTGAAAATTACACTTTTTGCTTCAGAATCATACAAGGCATATATGAATGGTCTGTTAGCAATAAAATTTGGTGTCTGCTGCTTGTAAATTGCAGAGGCTCCTGAAAATGAAATAATCAAATTAGTATGTTAGGTGTTAGAATTCATTGATGTAGTGTTATTTTAGTAGTTGACAAGAAAGTAGGTAATATTAGACAATGTACACTGCAACTGCATCTTGCCATCATTGAATTTGGAAGTCAGAGTTGTTACCATAACTCCTTTATATAAGGATTATAGTGCGAAACCTAGTCCACTGTAATTTGTCCACTGTGAAGAAGTCAGTGGAATATAAATGATATGAAAATATATGGTGATAGTGAATACCATTTATGAAGTAGACAATGGTACTAGCTTAAACTCTGTATTGGGTATTGCAAAGAAAGAGGAAGGATGAAGTAAATGATATTATCAAAATTGAAGAATTTTATACAAGGAACAATATTCAACCTTCTGAAAAATGTTAAATGTCCTTCCCTAAAGATCTGGTTTTCTGATCCACCCTTCATAATCATCGTCAACCAAAGCCACTCGGCAGTAGTATAGCTAGGTCGGATGTCATGAGTAAGAGCAATAGACTATAGTTTCGGTCCCATTTGTCTTCGTCAGTATTGCATACCCACTCACCATCGCCACCGGTCCTCTGTGTCAGTTTTGACATGTTTTGTTGCGCTCCAACGGATTGAGATGAGTAGGTGGCAGTCTGGCCTGGTGTTGTGAATGGGTATGCAATTATGACAAGGTTAAATGAGAACGAACCTGTAGTCTATTGCTCCTATTCATGATATCCGACCTAGCTGTACCACTGCTGGGTGGCCCTGGTTGACAATGATTATGAAAGGTGAATCAGAAAACCAGCTCCTTCAGGGAAGGATACTTAATATTCTACGGAAGGTTGTTCCTTGAATAAAATTCTTCAATGTGTCTACACATATAGCGACAATTTCGCACTCATACTAACGGGGCACTGTCGCCTCAGGAAACACCTAAATAAATTAGGATTGATTGAGGATCCTTCATGTAGACTATTTGAAGAAGATATAGAATCAATGGAACATGTTATGTGCGAGTGCCTAGCTGGGGACAGGGTCAGGATGGAAGAACTTGGATCTTGCAAACTGAAGCTGACTGAGCTTGTTAAGCTCTCACCCACGAAACTCGTATCCTTTACGAGAAGGATGGAGCTCGTTGATGAAATTTAGGACAGAGTGTGCCACAATAGACCACTGGATTGCAGTGGCGGGGCTGCTAGGCAGCCCTCACTCAAATAATAATATCTATCCATCTATGTTATCATTGTTGAAATATGATTGAAGGAAAATACTGAAAACACATCAGATACATACCTGCAGCAGCTGAAGCTACTGTTCCTTCTTCATTCACTTCTATCTCTGCTTTCTGGATCAAACCTGAGATGAACAAATACTGGTCTACCATATCCAACAAATTTGCTGTACTGAAGTCAAAGACATCTTTGACACCCATCTGAAAACGAAGATTATTATTAATATTTGAGTATATTTTCCTCTTTCAACTTGATTTTCATCAATAAATATATTATAGGAATTAATTACGATTTCAAACATAGCAGAGTTCTCAAAGTATAAACTTTATCAAGGAGGATTGTTCAGTTATTTGAGAATATGTAATTCGTCGTGAAACTGTGCAGGAAAATCTGAAGCACACAATTCGCCATGTATGTTTCTTCTTTTCAATTATGGTATAGTTCTCCTTGAAATAATTATCACATACAAAGACGTTTACATAAAGTTTACCTTGTACAATGCGATCATAAGATTCAAATCTGAAGATATGCTGAATTTAGGCAGATAAATATTTATTTCGTCATCATAATATTGTTGTTCTTCTTTTCTCAGTCTCTCATAGATTTTTGTCATAGGACTCTCAATAAGAAGTTCCAAAACTTCGGAAACACTTGAACCTTTTTTAGGAAGGATTACGATCATCGACATCTTATTGCCCTGAAAAAAATATTTTTAGAAGATGGTTACAGTTGTAGTCAATAAACTTACATCTCCATAAGGAAGCAACACAACCGACGATTTTATTTCATCCATTTTTGAGAATGGCACAAATCTTTTTGTGAACATCATATCAACTTGTCCAATTTGTGCATTTTTTTCATCGAAGAAAGGAACTTTTTGTGTAGCAGTCTTGTTGAAGGGTAACTTCCAATCGCCCTTGAAGTAGAGGGTACTAGTCAGGAAGATTTCCGCATTTTGAACATCACCTGGAAAAGATTTTCATATAGTTTGGGGTAGGTATCAATAGAAGTATGATCGAATTAAGATTTAAAGATGGCCTAAAGAATTTCATAGGGTATGTATGGAAAAATCGTGTTGCTGTTAACTGATCTTGCTTGTTGAACTTAAAAATTGATCTTATGCAAGTTTTGTAGGAGAAACAGTGTGACTTTTTAAATATTAATTATAATGACGAGGCTGAAGTAACATTACATTTCTTCAACAGAAGACCTGGACTACTAGCAATGAGTTGAACAACTCAAGAAATCACATTCAGAGTGCCTAGCACGATTAGAAGACAAATAGTTTTGATATTGCAGAGGAGATCCCTCTCAGTTTTAAGTATATGAGTAGATATTTTTGCATTTAGTTCTTAGAAACTAAAAGTTTAGGTAAATTGTCGTTCATATGCTAAGTAACCTTGTATTTCTAAGGACACTTCTTTTATCAATTGAAATACCAAACTGGGAAATTAGGTTTTGCTATACAAATCTATACCACACCTATCATAGGGACATTATAAAAATTTTCAATCTGAAAGTAGTTAATTGATTCCGCCGTTAATAAGTGATAGTTAATCATGATGATGATAAGAAAGTAAACAATGTATTATACTATCACTAGAGATTTCTTAAAATCAGGATTGTAATTGCGGTCTCTCGACCATCTTCAGCCGACCACAAGTATTGAACTAGAGTTGAGAATACATACATATACTTATAAACAGGTAGATACATAATTAATAAGGGTACAAACAAGAGGTAATCAACTAATTATGATAAAAGCAGGTATTATTTAAAGGTATCAAATAAGGACGAATAAGCCGGGTTTGTTGTAGTTTGAAAATTTCGATGCATTCCAAGAGATCTAACTTTCGTCCCTTAAGTATTCTAAGAACAATTTGAAGTTGATCTATGGGTGGAAAATGGTGGCCATTTTCAATACAATGTGAAGCGAGAGTAGATTCGTCGATTCTCTGGTTATTGTAATCTGATTGATGCTCTCTGTATCTAATTTTGAATGAACGAACAGTCTGACCTATAGAGACGCCTTCACGATACGTACAGTACCACTTGTTAACTCTGGTAAGCCAAAATTTATCAGTTTTATCTTTACTATTGAAACATTCCTGGGAGAGTTTCATGTGGGTCTTGAAAGCTACTTTTTTTATGTTGTTTTGAGATGATATTCGCAATCTTTTCGCTGATAGGGCCGAAATATGTTTTTGTATTTGTGTTTGTTTGTTTCTGATCATTTCGTTTATATATTTGAGGAAAAATATTGTTCATAGCTATTTCTTTAATAGTTGACACTTCCCTGGACATATTTTCTTCGGATAATGGCAGAGAGAAAACCATATGAATCATTGAATTAACCGCAGTGTATTTATGAGATTTTGGGTGTGTTAAGTAATAAGGGATGCAAATATCAGTGAAGGTGGGTTTTCGAAATACATCAAAACTTAGTGTATTATTTTTATGAGTGATTGTTAGGTCTAAAAAGTGAATCTGATTATCGACTTCTCTCTCTCTATTTTGAATTTGGTTGAGAGACCGAAATTGCAATAATTAATTTCAATAAATCTCTTGTGATAGTATAATACATAGTTCAGTTCCTTATTATCATCATCTGAAAGTAACAATTAACGTTAGAGAGAAACTAATTGAGTTCTGAGCAACTTGCTGATTTGAAATTATAAGCCATGAAGTCATAGTTTCTGGAAAGTGCACACTGAAAGTGAATAAATGTATTACAATATTTTTAAAATGTACTTGTAATAACAAACTTAACTGAAAGATGAGATAATCAAGATGAATAATCTCAACTTCGGGATTATATATATTTATAGGTGTTCCCTATACTTTTCTGGATTGTTTATTAGTATACAAATATTTCACAAAAATTTCTCACCTTCTAAAAGTAAATTGGGTATCCTGTTCTTCGTTGCATCGGCAACATACTTATTAATAAAATCAGTTGAAGCCTTAGTGTCCCTGAAGTCAACTGGAGTGATGTCTACGTTATAGTAGTAATTCATCAATTGTCGAAACTTTTTCTTAAGGGGGTGTATCTTGTTTGTGAAAATTCCACTGGACAATTCTAAAGTGACTCCCTCCGTAGGTTTCTGAAAAGAGACGGGCATGAAAGTGTAAACTACATCAAATATAAAGATATAGACTCTTGATAGAATAAATTCAGTGAATAGTTAGGTGATATTCTTTATGAAACTAGAAGAGTTTTGAGATATCAAAATCTTGATATCTCAAAGGCCTTTGGCACGCAGCGTTGATGATAATTGCATATGGACTTGCCGAAAAATTGCGTGGTTGGATCACAAGTTTTCTTCACTAGATCAATTGAGGTGATAGTTGATGGTGTAACGAGTGCATTTTTCAGGTTGTATGAATAGTACCCCAGGCCTCCATACTCTCGCCAATTCTTTTTATGTTGAAGATTAATGGAGTACTGTACGCTGATATATTCATTGCCTAGTCAGTGTCCTAGAACTGTTGGGTAGACACACCGACAAAGATAACAACAGAGCATGTCACTGTATTCAGACTTGGAGAGAATATCAGAGTGGGACCGGTTGAATTTGGTCAATTTTATTGTCAACAAGACGTAATAAAGTTCTCCAGAAAATTCACTGCAGGAGACCCTCTTTAATCATGAAAGGACATCGAATTTCCAAAGAAAGAACAAAAATATAGAATAAGGTTTTGGAAGGTCGTCGATTAACCGAAAGAGACTTAGTTTAGAAGATCTAAACATATCATTAGGCATAGTGAGCAATATTTTGAGTGGAGTTTAAGGTTTTAAAAGTTACAAACACAATAGCTGCCACATTTCTTCAACAATGCATCAAAAACACATTCGAGTGTGACTTTGTCAGCAACATTTGGAGCTCCTTAGATGTAACGTTTCCAGAGTCATATTTACAACTACTACAAAATTGCAAGCAATTTATTGATTATAGATGAAACAAAAGTCAGAATAACAGGACAAAACTACTGGATTATTTAAAAAAGATCAGGATATATAAAAGAGAAAATCGGCAAATTATTTATAATGATGAAACATATATCAATTCTAACCACACTACTTCTCATCAGTGGTTAAACAATTCTGTTCATGGATTACATAAAACAATTGGAAAAGGTTCGTTCCAGATTCACTTTTAATATTCAAATCTGAAGCAACATCAGACTATCATGATCATATGAAACATGAAAATTTTAAAAAGTGGATAGAAGATAAATTAATATCTAATTCACCACCCAAATCTGTGGTTGTAATGGATAACACTTCGTACAACAATGTAGCTACAGAAAATATATTGTGTTTTCGAATAAAAAGGCAGAAATGGTTGAATCGAAAGAAAATTTCGGTGGAGTACTGTATACTAATATATTTATTTTCTAGTCAGTGTTCTATAACTGCTGGGTAGACAAACAGATAAAGATACAAACAGTGTCACTGTATTCAGACTTGGAGAGAATATCAGAGTGGGACCGGTTGAATTCGGTCAATTTTAACGTGAACAAGACGTAATAATGTTCTCCAGAAAATTCACTGCTGGAGAAATTTCTTTAATCATGAAAGGACATCGAATTTACAAGGAAAGAACAAAAATATAGGATATGGTTTTCGAAGATCGTCGCTTAACCGAAAGAGACTTAAATGAGATAAAAACACAAGGTTTAACTTTGATCTACACTTTATTTGAAAAAATTCGACGACGTTTCGCTGACACAGCAGCTTTATCATGAATGAAAAATAGAATGAAGAGTATGGTATTATAAACAAATCGTAGAACAAGTTGGATGAATAACAGGAAAATCCACACCGAGCCATTGTACAGTTAGTATGAAAGGTAATAAAACTAATTGAACAAGTTAAGTAGGGTGAGTAATTCAAATCTACCTGTTCATTCAAAAGCTTGTCCGAATGTTTGTATCTATTTATTTCTAATGCTTCTAGGAGATCTAATTTTGAACTTTTGATTTTATATGTAATATGTCAAAGTTTTATTGAATGAATGGTTTTCTTTTATTAGGTGGTTTGAATAATTTGAATCAGATTTATTTTGTCGAAGCTACGTTTATGTTCAGATGTTCTTATGCCAAAACTCCTATAGGTCCTATTGATATAAATTTTATCACAAGAACCGCAATTGAGTTTATATATAACTCAATTGCGGTTCTTGTGATAAAATTTATATCGGTATATATGCTATATATTATAAAAGAAAACCATTCATTCAATAAAAACTTTGACATATTACATATAAAATCAAAAGTTCAAAATTAGATCTCCTAGAAGCATTAGAAATAAATAGATACAAACATTCGGACAAGCTTTTGAATGAACAGGTAGATTTGAATTACTCACCCTACTTAACTTGTTCAATTAGTTTTTATTACCTTTCATACTAACTGTACAATGGCTCGGTGTGGATTTTCCTGTTATTCATCCAACTTGTTCTACGATTTGTTTATAATACCATACTCTTCATTCTATTTTTCATTCTTGATAAAGCTGCTGTGTCAGCGAAACGTCGTCGAATTTTTTCAAATAAAGTGTAGATCAAAGTTAAACCTTGTGTTTTTATCTCATTTATATCATGGATCTACATCAAGTAACGGCCTCCACAATTCAAATGTGAAAGAGACTTAGTTTAGAAGTTCAATCCGTCAAACAGATGGCTGAACACATTATTTTATCTGAATACTTCCAAAGTTGAATGAATGAAAGAAAATTAAGTTTTTGTTGTTGCTTGTTAATTAAGAGTGAATTTAGTTAATAGGTATTGATGTAATTCTCATTGAATTCTGGTCCATGGGATTTACAGCAATGCCATATTAACTGAAAAATTAATTTGTTGAAATGCCCTCAAAATGGGGCTATTTGAGAAATAAATGTCGAAAAACACGGAATTGTTTTCGTTTCCATCATTTCTTCTTACACAATGAAAGTTTTCTAAGTTTTCTGTTAAGAGTGATATTAACGAAACACAAGTCTAGATTGCAAAGGAAATAATAATAGAAACAGTGAAACTTCTGCACTTTCATTGTTTCCCTTTAGTAAATGGACTTAAAGATTCATATTCTCACCAGTAAAGTCTTCCGAAGGACTCCATACTCCTCCCTAAATTTACTCTTGTCCTTGGGTATCTCCAAAGCTGCCTCCAGTTCTGAGGCTGTATTTTCTCTCGCTCCCTCCGTTATTATGCTTAAAAGGGACCATACTGTGTACGGGGAGAGTGCTAGATTCATTTTATCTCCTGCTTCATTTGCAGTTACCTGAAATGAAATAATTAATGCGGGAATGAAAATGCGGTATACGCGAAGTTGTTAATTTTCAGTCATGTGCTGGAGTAAAATCTTCCAGTTAATCAAAACGTTCTGGGTCATTTAACCGAATGTATGGTACAATTTTCATGTTTATTGTTTAATCGATTCAGTCCTAATGAAACTGTAATATATTCTAGTAGCGGAGAGTTATACGTGAAATTAATATGCGCCATATTAAGATAATGCTTCATATAAATTAATCATGAATACATTACAGATGAACGGAGTATCCACTACAACAAAGGGCATACTTAAAATGTTTCTCTGAATATGCAAATAATTGTTGTTTGCAATATACAGTGTGTTCCAACGAAAATTTGACCCCCTATAACTCCGAAATGAGTAACATTAGCGAAAAACACCAAGACACGTCGATTTTTGTTTCGAGGGGAGCATTTTCGAAATAATTCGAAACTTCTCAGATCAACCCCTACCCCAGCAACCCTAACTTTGAAATTCATCATAGGAATAAGGGTCGAGTGGCACCTTACTGAAAAGGTCTGTCAATTCTCCACCTTGATTTGTCATTTTAGAATTTTAAATTAACATACAGGGTGTCCCAACCAAGGGTGAAGTTGAATTCCTGGAAATCCCAAATACTAAATGAAATAGATTTATTTTGGCATAATGCAATCCCCAACTCAAAAATCATTCGATCGATAATAGGTCAAGTGGCACCTCGTTGAAAAGGTACTGCAATTTTCTCTTCGAATTTGGTATTTTCGAAATTCAGAATCAGCATACAGGGTGTCCCGGAGCAGGAACACTGAAAACCCAAATAACTTTTTGAAACTGGTTCATTTCGGTATAATACGAGAACATGTTTATGTTTGATTCGAGAATAAGACTCTCTTGCGTGAATATGGAATTTTTGCAATCAATCTCTTCCAATCAGCATCCCCAACTCAAAAATCATACAAGTGATTACAGGTTGAGTGGCAAAGTTTCAGAAAGATTTTTCTATTTTCTGAATCACTGAGGCATTGGTTTCAGTTTGGCAATCGAGGTTTTCTGGCGTGAGGATCAGGATGAGGGATGATGGAGAAACTGATTGGATGCTCATCTAAACAGGAAAACGAGATTTATTGAACTTGTATTCAATTGAAAACAAAAACTAACTTGATTATTACAACAATTGTTCAAAATGACCTCCGCCCACCTCCATACAGTTATACAGACGATTTTCGAACTCTCTTCTCACATTAGCGAAAACTTCAGGAGTCAAAAGTCGGCATTCTGTGATAATCCTCATCCGCAGCTCCTCCAGGTTTTCTGGTCTTGTGGCATAAACTTTAGATTTTAGATGGCCCCACAAAAAAAAATCTAGGGATTTAAATCTGGTGACCTGGCTGGCCACTCAACAGGTCCTCTTCTACCAATCCACCTTCCTGGGAAATTTTCGTCTAAATATTGGCGCACCCGAGCATCATAATGCGGAGGAGCACCGTCTTGTTGAAAACGCATTTCGTCCTCAGAAAGAGTTGGATCGTTCTGTAAAATTTCTGTCAATCTAGGATGTATGTGTTCCTCTAACAACTGTAGGTAGCCATTTCCATTCAGATTACCCTCAATAAAGAAAGGCCCAACTAGATGATTGCCAAAATTCCTGCCCAAACGTTCAACTTCTGAGGCCTTTGCGTGTGGGCCTCTCTAAACCAATGAGGATTCTGTGTGTCCCAATATCGACAATTATGTCTATTCACTTCACCACTGAGCATAAAGGTGCTTTCATCAGAAAAATAGATGTTATTCAGAAAATTTGGATTAGCGTTTAGGTTTTCACTTAGATTTTCACAAAACTGTAAACGACGATCTGGATCATCTTCGTTTATTTCATGCACTAATTTTACCTTGTAGGGTGAAATTTGTGATGTTTCACGATTCTATGGACAGTTGTAGCTGATACACCAGTCAGACGAGATAGTTTTCTGATCGAAGTAGTATTCTCCATTTGTAGATGACCCACTACTGCCACTTCCGTTGCCTCATTTCTGACAGGACATGCCACTTCATGTTTTTGTTTGCCACCGAACCCGTAGCTAGGAATTCGTCAAGCAAATATTTAACGTACTGGTGACTGACTCCCTTTCTCTTTCAGGATGGTTCCTATCGAATATCCTTGCCGTTTCTTTGGCACAACTGTTATTTCGAAAATACGTCGATACAATTTCGACCCTTTCCTCAGTGGAATAAACCATTTTCAGATTAATTTCAACTGACGAACAACAACAATAATGAGGAACTGATCTGAATAATAATAATATTTCATTGCAAAATGAGAAATAACAGATGACTGCACGCCAGATGGAAATGAAAAAATGTGAACATTTTCAATGCAGAAATCAGCTTTATTTCTTCGTAATTGATGCTCAACACATCGTACCCCAATACTTTTAACAGTTTCGAATTAATTTTAGTTGATAATTTCAAATGACGATATTGAATTTTTCGAAAGCGACATCCTGTATGGAGAGCCGAACTAAATGAAATGCTTTAATCATTCTGGAATTCAAAAAACCTTTCTGAAGATATGCCACTTGAATTATTTGTATGATTTTCAAGTTGGGAATGCTGAATGGAAGGGCTTGAATGCAAAAATTCTATAACCACACAAGAAAGTCCTATTCTCAGATCAAACATGTTCTCGTATACCGAAATGAACCAGTTTCAAAAGTTATTTGGATTTTCAATGTTCCTGCTTCGGACACCCTGTATGATGATTCTAAATTTCGAAAATACCAAATTCGAAGAGAAAATTGCAGTACCTTTTCAACGAGGTGCCACTTGACCTATTATCGATCGAATGATTTTTGAGTTGGGGATTGCATTATGCCAAAATAAATCTATTTCATTTAGTATTTGGGATTTCCAGGAATTCAACTTCACCCTTGGTTGGGACACCCTGTATGTTAATTTAAAATTCTAAAAATGACAAATCAAGGTGGAGAATTGACAGACCTTTTCAGTAAGGTGCCACTCGACCCTTATTCCCTATGATGAATTTCAAAGTTAGGGTTGCTGGGGTAGGGGTTGATCTGAGAAGTTTCGAATTATTTCGAAAAATGCTCCCCTCGAAACAAAAATCGACGTGTCTTGGTGTTTTTCGCTAATGTTACTCATTTCGGAGTTATAGGGGTCAACACACTGTATATATATATATATATATATATATATATATATATATATATATATATATATATATATATATATATCAATGTGTTCGCAGAAGATATTCAATTCTCTTCTACCTGAGGAAGTGGTTTGTTCTGAATTGGTTCGCTTGATGAAATAGGTAATTCATATATGCTCTGTCAAAATTTACTGGAAATTTACAAAAGTAAAACGAAACAAGACACTTTTGTCACTTTTCCACAATTTATTTAATAAACATGACCGGTTTCAAGTGAATAACAATATAACAGATGAGTAGGTAAGTACAAGTACAGAGTGAAAGTTATCCTAGATATTGAGTAGTGGGGATGCATTAAGCTCTAGTTGGCTGTTGAGGGTAGTAAATTGTGGCTTTTTACATAGTTTGTTAATCTCCAAACTTTTCAATAAGTTACATTTATGTAGGATTTCAAGGTTGGTTAATGATATCGAGTGGTTGGTTGATTTCATGTGTTGAAATATTGGCGAATTTTCATTTGGGGAAATATATTCCTTGAATCTAGCTTCAAAACTTCTCCCTGTTTGTCCGACATAGGCTTAGTGAACGTTGAGGGTTTTTTATTTTTTTCTTCGGTTCCACATCTCTAGCAAATTGTATCTTGATATCGAATAGAGATACCGTCAATACCTACAAGATGATAGTGTTTCAAAATAGAGAGCTCCTGTTGACTCATTGAAAGCTAATTTACGTGATCTGCATGTGCAGATTAATTCTAAATTTGTCATAAATATTTCACTTAATAACGGAGACAATGGAGAGCCCATAGGTAAACCATCTAATTGTTGAAATAACTTTGTTGGAGACATAGGTTTACAGCTGACATCGTTTCTTCTATATGAGTAGGGATTAATGTACTATTGGATTGAAGTTGTTGATTACACACACACAATTAATCAACTGCTCAAAGCACAAGCATTGAATAGAGAAGAAAATGTTCAGTCTATGATAGAGGAGTTTTATAACAATTTAAGAATGGTAGAGCTGATGCCTATGCAAACGAAAATTATCAAGGAAAAGCGTAATTTGTGGTACGACAGCGACTGAAGGAAGCAATACGTAAATGGGACACTTTTTACAGAAAGGAGTTACACACAGTACAATACAATTGGATGGTGTTTAAAACGCAAAAAAACTTGGTTACCAATATCGTGAGGAATAAAAAAGAATATATTACGAAAAACTTATCGACTCAAATAAGTATGACCATATATGTGGAAAGGCATCAAGGAATTATTAGGAGGCAAGAGTGAGACAAAAATAAGAGAGATAGAGAATGAAAATACAAAATATACTAACATTCCCGATATGTCTGAAATTTTCAATAATTTCTTTGTAGATAGCATCAATCAAATTGTTGAAGATGGTAAAAAACTGCAGGTTCTAGACCAAGTTCACAAGCATCATCAAATGTACTGAATTCCTGGAGGGTGTGATACCATCTGAAATGAAAGCCTCCATGGTGGTACCGGTTTCAAAGATTTCTGATGCTAAAAAAGTAGAAGATTTTAGACCTATCAGTGTTCTGCATATCCTTGAAAAATCATGGAAATGCATGTGAAGGAACAATTATTGGAACTTCTACAGAAGAACAAGATCCTAAAAAAATCAGGTTTCAGAAGTGGACATTCATGTGATACTTCAATACAGTTTGTTTGCTTGCAGAAATTTACCGCTACCGTATGTAAATCCAGATTTGGATTGGCCTCCTCATTGCCTGTCGTTCCCATATGGTAGGGTACCCTGGATATTGAGAACTTCCTCTTTAATGAAAGATGTTTTCCTTGAACTATATGTTTTTGTAGCTTCAGTCTATAAGTCATTTATATTTGGCACTGGAAAGTATCTTGTTTGAACCACTCTGATTTGCTAGGCTAAAGTTGATGTTCTGGTAGTCTGATCAGGTACAGCTTGTACAACCTTAAGGAAGGATAAAAATCAGGTACATTTCTCTGAAAATTCTAGGAACGATCAATTGAAACTAGAGTTCTGCAACAAACGAGGAATCATCAATGCTGTACATTATCATCTGGAGAGCGCTAAACCATATATAAAACATATTAGATTCAACGGAAACCCAGATCAAGCCCTCAAGTAGTAACATCCATCTTCTATACCCAGGCTACGAACTGCACACAAAATTTAGGTTCAAACATGGTGATTATTGGAACTTCTACAGAAGAACAAGATCCTACAAAAAAATCAGGTTTCAGAAGTGGACATTCATGTGATACTTCAATACAGTTGAATGAGTGGATGATCTTATAGCTGTTGCAGTGTTTTTGGATTTCAAACGTGCTTTGAGACAATCTATACAAAATATCAAAGAACCAAAATGGGGAAAATTTCTCTACTGAGAAAATAGTCGAGATCGGAGTGCCTCATGGGTCTATACTAGGCCACCTTCATCATATACATAAATGATATTGTCAACTGTTTAGAGAAATCAACCCGGATCAATCTGTTTGCAGATGATACGTTAGTGTCGGTGTGTTGTGAATCAGTGCGGGAGGTCCTTTCCAAGGTTCAGAGTGAGCTGGATAGTCTGGTGACTTGGGGAAAACTCTTTGTTCATGAATACAAAAAATATTAAAGTAATGTGCATGAGCAATAAAACAGAAGGTCTTACGAAATTGAAACTATTTGGTGAGAGTTTGGACTATGTAGATGAGTGTAAATATCTTGGTGTGATAATAGATAAGAAGTTGAACTTTAAAAGTAATTCTAATTCTGTAATAAAAAAAACTAAGTAAAAAAGTAGGGAACTTCAGAAGAATCAGCCAAGTGTTCACACAAAGATCCAAGTCGTTGCTTTATAAGACTATTTTGGTACCTCATCTTAAGTATCCAAAAATTCAGAATAAATCTATGCGAATTATACTTGGTGTTACTAAAACTGGAGGATTTGCAGTTACTCAGTGTGGATCAAAGGCTCATATCCTTGAATCTAGTTTTCATATTCAAAATTGTTCATAAACTGCTACCTGCCTATTTATCCGAAAAAATTACATTTGTTAATGAAGTTAATACTCATAAATCTAGTTCCAATATTTTCATACCAACTGCTAGAAAGGCTGAGACTCAAAAATCTTTATTCTACAGAGCTTTGGTAGATTACAATGCATTACAATTTTATATAAGATCGGCTTAAAATTTGATTCAATTCAAGAGACTTGCTTCGGATTATTTACGGATCAATTTTTGAACTTTTATTTTCTTAATAGTTATACAGAAGTTTATTTTATTTTTGTTTATAAGTTATTGAAGTGTTTTTTGTATATAGCAGTTTTTGCTAATAAACCAGTAAACAAATAAACAAACAAAAAGTGTTTAGATTAGATAATTCATTAGCGTGAAATTATTTCGGAAGAGACCTACTTTTGTTCGGATGAAAAATAAATATTTTATATTGCATTGACCAATTCTCAGTACTTTTTCGACAGAATGTATTTGACATTTATTATTGATGGGACAAACATTGATATCGAACCTAGCCTGGACTCATCCCAAACGCCCTTCACACTCGGGAAAATCCGGACTCACATTTCTTGTTGATCTACCTGAAGACAGCCTCGTAACCATATCAAGATACTATGATTCGAAGCAACCACAGTTTGTCGCAAAAAATATATATTATTCATAAAAAAAGTGGTCACCTTTCTGTGAGACTTACCTGTAGTAAACGTGCAGCAAATTTATTCAGAGAATCTCCTATACCCTCATTTTGTGCTCGAATACTTGCTAGTAGTAGAAATGACAAACAAGAAACTGTAAAAAAAGCAAGCAGTTAATTACGTGAATAATATTCCCCATTTTTTTGGATCTGAGTTGATATGGATTATAATTCTTTGACATTAATATCTGGAAAAAACCGCTGTCGTGATCGTTGCGAGCAGTACAATACAAGGGTTATTCAATAGTGATGTGGTCTTATCTTTTTTTTATTTTAAATTAGCTGCATCAATCAAGGTTATTAAAGGAGAACGCAGTGCATACAAAATTCAAGACATACCTGATAATAAGTGGTGTAATGAAGTTGTTTTATAATTTTTGGTACAGCTTTATTTTTTTTAAAGAAATTTAGTCTTTGATTTATGTTTATTCATAGCGAAGTGATTTAGGACACTTGCACAAGATATATGCTATAGTTATTTGGACATCACAAGTTTCGCAAATACCAGGTAATTTACGCTTCATAAGTTAGCTATGTATCAATGGTATCAACTTTTACTTGTTCTCTTCTATTACTGTTCGTCGGTTAATGAAGTTTGATTGACGAAGTAGATACTAAAGATGCTTTTATATAAGGCACAGGTGTGTCCTGGTCTAGAATACTGTTCATGGAAACAAAAATTCTTTACATCTATTGGATAGTGTCCAGAACACAGCAATGCGCCTTATCGACCACCCGGAGATCAAGCGTGATCCCAGCCTCTCGCTCAAAGGCAGTAGGTTGCTGATCTTTCTCTTTTCTACAGGTACTTCTATGGTAAAAATCAAATCAACAACGTTCTCCAGAAAAATCACTGCTGGAGAACCTCCTCTAATCATGCAGGGATATCGAACGACCTGGCCTGGAATACTGTCCCCATGTATGGGCTTCTACACCCAAACATTCATTACATCTATTGGATAGTGTTCAGAAGAAAACAATGCGCCTTATCAACCACCCAGAGATCGAGTGTGATCTTCAACCTCTCGCTCAAAGGCGGCAGGTTACTGATGTTTGCTTTTAGGAGCTGAGGATCTCACCTTCTAAGACTGCCCATTCGGATTTTCCTTTATTCAACCATCTGCGCCTCCTACCAATAGTTGAGGATGAAAACAGACTAGGGCTGAGTGTTTGTGGCTTTCCAAATCATTTGCCACTTTTCCTGTGTATATTTTTTGATTAATCGTCTATTGTTTGCTTGCAGAAATTTACCGCTACCGTATGTAAATCCAGATTTGACGCTGAGTTCATAGCAAGTTACTCGGCCTCCTCATTGCCTGTCGTTCCCATATGGTGGGGTACCCTGGATATTGAGAACTTCCTCTTTAATGAAAGATGTTTTCCTTGAACTATATGTTTTTGTAGCTTCAGTCTATAAGTAATTATATTTGGCACTGGAAAGTATCTTGTTTGAACCACTCTGATTTGCTAGGCTAAAGTTGATGTTCTGGTAGTCTGATCAGGTACAGCTTGTACAACCTTGAGGAAGGATAAAAATCAGTACGTTTCTCTGAAAATTCTAGAAACGATCAATTGAAACTAGAGTTCTGCAACAAACGAGGAATCATCAATGCTGTACATTACCATCTGGAGAGCACTAAACCGGACATATTAGCGTCAACGGAAACCCAGATCAAGCCCTCAAGTAGTAACATCCATCTTCTATACCTAGGCTACGAACTACACACAAAATTTAGGTTCAAACATGTGAAGAAGAAATTAATGTGAAGAAAAACATTTCATGTCACAGGAAGGAATCCCTTGAAACTGACTGATTTTGATGTTATGTGGTTCAAAATGAATAAAACACAAATAAAATTTATCTACTGTCTTTACCTTTCAGGGAATGATCCATCCTATTCCCGTTTGTTCGATTTACTCTCTCTTAAAATCGATTACTTACAGCTGAATTATCCCTCAGCACAGATTGTTGTACTGGGAGATTTTGATGTTCACAAAACCACATGGCTTAAATTTTCGAATAGAACTGATGATGCTGGTCGAGAGGCAGAATCATTGAGCAATTGGTTATGGAAACCACTCACATTCCTGACGTTGAAGGTCAATACGCTAATATCCTCGATCTCTTTCTCACTAACAACCCTGATCCTTACACAATAAAGGTTCATGCTCCTTTACGAAAATCTGACCATAAGCTTGTAACGGCTTATAGCTGTTTCACAGCGACACCACTTATCACTTTACCACCTCGCCTAGTCTGGCACTATGATTCGGCCGATTGGGACGGGTTGCGAACCTTTATTTCAGGTTTCCCTTGGAAAGAAACTTGTTTTGTAGATGCGGATCCATCGGAATACTCCGAAAAGATAACGGAAATCATCATCCCCAGTCTACCAAAAAACAGCCAAGGTAAGTCATGGTTTAATGGTAAGTGTGCAGCTGCTGTGAAGACCAAGAAGCTAGCATATCGCCATTGGTGACTCTTGTCTTGAAAACAGAGGGGCGTTCATTTCAGCTCGTAATTTATGCAATCTTGCAGTAACAGATGCAAAAACTGAGCATATGAACAAGGTAAGAACTAAGCTTGTTAATCATCCTAGCTGTTCTAGATCCGTTTGGGCATTGGCGAAATTTGTTGGGAGAAACTTTACTTTCAGCTCCCTTCCGCTCTTGATTAGGGAAGACAGATCTCTGGCCATCACACCTGAAGAAAAAGCAAACCTCGAAGGGCTATTTGCTTTCAATTCTACTCTGGATGCGGGAAATAGGGACCCTCCTGTTATTCCTCAAGTCGGGTCTCTTATGCCCGATATTGTTTTGAGACAAAAGACAATCAGAAAAATACTGCTCAACCTCGATACTAATAAAGCAGCTGGACCTAATGGCATACCTTCTATTGTTTTGAAAACATGCGCCTCTGAATTAACACCTATTTTCTGTAGACTTCTTAATATATACTATAATAAAGGCATTTGTCCTTTCAACTGGAAAATTTCCAGAATCCAACTCATCCCGAAAAAAAGGAAGAGAAACCATTACATCTAATTATATATTCCTTTTACCTATGATCTCTAAAGTGATGGAAAAAGCCATCAATTTTGAGCTCATTAAATATTTGGAATCTGTTGGTAATATTAATGACCGACA
This sequence comes from Cryptolaemus montrouzieri, assembly GCA_013387265.2. Taxonomy (NCBI): domain Eukaryota; kingdom Metazoa; phylum Arthropoda; class Insecta; order Coleoptera; family Coccinellidae; genus Cryptolaemus; species Cryptolaemus montrouzieri. The sequence continues at coordinate 5,915,725 of JABFTP020000186.1, forward strand.
ATATGGTTTCAGGTACCAGAGATCAACAGGAGATCTACTTGCGTATGTTAATCACATTTGGAAAAGTTCTATTGAGAAATTTTGGGAGTCTTTGGCTGTGGCTCTCGATATTTCGAAAGCTTTCGACCGCGTTTGGCATAAAAGTCGGCTTAGTAAATTGTCCGCTTATGGTTTGTCCTAACGGCTATGCCTATGGATTTCGAGTTTCCTCTCCAACAGATTTCTCAGTGTGGTCGTGGATGGGGTTACTTCTGACACACTTGGTATTAATGTTGATGTGCCTCAGAGATCCATCTTGGCACCAACTCTGTTTTTGCTTCATATAAATGACCTCCTTACTATTACAGGTTGTAAACTTCACAGCTTTGTGGATGACAGTACACTTCATTCATCTTCATGCTCGGTAAAACCCCTGTCATCACAAGACACGAACGAAATACGAGTCCAGCAGTTCTTGATTGGGAATCTGCTAGCCTGGTAGAGTTAAATGCTAGTAAAACTCAAGCCTGTTTATTTTCGAGGAAGATGAATAGCACAGATATAACGATGGCGAATGAGACCATCTCACTTACTTCCTCTATAACAATGCTTGGAGTAACTATGGGCGGCAATCTATCATGGCATGACCATGTTGTGAATATTGCTATGTCTGGGATTTCTCTATCGCGCAAAGAAATATTTCACTTCGAACCAATTGCTTACTCTCTATAAATTTCAAATTCGTCCTATTTTAGAGTATGGCTTCCATGTATGGGGTTCTGCTCCTAAACACAGCTTGATCCTGGACTCCATCCAAAAGAGAACAATTCGGTTAATCGGAGACAATGCACTCACAGATTCCTTTCCACTATTTGAACATCGAAAAAAAGTTGGTGAGCAGTTGGCATGGTCATTGCCAGAATATATGATTAATCGTAGAGGATACCTCATAAATCTAATATCTGCTGTTTGAAGTTTGCTTATGGAAAGTGGTGGAATCTAGACTACAAAGCTAGAAACTATTTTGAAGGGAGTATATACATTCCATCACAAATTCTTTCGGAAAAGGTTCACACAGAAAAGGCCGATTAACAAGGAAAATAATAAAAAACAAGTACTGTGTTTTAAGAAATTACGAATCGCAATTATTAAGTAAAACAAGGAAAATGGTATTTAAGGATAAGAGACAAACCGAATCCGAGTGTTTCTGGCTTTTTTACCCAAAGTCGAAACAGCGAATCAACGTAATTTTATTGTGAAACCGAATACTGAATCATCATTCATAGTGTATAAAAATTATTTATTTACACAAATTAAAACCTTATTACTCAGTTAAGTGAATATAGAAGCTTCATTCATTTTACAATATAGAGGTCTGTTAAAACGTTATATATGATGAGGTCATAACTGCAATTTGGCTTGGAACCTTGAAATCATTTCAGTTCATAAACTCATGAATTGTTAACTAATCGTAATAATTCTCTAAATTCTGGTTTGAATAGTTATGACGGCCAGTTTGATAAAATATTTTACGTACCTATGAATACAGGGTCTATTGGAAGTTTGGAAAACTATGGTTAGTTCTATGCTATTATGATTTCATTATTCACTATTCACGGATAAAAAAATGCGACTCAATTGGTATATTCGCGACTGAAGATTTCTTTTTTCTTATTACTCAGTGCATAAAGTATATTGTTAAATGCTACTTTCCGCCCTTTGGTGAATGACGCTTTGCGTTTCTTATTGTTTCATTTTTCCATTCGTTATAAAAATTATGATCGAGTAATACGTCAATTTAAAATGTCGCCTAAAAATCTTGAAAAACGAATTTCAATACGAAAACATCAGTATTACCGTATTATCAATCAAAATATTCAATCAATTTCGAATAAGCTGGACCAGATTGATCTTACACTTAAGACTATGAAGCCACAACCTGATTCAGTCTGCTTCACTTAGCACTGGCCAAACGAAAACAATGTGGATATGATTAATTTTTCAAATTACAACCTCGCCTCATACTTTGCGCGGAAAGAGTATATTCAAGGGGGTGTGCTGGTGTTGGTTAGGTCACAGTACGAATATGTGCCGCTCAACGTTAAAACTTATAATATCGAAAAACATATTGAGGTTTGTGGTGTATACATTCCATCCATGAAATTGGTTGTATTGGTGATATATAGGTCACCCTGTACAAATTATAACATCTTAACATTCTTAGGAGCTCTGGAAGACATAATGACCCATAAGTACTTAAGTCCTGTCCAACAAGTAGAATTGTTGTAGCTGGGGACATTGACTTTAGTGTCACCTCTGCAAGCACAAAAAACAGATTTGAACTGACGAATATTTTAAAGAGTTATAACCTATGTTTTCAGAACCTTCTACGGTAACGGTGAAAACCTGCATTAGGGTGTCCCTTATTTTTCGAAGTTTAAGTTAACGAATACGTCTTAGTTTTGTTCATTTGTACCTAAAACACTAGATTTCATGCATATCTTGTACAGCTGCACCAGGAACTGAACAATCAAGACTATGAAAATCGAATCAATTTTTGCAATTGGGCAAGTGACAAAGTAGCGGAAAATCCAAATATGTTTAGCAGAGTTCTTTTCTTGGACGAGGCAACTTTCCACAAGAATGGGCTTGTTAAAAGGCACAACTTTTATTATTACGCCATTGAAAATCCACACCTCATGAGATAACGAGATCACCAGCATCGTTGGTCCTCGAATGTATGGGCCGAAATAGTAGATTGATATCTAATTGGGCCTCACTTTTTCGACGGGCACCTCAATAGTGAAATGTATTTAGATTTTCTGCGAATTGTGGTTTCAACAGGGTGGAGCACCGGCACATTACTCACATCAGGTTAGGGAGCATTTGAATCAGGTATTTTCAAACAAATAGATAGGACGTGGTGGTCCTGTTAGATGGCCAGCTAGGTCTCGGGACCTTAGAAGTCTAGATTTTTTCTTGTGGGGTTATATTAAGGGCATCGATTACCAAATTCCTTCTAAAACACAGTTGGATATGAGGCAGAGAATAGTCGACACCTTTCAGTCAATTAATCCTTAACTGTTGTCGAGAGTTCAACGGTCTTTCCTCAGAAGGATTGAGTTGTGTCTACAAAGAAACGGGCAACATTTCGAACATTTATTGAAATAGTTCAACACCTTGTAGATCATCTTACCAAAAACAAATCTATTACGTATTTTATACACGACTACCTTAAAATATCTCCATTTCTCTGATCAAGTATAATGATATGTACTAATAAAGTCTTCTTTCGTAACCTCTGATTTTATTATTTTAGTTTACTTTTTTTCATTTCGAAAATGGCCGAAGATAAATATTAAAGGTTACTTCTGCAGAAATATGGCACAATATTTTATGCGTTGACATGAATAATAGAATACAGGATGTTCCATTTGAAAAATCAGGATATGATATTTTTAAAATTACAATATTCAATAATTTTTTTGAGTAACTCCTGTATAAAATGAGGATAATCTATTTCAATTCATCAATAAAGCAATCCTTGGGCAATAAGAAAACGAAAGGAAAAAAGTTTTCATTCTCTCTGGCCGAAGGAGCATGCGATGATGTGAGAGCCTATTTTCATGATTTTTACAGAAAAAAATACAGTGACGAAACTACTCACCAAAAAACTTATTACTTAAAGACATTATAGCAGAGTTTAGGACGCCCTTGAATCTTCAACAAAAAAGTGGTCTTCCAATCTGAAAAAACCTCCCAAGATTTTTTTATAGAAAATTGGTTTACTTCAGAATAAATTTCTGAAGTAGATTTTTGCTTTCTAAATACAATACCGTTCGAACAAAAATGAAATCTTCAAGAGTATACGAGCTACAGAGCATCGCGCCACTGGTGAATCACCCAGTATATTGTTAGTTCATATTATTGAAATCTTAAAATATGATTAAGGTTTAAGTACTTAAAGAAAGATCATAATATTTTAAGAAAAATTTTCACCTTTCCTTGGAACTGATCAAGTACTATAAAATGTTTAATACTCAATGTTCTTGAGAGAGGAGTTTAAAATTTCTTGAATTTCTTCAAATTCAAATATGGATGAATTAAGTTTTCAAGTATATAAAGGATAGGGTTAATCCACGAACTGTCAAATATTTTCAAGATTTTGTATAAACTATCAATTCTGATAGAAGGTGAGTTACAGGTGCATTCCATAAATTTGAAATTTTATGAAGCAGCTGACGTAACTGTCAAATAAATTTGGCAGAATAATTTGTTGGTGATCAGTTTGTTCAGTTCTAATTAGTATTAATTAAATGTACATAGATAATTGAAAATAGAATGAACTAAATTCTACAGACTGCGTTATGGAGTAATTTGAGGAAATGTCAGAGATTTCGGTTAGGATAGTTTTCGTCAGAAAATGACGAAGAATCTATGCAAATTCAAACCGATTGCAAGGTGTAGATTTGACTGAAAATGACTTGGAGCTTTCAATAAGCATTGGAAACGTGACATTTGATTTGAATAATCTAAGTGAAGGTTTCAAAATCGCAAATGAGTTTTGTGATGTCTTTACGAAAATTGATCCGCCTATGGAACGGTCTTATTTTCAAATTGCTAATGACACTGCTGTCAAAACGTTCAATTGTTTTGAAGTTGTCATAATGAAAAATTTTCAGTAGCAATACCGTCGGTATAAATGAATATTGGTGAAAGTAAAGTTCCCTACGGAATCCTGTTATTGAAAGTGAAAAATGATTAAATGTTTTCGTTCTATCCTTATCGACTTAGCGCTGGCATCATAAAATGCATTAGTTTTTGAGATAAGCTCAGTTTTGTAAGCTTCTAGAAATGAATTTTTCGATTTTTATAATGTCTACATTTGTTGGGCAAAGAAATTGCAACAAATGAATGAATGAATACATTTTCTGCTGCTGACTTTTTGAGGATGGTGCAAAAAGCCTTAGGTGATGAGGCTATGTCGAAAAAAATTTTTACAAGTGATATGAAGAGTTTCAAAACGGCCGCGAAAGTGTAGAAGATGGAGAGCGTTCCGGTCGATCATCAACATCATAATTTGGTCCTTGTTGTGTTTTGAGTTCCTTCCGCCGGGTTAAATAGTCAACAAAGAATATTATTTGAGCGTTATGCGTCGCAAATATATGCCGCCATTGTGGCTTGACAATTCTTGATAACATAAACGTCTCATTCTGCATTGATTCTTCCTGACCATTCCGCCAAAAACTCAAGCCATATTGTTCCACAACCGCCGTATTCACCCGATTTGGCACCGTGTGACATCTGATTATTGAGCAAACTCCGTGGACACCGTTTTGAGTCAATAGAAGAGATACAAGCTACATCGAAGAGAGAGCTGAAAGCCATTCCGGAAATTTCAACAACTGTTTTGAAGATTGGAAAATCCGTTGGCAGCTTCCATCTCAAATTTTTGAATAGGTAAGGGGGGTCGTGTGATACCTCTTCAAAAAGGTGATTCCATTCTCTATACGACCACAGTTTTCCCCATTTCAGTTAAGGAAGCACCACTAAAAGTAGATCCTTGTACTTAGAAAACACCCTGTATATTGACAGATGGATGTTCTACGAAACATTGTTGTCATTGTGATATAATTTATGTGGACCATCGTGAACAAACATGAACAGGAAACGTACCACATTTCAAAAATAATATCTTCGCCAAGCAGTTTAATGAATAAAATAAATATAATTTCAAATTCCTGCAAATTGAAGAGCAAATACATGTCTGACGATTTCATTTTATCACAGTCAATTTATCACCTGACATTCCATTCTAGGTGAACAATTTATTCGTATTGTGAATCAAAATGGCCTTGAGAAGTTTCAGACAAGGATAGGAAAAGAACAGTTGAGTTAAAAATTTGCTGGCGATTGATCTCGACAACAATGGGTTTGCGAACTAAAAACGACCGTGGTTTATAATTTATTTGATCTACCGCAACTATAACTCCACCTTCCATCCATATCCGGTTACATCATAAAAATATATCCAGCAGGTAATAAAAGTGCAAATTATCTAATCTGTTTCATTACTCATCGCAAGTTCAATATTATATCAGAATTTCATGAAAGCACTACCAAATTAAGTGCTTTTTCGTGAATAATTTGCACGATTCAGCAGAATGCTTCTGCTGGTTTAACGAGAGTAAATTGATAGATAAACAGTTCTTAGAAAATTTATCATCAATAAATACGTGATAGCTTTTCATAAAAACAGTGAAGCAACTTTTAGTCGAAAGTAATTAGATGGCGAATATCAGGCAAAATGCGGATGTTATTTCACGAGTAAAATTGTTATTTCGGTAATTTCCTCTTCCATCTAACTGTACTATAGAATTCTGTAATTGCAACGAACGGGACATTTTATTATTCTGAAGAAAAACGTTTGAGATTTGGGTTGAAAACTATGTTAGCTGCTTTTTGTTAATCCCGAGCGTGTGAAGAAAATGTTACATATCATATATGCTACTGTGTCCAAAACAGTGCTCTTATTTTCAGATTGGTTGGATTGTCTCTAATATCTGTGCCAAGATTCATATCAAAATATTCTAAAGTGTATGAGATACGCTTCGTTTTGTCAGCTCCTAGAAGTGAATTTTTCGATTTTTATAATATCTGCATTTGTTCAGCTAAGAATTTGCAGTAAATTTTGTTTGCAGAATGATTTTTCAGCTGCTGATTCATTGTGGATGGTGCAAAAAGCTTTTGAAAATGAGGCTGTTTCGGAAAAAAACATATGTCCGGGTGAAATAGCTCCTCCCCTTGTTGCGCATTAACTTCGCTGCTCATGTGGCCAAGAGCTAAGTTTTCAATGAATCTTTCAAGCTTTCAGAAAAGTCAAGAGCAAGACCAAATTTAGCAAATTCCATTTCAATATTTCTAAGTTTTGGTAGCACATTGACAGCCGAGGATCTCAATTCCTCTTTCACTAATACTATCCGAAGCTTGAACATCAAAGCATCCAAAGAACGCTCAGGCTATTTCCTAAGAAAAATCCCCGCAACAAAATTCAAAAGTTCCCGAAACTATGGCACTTTTTGACACTGATCCAGAGGAGATAATTAAAGCTGTCAAAAGTTTTATATCTCTCGGTTAGAGTTTTGAAGAACATTATTCACGCTACCGCGGAGCCTCTCAGTGCGGTGATAAATGTATGCTTCGCCGAGATCGTTTATCACAAACGACTGAAACTGGCGAAAGTAATTCCGATCTATAAAAAATGAGACTCCAATATATCCAACAACTATAGACCAATCTTTATACTACCTATATTTGCGAAAATTTTTGAAAGTCTCTTAAAGAATCGACTTGTCGACTTCTTGGACAAATAGAATGTACTGACATCTTCGCAGCACAGGTTTCGTCAGGGGAAATCGACCTTAACGGCCATGACGGACATAATAGAGGATATTTTAGATTATTTCGAAGACAAGAGAAGCAGACTTGTCGTGTCTTAACATGAGCAGAAATATTATTGCACAAATTAGATTTCTGTGGAGTCAGGCGGAGCCTTCAATATGATGAAATCTTATCTTGCCGACTGCAGCCAGATTGTTGTTTGGAACAACTGCCAATCTAGTGAGCAGAAGATTGTTATAGGGGTGCCTCAGGGCTCAATTCTCGGAACGTTGTTGTTATGCGTGTATATAAATGACATGGCGTATCATTTAGGATAAGAGAATGTGTGTATCTACGCCGATGTTACAACTAAATTAGTCGCGAAAAGGAATGTGTGAAAAGAAAAATGTGGAGCAAGAACCTATGCTGGATGACGTTATCGACAATTTTATAATTACTTTGCAAGCAGACGATAGTGACAGCAACAGCGAGTCTTCTAGTTTTGATGAAGAACTATCTGCCATAGAAAATTTTCAATTTTCATATTTGAATTGTTTGCAAAAATTATCTAGATGAATAGGGTTTTTACCATTTTCAATGAATTTGTATCATTAAACTGACAAACAGGTAAACCCGAATCATTCGTTCTCACGATAGTGCAATACGATTGTACCTCTTTGAATTTCCCTTTTCTTTGTTATGTCATTAATCCTATATAAAACCATCAAGGTATCATAAAGGTACTAGGTACTTAGGAAAAACATAGTTACTAATCCTTTGCCTCAAATCCCTATTGAATATCAACCTTCAATTACTATATTCCATCCTATTGTACAGATTCAAGGTATTCTTGAAAATTTGAATAATAAGGAGAAAATAATAGTACTTATTTTGAAGAACCCCTTCCTGTAGTCTACCTGGTGATGAGTCTGTGACTTACTTCTCTGTAATAGAAATTAAAATGATCGATTACCTTGAAACGCCATATGCCTAAAAGGGATAATTTTCTCAAAAAGCCCTGATAGCTATTTGACATTACATTGCAGAAGGTATTATTCATCTTACTTCCTCCGCTTGCTTTCTCCTTTGTTCTTCGCGCATCTTATGAGAATCTTAACCACACAGATATTTTTGCCGACTTGTACAAGTGGTATGAAGCTGAGGTAATTGATTCTGCCCTTACTATGTGTAATTAATGATGATGGTAATAAGAAATTGCACTATGTATTATACTATCACAAGGGATTTATTGAAACTCTTCACTAACAACAATACAATGCAGTAGTCTCCTCACGGCATTCGAATCACAGATTCTACACAGAAAAATTCTTAGCCTATTCCAGCATTCTATTTAATTCTGTGAGTTTTTGGTTTATACTTTGAACCGTCTCCGGAGTTTCAGGAGAAAACTTTCTCGTTAATATTCGAACGACCTTTTGCCTTTCAGCCCACTGAAATCCTGCGAATTTTCATCATCATAGAAACTACAAGAAATTAAACTGTGACTGTACCTTGACCTGCCTCTGTTTCAATACATAACATTTAAGATTAATAGAAGGAAAGTTAGTCAACAAAGAGAGTTGGAGGTGGCACCACTCGATTATCATGGATCTAAGAATAAAATCAATGGAGCAACATTCGCCAACCTTGTTGATTTGTGTGCCTTCCCAAAGCTTTTAAATCACAGCTTCTCCATAGGAGACTCTTTAACCTACATTCAGTTTTTCATTTAATTCTGTAAGTTTCAGGCATCTTAGGGAAGTTGTCTGTATACATGGTCCTTCTAGTGTGTACTAGATTATTGCAGTTGGTTGAACTCTTGGCAACACAATTGAACAGTTCGATGAAATCAGTAAAGATAAATATCGGCACAGATCTGTATACTATTCTCCCATCACTGGTCGTAGATAATCTTGTTACCAAATTAAAGAATCAAGGCTTCAGTACCCAAGCTATAATTGATGATTGGCGAACTCTTTCAAAAACACCAGGATAGGTAGTGTAAACCAAAGACTTCAAACGACCTCACAGGAAGAAATCGAGGGGTTCAAGTCTGGGGACTGTGAAGGCCAATATTAAGGTCTACTTCGACCAATCCAGCTATTTCCATACTCTTGAGTTAGGAAGTCACATGCAAGCTGACTAAAATGGGCAGATGCGTCATCGTGCATGAACCACATCGTTGGTCTCATTGCCAAAGGTACATCCTCCAAAAAGTGGCGGCACAACTTCCCTCGTGAGTAATGTAGTTGACTAGAATGGCGATCCAAACGTTCAACGAGAACTGATGTTGAAATCGATCTGCATATGTTTGATGTAGATTTTCTTCACACCACATATGATTATTATGAAAATTCCTCATGGAATTTCTTGAGAATTTTTTCCCTGATTGAGGAATTTGAATCAATTTACGCAAAAGCCATTGACAATACCCAATACGGACAGGAAATTGGTAAGAAGAAGTGTTTGTACGCTTGTAGGTGGAATAGATCTGACAAATTTTCATGAAGAATTTGACAAACAGTTCCAATCCTGACACCTAAAGCGTCAGCATTTTCCAGCTCTAACGTTTTTACTTCCCTTGTCCCACCTGCTTCTTCATATCGTCTTAATGTGCCTCTCAAATAGACGTCGATGAATGCTTTCAAAAGTTTTTCTATCGGGAGCAATACGGTTTGGAAATTTTTCAATGTACAACCGCCGAGCTTCTCTTGCATTTCAGTCTTCACCTCCATACATGAAGCACATATCGGTCATCTTAGCATTCAACAACGATTCGATAGATTCAAAATTATTTAAAAATAGAAACACTCAAATGACACTGATGTCAATCATTTTTGAACACATCTATGATCGAGGATTGATTCAAGATCAATGAAATCACAAGGATTTCTAGAAAACATTTCAACATTTTTTTACTCAGAAATTAGGAGTCGTACAAAAAAAATCTCAGGACAGATTTTTCTTGTAAAATAATTGGAAAATTCAAAAATATTTTTTATTTTTGAAAAATCAGTAGCGTCCTAGTTTTTTTCGTGCCCATACGCGGGTCACTGGTGTCCAAAATATTGTTTCGTATTGGAAATTATGCGCCTTTGAATGTTTTCGACACTAAAATCTCAATATCTCAAGCCGGTTACGAAGTATTTTCGGACCTATGCTTGTATGATCTCCTTAAATATTGCCGTGTCTCTTTTGAACACCCTGTATAACGTCTATCTGCTTGACCCATTCAAAGTATCGATGGGAAACTTTGCGATCGTAATGTTAATGATCACAAAGTTTTTCAAATCCATTATGAAAATCAACAACATGTTTAATCGGTAATTAATCAACTATCGTAAATATTTTCATCAACTTCAAACAGGCTTTTTGTCTCTAAACTAAGTAGTTTATGATGTTAATGGAAATACTATTATCCTCTTGAAAATTTTACACTTCAATCAAATATTGGAGCTGGGGAAATTGTTTCATTTTCAAACAGGTTTGTTCTATTTTTAGGAATGCCTTTAATCCATGCGTGATGAAAAAGTTATTGAAATTTGATTACTCACAGAAACAAGGTTAAACATTTCGTGATGTTACATGCGAAATAACGATGAATTTTCATTTCATCCATCCACTTGTTTCGACAGAATTAGTTGAGGATGGGGTTTGTCAGTTAGGGGATGTAATACAATTTAGATGTCCCAAGTTGTCACTCACCCAATAGAATAGGTAGATGATAAATGAACATAATATGAATGATAGATTTGAACATTATTCAATTTCAGTGTATTATCCATTTATGGTAAACGCTGTTGTTTATGTTGACAGTTTACATTCAAGAGATCTTGGATGAGCTTATGAACATTGAAATAATCAAATTCATTAGAAGAATTATTCACTACATCAAAAATTATGACTTCATGTTCGAATGTGTATGCAATATTGTTACCAACAGATAGCAAATTAGGAAACACCGTCAAATATGACAGTTCAACATTTTTGTCAATTCCCCAACAGATGAATAAGGTTGATAACATAAGGTGTCACCCACCGAAAAAGTATTTGATCTCCCTAATTATTTAACCAGCCGTTTACCACAACATATCACTTCAACATTTGCCAACTAGGTTGGCAACTAAGTCTCCTCACGGCTTTCGAATCACAGCTTGTGCACAGAAGAATTCTCAGCCTATTCCAGCATTCCATTTCATTCTGTGAGTTTCGGGTTTATACTTTCTCCGGAGTTTCAGAAGAAAAAAACCAACTTCCTCGTAAAATATTCAAACGACCTTTTGCCTTTCAGCTCACTGAAATCCTGCGAATATTCATCACCGTAGAAACTACAAGAAATTAAACTGTGACTGTACCTTGACCTGCCTCTGTTTCAAGACATAACATTAAGATTAATAGAAGGAAAGTTAGTCAACAAAGAGACTTGGAGGTGGCACCACTCGATTACCATGGGTCTAAGAACAAAATCAATGGAGCAACATCCGGCAACCTTGTTGATTTGTGTGCCTTCCCACAGCTTTTGAATCACAGCTTCTCCATAGGAGACTCTTTAACCTACATTAAGTTTTTCATTTAATTCTGTAGGTTTCAGGCATCTTAGGGAAGCTGTCTGTATACATGGTCCTTTTAGTGTGCACTAGATTATTGCAGTTAGTTGAACTCTTGGCAACACAATTGAACAGTTCAATGAAATCAGTAAAGATAAATATCGGCACAGATCTGTATACTGTTCTCCCATCACTGGTCGTAGATAATCTTGTTACCAAATTAAAGAATCAAGGCTTCAGTACCCAAGCTATAACAGCTATAATCATGGACGAAAACCAAGCCTACTTTACAAAATAACTGCAGCTGAGTTTTAATTATGATTGGAATCCGTTGTTATTCCATAAGTACTGTGGGTATAAACCTCATATTGATGCATGATAATACTTCTCCACATACAGCGGAGCTACAAGAAGTTTCCTGGAGCAAAAAACATTTCAGACTGGCCGGCACAGTCTACCGATCTCAATTCATTGAGCATTGGGATATGCTTCAGTGAATAATTGTCGGAGACCAAAATCATTTTTAAAACAGATATTTGTTATTTCAGGTTGTTCGCCAGTGCTGAATTGCATCTGGCCAATAAGATATAGATAGCTTAATCCTGCGATTTTTCGGATGAAACCTGAAAAGCTCTCTTCGAATAAAATTATCCGGAGACATACTCGTTCACCAGTCAGATCTCCGGGGGACACAGGCTTATGATGGTAATAAGACTAACAACAGTCCTCTGGCGGACGCATGGAGTCCCCCAGAATCCGATGAGAGAAGCCAATTTGGGATTCAGTTTTGCAACATAAAAGGACTAGGACACACTAATATGAATGTGAGTGCAGTTCACTAGCACTTACAAGACAAGCAACCTCATGTAATTGCTCTTACGAAAACTCAAATAATCCCAACACCAGACACCACCAAATCTCTGCTTCAATGGCTATGCGTTGCATTCAGAGCTTCGCTGTAAGTGTTTTTGCCAAATAGTATATAGCATTTCAAACAGAGAACCAAACCTAACCTGGCATCGTTCAAGCTATATATATATATATATATATATATATATATATATATATATATATATATATATATATATATATATATATATATATATATATATATATATATATTTTTTTTTTTCTGGATCTCAATTAATTCTGTCGGTTTTTCCAGCTGAGGTGATCATAATGGGATACTCCAACGTCGACAACATCAACTGGTTCAAACACTTAAATAGGACCGACGAAGCAAGAAGGCAATCAGAGCCTTTGAGACCAGCTGTTACTTGATTCAACTTATGGATGTGCCGACAGTATTATCGATTTCCAAAATACTCTCGATCTTTATCTGATTTCAGATCCAAATGATTTCTGTTCACAGGTCTCAGCATCGTTAAGCAACTCACACCACAACTTTGTTTTGGCCACTGGTAGTTTTGTGCAGCACAACAATAAAGATCCAACCCCTTCCAGGAATATATGGCATCACAACCGAGGTAGTTGGGAGGAGCAACGCGAATTTTTCTCGTTTTTTTCCTTTCGAACTTGACATCAATATCTGCTCTGAATCCGTCATTGAACTTGTTCTTGCAGGCATTGTCCTCTACATTCCTAATTCCACGAAGAAAAACATCCGCATAAAAGCCTTGGTTCACTAAAAACTGTCAAAAAGCTGTCACAGTTAAAAACAAAGCTGATGAGAAATGGAGGAAAACTGGGGGAACCTTGGTAACTAAACAACTGATAAAGCGAAAATCTTCAATGAAAGAATTAAGAAATGACTCTTGGAGCAGACCAGTGGAACTCGTAATTTCAAGTCTATGGCGATTGCAGATCTTTATATTTTCTACAGGACCATGGTAAATACTCTGAAGAACTGAAAGGTTTGATTCCAGAAAGAATCCAGTTTCAAAGAAAAACCAGACTCTCATCAGCTAGTCTATTTAGCTACGCCACGCACCTATTCTATAAAAATTCTTTTGTTTACTTCTGCATATGTCTAGAAGCCTTCTTTGAAAATAGAAATTGAATATTAACAAAATGATAATTTAATTCAAGAACTCTTAGATTTTGACCATTTGCTGGGATGCAGTTCTGAAAATGGAATTTCTTATAATGGAATAACACAATTGGAAATTTGGGGGATTCATCACAAAGAATTTAATTCAATTTTCATAATGTCCTTTTTAATTCCTCGTTTTTGATGGAAAAAGATTCAACTTTATAACCACCTGAATCTATTGACGACTTAAAACCGAGATGTCTATTCCAACATTTTCTTATAAGAAAAATAAATGATATGAATGATGTAGAATTCAGGAATATTTTTATTGCGAACATAGTCGAATTACGACAATGGGTTAATAATGTTTTGATTGTGTAAGCAATTAATTTACCATGAACACAAAACTATTGATAATTGTCAAGTACCTAGCTAACGATTTAATACATACAAAGTAATATGGGAGAAAGTAGATCACAACTGGAGGAAATATATTTACGGAATAACTTACCAAGTATTTTTGACATAGTTTCAATATTTGTGCGATGAACACGAAATGTTGGGGAAATATAAGTGTCCGCTGCTAGACACAACACTGACACTCAATCAGAGTTATTTGGTCGACTGAGCTTCGTCACCTTTACTACTCGATGTTCTATAAACTTATACAGCCATTAACCGTTGTAGGCGGATTGTATTTACTTAATTTATAAAAAAATTGTTCCATATACTCACGACTAACCTTTATGCTATCATGAGTGAATATACTACAAGTCTGTAGGTGATGGTAATCCCTCCACAAAACTGATTAAGGTAACTGGAAAAACCGGAGTTGTTAATTCATTTCAGATGAATTCGATTTTTGGTTCAACAATAGATGTGCATTTATCATGCTCTATTGGTGGGAGACCATGTGGAATAGCATTCTTTTTTTAATGAATTATTGTACCTAGGTAATTGTATCTACTACCATGCGCTTCGTCATTGTTTGACGTATGTATTCACCATTCATTCAATCGGTAAAGTTTTCATAGAATTCATAGAATTTCGAGGAATCTATGATGGGTTTTTCTGAAGTATATCCTTTGATTTATGTATAATATTATTGATTTTTGTTTTTAAATTACCCACCTTTGCTATTTCTACGATGGAAGAGGTGTAAACAGGTTTTTCAAAAAGTTTAGAAATTTTTCTTTACGCAATATACCGTTATTAGAACATTTCGAACTGATTAGAAAAATCGTTTTATTCATTACTGCAACTGATTCAGGCGTCAGGGTTTAAAAATAGCTGAAAGTAAGTGCATCTCTCTGGCGTTGGCAAATACACTGTTCATAAAAAATTGGGAACATCAAATTATTTTCTAATAGCCATTCAAGAAGAAGTCGTGCCAACCAGATCATACCAGAAGCACATTGCAGACCTTGCTGTTCCCTCTAATCTCTGTCGTCGTTGCTCACGTCATCCTGAGTCAATAGAGCATGTCACTTCATCTTGCTCGATTCTTGCGCCCAAAGAGTATCTCAACCGACATAACGCGATGGCTAAGATCTATCACCAACCTTTCGCATTGAACCTCGGATTCGGAAAGGTTAAGATGAGAAACCACTTGTACATGCCGGAAACAATAATGGAAGATCAACAATATAAATTGTACTGGGACAACCCTATTATCACTGACTGTGACCAATGCCACATAATAGGCCAGATATTGCTGTTTTCTTCAAAACAGAAAAGAAAGGCATCCTTCTCGACTTGACAATCCCAGCGGACGACAATGTTAGTAGAGCATACACCAAAAAAAAAAGTACCGTGACTTGGCATTCGAGATAAAGGAAATATACGGATTGCAATCTGTCATAGTTATGCCACTTATAATATCTGTCAACGGCCTGGTCGAAATCCATCTCACAGAGAACACCAAGAAATTGACGTCATACTCGGCACAACCCATATTGTTCGGAGATTCCTCAATATGGGGTGATTCAATTATTTGGTGTTCATCTTGGCGAGTAATCGCCCGGTGAACACTCAATGTCTACCTACAACTGCGGTGATATAAAAAAAATATGTATATTTACAATAAATGCTTATATCTATAATTTTGGTGTGTGTCAGAAAAAACACAAGTGTGAGCTCAGGAAAATGTAACAGAGGAACCATACCATCTTGCGTATGATTCAATGAACGAGTGAACAAACCTGAGGAAAAAACTGGTTTCCCTTTCGCTATTGCACTAGCAATAGATTGTCTGTTTATGTTGTGTTAGTGTCGTGTGTACATAAAGAGTACCAAAGATTTTTCTGCTTAGCAGCTTCAATTCTCATCTTGCACTCCATGAGACGAAGACAAGGGGAAAGGTAAGGGGTTTGGGACAGGAATCTGTAACAATGGAAAAAGAAAAGCAGCAGAAAAATATTTCAACAATCATACCTGACCCTTATATGTCTAAACACACTTGAATTTGAGAAAAGATTTTACATAGCAAGCAAAGCCATAAAAATGACTAAGGAGATAATCAAAAAGTACATAACCTGCGATATTTCCTCTTTCGCGGAGATGTTTTTCCGTCGCAGTGTGAGTCTCCTGAAACATAATCACTTCCTTGTCCTTGCTTGCCAATTTTGAAGTATAATCTCGCAAAATCCCTTCAATATTCAAACTCAACAAAACAATTCCCTCTCTGTTTGACCGAGAGAGCCCCGATGGCTAGGTTCGGTCTTCTATTATGATTATGATCTATAGATGTTCTAGAATCATTATGAACCCAATAATTTGGGTTGACATCTCCCATATATTATTTCTTTGTGGTTCTTGTTCAATTTAAAGAAAAATTTGCGAAAAAATTTTGACTTATGCAAGATGTACTTTTTGATTATCTTCTTAGTCCTTTTTGTGACCTTGCTTGCTATGTAAAATCTTTTCTTAGATTCGTTTAGACATATAAGAGGTATGATTGTTGAAATATTTTTCTGCTGGTTTTCTTTTTCCATTGTTACAGATTCCTGTCCCAAACTCCTTCCTTTCACCCTTGTCTTCGTTTGGAAATCATGGAATCCAAGAGAGAATGAAGCGGCTAAGCAGACAAATCTTTGGTACTCTTTATGTACATATGACACTAACAGAACATAAACAGACGAGTTATTGCTAGTGCAATAGCGACAGGGAAACGAGTTTTTTTCACTCGTTTATTGAATCATATGCAAGATAGTATGGTTCCCCTGTTACGTTTCCTGAGCTCACACTTGTGTTTTTTCTGACACACACCAAAATTATAGAAATAAGCATTCATTGTAAATACAATTATTCAAATTTTTGTAAATCCTCTCTTTTCTTTACATTTTTGACGCAAACATTTCGGTCCTGAGCAATTTTCCTGGTCTGCAGAATATTCCCTTTAGTGTCGAAGTTATACCAGGTACAGATACAGTAGTGTCATCAGCAAACAGAATGTGAAGGCTGCTTAGGTAATCCGGAAAATCATTAATAAAGATGAGAAATAATAAAGGACCCATCACAGAACCCTGTGGTACTCCAACTTCATCTCTCTCCTTACACGAGAAACAGCCATTCACAAAAACCGTTTGAAACCTATCAGTTAGAAATGAGGAAATATTTACATCTATTTGTATCAAATCCATACCGAGAACGCTTCCGCATCAGAACCTAGTGAGCCACGCAGTCAAAGGCCTTAGTAGAGAGAGTGAATAAAAACCTAATTCAAAACAGTTGAGCGTGTCATTGATGAACTCAAGAATGGCATCCGCGATGTTACGTGCTTTTCTGTAACCGAATTGATGCTGTGAAAATAGCATATTTTCCTTAAAGTAACAAACTATTTGATTACAAAGAATTTTTTCAAAAACCTTTGAAAATATCGGCATTAAAGAGATACGACAACAGTTGGATACATCATCAGTATCTCCTTAGCGAAGAATTGTCTTTTTATAGGTA
This sequence comes from Cryptolaemus montrouzieri, assembly GCA_013387265.2. Classification (NCBI taxonomy): domain Eukaryota; kingdom Metazoa; phylum Arthropoda; class Insecta; order Coleoptera; family Coccinellidae; genus Cryptolaemus; species Cryptolaemus montrouzieri. Next base: position 5,933,578 of record JABFTP020000186.1, read on the forward strand.
CATGCCACACATTCCCTAATTACCGGTATTGTACTTTAAATTCAACAGAAGAACTGCAATATCAGTCTTAGTTCGGTCGCAATATGTCACGTTTTTCTGAAATTATTCATCTGAGTCTCTGTTTGCTTCGTATCTGAAATAATCAATGCATTTCTAATTTATCGAGACTTGCATTCACTTCACAGAAAACACCACGCCTACCAACACATAGAGGGCAGGATATGTATTGATTAAATGGTTCATGGTTGATATCGCCACCTTGCCTCTAACATGAGAAACACAGCGAGCGATAGAAGCATGGTAGAACGACATCTCCTGTAGCTTAGAAGTGTGCGCGACAGAACTACAAACTGTTTACATTTTACAGTTTGGTCTTTTATTAAGTTGGTATTTGTTAGGCTACTATTTGATTCAAAAATTGACGCCAAAATTCGGTATAAGGTAATATTTGGTAAAAAAGACTATAAACGAGCGAATAAATATCGGTTCAGGTGATTAAAATAATGCCGGAGCGTTTTAAAATATCAAAATCGCAAGAAAAAAATAATATTTATGGAAATTATAGCGATTCCGGTATTTTGCTAGAAGATGATGCTGCTAAAGAAAAGTTGCTACCCTCTAATACCTTGGGGACAATTATTGAAGGTTGGTTTCACTTTGTAAATAATTTGTAAACGTTGCTTTATTGCTTTTAATATTTACTCAGCTGTTGATTTATCACAAACCGCAAGTTGTGCTTTTCTTCGTTCACTTTTGTGGCGATCAAGATCTTGTAACGAATGTCGTTATCGTAATGCACCGATTGACCAATTAATATGTATCTATTAAACCGCTGTTTATCGACTCAAGATATGTAGTTCAGGGTCAAACTAGGTAGGATATTACTCTAGACATCCATAAACCTATTAGCAAACCAGAGTAAGCACAATTTGATCGATACTATATACCTAACTTATCAGCGACTGACCTTTATCTAAACACAAGGGAGAACTGCAAATGTCCCCTATACGCGTCGCTTTCATATGTGACGTAGTTTATCGTTCGAAATCACAATAATATTGGATTTGTTGGGAATCATCTGAAGTTGCACGCTAACTTTTTCTTAGTTATTCGTTGTCGTCGTTTAAGGGTGGTTGCGAGGTCATGAACAGGGTTGAAATTCAACTTATAAGAAGACGTTCATTCTACAAATATGAAGGTACTGAAAATATTTTCATGTAAAAATTAGATCTTAGGTGAAACAGTTCGTTTCATATAAGAATCTAGTATGTATGTAAACTTTTAAACATTTAAGAAAAATTATTTCGAACAGAACACAAAAGCATATAATAGCTTACTGCACTTTTGCGCTCGAAATATTTTCAGTGAATGATCGAATATTTATGTTTCTTTCCCAGTAAACATAACATTCAAAATGTCTTTTTTTGATAGATTAGAGTTTGAAATTTCAGTTAAAAATACTGCAAAGACATATCCCGCAATAAACTTCAACGGGTGATTTCTGGGGTTATTCAGTGAAAAGTTGTCCAAAGTTATCCTCTATTTAGTACACCACTGGTTTGTTTTATATGATGAATGTCTTTACATATCATTATACTTGATCAGAGAAATGAAGATATTTTAAGGTAGTAGTGTATGAAATACGTAATAGATTGATTTTTGGTGAGATGATTTATAAGGTGTTGAACTACTTCAATAAGTGTTCGAAATATTGCCTGTTTCTTTTTAGACACAACTCAATGTGGAAAGACCGTTGAACTCTCGACAACATTTGCGGATTAACTGACTGAAAGGCGTCGACTATTCTCTGTCTCATATCCAACTGTGTTGTAGAAGGAATCTGGTAAACGGTGCCCTTAATATAATCCCACAAGAAAAAATCCATTCGAAAAAAAATCAAGATATGATATTTTTGAAATTACAATATTCAATAATTTTTTTGAGTCACTCCTGTATAAAATGAGGATAATCTATTACAATTCATCAATAAAGCTATCCTTAGGCAATAAGAAAACGAAAGGAAAAAAGTATTCATCCTCTCTGGCCGAAGGAGCATGCAATGATGTGAGAGCCTATTTTTATGAATTTTAACGGAAAAAAAATATTGTGATGACACTACTCACCAAAAAAACTTATTACTTAAAAACATTATCGCAGAGTTTAGGACGCTCTTGAATCTTCAACAAAGAAGTGGTCTTCCAATCTGAAAAAACCTCCCAAGATTTTTTTATAGAAAGTTGTTTACTTCAAAATAAATTGCTGAATTAGATTTTTACTTTCTAACAACGAAATATATATATATATATATATATATATATATATATATATATATATATATATATATATATATATATATATAAGATATTACATTTCAAGCTTGTACAAGTTCAAGTTTGAACAGCTACTTGCTGGAGCTCGGTGATTCGTTTGGTTTGGTGGATCATTCTGAATTTTCTCAGTATTTCTATAGCTTGCTCTTTGTTTTCCCATTATTTCCAATTTTAGCCCATTCTCTTCTGTTCTTGGCTATTTTTGCCAGTATTTTATGTGCACAGTCGTCAGGTCGTTGATTACTTGGTCCATCCATCTGCCCTTAGGTCGTCCCTATGGTTCACCCGTCTAAGGTTTCCACTCGCTCTATATGTGTCCTAACCAACGTATCCTCTGCAATTTTATGCACGTAACAATGTCTTCCTTCAATGGGTTTCTTATGTCGTTGTTCATTAGCCTTCTATATACTCCGTCTTCCACTTTTTTTGACCCAAATATGTTTTTACACATTAACATTCGAAGATGCGCAGTTTTTCCTCTTGTTTTCTTGTAAAGGCACATTGTTTCGATTGTCTAGGTTGCTACAGGTGTTATAGTGACCTTTACACGATCAAATTTTTGAAGAAAATGCAGGTCTCTTGGAACTAGTTGAGCGGCAACGCGTTTCACGCCCAACCAATCGTTTAAAATGCTACGAATTGATTTGTGAGATACATAAAGTTCACATTCTCTCTCTCAAACCTTAATAACGATTTTCAATTACCATTTCATCATTTTATCGATGTTAACTTGTTGATGGCCGGCCAGAGCGAAGAAAATCTTCCACCACATCTCGGTTGATGTTGAATGCACTGTACCTCTTATATGCACGTGTTTTTGATGAATTCGATTCGCCGTAAGCTTTCTGTAACATTCGGCACACGAAATTCCATTTGCAATACAAAATTTGAGACATATTCTTTGTTAGATCGGTGATATGCATAGCCTGGCATCTATTTCTTTCTTCTCGTAAAAGACGCCAGATAAGCAGAAAACATCAGAGACCAAAAAGTTGTTCTAGAAGTATAAGAAACTTAGTGGCTTATTTTTTCCCTTAATATTGGCTGTGATGCCCCCTAGGACCCCATAAATAAGCTCCTTATCACAATAAATAAGTGTACCAAATCTCAATAAAGTCGGCTAGAGGATACTTATGATACTTATGAAGTTTACGCAACGATTTAGAACATATGAAGATGCCCTTTCTCCTGAAGTGTTGTATTGAAGTTAAAAACAATTCCTTTTCAAACTATAGCGTTACGGAATAATAGGAATTCATGTACCCGTTTCTTTCAAATTGACTGTATTTATTGACTATTATTGAACATTCTGTGTTCAGTTAGAAACGATAACAAAATAATAAAAAAGGAATAATTCAGCCAAATGAAACTATTAGTTGAAAACAGTTCTGATGTTTGCATTGAATCTTTCAGTTGATGTAAAAGGAAAAACACTATGCTGCGTTTTTGTTTCTGAACATTTGACTCCAAGTCCAACTCTTTCCATAGTTTATTTTCGAAAATCTGAGACTATCTATTGATAATCTAACAAAAAAAATTGGATGATTTGGAACTCCAAAATTGTTTGATCCAAAGACATCCTAATCCTGATGGTTCCTGAAAATTTTCCATAATTTTTGATCATTATTTCGTTATTGAAAATATGGAAATACTTTCGAACACAATTTTCATCACAACGCCGAATTTCCCTAAATAATAATTTGAATATTTCCGCACGGAAAAACAAGCTTATTAGATTTTAATATATCCGCAAAATGATGAAATCCCGCTGATCACGTGCCATGCTAATTCTCTATTGTCATTTTTTCAGTTGCAATTAATTTGCATTTTCAGTTCGACATTTCATTAACTTGCAAATTCCTGATTGCATATTAGATTACGGATATTGCATTTTATCGTTCCCATTTTGCAACGAGCTGAATGAATGAGCAGCAATCACTCGGTTATGCATATTTTTAGGTGGTCGTTTCTGTTTTTGCACTCATCATGATAAATTTCAAACGCGTAGTTTAAGTGACTTTGAAATTTGTTGTATGCAGTGATCGATTGAAACCGGCTACAGAACCTTTTCAAGTTGATTTAATTACATGTTTTAACGTTTCCTCAATATGATGGATCGATTTGTTTGTACGAGGTGTTTCCGTGAAGTAAACGCGTTAATATGTGGATGGTAGTACTTTTGCGGTGTCATTCAAGGCCAGTGATACTTTTTGTTTTTATATAGGTAGAAATGGACCACGTATACGTATAGTAAAAGCATCAGACAGTTATTTACTTAACCCTATATCGGTTTGTGCAACCATATGGTTACGACAATTTTCAGAACCCTTATCGGTCATGCTGCAAAAAAACCATGACAAAACTTCGAGAGGCAAATCACTAATATCACTGCTGAATATCAGTCTGAATTGAAGAACTCCAAGCAAGAAAAAATCACAAAATTCTTCAAACGATTGCCTAAACCTGAAGATGATAAATAATCCATATGGTTAAAAACTTCAATTAAATTGGTTATCTAAAAAATCTAAACGAATCTACGAGCAATTTTAAGGAAAAAAGTTTATATAAACATAGGTCCACAACAGCTTCGTTACGGCGTTACAGGGTGTTGAAATTTCCGGGAAAAATTGTTTTTTCTTCAAAACTCCTTCAGTTTTCGAGATACTCAGCCCAAATTTGGAATGCATGCTATTTTTTGCAGCTTCCATCATTACACGTTCTAGAATTCAACTGAAATTCACAAGGTGTTTTCTTTCCCGAGGCCATGTCTCCTTTTGCCCTTTCAAACTTTTTTGCAGTACGCCACTGATCAGCGTACAATCAATTTTCGTCATCTTTGTTCAATTTAAAAACTTTTTTGACACCTGTAATTTTTTCGTATCTCCAACCGTTTTCGAGTGAAAAATTATTGAGTTTGAATTATTTGAATTGTATGTTCGCTAATAAAAAAAAATTAAAATACTCGATAGGTATGCCCAAAATTTGCTTTTATTTTGATAGCTCGTCTTCTGAGACTCAACTTATACTTATCGTGTCACAAGAGGTTATTATTCGATTTCGCAATTCTTCTACAGTGTTCACTGGAGTGGTATAAAGTAAACTTTTGAGATATCCCCATAAGAAAAAGTCTAAACTGTTTAAGTCTGGGGACCTAGGAGGCCATGGTTCTAGCCCACCCCGACCTATCCATCGGTTGTTGAATGTATTATTCGAGAATTCCATAGCTTCTCCACTAAACTGTGCTGGTGCCCCGTCATGCATGAACCACATTATGTTTCTCACCAAAAGTGGCACATCCTCGAGCAATAAAAGTAACTTCTCCTCAAGAAATTGCCGATAAGCGGCACCGTTTAGTCTGTTAGGCAAAAAAAATGGCCCAATTGAATAGTTTCCAATTATTTCGACCCAGACATTTAGTGAGAATGATTCTTGGTGATAAGATTCTTCAATCAAATGGGGGTTTTCCTCAGACCAATAATGATTATTGTGAAAATTTGTGATAGCAGTTCTCGAAAAGTTAGCTTCCTCTGTGAACATTATTTCACTATCAGCATTTTCTTTAATTTTATATAAGAACCATCGACAGAAATTCAGTCTTGAAGGGAAACCTCGAGGAAGTAGAGTTTGGACGCGTTAAATATGAAACGGGTACAATAAAAAGTCGTGGAGAATCCTCCAAACTAGAACATGTGAAATATTCAACTGATTTCCAATTTTTCTTTTATCTATCCTACTGGTGTCACTCGATTTGGAAAGCGCACCTGATATAATCGCCTAGCTTCTGTTGTGTTTCCGTCAGCCAGACCGTACATGTAATGGATATCAGCCAAATCGGCGTTGGTAAAATTAGCTATTTTTTCTTACAGCATTAACTAATCGTTAATTCAATAAACAATTCGAGGAGACTTTGGTTCAACTTCAGCAACTGTCGAAATAAATAAATAAATATAAAAAATCAAAGCCTACTAGTAATTTTTTTAATTAAGTGCTTTCAATTCATCGAATGCATACAATCGTTTAATAATTTTTTGCTCGAGAACGGTTGGAGATACGAAAAAATTGCAAGTGTCAAAAAAGTTTTTGAATTAAACGAAAATTACGAAAATTGATCGTACGCTGATCAGTGGCGTACTGCAAAAAAGTTTGAGAGGGCAAAAGAAGACATGTTGCTAAAAATCCACAATCGATGAATTATGAATCTAATTAAGGACTTTCGCGCAATTCGGTATATATATTATGCTGCCTAGTCGAAGTTGAAGAATAAAAAAAAATTTAATTGAATAATGAATTTCTTTTGTACTACTAGACTTCAAGCATGTGTTGTGTACAGAAATACCTTACGAGGAATTGGAAGTCATATAACTATAAGTAATAAATACTTAACCTACAAAATTCCCATGAATGTCTAATTACGATTCTCATAACGTACACTAGGCATTTCACACATTATGATGAATAATTCGAAATACACGAAAGGGTGTTGAATTATTTACTTCAAACATGGCGTCGGTTGATGCTAAAACAACAAATGCAAGGAAAATCGGAAAATCCTGCTTAGACAAAAGATGTAATGTTCAAGTTTCTTATTTAAAGAACATCGAACCTACATAAATTTTTGTTTGCTTTGTTGATCGCTTCCAGGAAAGTTGTATAAATCAGCCTCGATAAGACGTTTTGAAATATCTGTAAACTCACATTTTAAGAGCTGGTAAAATGTACGAAAATTGTGTTTTTATTGTGCGCTAGCAATGTTTCTAGAAACTATAAAATATATTTCTCTAAACGCAGTTTCCTCAAAATTCGTTTTCATATCAACAAAATTCTTAAGGTAGTGAAGTCATGGAAATATGTGATCTATTTAATAATTGTATAGGGTGGAACATCGAAAACTTCATTTACGTGTTATGTGTGCCCATTCTTTTTATTCATATCAATACCTACAATCATTTCCACTAACAGTACCATGAAAGAAAAAGTGGAAATGGAGAATCGTTTTGTGTTTGTTAACTCAATTTCTAGAGAGGGCTCCCATATGCATACAGTGTGATTGGTATGGAAATATAAAAAGGTCATTATAGGACATTGAAGATAGATTTAAAAGCCCATTCAAATAAACCAAGAAGCCTTTTATTCAGAGATGCAGACTGCTTCCTAACTTTGATCAAATCCGTTTCAATCTGTATCTTCTACATTACTGTGAATTATTTATTCACCAGAAGGAATAAAAATCCAGGAATAAAACGAGAGAAATTAAATATTTCATTACCTTATATCTCGAAAAACAACTTGAATTTCGAATTGGGACATAGCCTTTTAATTCTCTATGCTTTTCGATTGTTGATGTCCACAAATGCCTAACGTATGCAAAGAGGTCACCGGTTGTGTAACTCGAGATATTTTATGAGCTCATCGTATGTATTGACACTATGCGATTGGGCGGTTATGAAATTGATTAGTTTAGTGCTTCTCTAGAACAATGCGAAGGTGCCCCATCCTGTTGAAAGTAATCTCCTTAAACATTTACATTATCGTCAGTAATATGACTTGGCAAAATGTTTTGTGAAAAATCATAATAAATAACAAACAAATAATTCCACGAATAGAAAGACCAGCGAAAAATCTGATTTGAGTCACAGAGATAACTGAGTAGATCGATAATTTTTACATTAAATAAAGATAACCAGCTTAATTTAATAAAAGCAGTGATGATAATATTGAAACATTTTCATGGTTTTTAATGAATGTATGTATTTGAATGCAACAAATCGAAATGAAAATATTCATCTTTCTAGAGAACATCATACTAGGTCGCTTAGCTTATGAGAATGATAAGGTTCAGAGAGCCTATTTTTAGCATGATGGGTCTTACCCTGTTGCTCTAGAGATGTCATAAACTTTCTGAACAAATAATTTCACAACCAAAAACTTTATCAAACTATCTCTTGGCCAGTAAGATCTCTCGATTTCGACTCAGTGGATTAATATCTTTGGGGGCACATAAAATTCAAAATAAATGATAGTTGAAATAGCTGAGAGATAGCTACCAGGGAAAATCAGTTGATATCAGAAATAGGTGAGGTATTTCATGTATTCCATTTGCAATACAAAATTTAAGACAAATTATTTGTTTGATGTTTTCATATATTGTAAAAATCGCAAAAACACACTTGCAAGAACTGACAAAATCGAGCACTGAGAACAAACTAAATAAACTCCGCGTCCGTGAGAATCGTTTCAAGCAGATTTTTTGAATGATCAACCCCGGTATTTTTGACAGAATGTATCTTTTAATGAAAGATCTCATGGTTTATTAGAATAGACATTTCACTTTAATGGAGTCTATATATGATAGTCTTATGTATATCTTCTCACCAATCACCCTGTTTATTCGTGGGTATCATGATATAATCGTGGGCTATGTGTGATTCTAGTCGGTTTGATTTTAAATTTAAGTCCAAACTGAGTGTTTTCCTTTCTATAACTATCTTTAAATTCAATTTATTATTGATTTACTAAAATTTGCACGTTGAAACATTTGGAATGTGAAAAATAAAACCTACATGCTGCCTTTACGATTCTTTGCTTATCATAAATATGCATACCTCATAAACTGGAGCTGATATCAATTCTAAACAAAGGAATAGAAGCATCATAAAAGGTATCGCAATTGAACAAATAAAATTCATAATTGCAGAATCTTTGCAAGTATTCGATTTTAGATTCATATAATTCCAGTTGTACGTTTCGAACAAAAATCTACTAGAACAACACAATAACAATGTCATCAACAATCTATTCACAAGTGAAGAACTTACATATGCTTTATCTACTTCGAAAAACTCAGCAGCTAGTCTAGACAAAATTCCCTTCATCTTTCTAAAATATCTACATAAAACAATTTATAATCAGATTTGGACAAGTCAACAATTTCCTTCTCTTTGACGAAATCAATTATATTTCCTATAAAAAAGAATACTGAAAAAACAGAATCTTCTCCAAATTCCCTGAGACCAATTTCACTAACATGAACTTTGTGAAAAAATGGTCAACACCTGATCAGTCTGGCTTTAGACCAAACCGCTACACCATGGACAATTTAGTAATACTCCAAACTCTATAGCTAACAAACAAGACGTGATTGCTGTAATTTTTGATATAATAAGAAACAAGAAGAAATTAATCTCACTGGAAATGTTTATGGCTTCATAAAGAACTTTCTCTCAGATAGGTCAATCCAAGTACGGATTATTCGAGAGGTTTCCGCTTCTTATCTCACTAAAGGCGGGGTACCTCAGGGATCCATAGTAAGCCCAATATTATTCATCTTAGGTATAAACGATATATATTCCTCTATACGAGCACCCATAAAATACGCACTCTACGCAGATGACTTAATCATCTTCTGTCAAGGGAAAAATACGACAAGTACTTGTACTCTTCTTCAAAATGCAGTAAACAGCCTTTCTCAATGGTCAACACAAACCGGTTTAAATTTCTCACCAACTAAATCCAAAGTCATGAAGTTCACGCATTACACTAAATGGCGTCCCCCTGGATGCTGTAGACCACTGCAAACTTCTAGGAGTAACCTTTAATTCCAAACTCACCTGGAAACTCCATATTCAGGAGATCAAAAAGATCTGTTTGAATAGACTAAATATCCAGAAAACTCTATCAAATCACCACTGAGGCGCTGAAGAGGAAATACTACTCAGAATATATAACGCTATAATACTTTCCAAAATCTATTATGGAAGCTTAATATACTTGTATGCTTCAAAATCAAATCTTGACGTAGTTCACAATACAGCTCTCCGCCTTTGTTTGGGTGCCTTCCGATCCAGCTTATCTGAAAGTCTTTACTGTGAACCTCACGAACCTTCACTCGAACTTCGTAGACAACAAAATCTGAAATTATACGCAGCCAGAATTTTGGAAAATCCCACGAACCCAGTATTCAACTCGATGATCAATAACCAAGAAACTCCTAATACACAAAAAGGTCCTTTATCGATTCTGAAAACGATTTTAAGAGATTTAAACCTCTCCATCACCACACCAACCTCCACTTCAATTAATCCACCATGGATCAGAACAACACCATGTATAAACACGACCTTAAGTAACTTCAATAAAAATGAAACAATGAATATAATCCTCAGATAGTCTTTCCTGATGATCGTGAATCGGCATAAATTTGATTATATCCTTTATACTACTGCATCGAAAGGAGTAGTAAGTGTTGGTTGTTCCGTAGTTAACATAGAAGAAACAATAGCAAAATACCGACTACCCAGAAAATGCAGCGTGTACACTGGTGAACTATTTGCAATCTTCAAAGCCCTTGAGTCAGTGACTCTTAACCAGAAAAAAGTCGAGATATGCACTGACTCTTTGTGCTCTACGTGTTCAATTAGTGACATCTATTCTAAGCATCGGATAGTTCAAAACATACAGGAGAAATGTCACCATCTCCCTTCTAACGAAGTATCCATCACCAATATCTGGGTTCCATCACATATTGGAATTCTTGGCATTGAGCTAGTAGATCGAGCAGCTAGAGAAGCCACATCTGAAAAAATCACAGAAGAGATTCAATTACCCAACGATCATAAGTCCACCATACAGACTCAAACCCTTGCGGTGTGGCAAAACCTGTGGAACACTGAAAATACTAAACTCCGTACTGTACACCCAATTATAAATTCTATCCCCCGATGAGCATAAAGAATAAAACCATAATAAGAAGAATAAGAATAGGCCACACACGTCTCACTCATAGTTACCTTATGGCATCAGACAATCCACCAGAATGTCAACACCGCAACACTCCGCTATCAATAGACCACATTCTCACAGAATGCAATAACTTTAGAGATGCTAGGTTACGCCACAATCTCAGCAGGAACTTAAGAGATTTACTAAGTTTAGAAGATCAAATTCCTAAGTTATTTGAATTCCTGAAGAATATCGACATATATAATCTTATTTAACTCAAAAAGTACTTAAATATTATATGTTTCAACTAATGTATGCTTTTATCGTGTCAATGACCAAAACAGTCGAGACATGTGAATTTCCTGAATAAAAAAATCCAGTTGTACCAATTGTTATATTGAAATTTTTGTGTTTCCTTTCATAGAAAGTTCAACATCCCATATATGAGCATACCCTCAAACACAATTAATTAAAATCCACGTATTGTATGTTATAAATATATGAATATAAATCTGGATTCGCCGAAAGTTTATTTCACATATTGATAAATCGACTAGATTTGTTTTACTGTTCGAAAAAGTAATTTTAGTGTCATTAATTTTCCTTCAGGACATTCCATGGATTATTCGAAACGGCAATGTCAAGTTCACGATTTATTTACTTTGATCTGGTGATTTGGAAAAGGTAACGTAGCCCAAAGTAACCAGCATAAATACTCTATCATAGACTGAATCAGTTACTCTGTTGTATAATTTTCTCATCAATACTGAATGTATGAGTCCAATATTTTCGGGATTTTCATTTATTATTTACGTTTCATTCTTTTGAAGGCACTTATGCTTCACTGGCCTTTAACTTTCGACTTTTTTGTATTCTTCATCAATTTTTTTTCTACATTACTTTGGTCCAAGATATTGGGAAGATGTTGAATTTTTCGGGAAGCCCATATGGAGCAAGTTTATTCAACAAGGATGCATGCCAAACACTATCGAAGACTTTAGAGATGTCAAGGGCTATTGCTCTAGATTACCCATGCTATTCCATCGTTGATGTACAAACATGAGTGACGTAGGCAAGCAGATCTACTGTCGATCTTTGCCTGCGAAAACCATACTGACGGTGGTTAATATTTCCCTGCAACTCAAGATATTTGATCCTTTAGGTATTCTATGAATAATTTGAAGTTGATCTATGGGTGGAAATGATTGCCATTTTCGATAGAATGTGAAGCGAAAGTAGAAATTAACTATTTGAAGATAGTATCTATCTAATGATTTTGGGGTGCAAGGGGTTGATTTAGAACACATTCACTAGAGTTGTAATAAAACCGCTCCCAAAAAATTTAAGTTTACACGCTATTGCAAGTATTTGGAGCTGCAATAGTTTTCGAGATATCTTCGATGGACAGTTTCCAAAATATCACTCTGTTTATCATTCAAATTTGCACAATAATTGTTTCACATATTCATCGAAATTGTAACCATGTGATCGAGAACTTTATGTAATTCTACTAACAAATCTCCGAGAATGACGGTTATACTTTTAGTGGCAATGCAGAACAATTAATCGATTGTCGATAGTTACTGTAGCGAGAATTTAAAAATATATTGTTTCTTTATGTATGAAATTAGAACTTTTAGAACTGAATATGCGAAATTTAGTTATGAAAATAAACTACGGATTGAAATCTATAAGCGCAGTAACTTATGAGAAATGAAACAGGAAATGGAATTCTCTAAATTTATATCGATTTCGTGGATTCTCAAATATAGTATTACTAAATTTAGGATGCAAATGAGCCAAAATATATATGTATGCAAAGAAACCACGCTTATAATGATGTATTTTATAGTGTCAAGTTCATGCGGCAGAAATATGAAGGTTATTCTATATTTACAAGATTACAGAGGCTTGGTTGAGAAAGTATAGTAATTTTTCACTATCCTATTCAAGAAAAAAAAATAGACATATCAATTGGTTTGCATCAAGTATTTTCTCTTGTACTATTTGTTTAGCTTATTGCGTAAACGTAAGGAAGGACTTAAGTGCTTGGAACTACAACCAAGATGTATGATTCCAGCACCTCCGTTACTGCAAGGCTACACAAAGAAGCGTTACTGCTTATTGGATCTGTGAAGGGCCCGGATAGACAATACACAGATTCTGGAAGAGAAACGTTTGAGATTCTTGCGGTAATACACTTCTCAGATTGTCGATTTCTTAATATCAGTAATAGCTGTGACACCGACGCCCTGAAAGGCCAAAAAAAAGCGATTGGAAGAACACAAGAATGATCATCAAACTCGGAGCAGTTAGGAGGGCGATTCGCTCATATAAGCCATTTAAGGCTCCTGTGGAGGATGGCATCATCATCCATAGCTCATGAGGCTCTTCTGCTCGAGTCTGGTCTGGATGTTGTCCCGACCAGCTGGCGGAAAATTTGGGTTCTATACATCCCTAAGGTGTGTGAATTGAATTCACGACCTGAATCGTTCTGATCGATAAGTCCCATGTCTTTCGTTAACCCTGGTGGTTAAGTGTTAGATGGAATCAGCAGGTGTTATCGCCTCTGAGGGAACATCAATAAGTTTCTCAGAAAGGTAAATAATCGGGAGGATTACTCAGTCTATAGACTACGAGGAGACTGCAGCTGCAGATTGCATGATACCAGGAGTACCAAATATTATTGCGGAATGAATCAGCAACATGCTGAATGTCAGAGTGATCAGTATTTCACTGTCAGAGGGTGACATCAATTTTGTGACTGGGTGGCTGTCTTCAGGGAGGAGTATGATCCCCTCTGTTGTGGTATTTACTGGTTGATGACCTTCTGGCAATAATCGGGGCACTGGTTGTTTATGTGAAAGCGTACGGTAACAATATGGTCTTTCTGACTGGTAAAAAATTTAGTATTTTTAGTATTGTCAAGGTTTTATTAATAAACGATATCTAAAGCATGCAAATGAGATAGTGCTTAAGTAGCTTGTTGAAGTATCTCTAATGGTTGGATGGGTAAAGGTCCGCAAGTTTCTTTGATTTATTTTGAAAGGGTAGCTTGGTATACCTCCAGAGCTATGAATCTAAACATTCCATCTTGTTACACAATAATACCTCATCACGTGAGGATGTTCATCACTTTCTCTTAACAATCCGACTTCTCTATCGGCAAAAGAAAACCATTCGGGTAGCAATCTTTTGGCAGGTACATGCCGACTGTCAATTTCATCCCTGAAGAACTAATATGATCAGAATTGTGTTAGAAAAATTACAAACTTTGACCATGCGATCAAGTGATTTTTCAGAATAGAGCCATTCTTTCCTGAGGAACCCTTTTGGCTGGTTTCTGAACTATTTTGAGTCACATTTTGCATCTCCCTGACCTGCAAGAAAATGTATTTCTGGTGAAATTATGGCGAAATGAGGATGGTGTGAAATATTTCCAGTCTGACAAAGAAATCAAAAGATAGTTTTACTGTTTTGTTTAATTCTGAACGTAATCACAATGTAATGATGAAGTTACATTAATGAATCAAGATCTTCAAAATTCTTGATGTAGAAAATGTGCACTACATTCCTCAAAAGTTCTATACTAGTTTTGCTGTATGAATATGTGATGATAAGCATTATTGTGCACTTCGTGCATTCTATTCATCACAATGCTTTACCTGAGCTTAAAAACAGATTCGTAGGAAACGTAAATCTGGCCTTTAAGTCCAATTGTAAAACTGGTGATCATCACGATGATTTGAATTTCGCAAACTACGAAAAATGGTTGAGAGAAGAACTTATTCCAAATTTAGCACCAAAAAGTGTGCTATGTCGTTAATCCTATATAAACCCATCGAGGTATCACAAAGATACTAGGTACTTAGGAAAAACATAGGTACTAATCCTTTGCCTCAAACCCCTATTGAATATCAACCTTATTACTATATTTCATCATATTGTATAGATTCCAGGTATTCTTGACAATTTAAATTATAAGGAGAAAACAATAGTACTTATTATGAAGGTTCAGTTAAAAAAAACCCCTGCCTCGAAAATTTTCTGTAGTCTAACTGGTGTTGAGTCTGTGACTCCCTTTTTTGTAATAGAAACCTTGAAATGCCATATGCCTAAGAGGGATAATTTTCTCAAAAACCTCTTACGCCGAGCCTGATAGCTATTTGACATTACGTTGCAGAACGTACTAGACTGATCAAGATCAGACTCTTGACCGTCCTGAAAAGGTTCACTAGTTTGAAAATTTATAATTATTTTCATGTGGTCTTCTGGTACTTCAAAAGAAACCACCATTGGTGTAGAAGTAGAAATAACCTTCTGTTTTCTGACAGAGCTAATATTTTGGATGATATCTTTTGTATGATTTCTAAAACATGCATTGAACGTTGAACCATTTCATGGATTGGTGAATATAGGTTCCGAAAAGAATGATAAATCGTAAATCGTTTATCATAATTGAATAATTAACCAACATCTGTTCTAAAAAACAACCGTATATTTCGAACACAGGTAATATCCGTACTCAGCTATTGCAGTTGTAAAAAACTCTATTTTCAAGTAGTTCCTAATAATGAAAATAAATAGAGTAAGTTGTAGAAAGATGAAATATAGTTGACTTTATTATTTCAACCTCCAAACTTTCGAATCATTTCAGGGTAGACGTCCAAGTTTCTCTCTCCATTAGTTAATTTTGTCGGAGAATTTCCAACCATTGCATTATGAATTTCTACATTTTCGAATGGGAACAGCTTCGAGTAATTTACTACGTAACATTCGCACCGATAATTATAATTCGAGAAAATTTTCCGCTTTATATACAATGAATGGTGGAAAGTCAAATTTTTCAACAACTTGGAAGTAGACTTCGCGAACTTTGAAAACGTGAATTAAATATTTAATGTTTGATACTTTTCACTGTTGGCTGAAATGAATTGTGAGAAAGTGGCCAGAACGCCAAATCTCAAATGAACATTAAAACAAAGGAATTTGATTCTCCATGGATAATTTCTGGAGAAATGAAGTCTATTTAATTTAATGAGAGTAATAAACTAATTATGATAAAAGCAGGTATTATTTGAAGATATCAAACATGGACGAATAGTTTGAAAACTATTGATTCCAAGAAATCTTTCGTCCCTTAAGTATTCTAAGAATAATTTGAAGTTGATCTAAGGCTGGAAAATGTTGGCCATTTTCGATACAATGCGATGCAAAAGTAGATTTGTTTGTTCTCTGGTTATTGTAATCTGAATTATGCTCTTTGTATCTAGTTTTGAATGAATGACCAGTCTGACCTACATAGACGCCTCCACAATCCATACAGGACAACTTGTAAACTCCAGTATTGCCAAATTTATCAGTCTCATCTTTACTATTGAAAAGTTCCTAGGAGAGTTTTATGTCTTGAAAGCTACTTTTTTATGCTGTTTTGAAATGACAATATGCTCTATCGAGACTTGGTGCTCTTGCTTGCGCGTATGATCTCAGACCAACTTCATTTAATCGTCTTCTGACTGTCCTCACACAGACCTTAATGTCATCCACTGCTTGTAAAAGGTTACGTGCCTGAACAGCAGTAAGACGAGGATTTCTTATGGTTTGATTGACGATGAAACGGTCATGTATAGCGCGGGTTGCCCGATTTCTTCCTTGTCCTCGCCTCCTCACGTACAATCCAGTTTCCCTGTAACGTCGGTAGATTCGATGGATAACCGACGTCGAGACACCCAACATGGTACCGACTGAGCGGTAGGTGCGCCCTTCCTCGATCAATGTAACTGCCCTTGCTACTGAGGTTGGTGGTAAATCTCTCATTCTGAATGAAAAATACCGTTTTGAATCGTAAACAGTAAAAGAATCACAAAACACCGCAACCGATCGAATTTGTATCAAATCAAAGAATGGAAAACTCTCATTCTTTAAACAAGTGCAAATGTGGTCATATACAAAAAAAACGCGTGTTGTATTTCATATTTGATAAAAAAAGGTGTGCACATGTGTAAATGAAAAGTTTTATCAATTGTCCCAGAATTCGGTTGTGTATTCTAATACCTACCGACTGTTATCTCCTATGAATTCCTAATTTTCACCAAATTAACCAAATTGTCATCAATAACTAATGCGATTCGAACATAAAAATCGCAAACGACAATTTCGACACGCCTGAGTAATAATAAGAAAATTCCAAATTGATAGACGAATTTTAATGACAATTTCTTGATTCAATGGAATTTGTCCAAAATGGTGATTTTCCACTTGAAATTAAATATATTTTGCAAAAATAGAGATAAACGAATAAAAGAAGAAGGGCGTTACTGTAGGAAGATGTGTCTTGACAGACCGTGATATTGTACGTTTCAACTCGGACCATGAAATTCCACAGGGTGTTACGAATTTTTGACAAAAAAAACACTTTTAGTTTTGCCCCCGTATAAATTTTTTTTTGTTTTCTCTTATAATTTCTGCAAAGCAGAAGAGTTGATCTATAACTTGCCGAACAAATCGTCTAAATCGGTTGAGAATTAGGAAAAATATCGAACTTCGAATTTGGTTAAATTTTCGAGTGTTCCGCTAATTTTGCCTCAGAGTGTAATTGTCTAGCGGTTCCTATAATTCATGCTAGTATATCGTATACATATCCATACATAAAATGTACTAATTTCGATTTGGAGGAATTGAATATGAAAATGTCAGTTAGTAAAGGGTTAAATAATTTGTTATTGAATTTGAGATAATTCTGTTGATGACATGAAATCATTTTGTATTTGTTTATATATTTATATTTTCCTCTGCCATTACCCAAAGGAAATATATCCAGGGGAGTGAAAACTATTAAATAAATAGCTACGAACGGTAGTTATCTTTCAAATATAATAAACGGAAAGATAAGAAAGAAACAAACTCAAATAGCATATCATAATATCATAATCACCCACTTATAGAATCAACTAATACAGATAAATATATTTCATTAACATACTAGGGCCTTTCAGTGAAAAAATTGCAAATGTCATTTCAAAACAGCATAGAAAAATTGCTCTCAAGACCCACATGAAACTATCCCAGGAATTTTTCAATAGTTAAGAAAGAAGAAAGTTTACAAGTATGGATTGTGAATGCGTCTATATACACACAACCAAATTTATATGGAATCACCTGATCTTCTGAAAATTTCGAAGCATTGTTAGAATTGATCCTTTTTGAGATATTTAATTAATTTTAATTAAGTCTGTTGATTTTTTGTTGCCTGGTTAGCTCTGGAACTTTTTTTAAGGACCTTCTGCTGTATAAACCGTTTGAACGAAGACGTATCGTATCGTTTCGGACTTGTTCTTCAGAAGTGATCTTTCTACGATTTCTTCTAGGCCTATCTTGTAGAGATTGTAGCTCCACGTATCGGGCGTAGGTTTTTGGCCGCTATATCCTCCTGTGCCACCCCTTCTTCTAAGAGAGCAATTATTCGACCCCTCTGCACATCGGAAAATCCAACGTAAGGCAATTTTGAAATTCACAGTTTCAAATCTCAGTGACAACTAAGTACAACATCCCGAACATGTGGTGATAATTCAACATTTCTTATCATAGTATCCAGTTTTTTACAACATAAACTTCATTCTCCACAAGTAGTCAAAGATCCATGGTTAAAAACAATCAATAATGTGAAATACCGAGTGATTCCATATAAATTTGGTTGTGTGTATTTCTGCAGAATAAAACGTGGACACAATGATTCTTTTCAATTTTTTTGTTCAAAACATATTCAGAGACTAACTTAAACCTTAGGAACGTGTGTTTTAATTCTTTGAAATCTATTCTACGAATTGTGTTTTCCTCCAATTGAGCTTCGACTCATTTGGAATTATAACGTAAACCAGATATCAGTTGAGCGGTATAACCTTTTAAAATATTTCACCGAATTCATATTTCCTACCATCACGTGTCAGTTTTTGTGAAAGTATTCGTGACCAGTTGCATAAAATTGAATTGTTTTTTAATGTAAGCATTTTTCTAATTTGATGGAGTATAAACACACACAATTTCGAACGTTCTCCATATTCATAGAGTTACTCAATTTGATGTTCTTCAATATGGAAATTGTTATTTCAATACTGTTAAAGCCATGTCAAGGAACCGCTTCTGTGGCAATCGATTTTCATGGCAATGAAAACAAACAGCATAATTATCTGGAAAAGCGAAAGGATTCTATGCTATAATTGTGGGGTCAGGCCCTGGGACTCTCCACGACATGGCAGGGTCAAACATTAAGGGAATACGTTTTGCTGATGTAACGGCGGTTTCCCCTTTCGTGAGAATGAATTGTTAAAATCTATTTTTGTGCTAAAATGAACATTCCGGAAACGTTGGTATTTTTCACTTCATTCATTTGTTGGGAATATTTAACAGAAAATTATTTTCAGCTGTCAAGATTAATCACGTTGTGAGTGAATAAACAAGGTTAAATGTTTTCTTCTTTATTAAATATACAACAGGGTTATGTAATATTAAAATACACTCGCGGATCTACTCGCTAGCAACGACGGCAGGCGGGACGCTGCACCTAGACTGTTTATGACTTCCCGCTTTATTCCTGCAGTTCACCACACCTTCAAAAATCATAATTTTTTAAAGGTTACGATATTGATCAGAGGCATATTGAAGTGAAATATTTTTTTATACTTTCCACAACTTTATTTTTACATACACGACCGCACATCAGCGGCAGCTAAATATATGGGAAAGTCGAAGGTATTTGTACACAAGTGGGTACAGCGATATAAAAAGGCTAAAAATGTCGATGATTTACCAGAATGTGGCTCGATAGGAAAAGTGGACAAAAAAGATAAAAAAAAGAATAGTGAATCTGTCTGCGGAATCCTGCTTTAACACTGCAGCAAGGACAAGTAAAATTAAAGGCAAAAGGTTTAGATATATCCTACGAAACTATCCGAACCCATCTTCGTACTCATGATCTGAAATGGCGCAACACAATGAAGAAGCATCTGTTGACTGAAAACCATGTGACAAAGCGACTCGCTTGGGCACATGAGAATATTGATAGAGATTTTGAAATTGTCATTTTCACTGATGAAGATTCTATATGGGCACGTTGTGTCCTCACGCGGTCAATTTCTACCAATAGACTTGTCCAGCGGACCATGAAACACGAAATAAAAGTGAATTTTTTGGACTGCTTCTCAAAGCAGGAATTCGGCAATTTGCACCACTTTACCGACAACCTTAAAGCCGAGAAAATGATAAAAATCTACAAAAAAGGCTTTACTTCCATCTGCCAAACGATGGTTCATCAGAAAGGGTGCAGATTGGATTCTGTAGGAGGACAACGATCCTAAACACCGCAGCAAGCTCTGAACTGAGCGGAAGACTCAATCTGACATCGTTACATTGGATTGGCCGTCGTAGTCGCCCAATGCAAACCATATTGAGAATGTGTGGGAATTTATTAAACAGAAGCTTCGTGGTAGACGTACACTCACTTTGAAGCAGTTGTCTTACGAAATTTGTTGGATCTGGAGATTGTTGCCACTAGAATACGCCGTGACATTATAGCATCTGAAATGACAGGCAATTATTGACGCCGGTGGTGGCTGGACACATTATTGACCGAATTGCATCATCGTTTGTAATGCGTACAATGTATATATAAATATGTAGTTTCATCAAATAAATAAACACGACCACGCTCCTACTTGACAGACTGTATAGAAACTAACCTAATTTGATATCGAGTAAAAACAAGTAATGTTTTCTGAGGAATTTTACTGAATAATTGTGATTCGTAACGCGTTTCGCTACAACGTAGCTCCTTCAGACGAATGAATGTACAGAAATTATGACAACTATATATAGATAAAATGAGAATATAAATACTAATGTTTTAAGTAATTAAGAGCTTAATGAGTTTCTTCTTCTTAAGTGGCTATTAATAACAGGTATATCCAATAAAATTAAGGAATAAATTGCTCCCTGAAGAGATTCAATAGAAGTGAAGGGCTTAAATCGACTTGTTCATTAATGAGTCTACCTAAGTGTTTGTGTTTATTGATTTCTAATGTTTCCCAAAGATCGACTTTCCAATATTTATTATCTGTATGCAAAATTCCAAACTGTGGGTCGAAATAATGATTATTTTCTAGGAGATGATTCGCGTAATTTGAATCTGGTTTTTTATTTGAAACTGCGTTTATGTTCCGATATTCCAATATCGAAATTTCTATGTTCTACCAATGTGGAAATTATTGTAGTCATTGCGATTCAATCTATAAACACTTGATTTATTATTTTTATCTGATTTGGTTTTATTGTTTTTCACATAAGCAATTATACGTTTGGAAAGCTATGTTGAAATTAACTCTACTCAAGAATGATTTCAGTTTCTCACTTGTAATACCAACGTTGGTTAGATTTCATGAATAATTCAGAGAAAGCAATTCATAACCATCCACTTAGTAAATATTGTTTATACTGGTTTCGCTATGTATATAGTTATTTGCTTCACAGGAACGGTGTAGCGAAAAGCGTTACAAATCACAATTATTCAGTAAAATTCCTCCTTAGCACAAAGATCTCTCAACACTATGGTGCCTCTCCCCATCCAACAAAACCCATCACTTTTAAATTTGAATTGTGGGGACAATTAAATAGGTCCAGTGAGATGGCCTCCTAGTTCTCCTAACTTGACACCACTTGACTACTGTATACTGTTACGATTTAGGAGAATCGGAATGAAATTTCAAGGAATGGCTTGTTCTGTATGCAATATTTATATTCTCAATACCATCGTAGTATTTCTCGGTGATGTTGAAGATTTATGTATCGATGTTTTTTGTTTTCATTCTGTAATAAACCATTTGTATGCTGAATTTCATCTTAATCCGTTCAGCTTCTTCGTGATGAAATAATAAATATCCAAATATAATTTTCACTGTAGGATTTCAGCTCTGAAAGTCTGGTCTAGGAAATGCTGCAGAAAATCCTCTCAATTTATTCTGTAATTTCGTTAAAACTTCATAAAATACTATCTCAATTAAACGTTATACGTGTGACGACATTCGGTTCAGGATTTATGCCATTACAACTTTCAAGTTGTTCGACTATACAAATATGGAACTTCTAGCTTTTAGGGCTCGCAATTAAATGTTCTCAATAAAACCCCTTTAAATTTGAGTCATTGTTTCGGCATACAGCAACCCTTGACCCATTTAACCGTCTCGTTTATTTCATTAACGACCATTTTTTTCAAGAAATAAAGACGCAAATTTACTTGTGTTGGACAAATATGAATCGGAAAGTTTTCCCCATTTTATATTAAATTATTTTCAAGCGTATCAATCACGTCAGATTTATGCTTGCAAATATAATCGATCGATCTTTTTTTCTCTTCAATAAAGTTCGACAAGTTAGATCACGATTAAGAGTCTACTGGAAGTGAACCGTAAAATACATCATGTCGGATAGCTAACGACTCAAGCGAATTCATAACAATTTTGAAACTTTTGTTCTGGTTTCGTTCAGTTTCAGAAAACTTTAACAATTGATCTCTATCTGTTATAGGCAATCATCATTATGATGAAAATATCAAAGTCTGATGATACTCGTAGTGTAATATCTAATATCATGTTGAATTTGGCACTCCCACTACCAGCGCGTTCTTCCAATCAGAACGAGGCGCCGAGTGGTGGGAACAGGTTAAGTATAAAGGACGACGGAGAGTTAGATTCAGTGCAGTATCATGTCCTGATATACTAAGTTAGTGAACTGGAGTCGATAGTGAAGTGATTAATTCCAGAAAAACTACTGCAAATAGCTAGGGTATCATGAAGAGTTGAAAGTAGAAGATTATAAACCTCTTAATGACCATAGCGATCTAATGATATACCAACTCCTTTCTTTTTATTATTGTAAATTTGCTGGTTATGATTTCAGCTGTAATATCATCTAACATCAATGAAAGTAATTGTTTAGTTACCTAACCACAATCATCGACAATCACGTTGTGTCTATCAAGTATCTATCTTACCATTCACCACATGATCATACATTTAGAAGTATTCCATTCACATTTGAATGTAACCCGATATATATTTCGTGCAGACTAAATTTTATCAATTTACACCCCTTGGTATTATTGTTTATTCATGAATGTGAGGGGAAAGAATTCTCTTTGAATACCTGTTATAGCAAGGGGCTTCTACTGCGAAGGACAAACTCTGAAATCAATGATATCACGTGATCAAAGCTACTTACTCTTTCTCGATATGGAATTAGGTGAGCCTTTTTGAAGTGTCTGTTTTCTACTGCCAACTCATTATATTGCGATCCTAATGAGGGGGAGAAAGTCGTTCGAAGCATCAAATCATACTCGGAAAATAACAGAGGAAAAGGATTTTCTCATGCATTCGTTGTCTTGCGTACGTTAGCCGTAAAGAAAGGAGAATTGAAACTTTCTACTTTTTGAGAAAAGGAACTTCCTCATTAAATTTATTTTTAACTCCAACACTTATCTTTGCCTGAGTAATCTTGGGAATTTGGGTAGAGGCTGGGGATTTTATTCAATGAAACATTTATGTGAATGTACTTAAAGATACATGGTTTGTTTGATGAGTAACTTAGGTATGTCTGAAATGTTTCAGCTCGAAGTTAGGTGGGGTAAAAATACTCGTAATACATCCAATTCTCACACAAAGAGATTTTAAAATGAAACTTTATTCACGAGTAAAACATAGACAAAGAAATCATAATATCCTTGAAATTAAATTAGCTGATCCCTCTTTTATCTGAATCAACTACACACACTACAAAAATTGTCGCATCACCTGGTATTCTGAATTCCACAATCGATTAAGCAGCTCGATCGCAGTTTCCTTGTCAACATATGTTTTTGGACATATGAGGGGGAAAAAAATCCTATCTATGAAGTAACATTTGTTTCCATATGATCTCAAACACGTCTGAAACAAGAATGAGTTCATTCATTCAATTTCTCTTCAGTTTTCACGCTGAATTGATAAAGTTTTCCGTGTTTCTTGTTGATTTTCGAATCTTTGAATTTATTGTAATGGCTGCTGAACATCCTGGACACTATTTGAGTGATCATGAAGTGGTAAGAATTGTAACACTTCTAGAGGAGGGGCAAAGCCAACGTTACGTGGCTAACTTGTTGAATGTTAACCAAAGCACTATTTCAATAGCAATTAATAGGTACTACAAAAGAGGGAAATATGGAAGAAGGGCCGGACAGGGAAGAAATCGGATAACAACACCAGTTGATGATCGTTGACTTCGTTTAACTGCACTAAGTTCGGCACTGTACGGCTAGAATGCTACAAAATGAACTTGCACTTTCCAGAAATGTGCATATTTCATTGCAAACTGTTAGGAACAGGCTCAGAGAAGACGATATCAGACCAAGGGTGGCTTCTACCGGCCTGCGTCTTACCAGAGAGCATCGAGTTGCAAGACTTCAGTTTGTGAGGGAACATGCATATTGGGGTATTCCAGAATGGTCGAATATTCTCTTTGCGATGAGTCCAGGTTCTGTCTAGTATCAAATGATAGACGCATTCCTGTATACAGACGACCTGGGGAACGGTATCAGCAATGAAATATCTGGCAAACCGAAAACTTCTGAGGGGGCTCAGTAATGGTGTGGGGGGGCAATTCTTTTCATGGTCGAACTGAGTTAGTCCTAGTGAATAATGGAAGAATGACAGTGGCCAGATACATCGCAGATATCCTTGAACCCCATGTTGTACCCTTTGGCCCATTGATTGGCGAAAACTTCATTTATATGCATGATAATGCTCGGCCTCATGCAGCTAGAGTAGTTACAGAATTTCTGCAAAATGCCGAAATTGATATTTTAAGATGGCCAGCCAGAAATCCCGACTTGAATCCCATAGAACATGTTTGGGACAACATGGGCTGGCAAATTCAGCAACGTAGGATGCTTTGTAGAACACTCCAACAACTAGAAAATCTGCTTCCTGAAATTTGGAACTCAGTGACTCAAGAGTACATCCAAAATTTGTTTGAGGGACTTCCGAGACGTATACTGGCAGTAATTAGGGCCTGGAGAGGAAACACTCGATTTTGAAAATGATAGTAACCATTCGATGCTAGTTGATTGGTCTCTTTGCGAATGTTTGAAGGTGGTAGAATTTTTGAATTTTTCATTAACTCGAAAATTGTTGATATTTTCCATCAAAAACTCATCTCTTTTGAAATATATCTTCTTATTTTACACTTCTGAAAGTTACCAAGCGACTCTTGAATGACCAACCTAAAAGTTTATATAGTATTGTCGTAAAAGGGTCACGCGACAATTTTTGTGGGGAGTGTATGAAACTGAAGACACATAATATCAGCCCCACAGCCCGAAATGGAGTACTATAAGGCAAGAAGAAATGGTTGAAGTCAGACATCAAGTTTCAATACAGCCAACCAGACAACTATAACATCTTTTCAAAGGTAATCCATTCGGAGTTGCTTCATAGATTGCATTCAGTAAAATTTGACATTTCAGATTCTGTAACAAGATTCAAGTTAAATAATTTAATGAGTAATAAACCTGAAACTTCAAAAATCAAGTCTAAATTTTCCGATCACCAATTTTATTATAGGTTCAATAATTTTTCAGATGATAATTTTTCCGAGGATGAAGTTTCACTTCTAGAAAAGGGTTTTGAACACAATTTGGATAACGCTCGTCTCCAATTCGGTCTGCTAGGAATTGAAACCGAAATAGCCCTAAATTATTCATCGCAAGCCATACACCTAAAACAAACTTCAGCGTTGCTACTTCAAAAAGAGTTCAATAGTTTTCAACCTAAGAAATTCGAAAATAAAACTTTAAAGTCCATTAAATCGTAGTCCGCTTCTGTAGATATCATATTCAACAAAGCAGACAAAGGTCATACAGTCATAGCCTCAAACAAAGCAGATTATTTATTGAAAACCCAAAATTTCATTGACTCAGGTATTTATGCAAAAATTGATAAAGATCCAATTAATAAATTTCAATCTATAGTAAAAAACGCTTTAGAATACGCCAAGTCTATAATACCTACCAACCAAAAAATATAAACTTTTCATTGACAACCCGCAATCACCAAAACATTACTCCCTCGTCAAACTTCATAAAACACCCCATTACCCCAGTAGTTTTCATATTTTCAAGCTCCAGCTGCAAAACTTTCACGCTTTCTCATAGACATGATTCAACAGTACGCTAATTTTGAACCTAAATTCTCAATAAAAAACTCTCAGTCTTAATAAATAAAATTCAGCACACGATACTACCACCAAACGCTAAACTTATGTCATGGGATGTAGTAAATCTCTTCCCTAGTGTTCCACCTAGTGATACAGTGAAACTCATCAAGAACGCCCTTCAAATTAATAAAGTCAATCCCATAATTCAATCAGAAATCTTACACCTTTTAGAAATTTGTTTAGAACAAAATTATTTTAACTTCAATGGAGTATTATATAATAGTAAAAAAGGGTTAATCATGGGTAATCCTCTGAGCCCTCTGCTCGCTGAAATTTTCGTGGATAATATTGAAAAAACTATCCAAGAACATATATGTCGACGATATCATTTGTTGTTTCACTGGCACAAACAGACAAATAGAGTCATTCAAAACATTCATTAACAAAATTCACGATAATATTGAATTCAGGTTAGAGATAGAAACAGAAAACTCCATTAACTTTCTGGATTTAACTATTACTAAAATTAACGGCAAACATGGTTTTTCTATTTTTCATAAGCCATCGCATACAGATATTACTATTCACAGCTCATCTACACTTCCTTATCCACATAAATTAGCTGCTTACAATAGTATCGTACATAGACTCATTAATATCCCAATATCACAAAATAATTTTATAAAAGAGCAAAATATAATTAAACAAATAACAGTTACTAACTAACCTAATATGATTGAGAACATGATTTCACGCAAAAAATTTCAAAAAGCAATCCAGGAAGTATTTCCAAGTATAAAAAGTTCTAACACAAAATACAACAGCTCAACTTATATTGATAATCCTAGTCTGAAATTAAAATTATTCCTTTCGCATTGTAATTTCAATATAGCATTCCGAACTGATAACTCTTTAGGCCGAAATATCAAAAACTGCAAATCTAAAATTGATAAAAGTAATAAATCCGGTGTTCATAAACTGTCTTGCGAGGATTGTAATAAAATTATATTGGTAGAACTTTCAGAAATTTCAAAGTTAGATTATCCGAGCACAAACGTAATTTTAATTATCATAAATCAGATTTCCAGTATTCTAATCACCTACTCGAAGAAAACCATAATTTTAATGGTAATTTAAAATTTTACACAATGAAAATAATAGATAAAAACTCAATCTATGGGAAATTTTAGAGATTAACAAAGAAAAGAATTCAGGTAGGTTACTTGATAGTCAATTAGATCTAAATGCTTCTCCTTTACTCAATCTTTTCAATTCATAAAGTAAGCAACTCCGATGGGTTTTCCAACATAACCCCTATACTTGTACCTAATCTAATATTAAGTAGGAAATAAGAATAATATATAAGGAATAACTCTGTTCATTAGTTTTTATCTATCTGATGAAGCCACAGTGCGGTGAAACCGGTCATAATTTTGTTAATATAGTGAAAATCTAAATAGCATAATTTTATTTCATTGAAAATATTTGATTCTTCGTAGGTGCAAATGTATTATTTCGGAAGGATGAAATATAAATATTTTGTGTTCCGTTTTTGATCGAATGTATAAGGAATAAATCAAAGTGGTATTCATATATTGTAACAATCATTATTCGGGGTAACATTGTATTTTGTGTATACTGTATCAAATAAATATTTGATATTCTCTTCAATTCAATAATTGAAAAGGTCGAAAAGTGTATCTTAATCTGAGTTAAATGAAATACAATAATTTATTCAAATCAATTTTCGGGAAATAATTCATTATTGAGAATGAGAAAGGAATTTCCTTTGTAGAAACAAAACAATTATAATTTAATCATCAGTATCAGAGCAAAACTTGATACTAAACTAAAATTAACACACTTATCGCTTCACTGAATGCACTAACTTCGAATAATTATTAAGTGGTTTTCAATCAGTTAGTTTGCTGCCAGTTTCCATCATAATATCGTGTATTATATCAGCTTCTCAGTAATGTGTAATGCAACCCGAGTACTTGATAAGAAGTTTTCACTCAACTCTGTATAGGACTGGTCAAAAGTATGACATGAAATCTATACTGGGTGATTCACCTCGAGTTTTAGCGAGACTAACGAACAGCAATTAGTTGTATTGTATTTAGAAAGTAATAATCTACTTCAGCAATTTATTTTGCAGTAAACAGGGTGTCCCAATTTTCTATAAAAAAATCTTGAGTGGTTTATTCAAATTGGAAGACCACTTTTTTGTTAAAGATTCAAGAGCGTCCTAAACACTGCTATAATATCTTTAAGTTATAAGTTTTTTTTGGTGAGTAGTTTCGTCACAATATTTTTTCCCCATAAAAATTCATGAAAATAGACTCTCACATCATTGCATGCTCCTTCGGCCAGAGAGGATATTTTCCTTTCGTTTTCTCATTGCCCAAGGATAGCTTTATTGATGAATTGAAATAGATTATCCTCATGTTATATAGGAGTGACCCAAAAAAATTATCGAATATTGTAATTTTAAAAATATCATATCTTGATTCTTTCAAATGAAACAGCCTGTATTTTAATATTCACGTCAATGCATAAAATATTGTGCCATATTTCTGCAGAAGTAACATTATCTTTATCTTCGACCATGTTCGAAATAAAAAAAAAATAAACTAAAATAATAACATCAGAGGTTGCGAAAGAAGACTTTATTTGTACATATTATTATACTTGATCAGAGAAGTAGAGATATTTTAAGGTAGTCCTGTATGATATACGTAATAGATTGGTTTTTGGTGAGATGATCTACAAGGTGTTGAACTATTTCAATAAGTGTTCGAAATGTTGCCCGTTTCTTTGTAGACACAACTCAATCCTTCTGAGGAAAGACCGTTGAACTCTCGACAACATTTGCGGATTAACTGACTGAAAGGCGTCGACTATTCTCTGTCTCATATCCAACTATGTTGTAGAAGGAATCTGGTAAACGATGCCCGTAATATAACCCCACAAGAAAAAATCTACGCATGTAAGGTCCGGAGACCTAGCTGGCCATCTAACAGGGCCACCACGTCCTATCCATTTGTTTGAAAATACATGATTCAAATGCTCCCTTCCCTAACCTGATGTGAGTAATGTGCCGGTGCTTCATCGTGTTGAAACCACAAATCTTGTCTTATATGCTCTGTTACATCGGCAAGTAACATTGGAAGATGATTTCGCAGAAAATCTAAATACATTTTACTACTGAAGTACCAGTCGAAAAAGTGCAGCTCATTCAAGTTTGTATCAAAATATATATCGCAAATAATAATTGGACAAATCTTTAAAAATTACAGATACAAGGACAAATTTATCACTTACTAGGGGCGCTGTTACCACTATCAGATGTGTATCATCAATTTTTACAAATTTATGTTATGTGCAATTCAGATGCGAAAGTTGATAAGCATTGTGCTTACAATCCAACAATGAAGAGAACCATTGTCCAAGAATTACGAATGTTTGTTCATCAGAACAACAATTTAGTGAACATATTCAAAATAGCATCGGATCTCATTAGTTACGGATTCCTTTTGTTTGCTTTGAGTTTATTTTATACAAAAGTTTGGGTCTTTCATTTATTGATTGTGACAGTATGAAGTCTGCCGGGTCAGCTAGTTCAAAATAAACGTCCGAGTGCTGTTTTCATACTTTCGGTGAATCCTGTATCTGATTCTTCATACTGTTGAAATGCTCTGATAGAACATGATAAGCATTTTTCATTCAATTCTGTATTTACCGCAGGAAACTCGTTCAGAAAACGTCGAATATGTATTTTCAGCGATAATATCTCTATTGTTATTTCAGAATATGAATCAATAAGCCCAGACAGGCTCTACACCTGTTTTATACATTGAACTTGAATTGATGCATAGTGAATATGGTTTTATACTTCAACTTTTTTCATTGTATGCGATTTTAGTTTCTCTCTATCTTCTGTGAATGATTTAAATTGATATGAATATTCACAATAATGTGGATGGACAATTTTATTGTTCTACGAGGGATGTCTCTTATGTTTCAAAAAATTCTGGACCGTTTCAAATTTGGAAAGTCTAGAAGTGCTTCTTGCAACATCTTCAGTGCTGATGAATCATACGAGCCAGAAAATAAGCGCCAATCTTCTGTTTGGTTGGTCCAAGGTTAAGAAAAACAGGTAAAAGCAACCTGTAACCCGAAAAGACGGTCTCAATGTTTGTTTCGAGAACAGTTCCTTTACAAGATCAAAGGACTTACTACCGATTGGAACACAACCATTTGTTCACATGTCGTTAGTAAGCTTCGAGAAACCTATCTCGTACGGCGAATTATCCTTCACCAAGACTCTAACCTCGTTTATGATGTGTCAGACCTTTCTCCATTGTCAAGTAAAACAACACTGCTCTGTTATCGAGACTTGAACTTACTTTCCCCAAACTATGCAAGTACAGAACTATAGAAACTGCAATTACCAAATGCTAGAGAATGAGCTCACCGAAATTAGCTGAAACAGGTTATAACAGAGCTGTACTACAATTAAAATTTGTTCAAACTCTACAAAGCCAGATCGATACTTGCTCTACTTCACGTACTGTTGCGGCGGTACCTTTTCAGGTTTAGATTAACAACAACATTAGCAGAGATTCAGTCGGAGCAAACTACTCAGTATTTCAACTTGTTATCAACCACCGCACCATTAGTTTCCCTTGTACAACCTGTTTAGGCTAATCAGCTATCTTTACCACAAACTTCCACAGCAATATGAAAAGTACTCCACCTTGTGGGCATTTTTCTATGGCCTTCATCTCCACTGTCTCCTTGAACAGAGAAGCCTTTATCTGTCTGCCATGAAGCATGTTTTCTTTCTATCTGTAGATTGACATTGACACTGAGGTGTTTTCATTCATGTCTTCTGATATAGTTAGTGCGATCACTTTAAAATCCAGGCGATATTCAAACCTTCATCTCTTTCTTCATCAAGAATGGGATTTTCCTCCAGTTTCCTCCTAATTTCTCTGTCGATTATTCAATTAGAAATGAATTTAGGTAGATATGATACAACGTCCTGGTCCGAGAATATGATTTTCTTTTAGATTTCGGTATGAATACCAAAATAATGTTGTAGGACATCAACCCCACCATACTTTACGTTTTGACTCCCTTCTGAGTGTCGAAGTGAACAGAAGAATTGGATAAATTCGTAGTCTCTATATCATCATCTCAAAATTACGCAAAAATGGACTACCCAGTATAT
Organism: Cryptolaemus montrouzieri; assembly: GCA_013387265.2. NCBI lineage: Eukaryota > Metazoa > Arthropoda > Insecta > Coleoptera > Coccinellidae > Cryptolaemus > Cryptolaemus montrouzieri. The sequence goes on from JABFTP020000186.1 coordinate 5,965,096, forward strand.
TTTCATAGTATCGACTTTTTCAACATGGATATAAATCTTTAAGTGAATTGCGTCTTATATATTACGATAGAATTTTATGGGACAAATAGATTATTTATTAGCATTTTATACCGTAGCACAATTCGAGCCTTTTTACGAGCCCCATTGTTCCCTTTATCATTTTCTCATTTTCTATGTTGTTGACAATTCTCCATTATTTAATGGAACCAATCGATTTCTTCCATCGTCCCTGCAAAATAGGGGACACAATATTCAGGACCTTCCCAAACGCATAATATTTCCTTAAAGGCAACTACAAATGTCAGTGGTTTGAAAAGGAGGATTTTCCATATTTGCATAGTCGCGTTTCACAAAGATTCTCAAATAGAACATTTTCTTCAACAGCTCATTTTCTGATTCCGGTTCTTTGGTAGTTTACTCAACGAATAATACGTTTACCTTTCATGCTTTTTATGTCATGTTTTTCGTAAATAAGATACCCCAGGAATTTTGTAGTAATTTCAATAAAGCAAATAAAATATAAGAGATGGAATATCTCAGTCACGAGAATTTATTATGTTGAATGAATTCAGATATGACTTCTTTAGACATTCGCTCTGTAAATATTTATTGATGTGTCTTTATTCTACTTTTTAATCGATTAAGCTGTCACAAAAGATTCAGATGAAAGAACCGTTTTTCTAACTACAGTGTGTTCCAACGAAAATTTGACCCCCTATAACTCCGAAATGAGTAACATTAGCGAAAAACACCAAGACACGTCGATTTTTGTTTCGAGGGGAGCATTTTCGAAATAATTCGAAACTTGTCAGATCAACCCCTACCCCCAGCAACCCTAATTTCGAAATTCATCATAGGGAATAAGGGTCGAGTGGCACCTTACTGTAAAGGTCTGTCAATTCTCCATTCTGATTTGTCATTTTAGAATTTTAAATTAACATACAGGGTGTCCCAACCAATGGTGAAGTTGAATTCTGGAAATCCCAAATACTAAATGAAATCGATTTATTTTGGCATAATGCAAGCGCAGGTTTATGCTCGGTCTAGAAAAACGACCTACACTTGTGAATTTGGAATTGGTGCAATCAACCCCTATTTCCAGCATCCCCAACTCAAAAATCATTCGATCGAAAATAGGTCAAGTGGCACCTCGTTGGAAAGGTATTTCAATTTTCTCTTCGAATTTGGTATTTTCGAAATTCAGAATCAGCATACAGGGTGTCCCGGAGCAGGAACACTGAAAACCCAAATAACTTTTTGAAACTGGTTCATTTCGGTATAATACGAGAACATGTTTATGTTTGATTCGAGAATAAGACTCTCTTGCGTGAATATGGAATTTTGCAATCAATCTCTTCCATTCAGCATCCCCAACTCAAAAAATCATACAAGTGATTACAGGTTGAGTGGCAAAGTTCCAGAAAAATTTTTCTATTTTCTGAATCACTGAGGCATTGGTTTCAGTTTGGCAATCGAGGTTTTCTGGCGTGAGGATCAGGATGAGGGATGATGGAGAAACTGATTGGATGCTCATCTAAACAGGAAAACGAGATTTATTGAACTTGTATTCAATTGAAAACAAAAACTAACTTGATTATTACAACAATTGTTCAAAATGACCTCCGCCCACCTCCATACAGTTATACAGACGATTTTCGAACTCTCTTCTCACATTAGCGAAAACTTCAGGAGTCAAAAGTCGGCATTCTGTGATAATCCTCATCCGCAGCTCCTCCAGGTTTTCTGGTCTTGTGGCATAAACTTTAGATTTTAGATGGCCCCACAAAAAAAATCTAGGGATTTAAATCTGGTGACCTGGCTGGCCACTCAACAGGTCCTCTTCTACCAATCCACCTTCCTGGGAAATTTTCGTCTAAATATTGGCGCACCCGAGCATCATAATGCGGAGGAGCACCGTCTTGTTGAAAACGCATTTCGTCCTCAGAAAGAGTTGGATCGTTCTGTAAAATTTCTGTCAATCTAGGATGTATGTGTTCCTCTATCAACTGTAGGTAGCCATTTCCATTCAGATTACCCTCAATAAAGAAAGGCCCAACTAGATGATTGCCAAAAATTCCTGCCCAAACGTTCAACTTCTGAGGCCTTTGCGTGTGGGCCTCTCTAAACCAATGAGGATTCTGTGTGTCCCAATATCGACAAATATGTCTATTCACTTCACCACTGAGCATAAAGGTGCTTTCATCAGAAAAACAGATGTTATTCAGAAAATTTGGATTAGCGTTTAGGTTTTCACTTAGATTTTCACAAAACTGTAAACGACGATCTGGATCATCTTCGTTTATTTCATGCACTAATTTTACCTTGTAGGGTGAAATTTGTGATGTTTCACGATTCTATGGACAGTTGTAGCTGATACACCAGTCAGACGAGATAGTTTTCTGATCGAAGTAGTATTCTCCATTTGTAGATGACCCACTACTGCCACTTCCGTTGCCTCATTTCTGACAGGACATGCCACTTCATGTTTTTTGTTTGCCACCGAACCCGTAGCTAGGAATTTGTCAACCAAATATTTAACGTACTGGTGACTGACTCCCCTTTCTCTTTCAGGATGGTTCCTATCGAATATCCTTGCCGTTTCTTTGGCACAACTGTTATTTCGAAAATACGTCGATACAATTTCGACCCTTTCCTCAGTGGAATAAACCATTTTCAGATTAATTTCAACTGACGAACAACAACAATAATGAGGAACTGATCTGAATAATAATAATATTTCATTGCAAAATGAGAAATAACAGATGACTGCACGCCAGATGGAAATGAAAAAATGTGAACATTTTCAATGCAGAAATCAGCTTTATTTCTTCGTAATTGATGCTCAACACATCGTACCCCAATACTTTTAACAGTTTCGAATTAATTTTAGTTGATAATTTCAAATGACGATATTGAATTTTTCGAAAGCGACATCCTGTATGGAGAGCCGAACTGAATGAAATGCTTTAATCATTCTGGAATTCAAAAACCTTTCTGAAGATATGCCACTTGAATTATTTGTATGATTTTCAAGTTGGGGATGCTGAATGGAAGGGGTTGATTGCAAAAATTCTATAACCACACAAGAAAGTCCTATTCTCGGATCAAACATGTTCTCGTATACCGAAATGAACCAGTTTCAAAAGTTATTTAGATTTTCAATGTTCCTGCTTCGGGACACCCTGTATGATGATTCTGAATTTCGAAAATACCAAATTCGAAGAGAAAATTGCAGTACCTTTCCAACGAGGTGCCACTTGACCTATTATCGATCGAATGATTTTTGAGTTGGGGATGCTGGAAATAGGGGTTGATTGCACCAACTCCAAGTTCACAAGTGTAGGTCGTTTTTCTAGACCGAGCATAAACCTGCGCTTGCATTATGTCAAAATAAATCTATTTCATTTAGTATTTGGGATTTCCAGGAATTCAACTTCACCATTGGTTGGGACACCCTGTATGTTAATTTAAAATTCTAAAAATGACAAATCAAGGTGGAGAATTGACAGACCTTTTCAGTAAGGTGCCACTCGACCCTTATTCCCTATGATGAATTTCAAAGTTAGGGTTGCTGGGGGTAGGGGGTTGATCTGAGAAGTTTCGAATTATTTCGAAAAATGCTCCCCCTCGAAACAAAAATCGACGTGTCTTGGTGTTTTTCGCTAATGTTACTCATTTCGGAGTTAGAGGGGGGGTCAAATTTTCGTTGGAACACACTGTATTTATTTCCATGACAACTCTATATTTAATCACATTACACATGATTTAATTCATTAAGGAAAAAGAATTTTACAATACACTAAAAGTAGACCAAGAATGATGTTTATCAGTTTAATTTACATATAAATTGAATTTGATACAGATCTTAAATGAAGCTGCAAACCTTGTAGAACCAGTTGATACCTATTGAACTACACTTTTCATAACTGAAACAAGTAAGTTCATTTCCTATAAAAATAAAATTGTGGAAGGTATAATATATATTCCACATCATCTTCACTTGAAATGAATTTCCATAAAATAAATAAATCATCAATATTATTCACTATTAGTTCTTAACAATGACATACTCAAATGCGTCCACCATAGATAGGTCTTTGTTATCATGTGAATGTTCATATGTTTCCACCAGTACCCTGCAGTCTGATGAATCTCCTGATGATGCGTATAACATTTTTTTTTCATATTGTCCTGCTCTGTATACCATCAGTATAGTCGGTTATCCAGATGAATTCCAATTTTATGAAGGTGGTGACGAATGTCTCCTGTAAGGAGACTAACAACTCTTTTCAACCCAGTGGGAGTAGATCCGAAGTATGCTTCTTCGAAGGTCTTATTCCTAGTTTTTTCACTCTTCTGTTTTCTGGTGTTCATTGCCAAGCTTGAAGAGTATTCTTTGTCAACCGTTTTTCCACATCTGTGCGTACACTTCCATAGGAACCGAAGGTTTCGTTTTTTGAGTACCTGCTTGGTCCGAGTGATCCACCCAATAGATATAGTTTTGTTCCAAGCCTCTCTTTGCAGGTTAGAGTCTATAAAAATAGTGTTGCCTTGATACTCAGTAGGAAGATCGTGATATTTGTTCTAGCAATTTTGCTGTGAAGGTAAATTGCTTACAGACTTTAACCCTCATCATCCTGTGGTCATAATTCCATCAGGGTACGTTTTCTAGTTTTTTGAAGTGAATCTTATGTTTGCAGCAACATCAAGACTGTCATTAGAACGTCGCTTAACTATCTCAGTTGTGGGATCTAAGGTACAAGCTGTATCCGTCCCGATCTGTTCTATTGGAGTTTCCATAGATTACCACCTGCTCTGTGCATTCTAGTCTTCGTTCATAACTTATTGGTGATCTCCACTGATGCGTCCCTCAGCACTTTCGCTACCAACTAAGCCAGTTACTTTCACATTGTATATGGTAACGTCTATGATTTTTCTGCTTACTGCCGTGATGAACATTAATTTATTATTATTAACAGAAATCAGATCGTGTCATTGCTTGTTACCTGTATCATTAGGCCAACCTCTTCTGTTGATGCTTGACTGGCCGTACTGTATGTACTGTAAGTTCACTAATCAATTGTATAAATCTCCTTCACAACAAATATTGACGGAGCTAGTTTCTATGCATTAATTCACAGGATAATCAAGTTGGGTGGAAATTCAAGTTGGCTAGCTGTACGCATGTGCGACTAACAGAGTACACAGCGTAATTAACCGCTCGGGCATGTGCACTACTCTCACAACTCATCAAATTAAAGTCAAACAGCTTTTTTATCCGGCAATATTTCGTCCTTTTCGAGACCCCTACTAGGATAGAAGTATTACATTTATCTTTTTACCTCTATTCGTAATTTCCAAGATTTCACAGATAGCTGATATTATCGTTGAAAAATCGGGAGAGTCCAAGACGGAGAATGTACATTTCCATGCAACTTCTACGATCATAAAACCCTGTACGGGTGAAGCCGAGCTTACTTTTCGATCGAATTCAAGGCGGTATTTCCGCACGAAGGGACAAGAAGTTAGGTACCTACCAATAAATATTCCCAACTTTCCTCTCCACATTTACCATGCTCATTTTCATCTATATTGTATTTTGAAATAACACCCTCATCGAAACGAGGAGCAGTGCTTTTTAAACCGTGTAGCAGGCTTGAAATGGAGCTGCAATTCCGTAGAGAATTATATTTTTTATGTTTCAGTTTTTCGAAACCAGGATGACATAATATTCCATTAAATTTTTAGACTGACTAATCATCGAATAGAAGACCCATTAATTAATGGTACTTCAAGAAGACGAAACAAAGGTTTTATTATGAAAAAAAAATTGCTAGTCCACGAGTCCAAATCTTGGAAGATAATAAGAAAATTAGACTATGTCTTATACTATCACAGAAGATTTATTGAAAATCGAGATTGCAATTTCGGTATTAACTATTTTCAGCAGACAATAAGTTCTGAACTAAAGTTGAAATACATACATTGAACAGGTGGATACACAACTAATAACGGCACAAAGAGGAGGTTATGACAAATTATTTCGAAAGCAGGTTCAACTTAAATATATCAAATAAGGGCGAATTAGTCGGGTCATTTTGGCCATTCAGAAGATTATCTCAACCTAACTTTCGTCCTTCAGGTATTCAGTGAATAATTTGTAGTTGATCTATAGGTGGGAAATGATGGTCCTTATATCTCGTTTTGAAAGAATGAGCAGTTTGACCTGTATAGTGGCCTTCACAATCCATACAGACATCAGTTTTATCTTTACTATTAAAAATTCCTGGACGAATTTCATGTGGGTTTTGTAAACTACTTCTATATGCTGTTTTGAAATGACATTTGCAATCTTTCCGCTGATAGGTCCAAAATATGTCGATGAAATGTATTCATCTGTATCAGTTGATTCTATACCTAGGTAAATATTATGATATTCTATTTGTGCTTGTTTCTTTCTGATCATTCTGATCATTCTGTTCATTATATTTAAGGGATAACCATTGTTCTTAGCTATTTATTTAATAGTTGACTCTTTCTTGGACATATTTTCTTCGGATAATAGCAGAGAGAAAGCCCTATAAATTATTGAATTAAATGCAGCGTATTTATGAGATTTTGGGTGTGTCCCTGAAAAAAAAAAATGGCAAATTACCTGTCGAAAGATGCGCAATCTAACTTATATTTACCACTGCTGCCATCTTCACGTTAAGGTCGGATTATTCTCTAACCATTCTCGTAGATGAATATGGATAGCCATCCAAGAGAATTCCAGCTATAATGTCCATTTATATGAATTATCTAATTGAAATATTTCATTTCTCTTTTGGATTTGCTCGACATATGAAAATACTATATCCCAAACGTCTGCCTCGTTTTTTTCCACTCCGGCAGTGTAGCGAACGGTTTTAAATGGAGCAACATTCCAACCCCGTCATAAATCTTATCACATAGGGATATTTTCACCAAAAACCTATTCGACTCTTTATTATTATTGCCATGAACAGCATCATTATTTCTCAACCTTTCAGTGGATTCGAAATGACATTGTCCCATATATTCTGTAATAATCGTAAAACAAATATGGAGGAAAGTATTCAGAACAATTCTGGAATTATGTACCTACATTTTTTATAGAATCGTTTAAGTTGCTATATACTCAAGTTGAGTTTTCGACAGTTGTTGATGAGGTTCTAACCTCCAAGATGGAATTAAATATATAAGTTATGCATACAAAGGTTGTCACATCACTTTTTCGAAATTCCAAGACCACTAACAAGTTTACGCATACTTAATCGGCGATGTTCATTCATTGCAGGTGGCAAAGGTTCGATATTATTGTCTGTTTTTAAGGTTTAGTGCGGCAAAGAGTATGGGTCGCTATCAACAAATGTGTGCCGACCATTTCTAATTTTCCATTTGAATTTCGGCCATATATCACTCCCCATGACATGATGGACGGTAATTTTGGGGTAGGCATTTCTTTCCTTTCTTTGGAATCGGTTGTACTTCCACAACTTTCCAACACTCCGGAAACTTCTGGCTCTTAAACGGAATCTAAAACATACGATTGAGAACAAGTTCTCTAAAGAACATTCCTTTCGGTTTACATGTGGGTTGCTTTCCAATCAATGACAGCAAACTTTGTGCCTGATTGCCTTTACCATACACTAGATCTGACGAGTTCCACTGTTCTATAATTATGATGATTAAGAATGAATACTTGATTTTTATTTAATTAAAATATCTAATTTCCTGGAATTGTTAGATCATATCATATCAATAATGAATAGTCTATTGTATTGAAGAGACCTTCCTAACGAGCTAACATGAAATATTTGAATTTGGGAGGCTTTTACTTGGTAAAATTCCATTATCAATAATAAAAACAAGTACTGTGTTTCACGTTTCACTACACCGTAGCTTCTTCAGATGAATGAATGTACAGAAAATATCAATGAGAATATAAATATGAATGTTCTTGAGTAATTAAAAGCTTATTGGGTTGCTTCTTCTTAAGTGGTTATTTATGACAGGTAAATCCAATAAAATTAAGGAATAGATTGCTCTCCGAAGAGATTCAATAGAGGTGAAGGGCTTAAATCGACTTGTTCATTGATGAGTCTACCTGAGTGTTGGTATTTATTGATTTCTAAAGTTTCCCAAAGATCTACCTTCCAATATTAATTATATGTATGCAAAATTTCAAACTGTGGGTCGAAAGAATGATTATTGTATAAGAGATGATTCGCGTAATTTGAATCTGATTTTTATTTGAGAAACTGCGTTCATGTTCTGATATTCTAATATTAAAATTTCTATGTGTTCTACCAATGTAGAAATTATCGCAATTCAATCTATAAACACCTGATTTATTATTTTTACCTGGTTTGGTTTTATTATTTTTATATATTTGCCTAAATTATTATTAGTTTGGAAAGCTATGTTGAAATTATTGCTACTTAAGAATGATTTCAGTTTCTCACTTGTAATGCCAACGTAGGTTAAGGTGTTGAATTTTTGTTTCAATTTATCGACAGGGTAAACTTTATTCAATGCGATTCTACTGAAGAATTCTTAACAGTCGGAAACTATATAACATCAACTAAGGATCCTACCGCAAAATTTCAATTATATGCAAAACACAATAAATATCGACTTATCTTGTGAAATTTCATAAAAAATATTGCCTGTCGTTTTACCGATTTGTTCCATTTGAAGTTCGCACTCTATATATATATATATATATAATTTATCATCAAAGATAATATTTATGACAGTCAATATGTTTGATGATATGAATTTTTTCAACTAGTTCCATTTTCGTAACGTTTTCCTATAATGGAACCATAATTTCAGTACATAACTTGATAGCATTACATAAATATCTCAGAGATATATTCTGATTTATGCTGTTTCAGTCCTTCACGGCTGAAAGTTTGCTTCGTAAGCAGCTTCGCGGATTTCAGTTTTACAATACCTTCAAATTTTTTCCATCAGGAAATCTTTACTTCACCGACGTTTCCTTGGTAAAACAGATATAACTTGTAATAAAAGTCAAAAAATGGCACATTTCCCTTCCTTTTATTCTTTATCTGTTGGAATATTCAAATCATTTCACCATTCGCAGAGATTTTACTTCGTACCCTTTTTGTATCATACCCCTATTGTCTGCTCTGGAGTAGAATAGATAAGATAAATTTGTTTCCGTAGGGTAGGTTCAACTATTCTGATTTGTTCTTTTGAATGTTGAAACAATTAAAAACAGAACTGATCTAGCCTTGTTTTCGAATCAATGATAATTTATGTATAGCTTGAAGTGATTTTATTTATAAATAACAGAAGGGATAAGCGTTCATAACCGCAGACTATTTCATGCATGATAACTGACCAAATATAGTTATAGTTGCTGTAGCTCTTATCGGCGATGATCCTAGTTGACAGACCTGATGATGATAAATGAATAATTCACTTTGGATAACACAGCCGCACAAATATCTTCTTCATATAATTTTCTGAGAATATTATTATTATACGAGGATGAATTGAAAACATGGTGATTGAAAAGAGGCTACTTTCGAAAAAATGATGACGTATAATGTTAGAGGAAGATCAATTAGTGATGCTGCAGGATTTGATTGGACAAAAACATATTGGGTGAGTGATATCCAGTGAGATTAATAAAAGTGATGTACAACAGTAGACTCGCAATAATGTGAACTCGAAAAAATTCGGGGCTATTCGCACCTTCGACACAAATTAATGTACGAATAAAATGGAAAAACTAAATACATACAGGGTAAGGCAAAAGTACCGGAACGGCTAATTCACAGCTCTACAACAAAAAAAAAAATTTTTATTGTTGCCCTGGATATCATCGCAAATTTTTATGTTTTCAAGTTTTGCATTTCTTATATTTTGAACAATTATAAGCTTGTTAGAAATAAAATTTAATTTTCCAGTCATGATTAGGCTTTTGCGTAACTTTTTCGCGCATACAAACATCACCTGATCCCCACTCTCAGACCTCTTGCTCCACAGAACAGCTGAGATATCAGTTATTTGACAATATTGAAGTACATATACACGTAAATCTGGATAAAGTGTCATGGATTAATATTTTGTTTCAATTACTGAATGTCCATTCTTATATATTTGTCTTCTAGTCTAAAATATGAGTTCGTCACGAAGAAAGTGTAAATATTGTAGTGATTTATTTTATTATATTTGCGGTGTTTATATACCAAAAAACAAAAAGAAATATCACAGACTTTGTCAAGGAGACTTATGTTGAATATTTTGGTTTCAAAATGGACAAATTAGGTAAACCATGGGTTCCTAATGAAGTTTGTAAGTCCTGTGTTGAGTCTTTACGGTTGTGGAAAAAAGGTGAACGTTCTGGATTAGACTTTGGTATTCCTATGATCTGGATGGAGCCTACGAATCATTTAGATGATTGTTACTTTTTCGTAGTAGATGTTAAAGGTTTTAATCGAAATCAAACGTGGAGATACCCAGACTTACAGTCTACGAAATGTCCGGTTCTACACAGTGAAAATCTCCCTCGGCCCATATACATTTCAAAAGTAATTCGCATGCCCTCAGAAACAAATTCACAGAAACCGGGACCATCTACTAGTGGAAGTGAATGGGAAGGTGAAACATCTACGCCAAAGTTATTTTCTCAAAATGAACTCAGTGATTTAATACGTGATCTCAATTTATCAAAACAAGGATCAGAACTGTTAGCCTCAAGATTGAAAGAAAAAATTTATTGGCACCAACAGTAACAATTACAACATACAGAACGCGAGAAAAGAGTTATTACAATTTTTAGTGAAAATGAAGGATTAGTGTATTGTAATGATATCGCGAAGCTGCTTATAGACATGGGTTTAAAAGAGTACAAATCTACTGAATGGCGCCTTTTTATTGATAGTTGCAAAAGAAGTTTCAAATGCGTCTTATTGCACAAGGAAATAAATTTGCATCAATTCCAATTGCCCATTCAACGAAACTCAAAGAAGAATATGAAAATGTAAAATTAGTTTTAAAGAAAATTATTTACTCTGAGCATCAATGGCCGATCTGTGTGGATTTAAAAATGGTTAATTTTTTACTTGGCCAACAAAGTGGATATACAAAATACCCTTGCTTTATTTGTATGTGGGATAGTAGAGCAAAGCAACTTCATTGGGAACAAGAAAAACAACCTTTTTAAGACTTATTTTTTCTATTCCTCAACATAATCTCCTTTAAGGCTGATACATTTCTCATAGCGGTGTTTTAGTCTAGTTTCCTCCAAGTATCTTTTCTAACTCTTCAATCGCTTTTTTCATATCTTCACTTCAGTAATTTCGTGTCCTAGACCCTAGCCTCTTTTGATAAGCCCGAGACGATGAACGTGAATATTATAAAGAATAAACTGAAAAATAAGTGGAGTTCTGATCATGACGAGATTCCAGTCTGTTTAATAAGAAAAATAGGAACATATATTGTTAAGCCTCTAGTTTATCTAGTGAACTTAAGTTTTTCTTCAGGAAAATTTCCAACTGACCTCAAAATCAATAGAGTGGTTCCCATTTTAAAAAAGGATAATTCAGACTCTCTTAGGAACTACAGGTCTGTGGCCGTATCTTCAGTATTTTCAAAAATTTTTGAATATGCATTTTTGTCTAGGCTCCTGCGATTTTTATTCAGGTTCAGTATTTTGTCCAAAAATCAGCACGGCTTTTTGGCAGGAAAATCAACTGATAGCACTTTGGGGCAGTTCTACGAGGCGCTGTTGGTGGTGGTTAAGGCGGGCGAGTGCCCTGTTGGGATCTTTCTTGATCTCAGCAGAGCGTTTGACTGCATTAATTTGCAAGTTCTCTCCGGGAAGCTTTTTGACTGTGGCATACGGGGTGTCCCTCTCGATTGGTTGAACTTATTTAGCAATGATCGCAGACAGTATGTTACGGTGGATAGTTTTCATTCTAATAGTAGGAGGAGGGTGTTGTCCGCTTATGCTCAGGTCAAGACGGGCGTGCCGCAGGGATCGGTCCTCGGACCGATTCTGTTTATATTATACGTCAATCTATTAGGTAATGTACTACCAAATACGCACTTTACGGCATATGCGGACGACCTCTGCTCTTCTTTCTCATAATTCCATCGAAGCTGTAGAGAGACGATGCGGTGAGGTCCTATCTAACCTATTTGACTGGTTCTGCTCTCATATGCCTGAGAAAAGTGAATTAGGACCCATTTCTTTGACGGTTGATCATTCTGGATTAGATGTGATGGATTCCGTGAAATTCCTGGGCGTTAATTTTGAATTTTTATGTAATATACCTACCTACACTACCTGAAACATTCTTACAAATTATTGTAATTTCAAGGAAATAAAGAATAAATACATACAAGCATGCCACGCGGTGTGCATATACCTAGCGTCGCAGTATCAGTTAGTCCCATCATTGGATTCAAGAAGCTCACAGTCAATCACCTCGAAGACTTAATGTATGGGTTTGCCTACTGAAAGACACAATCATCGATTCACTTTATTTAAAAAGGTGGTAAGCGTAGTTAAAATATATTTATGGAATATAATAATTGGGTTATTTTATGTTTTTCTGCACGTTGGATAATTTTGTCTATAAATACCAGAGGAATTCTATTATTTAAGGCAATTTTTCTGATAGTATTTATTTCATTTTTGAAGTTCGTCGGTGACAGTGGAATGAAAAGGCCCTATGGATCATTGAATTATAAGCTGCTAATTAGTGATTCAAATGATTTAATGAGTCCATGGGAATAGTTCAGTCTGTGAAGGATTCTTTTCTGCAGATGTTATAAATGAAATTATTATATGATCTACATATTTCAACACTATATGTTGTGATCTTATGAGTAAAATTTTGATTGAGGTTGAAAATAATTTGGAGATAGGCAGGTTTTTAGAAGATTACAAAACTTATCAGCGTTTTATTTTTGGTAAATATTTCTCTAATTATCGGGGGGCATTCATCTGTTGGAATATTTGGATTCATGTTCCTTCTATAAAATGAAACTAATTTGTGATTTTGTGTGTTTCCGAGTTTAGAAAGTTTTTGTACAAGATCAATAGAGATCAATAGGGTGTGTTTGCCTTTATCAGCTTTTGTTGAAATGATCTTCTTCTTGGATTTTCGATGATATGGATTTTATTGTTTCCGTGTAGTTTTGCTTATTGGGTTGAATGTCAGGTTCTTTATTAAATCCAGCAATCTTACGTTTATGGGGAATGGGATAGTTGATGATGTTTTTGTGCTTCTGAATATTTAGTTCGGCTTGGACTCCAATCATTTTATTTAGTTGATTTAATTCTATTGTTTTCTGGAGTGAATTTACGTCATTTTTCTCTCTTCGAATCTGTTGGAATGTTTGGAAATCAATAAACTTCGTAAAAACTCTTGAAAGCCAGCTAATACCTCTCCATTACTAAATTTGTAATGAAGCTAGTTTCTATGTAAGTAGGTTCGTTTCTTGTAGTTGTCACTCAACAGTAGATACCAGTTTGGTTTGTGAAAATGAAATTGTGGAAAGTAAAAAATATATTTTACTTCATCTTCCTATTATTTTAAATCGAAGAGCGAATTTCCTAAGAATAATTCCGAAAAATACCAGCAGCACATTAAATGAAAATTGAGCGTCTTAAATAAAACTTGATGTGAAACTGACCTACGAAAAGATATTGAAATAAATATGAAGTGGGTCCTTTGTTGGACAATAATAATAAATCCGGAAATAGCTCGTTGGTGAAATTATCTGTCTGAGGGTGGATATATGACAGGGTCGTATAATCATTAATCCTACTTTAACGAAACATTTCGAAATGAATTTCAGCGGTTTAGCTTGAGGTTTCTGCCTTTTCCCAGATGCGAGGTGACTTTCTTACTCCGTTTGTAAATTCGTAGAATCGTGGTGTGGATTTTAATAATCTAGCATTCTCCATTCTTCCTTTTCATTTCATTGTCGAAATGCACGTACAAAACTGAGCAATGTATGAATATTTTACGGCGTTGCTGCATCTTTTTACGTATAATACTTTCACTGCCTTTCTCATATGTTAGTGTTTATTTGAACTGACAGCATAAAACACAGACCAATTTATTTCTGGTATGTTTTTGGGATGAGATGAATTGAATGAACTGTTATGGAAAAAGTGAAGTAGTAAACTAGTGCTTCTATTTTCCTTCCCACTACTCATTACGTTGTACGTAAAAGTGACAACTCTAACGAGGATAATAATACAAGGTTCATGAAAGGTTCAATTCATTCTCATTACAAGAATTTTTTCGAAACTGGATTTGTGCTCTAATATTCTAATATTGAAATTTCTACCGTTATAAATTTTATTACATCTTCCACAAGAGAGCTTATAAGTACGTGATTGGTGTCCTTTATTTAAAAATTCAATTGACGAGGCTTTTACGTGATAGAAATCCATTTTCACAAATACAAGTAAACGATGATTTCTACTAAAATATATTATTAAACCCTCGACGCGTTTCGATACACAGTAACTATTTCAAGAGCGAATGAATACTACAAATATATCTTACTAACATAGACTTATATATACTAGAGAGGCAATCCACTCAGAGCTATCTGTATTCGAACTAGTGTTTAGGAAATAAATTTTATAAGGGTGAGTTATTTATGTCTACCTGATCATTAAGAATTACCGGTGAATTCCTAAATCTGTTAATTTCAAGTACTTCCAGAAGGTTGAGTTTTATATCTCTATTCTCAGAATGTAGGATTTTTAATTCTGAATTGAAAGAGTGACCATTTTCCCTAAGTTGGTTTGAATAATTTGAATCGGTTTTTCCATTGACGAAACTGCGTTTATGTTCAGAGATTTAAACATTAAAATTTCTTCCTGTTCTATCTATATAAAAACAATTGCAATCTGCACAATTCAAGATTTCCAAATTTTAATACATATTCTAGAAGAATTTTGTAATTTTAAACCGTCTTTTTCAATTCGTAATTCAAATGATTTGATAAGAAAAATAGAAAATATTGTCATTCCAAGTAATGCAAAGTTAGTCTCTTTTGATGTCAAGAATTTGTTCCCAAGTATTCCACCGAAAGATCCGGATAATATTATCAATAATTTGTTAACAAAAAAATACGACGAATCCACGAATTAAATACGACATAATGGCTGCATTAGATGCTTGCATATCTCAAAATTATTTTTTATTCAACGATTGTTTTTATATAAGTGATGAGGAGCTTATAATGGGAAACCCCTCAAGCCCTCTTTTAGCAGAAATCTTCGTGAATAACATAGAAAAAACTATTCATAAACACCCGCTTAGTAAAAATTTTCTATATTGGTATCGATATGTCGATTACATTATTGTGTGTTTCACAAGAACAAACCGACAGTTCACTGTATTCGAAAATTCCATCAACAATCTGCACCAAAAAATGAAATTCACTTCTGAAATAGAACAGAACAATTCGATCAATTCTCTAGACCTTACTATAACAAGATCACATAATAAACACTAGTTTTCAATTTATCATAAGCCTTCTCATACAGATATCACAATTCATTATACATCGCACATCCTTACGAACATAAAGTTGCAGCATTTAATAGCTATATACATAGACTCTTGAACACACCGATGTCTAATGATAATTATTTCAAAGAATTGAATTTGATAAAACAGATCGCAATAAATAATGGTTATGATTCAAATTTAGTTAGCAGCATATTACATAAGAAAACACAAAATTAGCTTTTCAATATATATATATATATATATATATATATATATATATATATATATATATATATATATATATATATATATATATATATATATATATATATATATATATATATATATATATATATATATATATATATATATATATATATATATCCAATCGGTGAACACCAAGACAAGAAATTCAATAGTTTAACATATATAGGCAATAATGTGAAATCCTTCTTAAAAATTCAAATTTAAATATAGCGTTCAAAACATCAACAAATTTAGGTTCATTTATCAGGAATTATAATTCTCCAATTAATAAAGAAAATAAATCAGGTTTTTATAGATTGGATTGTGCAGATTGCAATTGTTTTTATATAGGTATAACAGGAAGAAATTTTAATGTTAGAATCTCTGAACATAAACGTTTATCAATAGAAAAACCGATTCAAATTATTCAAACCAACTTAGGAAAATGGTCACTCTTTCAATTCAGAATTTTAAATCCTACATTCTAAGAATAGAGGTATAAAACTCAACCTTCTGGAAGTTCTTGAAATTAACAGATTTAGGAATTCACCGGTAATTCTTAATGATCAGGTAGACATAAATAACTCATCCTTATTAAATTTATTTCCTAAACACTAGTTCGAATACAGATAGCTCTGAGTGGATTGCCTCTTTAGTATATATAAGTCTATGTTAGTAAGATATATTTGTAGTCTTCATTCGCTATTGTAAAAAATACTGTGTATCGAAACGCGTCGAGCATTTAATAATATATTTCAGTAGAAATCATCGTTTACTTGTATTTGTCCTTTATTTATGTTGGGTTCACAGTTTTCAATATATCTACCTAGAGTTTTCCATCCTGAAGTATTATTGAAATTATGGGGTGAGACGAGTTCCAATTTCGACTAGGCTTCCACATTTCTAATGCCATAAAAACAATGTTTTGACAGAGGAAGATAATGAATTATTTTATAAATATTATATATGAAAATTTGGTCTAGGGGAGGAATGGGAGGATTACTTATTATCGATGTTATTCCGCACAGCTTCGTTAATCAACTTCAATCAAGTTTGGCGTTATTTGTTATATAGATATACACAAAACTAAATTTATATGGAGTCACCCGATATTTTGAATATTACCACAGGAATTTGGAAATTTCGAAGGATTGTTAGAATTGATCTTTTTGAGATATTTCATATGAAAAAGAAATAAATTAAGATTCATTTCAAGAAAGAAACAAATACAAGAAAATTTCCACATGTAGTAAAAAATTCTTTTCTCATGGAGTAGGGGTTTTTTTCTCGACCTCAGTAGCTTGTATTACCTCCTCTTGCCCTGATACAAGCCTGAATCCGTCTAGGCATGCTTTGGATTAGGTTTTCGAACTCCTCTGGGGTGATATTCTGCCACAGTTCAGTGGTGGCTTGGATGAGCTATTGTGGGGTTCTTGGAGTATCCTGGCGCGATCTAATTTTCCTTTTGAGATTATCCTATAAATTTTCAATAGGATTTAGGCCTGGAGAGCAAGCTGGCCAGTCCAAAATGGCGATTCCCTCTGTTTCAAGATAATGTCGCGCGAGGTTGCTGGTATGCGGATATGTGGAGGAGCATTATCTTGCATAAAAGAAATTCTCACCATGGGCACCTCGCCAGAGTCTCACTATAGGCTCCAGCACTAGGTCCACGTAATTTTAGCCATTACACTAGCAGGAAACGAAATCAAATCTGTTTTGCCTCCCAGCATAATGCCACCCCAAAACATCACACTGCCCCTTTGATATTTCGGAGATTGTCTAGCTGCTCGGAGTCTAGCTTGTCTTCCACAACCCCTTAAAACCCGAATCCGGCGGTCATCTGATCGAACACCAATTCTGGTCTCATCCGAGAAAAGAACATTTCGCCCATTCTCAATATTCCAATTTTGGTGCTCGGTACACCAATTTAGTATGTTGATTTTTTGTTGTCTGGTTAGCTCTGGAAATCTTAGGGGCCTTCTGTTGTATTAATCCCATGAACTAAGACTTTGACGTATCGTTTCGACAGATACACTGATGCCTGTTGGTTCCAGAGTTTGCCTTTGCAGTATGGGGTGCGACGCACTACGGTTTCTTCTCGCAATTTGGCACAAAAAGTCTTGTTCTTCAGAAGTGATATTCCTACGACTTCTTCTATGCCTATTCTGTAGAGATTGTAGCTCCACGTATCGGGCGTAGGTTTTTGAAATCACCCTCTGTGTTACCCCCATTGTGGCCGCTATATCCCTCTGTGCCACCCCTTCTTCAACGAGAGCAATTATTCGACCCCTTTTCACATCGGATAATGGCATTTTCAATTATGATTATAGGCTTTTTTCAAATTTCGAAATTCACAGTGATGACCAAGTAAAAAATCTCGAACCTGTGGTGATAATTCAACATTTCTTATCATACTTTCCAGTTTTTTACAACAAAAAACTTCATTCTTCACAAGTAGTCAAAGATCCATGGTTAAAAACAGTCAATAATGTGAAATACCGAGTGATTCCATATAAATTTGGTTATGTGTAGATAATTAGTGAGGCTATTCTTAATTAGCAATATGCCTTATTCAAATCAGTATGATTTTAACCAGAATGTTTTGTGTACAATAGAACATACAAGGACCACCCAGTGTTAAAAAATCCAACAAATAGCGTTTATCTTATCGATAATCTTTTATTCGCTTGAACACAATCTTCAGCAAACTTAGGTCTTGAAAGGTTTAAAGAAGTTGGAAAAGAGATTCAACAAACGAAAGTGACTTCAAAGAAGATTACATTAGCATATCAAATAATAACCACAGGTTAACATTTGATCTATGCAAATGCATTGAACGCCGATTGGTCCTAGCAGGTTTTTTGAGTCGCTGATTATGGTGAGTGAGTCGGTTCAGCTCCACCACATCAGATTTAAGGTTATTTGAAGGTCAAGTTGATAAATAACCGTGGAAAAAATATGGTACGTTTTTGAAATTCCCGAATCCGTTAATTGTTTCAACCAACCACCTTTTCTAGAGGTCATTCTAGGTCATTTCGAAGGTCAAGTTGAGGATTAACCTGGAAAAATTTCATGGGTACATTTTCAAGTATCTGAATTTAAATCCGTTGTAGGCTTGAACTCGCTACCCTTAAGCATCATTTAAAAACATATAAAGGCTATTTGTAAGATAAGTCAAGAAGTAATCGGAGATACAATTTAAAAAAATTCATGTTTTTGTACCAGTTTAGCTGAGTTAACGGTACCTTCCTCACCGGTTACCTTGCGTCCCTGTCACTTTTGTTGCATACAACACTCACAATGTACACCATGAATTCGACCGCCAGATACTGGCTACTGGGGTTGACTGTGTATGCTAACACGGATAACTGCTAGCTATCTGACGGGGACAGTCTTGTCGCCGTAGCATCGTAAGCACTTAAAGCTGTGTTTCTTTGGATTTCCTAGGGTCGAGTCCCCGATGGCGTGATCATCTGCCGATCGTCTTAAGAACAGTATGCTCGAATATTTTGATGAAATGACGTCCCTTGTGGAATGGGCTGCTTCTCCTCTACTACCGGAGTTGTTCTCTATATTTGTTTCACAGCCGTCGAGAACAGACGTGTCACCTACTTCTTTCAGCTGCCTCCGGTGTAGTAAAACCCTAGATTGTTATTACCGTTATAGAGATCTCTGCATCCATGAATAGTTTCTTTCGGGAAATATGCGTCATCTACCGATGATATATTTTGGATCTCGGATCTGCAGTGGCGGCCCATTTTTGTCCACTGACGATAACACAACTGATAATACAAACTTTTTTTTTTCGAAGACACCATCCCATGAATAACACAAAATTCACATCAACACGACATGACGAATTTCTTGTAGCATATGACTCTATAGAAGTCAAGTTTCCCACCTCTGAAGAGCTACGGTAGCTTGATGACTTCTACAGACCCTATTTCCCATCCTGACCAGCCGCCGATTCTGGGTTTCTGGAATTCTGTCTCGTTTAGTTGCCATGACGGCATGAACGCTGTAACCCAGGGTCTTGGCCGCATAAAGGAACAACTCTGTGCAACCGTACCTTGATTAATACTTAACACTAGAATTCAAATTCAAAGCAAAAATTAGTAAGGATATTGATGACTTTTTCTGGGGACTGTATTCAATTGACTTCTAAATGACCTTGAATAACCTCCAGGAGAGGTGGTTCAAACAAACTACGGATTCGGGTTTCTCCAAAACGTACCCATGAATTTTTTCGGATTTTTTCCATGGTTATTTCTCTACTTGACCTTCAAATGCTGTTGTGATGGGGATAAACCGACCCATTTACCTTAATCAGCGACTCCAAAAACCTAGTAGGACTAATCGGCTTTCAGTGCATTTGCGTAGATCAAATATTGACCTATGATAATACTATCACTATCTTTTTTTATCGACTTTAGATATACATATATTGGAGGAACGTTACCATCATCCACGTTCGATCAATTTCAACTTGAACAAGCTTTTACAAAATTAAATAAAACCTAATTGAACATCAAATATCATTTCAATCGAAAGTCAAACCAAACTAAGTATAGTTTACATCAATTAATATTGCTAAACCTTATTAATTCGCAAAATTTATTTTCAATGGCACAATGGTAAGCTGATGCAATATTTGTTGTTGTTTCATGTTAATTAAACGAAATCATGCTAATTCCTCCCAAATTGCCGATTGTAAAACAAAAATCGATTCCAGTAACGCAAATGAATCAAACACTGAAAAATTCGAAATGCCATTAATATTTGTCCCAAGCCGGCTGGCCAAATAAATATTTGGAATTATGCTGTACACTGCCTGTTCAAAAGTAAAGTATTGATTAGCACGGACAATGCTTCAGTATTAGCAATTATCTGCAGCAATTCCTTTGTATATATATGCATTTTTATTCAGATGTCGGGAAAATCAACCAGCCCGATTTAATGAATAGAATTTAATTGATGGTCCGTTCAAAAATATGAACGCAGTTCTAGTTTTCCCTCGGGCAAAGTTACATAAATCCTTGTACAGGGTGTGCAAATTTCGATAAGTTAGAGGGCAGTTAGATTGTTATTATTATTATTATCGTGGACTTATGCACTATCTCAGCTGTTAGCTGGATATAATTTACCTTTCCCAGATTCAGCAATCAAAGGGAATAGGCTCGATCACAATATACATAAATTTCCTAACTAACCTACATGTATTAAGAATTACAGCTTTTTGCATTTCTATATAGGTATTCTTATGCAATTCTAATTTCTTAAGGCTATCATGCAAAGTTTTGGGTATTAACCCAGTCGAGGATACGATGACAGGAACAATATCTATTTTATCGAGGTGCCACATCTGCTTGACCTCAATAACAAGGTCTGTGTATTTGGACTTTTTCTCCTGGAACTTGTTCAGCACGTTGTGATTATTCGGTATGGCGACATCCACCAGCATTGCTGTTCTGGCTCTCTTATCATACACCACTATGTCCGGCCTATTATTCGTCACCATTCTGTCAGTGATAACAGGCCTATCGTAGTATAATCTGATAGAGTCATTTTCCAATACGGGCGCCGGTTGATACTTGTAATATGGCTAGAAGGTATTCAGAAGTCCGTACTTGTGTACAAGTTTCTGATGGATAATGTTGCACACTTGATTAGTCCGTATTGGCCAGTTGTTCGCAGCCGGACGTAATATGCTGTATAGTCTCCGATCTTATATGGCATTTTCTGCACAAAGGATTATAATATTCCGTCCTTAGTAATAAAATTTTTGGTCTTGGATGGCCATAAGGAATCCTTCTGTTTCCGCGAATAATTCTCCTTTCATCAACCATTTGTTGGAGGCTTCTTTGTCGATGTGTGGTTGATTAATCACATGGTGATGTCGTCCATGCAATTCCTTTCTTGACCATTGCTCTTGTTTTTCAGTATCTGATAGGAACGGTAGATTCAGCAGGTCATCTCTGGTAGTAAGATTTAGAGGTGTATGTCCCTTATCAGCCGATACCACTCTATGGAGTTCAGCAGTGAAAGCTTTTGCAGAGAAGAATTCTCTGAGATTTTTTATCTGTTCGGTGTGTAAATTCACAATATCTATTAATCCGCGTCCTCCTTCTTTTCGCTTCAATGTTGTTCGTATGACAGACGATTTTGGATGATGATTGTTGTACTTTATCAGCATTGTTCGGGTCTGCCTTTGAATATCATCCAGTTCTGTCTTAGTCCATCTGATTATATCAAATGAGTAAAGCAACACTGGAATGGTGTAGATGTTAATTGCCTTGACTAGATTCCCAAGTTCAACATTGATTTCAGCACAGTCTTCAGACGCTGACTGTATTCTGAACGAATCTTCTCCTTTGATTGTTTTGGCAAGTGATTGGCCTATATTGAGACGGATCCTGTGTTCTATCGCTCTTAGGTAGCATATATGTTAATCCTTGTGTTCGGAAAGTGGGTGTTTTCTGGGATGTTGAAGAACATGCATGAGCTGTTTCGCTAGGGCTCTATGGAGCTTACCAAACTTCTTGTACCAGAAGTTATGGATATTATCTATACCTGTGGCCTTCCAATTGTTGGTCGCTCTTACTACTGTTGCGATTTCTTCCTCTGTTATTTCTTCGAAGTCCATGTGATTGATATCAAGGCGTTTTCAATTAAAAATGGAAATTCGTTCAAGGCGATGTAGACAAAGATACCACCCTTCTTTTGTGTCACCACTCGACCCATCTTACCTATTCAAAATGCTCAAGGATTGCAACCCACGCTTAGGGGGTTGATATTTCAGGCAAGTTTTGTACCCCAAAAGATGTCCTGCTTGAAACAAAAATTGACTTGTTTTTGCGTTTTGATCAGAAATTAATATCTTATATATATATATATATATATATATATATATATATATATATATATATATATATATATATATATATATATATATATATATATATATATATATATAATAGAGGAGAAAAATTTTACAATCAGTTACTCAGCAAAATACAGCTACCGGGTTCATGTCAGGTTGCTGACTCAGTTAATAAGTTTTTTACAGAATCAGCTCAAAGGTTGAGAGCAGATTTCGGTGATGTCAACTTCATATTCAATTCACCAACTAATTTGAAATCAATGTTCATCAGTCTAATATTGAGCTCTGAGATCCTTCATATAATTCGAAATTAGAAAAATAAGTAGCATAGTGGTTTAGACGAAATTCCTACGAGTGTGATAAAACTGTGAGCTGGGAAAGTCTCTGAACCTTTGGCTTTCATCGTATAACTAATGTGCTCATGCGATTTCTCAGGATAATTTTAAGGTACCTCTAATGAAGCCGCTTCATAAAAAAGGTGACCGTACTCTTATAGAAAACTATAGGCCCATTAGTCTGCTGTAGTCCTTCTCCAAAATTTTTGAAACTGCAATGGCGTCCAGAATAATAAACTTTTTCCATTTGAATAACTTGTTCAATGACTGTCAACATGGTTATATAAAAAATCACTCCACAGTTATGGCTTTGCACGATTTCACCAACAGAGTGCTTATGGGATTTGAGAAAATATCATGGCACTTCTCCTAAACCTTATTGCAGCATATGAATCAATAGACCATGACATTCTGTTGGAGAAATTCGAACGCTATGGTGTGAAAGGTTATGTTAGGTTAGGTGATCGTATCCACCGCATTGCGGTGGATACGATCATTTACTTGTCGAAGTCCATCTTCAATGGCAGGATGGGATACCTCAGGGAAATGTTATCGGCCCCTTTTTTTTTCTAGTGTTTATGAACGACATTACCGACGCTGTTGTACATATGGACTGCTCATTGGTCAATTTTGCGGACGATTCCAATCTGTTAATAAGAGAAGAGAGCGAGGTGAAGCTGTTCCATACTCTGCAGTTGTGTGCAGAAAATATTTTGAATTGGCTTCTGAAGAACAAGTTAATTTTGAATGGGGAAAAAACGCAGGTCATATTGTTTAAAATTATCTGGTCAAATGTAAATTCCATTTGAAAATACTAAATTCTTAGATCTTGTGGTGGACCAACACTTGAACTGGGGACCACATCCTGAACAACTTTGAAAAACTAATTTCAGTAACTTACTCCTTACGAGTGTTGAAACCTTTCGTTGGCGTAGTGTTCCGGTGACAATGTGCATATGTTGATGAGTTATTAGTTTCACAGAAATCACTTCAGAGCCAACAACATATTAACTTTAACTGGCGTGTATATATACGAGCTGCTTATCTTTTATTTCAAAATAAATCTTTGTTCGAAGAATATAAACTAAATAGTAAAAGAAATTTCAATTACAAGGATGTTTACATTCATGTATATCTGTTTTAACAAACTCCCACAAAAACTAAAAATTTCAAACAACTTTAAATTATTTAAACGTCAATGTTGGTCCTTGTTAATAAGTGTGGAACCTTATAACTTGTCCGAATATTTAAGTCATGAATTTTAACGTGTATTATGTTCAGTATATTTTCTTTTATTGACAAATTTCATCTTCATAATCATGTTATTTTTTGTATGGTTGTAATTTATGAAATATATATTATTATTATTATAATGTGTCTAAATGATCATGATGATTGGGTATTCAGCTTTAATTTAGCCACTATCAAATATGTCTACTTCAAAAAGTTGCGAAATTGTTGTGTGGCAACTGATTCCAATCAGATTTATCACTTTCAGGCTGTGGCCTAGTTACAGGTTTCTGTAATTTTAACTGTACTTGTTTGGGCGTGAACCGTCCCTTATCACGATGTACCATAACATTTTTTTCTCATGAAGTTGCGAGAAGTTGGTTCTTTGGCTCACCACTGGCAAATATTGAAGTAACCTATTATCTAGACCACCAAAAATATGACACCCAGAGGGGCTATAATAACATCCGCATCGAGATAGGGACTTGTGACCAACATCGGCAGGCGGTGGCCGCTCTGGAGAAGTGGAGCAAAGCGGAGAGTGTGTAGCCGGGTTGGCGCGCGTGCGAATTGTTCTAGGGCAGAAGGAACCGGGGGTGAGAATCCGGGCCAGGGAGGTGGGATGCTGCGCTCGAGATGAGCTCTCAGTCGTACGGCGGAGGCGGCGGTGAAAGGCAACTGTGTATCTCGTGCTAGGAACGGCACGTTAAGCTACGAAACCAGTGCATGTCGACGTCCTCTTGCCATGTCTACTGCTGGCGAAGATGACTGCAAGCAACCGATGTCCCCATCAGCAAAGGGAATCGTCGATGGGCATTGTACTCCTGCTAAAACAGGTATCTTGTAGTTACCAATGCACTTGTAGAAACTCGTTGAAAATCGCGCGCAAACATAGCGCGTGCTGATCATAAAAGTTAGCCTCTATTATTTTCAGCATCTCTGGCTCTTGCAGAATGGCATTTTTTCAGATGAAATAGTTGAGAATTTTCTTTCTTTGTTCTTTCTTTGTTGTCTAGCTTCTGTCCTTATCTGAAAAGTTTTCGACGTAAGCGACGCAACTGCAGAAAAGTTTCCGAATTATTTAAATATTCTTTTCAAATAGCAAAAGGTACGGCATGGAAAATAAAAAAGAAAAGTTTTTGGAATAAGATGATACGTACTGAAATTCCCAAAATTAAACGCAACTTTCTCACTTTACTTATATATTGCGCTGTTTTTGAGGCAAGGGATGTCACTGGGTTAGCCAATATAACCTACGGCTTACCACATCCCTATTGTGGGATCTTCGTCTATGCGACAATGGGAGGAACTACGCCTATACATTTTGTATTTTAAAAGAATTTTTTCATCGTATATATTTTTAATTTTCATAATTGTCGTTGCTCACAAAGAAAACTTTTGATTTCACTGAGAGTAAGGGCTTTGAAGTAACAATTTTTTTCTGATGTATTGAAGAAAATATTTTTTCCTGAACATATAAACTTTGAAGCTGGATCACTAGTTTGTGCTGTTGCTTTTCGTTGAAAATTTTCACTTTATCTGTTCACTTGAAGGTCTACATCAAGCGTGAATCTTCATAAAATGCTGAAATATAGTTTTTATCAACTTTGATGTATTTTAATATCACCATATTTCATCAGTTCTGACATTGAATTAGTAGGTACCGCCATCGGGTTTATTTAAGATTCTCGTTGACAACCTCCACCGTCGCTTCCCCCAGTGAATTTGTCGTGATAAACGACATTTTATGGCGTCTCATATTTCAAGATAAGTCTCTCTAATAACCAAGCTAAGTTAGTTAATGCTGAAAAGAATCTCTACCAACTTTTTTGAGTATATAGCAACTGTGATTCTTTGAAACGTTAATTAGTTGAGATCACATTAACTACTACGCCACGAAATGAATGCAAAAATCGAAAAATCAAATTTATTCAGAAGGAGTTTAGTTATGTTGAAGAATTATCTTTCCAATAAACCACCAGTACTTAGGGAAATTTTGATTAGTCTGTTCCGAGCATCAATCATGATAGCTGGCTGGTTTTGCTGGCCTTTTTATGTCATATGTTCCACACATGTTTGATAGGATGGGGGTTTGGACTTCGTGCAGGCTATTCCATTGAAGCTTAAAGGTAGTTCCTGAGTTTCACTGGGCGTATCTCTCTATCCTGTCGAAGCTGCGTTTGAAGCTGCCTAGCAGTAGAGAATAGTTTTTCCAACTTATATAAAGGTAATCCTTCTCCAGATCTCCTTCCATAACTACCAGTCTCCCTTGACATGCGGATCATTCTGGAAACAGTTGAATTGGACACCCTAAGCCTTTAGCCTAGTCCAACCTAGGTCACAACACCACTGCTTCACCACGTTCTGCTGGAGTCAAATTTCGTGATTCGCATAGAATTATTACTTAAAATTGAAATTTACAAGAACGAACGCTACCCGCAAAAATTGATAAACAACTGATGTTATCAATATGTGATACAAAGCAAAAACAATGAATTTTGTTGGCATATCACCGGACTTATTCGAAAAGAGACATGTGTTGATAATTGGGTGCCTATCAAAAAAGAAAATTGTGCGTTGATTTTTCGGCACAATGTATAATAATGATTATTCGTTATCACTGAAAGTATTAAGGTGATGTAAAGATAATTAGACGAGATCCTTAGTTGGTGCCTGCGTACTTAAATTTTCACTCTGTTATTATTATAATTATTATATTTGGAATGAGAGACAGAGGTCTGAGGCCTATGGTTGCCTCAAATTAGAAATCACAAGACTGAAATCGCAAAAGCAACAGCGAGAGGCAAAACCATAGAAAATTAATTGAAAATACGAGTCTAACAATACTTAAAATTGATCAGGCATTAGTGCTAAAGCTAAAACAATAAGTGCACTTTCAGAATAGAACTTAAGATGTAGTTACAAATAGATTTATACAAATAAAAAATTAAATATTTCACTCTCACACTGTAATGAAGATCAGAGGTCAGATGCGTTGATGATGTCTACAGGCAATTTATTCCACAACTCAAAAAACCTATTTGGTAATAAATACCTTTAGAATGTCTGGAAATTCCCTCTATATAGTTTTAGCCTGTGCCGCGAAGTTGTCTATTTCGATTCAGATCGAACAGCCATGTCACAATTGAACAAGGTTGTGGAGAATTCTGTTACTGGCTATCAGGTCTCCTCGCGAGTGTCTGGAGGAGAAGTATGGTTACTCGAGAATATTCAGTCGTTCTTCATACAGAGGACGTGTGGTGCCATATGGGATTATTGTTGCCATACGCTGTACATCCTCTATTGTACTGGACCTGCAAACTCCATGATTGGCCTGACAAATCTTTTGTTGAGCAACCTAGGATGTCAGTTCTTAAAGTTTTCCTGAGCATGGATACGCTTTTTGCTGTTCTATTCACTACATCTCGGAGGCCATTGGATCACGTTGAATATTTATTAATCAAGATCCCCAGGTCGTGATGAGAAGTAGTACTAGTTTTTGAATTTGGGAGGCTTTTACTTGGTAAAATTCCATTATCAATAATAAAAAACAAGTACTGTGTTTTAAGGAATTTTACTTAATAATTGCGATTCGTAACGCGTTTCACTACACCGTAGCTTCTTCAGACGAATTCGTTTCCATATCTCATACACGTCTGAAACAAGAATGAGTTTATTTGACTATCAGTATTCATTCAATTTCTCTTCAGTTTTCACGCTAAATTAATGCAAGTTTTCTATGATTCTTTTTGATTTTCGAATCTTTGAATTTATTGTAATGGCTGCTGAACGTCTTGGACGCTATTTGAGTGATCATGAAGTGGTAAGAATTATAACACTTCTAAAGGAGGGGCGAAGCCAACGTTACGTGGCTAACTTGTTGAATGTTAACCAAAGCACTATTTTAAAAGCAAATAATCGGTACCACGAAACAGGGTAATATGGAAGAAGGGCCGGACAGGGAAGAAATCGGATAACAACACCAGTTGATGATCGTTGGCTTCGTTTAACTGCACTAAGAGTTTGGCACTGTACAGCTAGAATGCTATGAAATGAACTTGCACTTTCCAGAAATGTGCATATTTCATGGCAAATTGTTAGGAATAGGCTCAGAGAAGACGATATCAGACCAAGGGTGGCTTCTACCGGCCCGCATCTCACCAGAGAGCATCGAGTTGCAAGACTTCAGTTTGCTAGGGAACATGCAAATTGGGGTATTCCAGAATGGTCGAATGTTCTCTTTTCCGACGAGTCCAGGTTCTATCTAGTATCAAATGATAGACGCATGCCTGTATACAGACGACCTGGGGAACGGTATCAGCAATGCAATATCCGGCAAACCAAAAACTTCGCAGGGGGCTCAGTAATTGTGTGGGGAGGCATTTCTTTCCATGGTCGAACTGAGTTAGTCCTAGTAAATAATGGAAGAATGACAGCGGCCAGATACATCGCAGATATCCTTGAACTCCATGTTGTACCCTTTGGCCCATTGATTGGCGAAAACTTCATTTATATGTATGATAATGCTCGGCCTCATGCAGCTAGAGTAGTTACAGAATTTCTGCAAAATGCCGAAATTGATATTTTAAGATGGCCAGCCAGAAGTCCCAAATTGAATCCCATAGAACATGTTTGGGACAATATGGGCTGGCAAATTCAGCAACGTAGGATGCTTTGTAGAACACTCCAACAACTAGAAAATCTGCTTCCTGAAATTTGGAACTCAGTGACTCAAGAGTACATCCAAAATTTGTTCGAGGGGCTTCCGAGACGTATACTGGTAGTAATAAGGGCCCGGGGAGGAAACACTCGATTTTGAAAATGATTAGTAACCATTCGATGCTAGTTGATTGGTCTCTTCGCGAATGTTTGAAGAGGGTAGAATTTTTTAATTTTTCATTAACTCGAAAATTGTTGATATTTTTCATCATAAACTCATATCTTTTGAATGATATCTTCTTATTTTACACTTCTTAAAGTTACCAAGCGACTCTTGAATGACCAACCTAAAAGTTTATATAGTATTGTCGTAAAAGTAGGGTGATGCGACAATTTTTGTGGGGAGTGTTTATTATTAAATGCTCGACGCGTTTGGATATACAGTATCTTTATCAAGAGCGAATGAATACTACAAATATATACTTGTATATACTAAAGAGGCAATCCACTCAGAGCTACCTGTATTTAAACTAGTATATATAAGTATATGTAAGTAAGATATATTTGTGATTCATTCGCTCTCGACGAAAATAATTTGTATCGAAACGCATCAAGCATTTAATAATATATTTTAGTATAAATCATCGTTCACTTATATTTGTGAGAATGGATTTCTATCACATAAAAGTCTCGTCAATTGAAATATCTACCCCTAGAAACCAAACATAATTTGAGAATGATGATTAACGTCAGAAGCAAAATAATACACGGAACTGAGAAGATAATAAAAAATTGCTATATCTTCCTCCTCACGATGGGGATGTTAAACTACTAACTCCTTTTGTTTTCTGAAAGGAGGGCCAAAATGATAAGATCCGATCTTCTAGTTGATAATTGCAGAAGCAGAAATATATGAGCACGAAATTACCATCTCCTGTATTCAATTAACAAATATTGATGAAATATTCCACACTCGAAATAATTCCATTGATAAAATAGAAACTTGAGAGAATTAAAGAAAATTAAGAGGAAAGCTGTAAACATTCAAATTAATGTATATTGAATTGTTGCATAAACCATCGAGGAAAATGGAGATGGATATTCTAGAAAGCTAAGTCTAATAAATCTTGGAACTCCAATTAAACTAGCTATTGAAATTGAAAATTAGTGAATGCCTTAAATGAAGTTTTCGTTGCTGTCTTATATCAAATGGATAAAACATTATCAAACGAATCTGAATGAGTACAGTTTAAAGGATTTTCCAGATATTAATCTTAGGGTGCTTTCAAAGGTTCCAAACTTTTGAGTTAATTTTCTTCTTCCCAATTTTCTTGTGAGAATCCAGCGTTGAAGTTCGAACCGAAAAGATTGTGGTAACCTGATGGCGAATTACTTCAGAGCTCTTAACTCAGTAAATCTTTTGCATTAGTGGGGAAATACTCAGAAAACAAGGAATAAGTTCGTTTGAACATTTCTTGTCTTTGTTATACCTTCAGGGTACAACGCCATTCACAACTTTTCGCCTTTGATGTTACACAAATGAAATTTTAAATCCAATCGTCATATTTTATATACTTAGGAAATGTCATTTGTTAGAAATTTCATTAGTTTATAATATTCAATATACGAGGGTGAATTGATAAGTCAAGTGATAATGAATGTGATACTACTAAACAAGTTAGAGCATTTTTGAAAAATACAATGCCTTCAATGTGCAAACATAATTTCATACTGATATCTTAATTAAATATTGATCAGGCAGCCAATCGAAACCGACGATATACTCCTTCTGTTTTTAAATAGAAAGAAGTGAAGGTCGAGTGCTACTAAAAAAAGATAAATATCACGCAAACCAAAAGATCCTTTGCTAAGTACTACATTATGTCAAGAAAGTACCGGGAAATGGTTAATGAAACATAACATATTCATTTTTCAAATTTATTGTATTGCCTTCGTAGTATTTCTTCCGAAATAATACATTTACGCCAACTAATAATTCAATCATCAAAACATCAAACGCTCTATACGGAAAAGATTTCATTTCTAGCACCGACGTCTCTTTTATGTCTTCTATCGATTCAAAACGGGTACATTGAAGTGGTCATTTGAGTTTTGGAAAAAGAAAAAAGTCGACCTGAGCCATATCAGGTGAAAACGGTGGTATTTGTTGAGTGTTTGGTTAGATATTCATTTACATAACCTTGTGGGATGGTGCATTTTCGTCGTGCAAAATCTGGCCGTTTTCGACAAATCCGCTCTATCATTTTCTTCTTTCTAATGGTAGATGCACTCAAGAAAGCCAAAGTGGTTCTAACAGCCGGCAAGGTTATCTTCATTATTTTTCTCCAAAAAGCTCAATTGAACCAGACAATCAAAACTAAGTGACTACAACAGGCCAAGAAAATATTCTTTTTCACCACAACAATGTCCTTGCCCATTGTCCAGCAATCGCAACAGCCAAGCTAGTGAAGATAGGAACTGCTTCCTTATCGAACCAATCATCAAAATATGGTTCGGATGACGGAGATTTTGAATACATTGGGTGATCTACGAATCGAAGGGGTATTTTGAGAACCTTTAGCATCGCATAAGCAAGTGTATATTCTTAAAAGGAGATTATGTTGAAACATTAATGAAATCTACTTTTCTTGTGTGATCCCTGAAGGCCAACACCATGACTGAATTATACTAATAGCCCAGTGTACCGTTCAAGATGTGACATGCAAAATAGATGTTACTAGATGTTCCAGTATATGCAAGCAGTGATTCATATGATGATATTCTTTGAAACAACTTAAAAACAAAATTTTGTTGTCGGGAAAGTTGAGGAATTATGTTTGTTTTCTACACACCTTATGCAGCCATTGAAGTGATATTGAACCTAGCAAATCTTCACTTGGTAGGCCACTATTCAAATCTACCGATAGTGGTCGTATACGAAGTCCTTGTGAGTTTCATTGTATGTATTGACTTAATGGGCCCAAATGCCATAGTTAATACTTCTCAACCATAGCTCACCTTTTTTGCCGAATCCACTACATATGATTCAAATATCTACTTCAACATCTAGGTCTCTTCGTAGTCATCGCCTTCATGTTCCTCATCTTCATTCGAATTTCTTTCGGTTTCTTCTTCACTTCTAACTATAACTTATTTTTTCTTTCGTCTTAGATACCATGTCTTCGTCTTTTCGATATTTTGAGGTTCAATGTCAACAAACATCTTGCATGTAGTTGGAATGGAGCTTATTTCAATGGATTCCCTGTGAGGAGACAGCCGCATAAGTATATTTTCAAAAGATTGAATGACAATTTAATTGCTCAAGATTCTTGCAAAGCACAATGTAGCATAACATATGAAATTGAAAATAGGGGAGATGCTATTCTCGACGTCGGAGGCTCTCAAAATTCTCAAGGTGAATAAATTCAGACCTTACAAGATGATTCTTTCAGCGGGGTGATAATCAGTGTAGACTCAATTTCAGTCCCTCAGAATTTTATCGAGGCGTTATGAAAAGATAAACTTCGCATTACAAATGACGGAATATGCAATAGGCACAATGAGCAGTTGGTCGGATGTCAATTCCCATCGACAGTCGACAAGTGATCAGCAAGAAAAAATTCGAATACGTCCCTGCATTTTACTCAAAAAAGAGCTTGCAGAATGTGAAAATATTTTATGTCTAACTTCAAGAGGATTAGAGATATCGTCGCATTCCCACAATATTTCATATAGCTGCCATACTAAAACATCAGATTTGGTCCACCCTATACAAAGTGGACAGATTTCCATGTTTCCAGCTATGTGAAATATTGTAAATAGAGGAAAATGAGCCTCCCCCCTTCCAAATGTTATATTTTTGGGAGGATTTCAATGCTGCAAACAAATTTAAGTTAGCTTCCTTGGTTTTCGCAAGTTGAATATCTCGGTTGGTTTTGAACTTATTTAAAAATGGTTTTGACATTCTTTTTACGCAGAATCGAAGTACGCGAGGAAATTTCTGTTTTGTCTATCGCTGTATTAACCATAGTCAACCGAAAATTATATAACTTTTCCCTAATTTTATAAAGTAACTCTATGTCCATTCACAGAATTTACATCGAATTATTAAAATAGCTTAGGTATTTTCTATGTTCTCATGACAGTTCGGAAACTAATTCTTGCAATAACAATTCAAATAAATTAATTAATATTTTTTCATCAAGTTACAATTATTGTGTGAATATAATATTATTAGCCAGGGTGAATATATCCGGTATTACCAGGTATTTGAGAACTTTGATTTCTTACAAAAGTTTTACATTGTTCATTATTACTTTTATTTCAATTTCTATCAGTACCATTTTCATTTCTCTAGTGCTGGTGGATTTCTGGAAAATAATTCGTCAATATATCCAATCTTCAGTGTATTTTTTCTAGTTCTCATGGATATGATGGCCTAACTAAACACCAAATTTGGTTCACCTCGTTGTCATAGCTCGAGGGTGACTTTTTATTTGAAGTATATCATCGTTCGAAACACAAACATATAACAATGATAATAGCTCGGCAGCTTGTCGTGATAATCCAAACAAAGGTAGACATGTTCAAATACTAAATGTCAAAAGTTTCAAATGTGCATCGTATAAGAAATGAATTGAAATTAATTCATTTCTAAACTTAGTTTCACTTCATGAACTGGAAATGACTAAACTCGAAGAACGTTTATGAAAGTACCCTTTTCTAATGGTTTCACATATATTCGTTGTTTGTATACATCTGCGAAATTGAAGAGTTCCTAACTTGAATAACAAAGTGATATCTTACAATTCATGGAACAA
Source organism: Cryptolaemus montrouzieri (assembly GCA_013387265.2). Taxonomy (NCBI): domain Eukaryota; kingdom Metazoa; phylum Arthropoda; class Insecta; order Coleoptera; family Coccinellidae; genus Cryptolaemus; species Cryptolaemus montrouzieri. The sequence continues at coordinate 5,998,808 of JABFTP020000186.1, forward strand.
CTTAACCAGAGAATGGTTACAAATTTGTTTCAACTGAGTGAGGATTCGAAAAATATACGAAGATTTGAATATTTCTCCAACACCTGCGAAATGATTATTTTGGATACACTGATGAGTCCATGACAAAACGGCAGGTTGTTGTTTCATGACAAATGATCAATTAAATTTTACTCCTATCCGTTGAAGACAAATAGTTTCGCTTACGATCTCACAGATGCGACTATCATTTCCTATTTTATGTTCACATAAAAACATTGTACGTATCTTATGGATATGATAACCATTTCCCACTTCTCGTTTAGATAAAAACATGAAATATCGTTGATTGAGCGTTAGTCATGTCAGTTTACCATGTACAATTATTTCTAATATAATGCAATTGGTTTTATAAAATCGCTAATTTCGATGATCGGAAAAGAAATATTGTGCCTGATCATTGTTTATTAATATAACGAAAACATTATATACCATTATACTACTATACTACTATATTATACTATCACAAGAAATTTATTGAAAAATTTTAAGAAACTTTCGTCCTTTTTGTTGAAGTTGATCTATGGGTGGAAAATGTTGGCTATTTTCAATACAATGTGAAGCGAATGTAGATTAATCGGTTCTCTAGTTATTGTAATCTGATTGATGCTATATGTATCTAGTTCAGAATGAACAGCCAGTCTGACCTATATAAACGCCTTCACAATCCATACAGAGGACAACTTCTGTATTGTCAAATCTATCAGCTTTATCTCTACTATTGAGAAAATGGAGGAACTGACTGTGATATCTTCAATATACGCCATGAAAATACCATATCAGCTAGTCAAAGGCTCAACATTTTATGAACAACCTCACGGTCTACCCATGGGATTTCCACCTAGTCCTTTACTGGCTGACATTTCAATGAAGTATATTGAAGATATCATATTACATTCCTCCAAATCAAAATTAGTACATTTTTGGTATAGATATGTAGACGATATAGTAGCCTCTATATCGAGAAGTCGATAATCATATTCACTTTTTAGACCTAACAATCACTCATTAAGTTTTGATATATATCGATATCTGCATCATTTATGACTTAACACACTCAAAATCGCATAAAGACGCTGCATTGAATTCAATGATTCATAAGGCTTTCTCTTCGTCATTTTCCGAAAAATATCTCCAAAGAAAAGTCAACTATCAAAGAAATAGCTAAGAACAATGGTTATACCTCAAATATAATAGACGGAATGATCAGAAAGAATACCCACGTATAGAATCAACCAATACAGATGAATACATTTCATAACACAAATTGCAAATGTCATTTTAAAACAGTATAAAAAAGTAGTTTTCAAATCCCACATGAAAGTCTCCCAAAATTTTTTCAATAATAGAGATAAAACTGATAGATTTGCCAATGCTGGAGTTCACAAGTGGTCCTGTATGGAATGTGAAGGCGTTTATATAGGTCAGACTGGTCGTTCATTCAAACTGGATACAAAGGGCATCAATCAGATTACATTAACCAGAGAATCGACGAATCTACTTTCGCTTTACATTGCTTCGGAAATGGCCATCATTTTCCATCATAGATCATTCACAGCATAGCTGAAGGACGAAAGCTAGATTTCTTGATACTTGTAATATGGCTGGAAGGTATTCAGAAGTCCGTACTTGTGTGCAAGTTTCTGATGGATAATGTTGCACACTTGATTAGTCCGTAATAGCCAGTTGTTCGCAGCCGTACGTAATATGCTGTATAGTCTCCGATCTTATATGGCATTTTCTGCACTGATGTGTTTGTAATGTTCCGTCCTTCATAATAAATTTTTGTAGTTGTTTGTAGCGATCACTTGGTCTTGAATGGCCACAAAGAATCCTTCTGTTTCCGCAAATAATTCTCCTTTCATCAACCACTTGTTGGAGGCTTCTTTGTCGATGTGTGGTTGATTAATCTCATGGTGATGTCGTCCATGCAGTTCCTTTCTTGACCATTGCTTTTGTTTTTCAGTATCTGATAGGAACGGTAGATTCAGCAGGTCGTCTCTGGTAGCAAGATTTAGAGGTGTATATTCCTTATCAGCCAACGATACCACTCTATGGAGGTCAGAAGTGAGGGCTTTTGCAGAGAAGAATTCTCTGAGATTTTTTATCTGTTCGGTGTGTAAATTGACCACATCTATTAATCCGCGTCCTCCTTCTTTCCGCTTCAAAGTTGTTCGTATCACAGCCGATTTTGGATGAGGATTGTTGTACTTTGTCAGCATCGTTCGGGTCTGCCTTTGAATATCATCCAGTTCTGTCTGATTATTATTATTATTATTATTATTTTAATATAATTCGTTTATTGTCTCTTCAACTTCAGCTAAATATGGTCACGAGAGCGAAATAAACTCTTGTGATAGTATTATATGAAGATTAATTTCTTGTTATCATCTGTTCTTATAAGCTCTGTTTTTGAGAGAGGTAGTTGAAATATAGTGAAAAAATCCATTTGTGTTTCATTCACAAAATATTATAAAAAGCAGAAGATAATAAAAATTATTTCTTTGGCATAGTTGAAGGAATAAACATTCAATTGTTTTCACCGAAATCAACCCTGGCAAGTCTTTTTCTAGATACGGCCCTGCAGATATTCCTGAAATTCACACAAAATCCTCAGTTACTATGAAAAACGGGCAGTATTGTGAAAATGAAGGGAACATAATTTTCAAAAGGACAATAACAGAAATGAAATCAACAATATCAATATGATACCGAACTGAATATTTCGTTTTCACGAAATTTCAATGGCTTATCAGAATGCAAACCACGGCAGTCAGATTATTATTCATAATCTATTTTAATAGTTGAGTGACTGAATATTGTAATATTTATCTGCCTCAACGCCTGTTCATATCTACAAAAGGCAAAATATCGAGCAATTCAACCAATTCCATTTTTCTCAGTTGAGATACGTTTATGTGGGAAATGGATTTTTCGGTGTTCAGTTTTATCTTTTTAACAGGATATCATTCCATTCAACTTTTTCGATTAATTTAAATGAATAATCCGACTATGTGGAATCCCAATGAACTTTCGTATTTTGAATTGTGGAAATCAATGTTTAAATTGAAACGCTTTGATTGATACTTATGGGGTGAAACTTTCGCGATTACGCTGCTATTAATTTTATTATTTTCGATATCGTTTTCAGCGTGGGCGAGGTAGAATAGTTGAACGTTGTTACATATTATATAATTGGACAACTTTATGAGTAACTAGCTGACTCGGCAGACGTCGTCTCAATCGATAAATAAAAGACTTTCGTCAAATACAAGTAAACGATGATTTTTCTACTAAAATATATGCTCGACGCTTTATGGTACTACAAATTACTTCTCCGTGGAGCAATACATTCGCAAAACATTTGGTTCATAACTATGTGTTCGAAAAACGAAGTGGTCCATCTCTAAATACATCAACCTGAAAACAAAGAACATCAGCTCAGCAGCAAAGAAGCGTTGAAAGGAAAGCTGTCGTGGATGAAAGAAGACAGAAGAATCCAATATAACAAAAGGGATATTTGTTTTACATATGTAGAGGTAATTCATTCAGAGCTTCCCCTTAGATTACATAAAATTGAATTCGATATTTTAGATCCAGAGTAAAAATGAAACTCAATTGATGAAACTTAATAACCTCATTGAAAATAAACCTAAAATTAAAGAAACTAACACTAACTTGTCAAATCTTCAATTTTTCAAAAGATTCATAAATTTAACCGAAACAAATTTCACCATTGATGAGACAGCGTTATTGGAGAAAGGATTCAAACAAAATATTCATCCTAAACATCATACATTAAATTTTGAACAATTAGCAATAGACACTGAAATTTGCCTCAGAAATGTTAGAAACGATAGCTCCCTGAAACACCATGCTGCGTCCGTGATTAAGAAAGAATACCAAAAAAAGCTTAATAGACTAATTAGAGATCACATATTAATCAAAACTATAAAAGTTAAATCAACATATAATGACATTATTTTCACAAAAGCAGATAAAGGCAATACAGTTATAGCAATAAACAAACAAGATTATATTTCGAAAACATTAGATTTCATTAATGATTCTAATTATTCAGTTATATCCCCAGATCCAACTAATAAATTCAATAAGGAAGAGAAAACAGTCGTTGAGAATTCGAAATTCAACATTACAGATAGCGAAAAATTCGAACTTATCTTACCGAATCCTGCACCACATCAACTTTATTCTTTAGTTAAATTGCACAAAAATGGTTATCCATTAAGACTAGTGGTATCATTTACACATGCCCCAGCATTCAAGATTTCCAAATTTTCAATACATATTCTGGAAAAATTTTGTAATTTTGAATCGTAATTTTCAATTCGTAATTTTCAATTCGTAATTCAAATGATTCGATAAGACAAATAGAAAATATTGTCGAGTAATGCAAAGTTAGTCTCTTTTGATGTCAAGAATTTGTTTCCAAGTATTCCACCTAAAGATCCGTATAATATAATCAATAATTTGTTAACACAAAATATGACGAATCCACGAATTAAATACGACATTATGGCTTTATTCGATGTTTGCATATCTCAAAATTATTTTTTATTTAACGATTGTTTTATATAAGTGATGAGGGACTTATAATGGGAAACCCTTAAGCAGAAATCTTCATAGATAACATAGAAAAACTATTCATCAACACCCGCTTAGTAAACATTTCCTATATTGGTATCGATATGTCGATGACATTATTGTGGGATTCACAGGAAACATATTCGAAAATTTCATCACCAACCTGCACCCAAAAATAAAATTCACTCCTGAAATAGAACAGAACAATTCGATCAATTCCCTAGACCTAACTATAACAAGATCAAATAATAAACATCAGTTTTCAATTTATCATACAGATATCACAATTCTTTATACATCAGCATATCCTCACCAACATAAAGTTGCAGCATTTAATAGTTATATACATAGACTCTTGAGCACACCGATGTCTAATGATAATTATTTCAAAGAATTGATTTTGATGAAACAGATCGCAATAAATAATGGTTATGATGCAAATTTAGTTAGCAGCATATTACATAAGAAAACACAAAAATTAGCTTTTCAACATATATATCCAATCGGTGAACACCAAGACAAGAAATTCAATAGTTTAACATATATAGGCAATATTAGCAATAATGTGAAATCCTTCTTAAAAATTCAAATTTAAATATAGCGTTCAAAACATGAACAAATTTAGGTTCATTTATCAGGAATCATAAATCTCCAATTAATAAAGAAAATAAATCAGGTGTTTATTGATTGGATTATGCAGATTGCAATTGTTTTTATATAGGTAGAACAGGAGGAAATTTTAATGTTAGAATCTCTGAACATAAACGCAATCATCAATGGAAAAACCGATTCAAATTATTCAAATCATCTTAGGAATATAGTCTTTCAATTCAGAATTTAAAATCCTACATTCTGAGAATAGAGGTATAAAACTCAACCTTCTGGAAGTACTTGAAATTAACAGATTTAGGTATTCACCGGAAATTCTTAATGATCAGGTAGACATAAATAATTCACCCTTATTGAATTTATTTCCTAAACATTAGTTCAAGTACGGATAGCTCTGAGTGGATTGCCTCTTTACTATATATAAAAAATTTTGTTAGTAAAATATACTTGTAGTATTCATTCGCTCTTGATAAAGATATTGTGTATCGAAACGCGTCGAACATTTAATAATATATTTTAGTAGAAATCATCATTTACTTGTATTTGTGAAAATGGATTTCTATCACGTTAAAGCCTCGTCAATTGAATTTTTAAACTTTTGTATAGAATGAACTTAGAACAAACAGAAGGAACAATATTGTTTCTAATTAATTACATACACATGATGTTGCTTACTTACAACACAGAGTTTTCCTGAAATCCTGGCTATTTATAAGGTTTCAATTTGATATTGACTGACACAGCTATGATGCAGTATGTTAATCAATTTAAAGCTTTGTGATGAGCTATATTTTTTGTTTTGTTTTTTGGTGCGTAATGCTTTGCGATTAATGGTTATCGCAAATGCCAGACGTACTGGAAAATGTAAACGTTTGAAATCGAATGTTAAATCCGTTGAATTTTCACAGCTTTTGATTATTCAAAAGATTGAATTTCAAATCAAGCTTTTCGGAAAATTTTCAGACTGATTGACTTGATGAAACTCCAATAGCCGGATATCTACTTAAGATTTTACTGAATCTTCAGTAAAATGGATGTGATAGTACACGAATAGGGTTTTTTCGTAATAAACCCTTATTAAAGCTCCCGTTATCTATGAAACTCTTTATCGCAACTGCATATAAAGGAACTGAGCTACTAAATCTTATTTATCTCCATCCTTCTCCCTAATGCCGTTCAAAAGCACTGCTTCTTTAACGAACTGCTCCCGATGACTTAATTGTATTTCATTCAATTTATTGAATCCATCTCTTTTCGAGTTGAAGTGTTAAACCTCTCGAACATAATCATTTGACGACTGCACTTTTTAGATTGTAGAAAAGTGATTGCCATCTGTGATATACCCTACATACTGAAATCTTTGTTGGACATATTCCAAGCATATTATAGATTCATAAGTGATTCCATTTTATTCACTGCATATGTAGAAATATTACCAAAGTTTTCTGTATGGGAAACAAGATTCGAATAGTAAAATTACAGTGATATCAATAGATCTAGCAACTTTTCAGGAAAGCTTATGTCGTTATTGAATTTATATTTCACTTATGAAAGTCTCTTTCAGATTTTATAAGAAATTTTATTAGATATACTTAGAAAAGTCATAAACGTTTTTACGGACATACTGAAGAGCAAGAGGACTCACGAATTCATTTAAGCACACACGTTTTCAATTTAATTGGCTCGTGAACAGCAAAGTCGGTGCTACAAATGGGTCAGCCGAAACCGTAACCGTAAACGAAATTAGCAGAAGAAAATTTCTCGGTGAGTCGAATTAAATCTTCGAGATCAGTAAACAAATCTAATTTTCTTCAAATACATCATTGGGGTGTATATAGGATTATCATAAATTACTGATGAGGGCAGTGGCGTAGCTGCTTTAGACGAGGTGGTGTTTCATGGTTAATTTAGAAAGAACCGGACTGGGGGTGTGAATTTGGTACTACTATATGTGACTTTTAAGTAAATGTTTATTTTACTGTAGAAATTTTTCACTTATGTGAAGACATTCAGATGTTGAGAGAACACAAAAGGGATCAGACACCACACAACATTCAGTAGCAAACACTCAAAGCTTTCGTCGACAATGTTACACAGGTCTCGACGACTTTAGTATCTTCTAAAGGTGTGTGACATGCACGAAGTGTATGGGACAAGACATTTGAGGCATAAGTATCATACAATAGTAAAAAATATGTGCCTTGCCTTGGGAACGCAAGGCATCATAATAAGTGTTGGTTATGTAGGCATGTATGATGTTGAGAGGGGAAGGGGTAGGGTTCTCTACTGTGGATGTGCTATTGTAAGACCAACCTGCTCTGTGTCCATTCATAATCAATTCTTATAGGTTAAGGTTTCCTGAGTACACAACAAGTCCTATTTTTTCTTTGTTCTTTGCACCATCTATGTATATTCTGCTTGCCCTTTAGGAACAGTATAATTTTCACCCAGTGGTAGTAGATGGTTTTTCGAAGATGTGGGGTAAGGTATCTATTTATAGCTAGCTGCTCTGCACCACAGACCCTGTCTCCACTCAGCCCATATTCGAAAGATCACTCAGTATTAAGTGTGCTATGATTGACAGGGCTATTTTCTCCTGAAAAATATACAGGGTGTTTCAACGAAAACTAAACAGGGCATCTTTTGGGGTACAAAACTTGCCTGAAATATCAAACCCCTAAGCGGGGGTTGCAATCCTTGAACATTTTGAATAGGGCAGATGGGTCGAATGATGACTCAAAAGAAAGGTGGTATCTTTGTCTTAATCGCCTTGAACGAATTTTCATTTTTAATTGAAAACTGTAAAAGATACAGCAACTGAGATAGGAAAGTCTATTTCCCTGAGACTATTCAAGTTTCAGTGAAGTAAAATGGAACAGATCCATGCTGATCAATGGCAGTCATCATCAAGTACCATCCTCATCTCGAATTTCAACCGAAAGAAAGGTATTATCTTTGTCTGCATCCCAGTGAACGATTTTTCATTTTTGATTGAAAACTGTAGAAGGTACATAGTGAGCTACTGAAAAATAGAGGAGACTATCTATCGCCCTGAGCTATTCAAGTATTAGTGCAAAAAAATGGAACAGATTCATTCCAGATCAAAGGCTGTCATCTTCCGAAACACCATCCACATCTCAAATTTCAACCCTTAGAGCAGGGTAGTTGAATAGCGATAGATAGTCTTCTCTATTTTTCAGTGGTTCACTCTCTATCTTCTACAGTTTTCAATCAAATATGGAAATTCTTTCACAGAAATGCAGACAAAGATAAAACCTTTCTTCCGAGTTACCACTCGACCCATCTACCCCCTTCCAAATTTTCAAGGGTTGTCACCCCTGCTCCAGAGGTTGAAATTCAAGATGAGGATGGTACTTGATGATGACTGTCATTGATCAGCATGGATCTGTTCCATTTTACCTCACTGAAACTTGAATAGTCTCAGGGAAATATTCTTCCCTATCTTTCAGTTGCTCACCCTGTATGTTTTTCAGTTTTCAATTAAAAATGAAAATTCGTTCAAGGTAATGTAGATAAAGATACCACCTTTCTTTTGAGTCATCACTCGACCCATCTTCCCTATTTAAAATGTTCAAGGATTGCAACCCCCGCTTAGGGGGTTGATATTTCAGGCAAATTTTGTACCCCAAAAGATGTTCTCCTTGAAACAAAGATTGACTTGTTTTTGCGTTTTGATCAGAAATGAATATCTTGGTAGATATAGCCTCTGTTTAGTTTTCGTTGAAGCAACAGTAAACTATTGCTCACGAGTAACAATAGGAAAAACCAATTAGATAATCTATAATCCAGGGGAAGGAGGGGCGTAGGAGCTTTACGTACGCCCCACAGCACCGGATATATGTGTTATCGGGAGAGGTCACCATACAATACAGGACAAAGTGATTCATAATGATAATGAATATCTTGGTAGATATAGCCTCTGTTTAGTTTTTGTTTGAGCACCCTGTATGTTGGGCAGCTACAATGAGCGATTTAGATGCCAATAAGTCCTATAAGAGATTTCATTGTTTTATACAACAGTGTTTCACCAGTTCCTTCCCAATGATTAAAGTTCCAGTTGGTGAAAAATGGAAAAACCAACTGGAAAATTCAGATGAAACATCGAAACTCAAAAGAGTTGTTGAAGCGGTTCAAACTATTCATAATGTTGAAAGAGGTGAAAATTCTAGGAAGCTAATTTCGGTTAAAAAAAAATCTCAAAAATGTTTTTGAGATGCATAGAAACAAAAGAACATTGAATATATTGTAAGTGCTTAGGATAGGACAGGGGCGCTTTGAAAGGTAATTAAGGATGAGACAAATTCTGGAAGGGGTAATCAAGATTGGGAAAGTAATTTGGTAGCAGAGGAATTGAATGACTACTTTGCTAGTATTGAAAAATCAATACAGAATCTAGTAAACCCTAGAGTTGAAAGAGCGATGAAGTTTATCGAGAGGAAGATTTTCGAATCGTCTGGGCCTCTGTTCAATTACCCAACAACAGAAGAGGAATTGGAGGATATTGTGAAAAATCTCAAAAACTTCGTCGGACATTTATTGGATGACAGTTTCTTTGTTGAAGCAAATATTGCTTCAACAAAGGAGTGGAGATAGCAGTGGGGATAGTGCCATTAACTAGGAATCTCAATTTATGTTTGCAAGAGGGCGTATTTCCGGATAAACTCAAGATTGCGAAGGTGATTCCCATATATAAGAAAGGCAATGAAGATGATTGTAGTAATTATAGACCCATTGCTTTGCTGCCAATATTTTCTAAAATTTTTGAGGAAGTTCTAAGATGAAGACTAATGGAATTTTTCGCAAAACATAACATACTTGATAACTGCCAACATGGTTTCCGTTCTGCTAGATCTACCACAACAGCACTTATCATTAGGCGATTGTTAAGGCTTTGGACGAACACCAATTTGCGGAACTACTGGCATATAACCTCAACAAAGCTTTTGACAGTATATTTCGAAGCTTGTTGATTGATAAAATGGAGTATTGTGGAGTTATAAGTATATAAGTCCAATAGAATGCAGGTTGTCGAAAAGAAAAAACAAAAATCTAGCGAAAAAGACGTTGAAACTGGAGTACCACAAGGTTCAATATTAGGACCAGTTCTTTTTCTAATTTATATAAATGACCTACCTCTTCATATACCAACTGTTACCACTAGTCTATACGCTGATGATGCTACCTTCCTAAACATCGCGACAACCCGATGCAAAGTTCAATCTCTAACTGAGGAGCGATCATATATTCATATTACTCAGGAAATTGTCAACAGCTACTTTTACGATTCGCAGAATAAAACAGATAACGTCAAGGAGAATTTGCAAACTTACTTACTATGCTAACTTCCATTCATTGGCAACGTATGGGATTCTTGTTTGGTGTAATGTTACAACAGGTGGATATTGCCAAAGCAGAAAGCAGTAGTAAGGGCACTCTGTGGTGTTCCCAAACACCAGAGCTGTCTTCCAATTATTTTCAGATCAGAGAAAATCTTGATCGTTACCTCGATGTTCATTTTGTCCTGTATTTTATGTATAAGACAGAATAGAGACAAATTCATCTCCCACGCTACAGTTCACCAATACATCACCAGGAATAGAGATCAATTAGTGCCCACATACCATCGATTGGAAAGAACTCAATTAGCGTTCAACTACTGGTGTACCATTTCCTACAATAAGCTTCCATCTCAAATGAAAAGACTTCCGGATGGAAGATTTATTAAGATGGTAAAGAAAATATTAATCGAAGAAACAATTTATGAGATCCAGGACTTTATGGATAAAAACCTGTAGTTCTGCGTTTCTTTTCGTTTTGTGGATTTATTTGTTTCTCTGTTTGTTAAGTCCTAGATTCTCCATCGACTTTTGTTCGAGGATGTTTGTTGTAAGCTTTGATGTCACAAATATATACTACTACTACTAATTTTGCTGACATACTTCTGTATCCAAAAACTGCACGCGAAAATGGATTTGGGGTAGTGAGGTTACTGCGACTGTCTTTGATATCTGTGCTAAGGTTCACATCAAAATATTGATTAGTGTTTGATATGAGCTTCGTTTTTTAAACACCTAGAAGTGAATTTTCTGGATTTTTATAATGTAAACATTTGTTGAGCAGAGAGTTTGCATTAAATTTTGCTAGAGGAATGAATTTTCTGCTGATTATTCATTGAGAATGTTGCAAAAAGTCTTTGGTGATGAGACTATGTCCAAAAAGAATGTTCACAAGTGGTATAAAGAGTTTCAAAAAGGTTGACAACGTGTAGAAGACGAAGAGTGTCCCGGTCGACCATAAACCTCGACCAACGAAGCTCACGTCCAAAAAATGAAAGATTGCTTGTAAATAAATAATAAGAGATCTTGCTGATCATGTTGGTATCATTATTTGAGCGTTATGCGAGAAGCTTTTTGCGTAAAGAGGCCAGATTTGTGGCAAGACACGAGGATTATGCACTGTCTCACACTGCATTGATTCTTCGTGACCATTTCGCCAAAATCTCGACCCATATTTTACGGAAACCGTTAAATTCACCTGATTTGACACCGTGTGACTTCTGGTTATTCAGCAAACCACTACGGTGACACCGTTTCGAGTCAATAGAAGAGATATGTGGAGGGGTTTGCTTTGAAGGCGATGAAATTGATTTGCAGTAAAAATTAATATTCAAAACAATGCTGAGTCACTGCACTTATTGGACACAGAAGTATAACATAATTGTAAATACAAAGAAAGGCATCAATACCACATTCTCCAAAGTTTTCCATCGTAATTTCAATCGTTATTCTGAATTTTATACTTCACCTACGTCGTAAGCAGGCTATCCTCTTTCTTCTTATTTTAGTTAAAATTGATCATTAATTTTCCTGCTGCTTTTTTGACAGAATGAATATTTTTGCTGTAAAAATCCATTTAATAAAGCATATTTTCTAAATATTTGAAATTTTCTTGTTTGGTTTTTATCACATGAATGTTCAAATCGCTAGGAATACTCTCTATATTGATTTGACATCTTCGGCAACCCTGCAAACGAACGGAATGGCAAACAATCATTGTGTATCATCGAGGTTGAACTTCTAATATTTCGAGGTATGCAAAGTATCACATAAAAGGCAAAACTTGCCGAATACCATTCTGAATTATTGGACTGGAATCTCATCTCTGCTGAGCCCTGCATTGATTTTTGTTGCGTCGAAAAGGTCGTCAAGTCGACTTGTTGGAATAACTATCAGCACTATATTTGTTCCTTGGGTGCTGGTTATACGAATTTCCCATAAAATAAGGTAGTAACGACTCTTCCTTTATACATTGTTTCGTGCACGTGTTTTATATATTCTACATGGAATGAGCCTGGATGGATATATCCCAATATTCGGTGTCGATTTTCACCCTTTGGATGGGTTGAAATTTCTCTATCACTTTTTCGTTATATGCCTATAAGAGGAACATTGAATTTTATCTGAGTTTTATCGTATTATAAGTAAAGCTTCAGTTTGAATAAAACTGACAAATAAATGTATGAAATTTAAACATCAGGAAGGAACCCCCACATATAATTATGTAATAATCAGGCAAATTTTTATGATACTTCAATATCGTCGCTTAAGCAGCAACATGACATAAGTCGCATTTTGGAGATTTTGAATTAAAGGTAGACATTTATGGAAGTTCATAGTTATTTATCCCTTCAATATCCTCAAGAAATTGGAGTTGATGTTATGTTATGTTGTACACAAGCCACATGGCAATAGGTCCTAGGATCTTGGTACTTATGTATGTTGATTACCTAATTTCTTGAGAAGTGCTGAACTTACCCAAGTTCATTTTGTTGAAGAAAAATGCATTGTTTCATTGTTTGAAAACTGAGTACATACCTATATTAAACCTAGCTAAAAGTGACTTGTTTGTCATTGCAGTGTTCAAATGCGGAAGTAGCTTCTCTGGAAGAATTGACGACTCTAATTGGTCGCAATAGAAGATTCGAAATAAGGCAGTTGGAAAATGGAGCCTCACGTTCTATGGATAATCTCGTTCCTCCTACTTTGCCGCCTTTTTTGTTCAATAATGGTCCGACCATTGAAGGACAAAGTATTCCAGTCGTCAGTTTGGTGCCGATCGGTGAACATGTGGATTTAGGGAAAAATCTCGAGTGTTCTAGTTCGCCGTCAAGTACGTTCAATAATGACCCTCCAATCGAAGAATATGACATTCTACTATCTAATTATTCGGAGCCAGACAATGAACCTGTCACTGAAGTACTTGATTCTTTTGGTTGAATGTTTTTACTCATGTTATTTGTTAAACAAAATCATGTCATATTATTATTCTCGCAGATGTTTTTAACAGCTGGCATATCTGAGATATTTGGAAAACAGTCATCAAGATCTTCTTCCTAATGACCCTGTTGTCCGAAATTTTTCCTCAAGATCATAGATTGTTCTTCTTCTGTAATTAGGTCCTGGAAATTGGCGTAATATATAGCCACGCACAAATAAACATTCAATGAAACGCTTATGCTCATTTGTTAAAACCATTGTTAACAATTTCAAACGTCAAAAATAAGCAACACAAAGATAAAATTCGAGTTCAAACCAGATGCCGTCTAAAACTTGATGAAATTCCATTATTTTTTGTTTATCATAGAGTAAATGAATGCAGTCTATGTTCAGAGGTTTCTCAACGGGAGGTGCATATGATGGTGGAAAAGAGAAACATTGTTGACGACAATTGGCACAATTCTGAATCAATATTCGAGTTCGACCCCTAAAAATGATGGGAAAGGTTCAATCTAGTGATTGAATCACGCAGTTGATTCATTACGATCGCGAAAACTTTTTTAACGCGCGGGAAAAATTGTTAATATTTGAGGAAGTTGGCCATTTTGAATTCGAATGGAAATCAAAGTTTAGGTTGGTTTTAGTAAAAAATGGTTCTCTGTCTTCTTAGAACATCCATAAAAACACAACAACTTCAGGAGTGCCAACGCCATGAAGTGCAAAAAATATTTCGATTTCAGTTGAAAATCAAAATGAAAAAAATTCTTCACGCTACTTTTTTACCGATTCATGGAATATTTTCAAGATCAATATGTCAAAATGTTTAAAAAAGACTGAATTTTCGACTGAATGCCAAATTCGAATTTTTTAGTGAAAAAAAAACGTTCCAGTGATCTTCAAATATGGTTCATTTTCGAATGACTCAGCCATATTGGATTTCACCGGAAGTGAAATTTTGATACAATTTCTGAAAAACCTAGTCCTTTGGCTTCTCAATAAAGTGAAAGCGAATGATCTAGCTTTACAGTTACGAAAGTTATAACGGAAAAAAAATTGTCCGGTTTTCTCTGGCGCGCCCTATATAATAATTGAATAATAATTATGATATTTCACATAACTTAATAATTTCAGTAAATTATGGAAATAAACGTTTTTTTTATATTACAGTAGATCTAAGGTAAGTTTTCTACATGAGTTTTAAGATTACATTACATTAACAGAATGTTAAACAATGTTTATAAATAATTTCATGACTATAAAACTTTCTTTCTACACTTTTAAATCATAAAATCAAAATATCGCTTGTCAAAATGCTCATATATATTTCAAGCTGCAATATTTTCATAAAATATTCACAGTTCATCTTCTGATGATGTATCTTAATTAACTAAATTCACTATAACATCCATAATATGATCCAGTTCCCACATTTTATTTTCTTGTTTAACGACGTGATCTATACAATTTTTTCAGAGCTGGGATGTAATACTTTTATTGCACTGTTTAAATGAAGTTCGACGTATTTTATCTTGAAACTTATGTTCTTTCTAGTCACTTCATCCTTTACCTGTGACCATATTAGTTCAAATGGATTCAATTCGCAGCGGTAAGGTGGAAGGCGAAGTATACTCACTCGGATTTTTGCCATTTCGTCAATCTTATATTTTTGTATGATTTTTATATGAATTCAGAATTGATAATAATTCTTTTTGCCATATTTTTTCGAAAGAAATATTTTCATCGGTCAGATATCTGATGATGTCTGCTTTACGTCATGAAGATGTTGGCGTTATTTCAATCAAATCCTGTTGAAAATGTTCTTCGAAAACGTGATAGTCTCCAGTACTTTTACTTTGTCACTTTGAAATGATAATAACCCCCCATCTACAAAAACTGTTACCACTACCTATATGCGTTATTCTTATAAATCGTCCTTTTCCTGATTGAGCCTGTAATCCTGTGGAAAATCCTTGAAGGAAGACTGGTCGACAATCTTTTATGTTTCTATCATTCCAAGTTTTCTGAACCGCGTACCCTTGATTAATCCAGATAAAAAATTGTCTTACTTTGTGCACGATATTTTTATTGCTCTGAAATAATTTCTTTTCTAGCAAACGATTTCTTCCTCATCTATGAGAACTGTCTTCTTGTTGTGCTTTTGCCATGATAAATTCAATTCATGCAAAACTTGCCACAATTTGTTTTTCGATATTCAAGATCTCCTACGAGCACAGCGTGTATTTTTTTGCACAGTGGGAAAATAAAAAATGCATAATTTATCGAATAGTATTTCTAGTCTTCATCTATAATCGGGGCCTTCCTGGAGAAGTTTTTGAAGGTTTCAATATAAATCCATTTTCAAATATTCTATTTCTTTCGAACACTCTATATATGTTTTCATGCGATTGATTGACTGAATCTTGTAGATTTTGAATTCTATTTTCAATTATGTGTAGGACCTGAAATATCGCTTGTCAAAATGCTCATATATATTTCAAGCTGCAATATTTTCATAAAATATTCACAGTTCATCATCTGATGATGTATCTTAATTAGCTTAATCCACTATAACATCCATAATATGATCCAATTCCCACATTTTATTTTCTTGTTTAACGACGTGATCTATACAATTTTTTCAGTGTTGGGATGTAACACTTTTATTGCACTGTTTAAATGAAGTTCGACGTATTTTATCTTGAAACTTATGTTCTTTCTAGTAACTTCATCCTTTACCTGTGACCATATTAGTTCAAATGGGTTCAATTCGCAGTGGTAAGGTGGAAGGCGAAGTATACTCACTCGAATTTTGCCATTTCGTCAATCTTATATTTTTGTATGATTTTTATATGAATTCACAATTGATAATAATTTTTTTTTGCCATATTTTTTTCGAAAGAAATATTTTCATCGGTCAGACATCTGATGATATCTGCTTTACGTCATGAAGATGTTGGCGTTATTTCAATCAAATCCTGTTGAAAATGTTCTTCGAAAACGTGATAGTCTCCAGTACTTTTACTTTGTCACTTTGAAATGATAATCACCCCCCATCTACAAAAACTGTTACCACTACCTATATGCGTTATTATTATAAATCGTCCTTTTTCTGATTGAGCCTGTAATCCTGTGGAAAATCCTTGAAGGAAGACTGGTCGACAATCTTTTATGTTTCCATCATTCCAAGTTTTCTGAACCGCGTACCCTTGATTAATCCAGATAAAAAATTGTCTTACTTTGTGCACGATATTTTTATTGCCCTGAAATAATTTCTTTTCCAGCAAACTATTTCTTCCTTATCTATGAGAACTGTCTTCTTGTTGTGCTTTTGCCATGATAAATTCAATTCATGCAAAACTTGCCACAATTTGTTTTTCGATATTCAAGATCTCCTACGAGCACAGCGTGTATTTTTTTGCACAGTGGGAAAATAAAAAATGCATAATTTCTCGAATAGTATTTCTAGTCTTCATCTATAATCGGGGCCTTCCTGGAGAAGTTTTTGAAGGTTTCAATATAAATCCATTTTCAAATATTCTATTTCTTTCGAACACTCTATATATGTTTTCATGCGATTGATTGACTGAATCTTGTAGATTTTGAATTCTATTTTCAATTATGTGTAGGATCTGAAAATCGAACAGTCAGAAGTCGCTTTGATTTCTGCAAAATTATTCAAATGAGTTAGTAATACACTAGTGGTAAAACACATGCATAAATCCTTATCGAAAATTTTCAAAAACACATCGAAACAGGTTCTTTCATTTTTACATATTTCCTTCGAATAATAATTACAGAGTTAGTAGACAAAATGCATAAATGAAATACTAAGTTTATGGTTAGATAATGGCTATATCCTCAGAAAACTTTTCCTGCATTTTTTCAACGATTCTGCAATAAGTGTTTTCCATGCCTGACGTCTGATTCCGGAAGATCTTCAAGATAGACGCCTCGACTGACTGAGAAGAATATCGGGAAGAAAATCCTTATAATAATAGACATTGTTGATTTCATTAAGACTCACTAGATGGCACAATTTTCTATACTTACCAATAAGACTCGTACCAAATTGTATTGATTCAAAGAAATTATTTGATTCAGTGAGGACAATGATAGTTGATGGGGCATGAAGTACTCTATACTCACATTTATGTATTAGTGTTGTCAGTGTTAATGATTGTTGAGTGTATCAATGTACTTGGTGTGTTTTATTCATGTCGACATTAATCGTGTGTCTAAAACGTGCCAGTGTTATTGATGTGGTCGATGTCATCGTTGTACTGTAAACATATTGCATGAATGTGTTTCGTGGTGTGCAAATGATGTGAACTTCACGTAAAGATTCCATGCCACCAAATTTTTGAGGCCCCTCTCTGGTGAGCCCCAGAGCGAGGGGGCCATAAACGAAATAATATAAGAGAATAGTGTGAACGTGTAGCGTTTAGGCATACACTTTGCTCACTGAGTTCAATATCGTCCACTTAGATGATCACATATGGTCAATACTTTAATTAGGTAGTTTTGTTTTCCAAACCACTTTCCATTGAGGATTTGAAGATGACGAAGTCGAGTAACACGTTCCTCGAAAGTTGGGACAGGGTGCAGTTGGCTAATCAAAAGGTTTTACAATTATATTCGACAATAACGATATCCAATAAGATACTGAATTATTAAGTCAATTAACAACAAGCGTCGTGAAATCCTCGCCTGGACGCCCCTCAAAGTAGAACAAATTTCATGGTAAACACTGACAATCATTTCTGCGATATTTGCGAAGTGTCTATTTGATAGATTTATAAATACCCTTGATTTAAAATCACTGGAATATTTTCATGGCGTATTACGAACTCAAGTAAAAAGTAAACATCATCACTATGTATTATCGACCCATTAGCTGTTTTCGTTGATGCGTAATTCGACGGCAACTTAATCCAGCAGAGAACGTTTACTTTTAACAATTCGATGAAGCACCAGGTCAAACAGATTGTAATACTAATCCTCTTCAATATCGATGATCCATTTTGGGATCGGAATTCTTTATGGTTTCTATTGTGAAACTGTTTTGATGTCAAGTGCGCTTTTCCATGCAACTTGATGTAAATGATTGAGTTTCTAGGTAGTATCGAATTAGGAACGATTTAAAAGTGTTAGTTCCACAAAAAACTTATTCAAAATATCAACAAATGATTCTTTTTGAATGTCAATATTTGAAATTATTTTAAAGCTCAACTGTAATGTAAGGTTCATTAATAGTATTCATAAGTTTGCAACTTTCTTTTCAAAAATTTTATAATGTACGATGGTTGTTCAAAAATATTGAGTATAAAATGAAAGATATTAAATTCCTTCTTGAATACATTACAAGATATTTTATTTTGTAAGACAGTCAAAACATCGAGAAAAGATGACGATTAGATTCTTTTTTTTCCGAAAACCAGTTTCAGTGGAACAAGTGGAAGGTACTGAAGCTATGATCGGTCACATCACAGGGCCATTTGAAAAAGGTTTCAACTGAGTGTAAGTTCACCCATTGTGTACTTCATCGAGAGGGTTTAGTGGCTAAGCACCTCTCTGATGAACTTATAGACGTCCTTGATCAGAGTGTGAAAATTATAAACTCCATGAAAACTAGGCATCAAAAAAGACGTTTCTTTAAAATTCTATGCTAGGATAACCTATTGGTACATACTGAGGTACGATGGATTTCTAGGGGAAATGTTTCGTCCCGTTTATTGGATCTTCACGAAGAATTACTTTTTTTTATCGAACACAAATCTCATCTGTCTCCTGTAATTTTATTCTGGTGAAGAAACATGTCTTTCATTCAACAATTATGCTCTGGCATCTTGTTACTCGAATTTAGGATACTTCTCTTCTATACTTTTCCATGTATCTTTGTAGTATGACAAGTTGTGGACAACTGTGGCTGTCTCATGGACTGGAATTCGAACTTGGTTCATCGAATCTCTTTCTCTTAAAGTTACAGTGAGGTTCCTTCAATGTATCAAAATCAATAGTAACAACATAAGGTATGGAGATTTCATGTAACCTAGCATATCTTCGTCCAATAGAGCCAGGGCTATATCCACTTTGAGTGAAACATCAACCTTCATAAAGGACGATGAAATCGTTTTAATGAAGGGTTGAAATTCGT
The DNA here is from genome assembly GCA_013387265.2 of Cryptolaemus montrouzieri. Lineage (NCBI taxonomy): Eukaryota > Metazoa > Arthropoda > Insecta > Coleoptera > Coccinellidae > Cryptolaemus > Cryptolaemus montrouzieri. Next base: position 6,018,509 of record JABFTP020000186.1, read on the forward strand.
CATTCTTACTGAGCGTCTAAACACTACATTTTAATGGAGCAACCAATGCTGGAAGAGATAGATATGTACGTTGTTCGTCATTTTCTCAGATGAGCTGCAGCAAATAGCAATTTTCCTTGATTAAACTCTAAAAATCGTTTGAAATTAACAAAGATACCCCGAGCTGTTTCTCGACGAAGATATCCTTTGATTAAACCAGAAGGACCAATTTGAATAGAAAAAATCAAATTAAATTCAATTGGTTCTGTCAGCTCATTTCCAGTGAGTGGACTTCTCATATTGAATTTCTTAAATATACCAGCCATTTCATCTTTACTCATACCATCAAGTTTAACAACAATATCATCACACTGTGCTTTGAGTTCAGCAGACGTTTTTTGATTTGCACAAAGAAGTTTTAGATGGGCTTTTATTAGATTATCCAACCTAAGGCATTCTCTAGTATTCACATCTTTAACCATAAGATCCGCAAGTCTATCTACATGACCAGAAGCCTTTGAAACAGGTTCAGGGGTCAAAATAAAAACATCAACTTCTAACATTTGCTCTTGCATCACAAAGTGTTGTTTCCAGATTTGCAATAAATTTGACTTGAAAGCACATCTCATAGGACCAAAATCATATTGACCTGTGATACCTTCATGAATTGCAACGGATTGATCATAGAAGAACCTTCGGTTGAGCAAATCTTCCATTTTAGCTCTATCAAATGTTACTATTTTTGGTGCTAGACTAAGTTCTTTATCCTCCAAATTTTTTCTTTCGATCCTTTAGTTCTGCTACTGCTTCTTCAAGGGGCGAGGATTTCTTCGATTTTTTGATCAGCCAATCCTTCTAGATATAAATTCTTTAGCTTAATATTTCTGCGTTTTTTCGTGAAACCCCACTTCTGATTTTTGAAGCTGAAAGTACCGATACAAAATGATTGCATGTGGCAAACAATTAGAGTATCTTTCACAATTACTGCAATGTGATGCAAATTTCGTAACAATTTCAATTTCACTAATTACTTTTATGAAATTCAATTTCACTGTAGACCCCCGTTACCAGGTGAATCTCTGAGGCACAGAAATTACTGATTTTGATTATTTGTTTATGTATGTGGTAAAGGGTTTTCAATTTTGACGTATCTTGGAGTAAATCTAGAAATAAATTAAATTTGAAACGAATCGAGTCGGACATTGCCAATTCCATTTCCATGAAAAGCAACGATGATTTTGATTGGATTTCAAGAAATTCGCGCACTTTTTAGAAGCTTTTTGGAGTAATAACGTATTTCGCCTGGCCGACGTGAGGGTCGTCATTAATATCTTCTACTATTTTTAAAACCCGTATACCACTCATAAACTCTGTCACTGGATAGGCTATTGTCACCATAACCTTCTTGCATCAATTGAACCTAACCTAACCGAGTTTTAAACAGAACTTTGTTCGATGCTCATTTTTGTATAGACTACCAAAACATACTCTCACTTTAGGGGCAGGAACTTTGCTTTCAGTGAACCAAATGTCATGAAATTTCGACTGGAAGTCTGGAAAAGATGAACATTTCAAACGCCACTAGTCACATATAGGTGGCGCCACCAAAAGCGTCCATATTGAGAAAGTCTTGTTTACTTTGAGATAAACTGTTTAGTTTACTTAGTACCGGTTACTGAGAACGGATACGTAAATTGTTTTGTGAGAAAAAAGGGGGTACAGTGTCTAAATAAGTTTGAGAACCACTGATCTGATCTATCAAGCTATTTGGGTTATTCTAAATTCATAAGTCGAATATTGAACAATTAATTCATATGATTAATTTGGTTGTTAGTTAAAGTGATTTTCAATTGGTATTTCGAGAACCAAATTTATGTTCTAGTTTTTCCTGCTTTAGCAGAACTCGTTGTGAAAGTAGAGAAGGTGTAAGTGAACTGAAAGCTTTCCGTAATAATATTACTCCTTCCGTAAACATACAAGACTTTTGCTGAAAATTAAACAGCTTCGACATCAAAGGAAATCTGCGCTCGGGTTGAAAGACCTGAAGTACCAAGTTATAATTATTGTGCGTCCGCTAAATCTTCTGCGTGTTCCACAAACTATCAAATGCTCTTGATGACATTTAACATGCAATTTCGTCGACGAATTTCGTCTCTCTTTTCACTGCATTTGAGATTTAGCGAACTCACTAATGCCAAGCGTGAAAAATGTTTTTGATAACCTCATTGAATGCTATTTTATTATATACTTTTCATTACCCTCGAGTTTCACTGTTTCACGAAGTTCACCGCATTTTCAAATAATGGACTTTTCAAATTAGGTTGCCGTGATAAACACCCGTGAAAGTAACAATTGCACCCCTGTGTAGGTGCTTTTGCAAAGAACTGTACGATATTTAATTCAAACGGTTTATGAAATATTTCAGGAGAAATGTAAAGTTACACTTGAAAGTATTTACTCCTGAACCATATTTCGTACAAAAGAATGCAATATTGTATAATTATGAGAATTTTGTTTGACTTAGAAGTGCAGTATTTTCATGAACCTTTCGAGAAGAAAGGGAGACGAGAAAACATACCACGCTAATATGTATCCATGCATATACAATTAAAATCGATAAACACAGTCAGAAGTGTTTAAGGATAACTACACTTTTAAATGCTGTAATAAAATATATGATCCGATAAAAACTTTTCATGAAAAATACTTCAAATTAAGTTCGATTTCGAATTGAAAACAATTAAACAAAGAACCCTCATATCGGGTACATTGGAAGACGAGAAATTGAGTGGCCACCTAGATCACCGGATCTTATTCCAGTATGCAGTCTGTGGGAATATCTGGAATCAAGTATTCTTACAAATGAACCTGTTTCTATTGATAATAATAGGCATCGATCTGTTATAGGTTGACCTTTACTTAAAATGCATTGTTTCCAAGTTATTTGCAATTTTATCCCATAAATTACGATTCTTCGAGCGAGGACCATGAAATTCGCAGATTTTATGACTGGAAATCCTACAAATAATGCATTTCGATCTATCAATACGAGACCCATCTCAAAATCTTCATCAAAGTAATTCTTTCTAGAATTCCGACAAGTTAGATGGAATCTAACTTCTCAATTTTCTTCTTTTCTAGTAGGTAGGTAGTAGGAATACATCAGTTACTTGTCAGGAAGTCATCTTCGAATTGTTATAGATTTTATATCTAGACAAAATAAATCCACAAATTGCCCTAAAACAGAATATTTCAAATTTAATTTCACAAGTTAAAACTCTGATATTTTTCAGCATAATTGGACGTATTTGAATTGTGGAGGCCGTTACTTGATGTAGATCCATGATATAAATGAGATAAAAACACAAGGTTTAACTTTAATCTACACTTTATTTGAAAAAATTCGACGACGTTTCGCTGACACAGCAGCTTTATCAAGAATGAAAAATAGAATGAAGAGTATGGTATTATAAACAAATCGTAGAACAAGTTGGATGAATAACAGGAAAATCCACACCGAGCCATTATACAGTTAGTATGAAAGGTAATAAAAACTAATTAAACAAGTTAAGTAGGGGTGAGTAATTCACATCTACCTGTTCATTCAAAAGCTTGTCCGAATGTTTGTATCTATTTATTTCTAATGCTTCTAGGAGATCTAATTTTGAACTTTTTGATTTTATATGTAATATGTCAAAGTTTTTATTGAATGAATGGTTTTCTTTTATTAGATTAGGGCAAAATCTTTAATTAAAGCAATAGATAAATACAAATTAATTTTACCAAACCCTCAACCACCTCAACTGTATTCACTCATTAAATTGCATAAAGTAAATAACCCCGTTAGACCAGTCGTATCTTACGTTACAGCCCCAGCCGTGAAATTGTCGCACTACCTTATAGATATCATTAAAATTATTGTTCATTCAAATCAAAATTTTGTATAAAAATTCCTTCGAATTGATAAATAACATAAAAAACGTTAACCTACCACCTAACGCAAAACTTATTTCGTTTGATGTTGAGAATTTATACCCAAGTGTTCCTCCAGGTGATGTCAAAATATTAATCGAAAACATGTTGAATTCGAATCATGTTAACCACATAATCAAATCAGAAATATTGAATCTGTTGGACGTTTGCATTGAACAAAATTATTTTTCTTTCAACATCTATTACAGTAGTGAAAATGGTTTGATCATGGGAAATCCTTTGAGTCCACTTTTAGCAGAGATTTTTATGAATAATATTGAACAGAAAATTCATACACATCCACTCATTTCCAAATTTCTTTATTGGTATAGATATGTTGACGACATTTTAGTATGTTTCATTGGAACTACTCGTCAATTAGACTTATTTCTTAATTTCATTAATTCCATCCATTTGAACATTAAATTCACGATAGAAATTGAACAGAACGATTCCATAAATTTTTGGACTTAAAAATCACTAAACAAAATAATAATCATGTTTTTCGGTCTTTCGTAAATCAACACATACTGATACAATTATACATAACTACTCATTACATCCAATTCAACACAAAGTTGCAGCTTTAAACAGCATGGTACATCGGTTACTCAATTTACCTTTATCAGTAGAAGATTATAATAAAGAGTTAAACATCATCAAACAGATAGCCATTAATAATTCATATAATCCGGATATGATAGATCTAATCATTCGTAAAAACTCTATCAGAAAGCAATAAATGAAGTATATCCTATTCATAAAGACTATAAAATATTCAACAGTTTAACATTCTGCGGTTCTGCAAGTACAAATATTAAATCCTTTCTCGTCAAACAAAATCTTAATATAGCTTTCAAAATTTCTAATAACTTAGGTAAACATATTAAAAATAATAAATCTCGTGTTGAAAAATCAAGTAAATCAGGAATCTATAAACTCAATTGCGGTTCTTGTGATAAAATTTATATCGGTAGGACCTATAGGAGTTTTGGCATAAGAACATCTGAACATAAACGTAGCTTCGATAAAAATAAATCTGATTCAAATTATTCAAACCACCTAATAAAAGAAAACCATTCATTCAATAAAAACTTTGACATATTACATATAAAATCAAAAAGTTCAAAATTAGATCTCCTAGAAACATTAGAAATAAATAGATACAAACATTCGGACAAGCTTTTGAATGAACAGGTAGATTTGAATTACTCACCCCTACTTAACTTGTTTAATTAGTTTTATTACCGTTCATACTAACTGTACAATGGCTCGGTGTGGATTTTCCTGTTATTCATCCAACTTGTTCTACGATTTGTTTATAATACCATACTCTTCATTCTATTTTTCATTCTTGATAAAGCTGCTGTGTCAGCGAAACGTCGTCGAATTTTTTCAAATAAAGTGTAGATTAAAGTTAAACCTTGTGTTTTTATCTCATATTTGGACGTAGTTATGCAGGAAGCTACCAAGCCACAAAGACATGAAACTGAGATGATTGAAGTTAAAGTTTCTGTTGACTTTCAGATAGTGATATTTAGCAAAATAATCATGCGAAAAAGATTCAGTATTATTGTTTTTGATTCAAATTTTATTGAAAAATAAGCAATAAAATTGTGGGTTGGTTGTTTTATGCTACATTGAAAAGTATTCAAAATAGACATAGTCGTGAAATGAATTTCAAAAGAGGTAGTATTTCATTCAGAAAATTGTTCAAAAATCTACAATACTTATTCAACTTCGAAATCAAGTGAATTGACATTAAAACCATAAAGATCTTCTTCAATATTGGCATCATTTTTCAAATTTTTGTGAAACATCTTGGAATGAGGTGCATTATTTCGTTAAGGTTCTTGATTTTGGCTTCAGTAATAGGTTTTCCATTAGGCCATAAAGGAATCAGATCCAAAAATATATTACCATCTTCTTGGGAAGACTTGGGAGACTTCTGTCTCGTTTTTTTCCGAAGATCGATTATATCTTCAGGTGAGTCAAATGAATTTTGTTACACCATAAAGAGAAATGGTTTGTTTTCCGATTCGTATGGATCATATTTTGAGCCAATTGATTTTTTTGTTATCCACTGATGATTTTCTATTGACGATTTTCTTTTCGATATTCTGAACACTACAATGATCATCAAAGGCAATTTCAGTTACAAGTGGATTTTTTCATCGACAAGTTCTCATAATTTGTATATACTCCGAAGGTATGTACATCATTAGGTGAGAAACTATGTCCTGAATACAGAAATTTTAGAGTAATATCGCTTAAGTTGACAGAACTATCCAGTATAGATTTCAACATGAGGGTCAGCTTTATGTTCCTGTTCTATCCCACCAAATAAGGTGGCGAACGTTTGGTGAAAGTTCGGTATGTATGTGTTTGAGAAGGCAGGACCGTACTTCCTGGGCTCCTCTTCCTGCTACTCCGTTCAGCCCAGATATAACAGTACCCTATGTCTTCCTTTCCGCTGTGAACACCGGCATTGTACATCCTTGGCAAAGGTTATGTTTTCTCCAGGTCAAACGTGAGGCATTCATGATTTTCTCTCTCTTTGGCTAGTGGGAAATCTTACTTTCTTACCTTCTGGGCGTTTCCTAAATGAGTTGCATGTACCTCCAAAAGTTCTTCTTTTTTAGCTGGATCCTCATTCTCTGTTTGTATCTTGAGACTATCGCATAAGTTGCAGGTATCTTTTTTCAATGGCTTGAAGCTAAGGTAGAAACGCGTATAAAATATGAGATACTGATAGGTTGTTCGGTTTTCTGGCAATACATATTATACATTTTCTGCAAAGTCATTTTGGGGGGCAGGAATTCGAACTTTGTTTCGTCTATAATGTGACTTGTGTTTAGGAACTCTATTAATATGTTCAACAACATCTTCAATTTTATTTTCGTTCAGCTTGTTTTTCCCCCATGGTTTCGACCTCTTTAGTCTGTCATAGGTACATCACTA